>CM053026.1:456249168-456972918 GCA_028564925.1 Lithobates sylvaticus | reverse complement strand
CAATGCATTTGCTCTAACTTTTTTTTTATTTTATTTTTTTTTAAATATAATGCTTAATTTTTCTATTTTTTTTTTAGACCTTTGTCTAAAAACCATGGCATAGCCTCTGCTATGACACAATCTCTGTACTCCCCTAATGTGTAGGCCTGAGACATCAATGGAGGAAAGGGACACCACCATCCACACACTCGTCTGAGAAATAGAGAGCTTCAGCTGTCTTATCTCAGAATATGTAAAGTTGGTATTGGCTGTCAAATGATTTCGCACTCGAGCTTTGGATTGAATCAAGTATATACTTTGCTCTTTTTTTTTTTTCTCCCCCCCTTTCCTCTATTGCCAGGTTTACAACCGCCCCCCACCTATATTTTTTTAAATATTTTTTCATATTCTATAAAAAGAATGCAGGGGTAAGGTACATCACCTTGCTACAAAAGATTGTATACATGTGAGAGAGAGAGATCCAAACATTATTATGCACTGAGATGCAATAATAGTTTTAAGGTGCCATGCAAATGTGGGTAAATGAATGGAGAAGTGTACATGTCCCTGACCAAAAAAAAAAAAAAAACATTACGTGACCAGACACACAATTGGTAGATTAGGTGAATGCTCAGCCATGGGGCCTCTAAAGTGTAAACTGGCATCTGTTGGTTTTGGCCACAGAGGTGAAGGAGGAATGAAGGTAGAAAATGCAATACCAGATTGCCAACTATTATTAAAGTTGGTGGTGTCTATCTGTCATGTAATCTGGCTGTCAGTTCTTCCATTAATAAAATTCCAACTAAACTGGAAAGAGATGTGGACCATTAATCTACTGGCAGAAAGGAAGAACCTGAGTAGGCCTTTTTCCTTTTAGATGGGGTTCCTAGCACTAAGGGGCCCCAAAGTTGGTTTGGAAAATGTCATTCTCTTCTGCAGGAAAGTGCTTGACATTTTCTGAACCGACTTTGGGGCCCCATATTTTGATATGTTGTAGTGATAGTGCCACTGGATTGGCACACCGAATTTGGGGTTCCTAGCACCAAGTGGCCCTGAGATACGGGGCCCCAAAGTCGGTCAACTATGTCCATCTGCAGCAATGTCATTTTGGGTCCAGAGACCCCAAATTTTGGCTGCAGCTAGGGGACATGTATGAACCCTTAACTACCAAGTTTGAAGTTCAGGGAACCTATGCCTGCAAATGGGCATTGTTGACCACCCTCTTTTCCACTTACAGTAGATGTGTATTTCTCACCCTAGGCTTATACTCGAGTCAATAAGGTTTCCTATTTTTTGTGGTAAGTGCTGTCCGGGAAGTGGGCCTTAATATTGGGTGCCATGTATGTGTTTGAAGCATGCTCGATTGCAAGCTCTCAGCACTGAGATCAAGCTGTCAGTGACTGCACTGAGTTTTGTACTAATGACCAGGAAGAAGAAACCAAACACAAACTGAGCTTCACCTCAAAGTGCAAAAATATAATGTATCCCTACGTGTATGTATATATATTTACACACACACACACCTGATTGCCAAAAGTATTGCGATGCCTGCCTTTACACGCACATGAACGTTAATGACAGCCCAGTCTTAGGCCGTAGGGTTCAATATTGAGTTGGCCCACCTTTGCAGCTATAACGGCTTCAATGCTTCTGGGAAGGCTGTCCACAAGGTTTAGGAGCATATATGGGAATGTTTAACCATTCTTCCAGAAGCACATTTGTGAGGTCAGGCACTAATGGGGATGAGAAGGCCTGGCTCGCAGCCTTGGCTCTAATTCATCCCAAAGGTGTTCTGTGGGGTTGATGTCAGGACTGGCAAGTTCCGCCAACCCAAACTCGCTCATCCATGTCATGGACCATCCTTTGCACACTGGTCCAAATAATTTGGTGGAGGGGGGGATTAACCTCTTAAGGACCGCCTCCTGCACATATAAGTCAGCAGAATGGCACATCAACGTACAGGTACGTTGTCTTTTAAGAGCCCAGGCGTGGCACGCTCGCGACCCGGTCCTGAGCTCCGGACCCGATCGCCGCTGATGTCCCGCGATTGGGTCACAGAGCTGAAGAACTGGGAGAGGTATGTGTTAACAAACTTTTCCCCGTGCTTCCTAGTGAGGCTGTCACTAATCATCTGTTCACTATCATCGGGAAAGCTGATCAGTGATGTCACATGCCAAGCCACGTGCCCCCTACAGTTATATTAAAAAAAAAAAAAAAAACACACACACACACAGGACATACTTAACCCCTCCCCGTAGTGGTTAGAGCTGCATGATTCTGGCTAAAATGAGAATCACGATTTTTTTGGCTTAGAAGATAGATCACGATTCTCCCGGCGTAACATCATCTTTCACATTAAAACAAAAAAAATTGTGCTAGCTTTACTGTTTTGTTTTTATTTATTGAAGTATTTTTCCCAAAAAAAATTGCATTTGAAAGACCGCTGGGCAAATATAGTTTGACATAAAATATTATATAAAAGGATAGTGCCAAATCAATCCGCCCTTTGGGACTATCACTCCGCGCTCCTGGATTAAAAGTACTTCAGTTCAGTTGATCACAAAAAAAGTAGTAAGTATCCAATAATGACTATTTGATCTTACAAAAGCAGCTACTATATAAAACAGTAAAATCGGTGATAAGGCAATATTAAAATCCTGGTAGATCCCAACCCTTATAAAAGGTCAGGTGCTGTCCCTTTAAATATTGCAGCAGCGCTAGATAAAGTCCTTTTAAATTGAATTAAAAGAGTTCATAAAAGACATTCATGATAACCAGGAATAAAGTCTGTTTTGGTGCAGTGAAACTCCTTATGATACAGTGATACAACTTCCACCGGATAATCGCTTTTTCACCACGTGCAGATCACACTCCCCTTTGGGGGATGTACTCACCAGAATTACGATCAATATAAGCGTTTCAATCAAAACCCCTTGGTTACTGCCATCTCCTCAGCAAGTCCACCTCCTCTCCACCTGCAGGCACCAGAGTAGATCCACTCCAACCCAGCATATGCATATGAAGAGACAAATAGTGCGGATAGCGTAGTACAGTTTGATAAAACAGCTTTATTTTGAACATCCAATATTCCCCCCTATTAAAATCTGCGTACCACAAATAAATGATAAAACAGCCTTTTAGATAATGTAAGATGTGCACTCTGCCTGATAAGCCCTTCCGTCCGCCGGAAAGCGGGCGCCCGGAAGTGACGAAACGCGTCAGAGTCGTGACCTCGCAGGAAGTGACGCATGCGCTCCAGCCACCAAACAGACCAGGAAGTGGAGGAAACTGCTCTACACATCAGTTTGGCGCCCGGTTTCCGGCGGACGGAAGGGCTTATCAGGCAGAGTGCACATCTTACATTATCTAAAAGGCTGTTTTATCATTTATTTGTGGTACGCAGATTTTAATAATAGGGGGGAATATTGGATGTTCAAAATAAAGCTGTTTTATCAAACTGTACTACGCTATCCGCACTATTTGTCTCTTCATATGCATATGCTGGGTTGGAGTGGATCTACTCTGGTGCCTGCAGGTGGAGAGGAGGTGGACGTGCTGAGGAGATGGCAGTAACCAAGGGGTTTTGATTGAAACGCTTATATTGATCGTAATTCTGGTGAGTGCATTCCCAAAGGGGAGTGTGATCTGCACGTGGTGAAAAAGCGATTAGCCGGTGGAAGTTGTATCACTGTATCATAAGGAGTTTCACTGCACCAAAACAGACTTTATTCCTGGTTATCATGAATGTCTTTTATGAACTCTTCTCATTAAGATTTTTATTTTCACAAAGTAAAATCATTACAGAAGAATTCACAGTAAATCTAACAAATGTGACTAGTTAACATACCAATGAGACATTGAGAATTTAACAAAGTAAGAAATAAGCATGTAACTTAAGCTGTGACAACTCATTTGTATGCTATATCCCAGAACACTCCATGAAGGGTAGGAACTCCGCATCCCCTCCGACACCCCAAACGGGATCAAGCTGTGTCCAGGGAGGTGCAGATATCCCCCCCCCCCCCCCCTCGAACGAATAGAATTTACTATATAACTTCTGAGAAGCAAGATATAATACTATTAACTTTTCGAGTTGCCCAGACAAAATAAAATTGTAGATTCTAACATGGATACAACATCATGTTCTCACTGGATTAAGCCCAGGAAAAAATCCTATATTTAGCAAGACATACTAATGTAAAAAACCTGTCAATTCCTAGGTAATTCAAGGAAAGATACTCTAGTCAAAAAATATATACATATAATATATAAATAATAATAATATCCAAAATAAAAATAAAAAGGAAAGACTAAAAAATGAGAAGAGAGAGAAAAGAGATAGAAAGAAGAAGAGATGATGCCTTTATGTCCTATAAAAGATCCAAAGATCAGCGATTAATATTGCTATCTGTGCCTGACCTCAGTGAAATACCCAGATACTGAGCCCAGGGATCCCATATGATTTCAAATTGTGTGGTCTTGTCCAATAGGGAGCTGACCATTTTCTCTTGTTCCATTATCCATGAAATTTTCCTTTTCATGGACAATACAGATACCGAGGGCTTCTTCCAATCTTTTGCAATGGTTAATTTGGCTCCCGTTAATATAAATAGAATCAGTCTTCTAATGTTTTTAGGCACGTGCGGCACTAATCCATTGAGCAAGGCAATCGCTGGTGTTTGGGGGACAGCATAACCCGTAACTTTTCTAATAATATGGAAGACCCTATTCCAAAATCCCCGGAGTTTGGGACATTCCCACCAAATATGTATCATAGAGCCCAGTCCTTGGCAACCTCTAAAGCATAGAGGCGAAGTGGAAGGATACATTGCCGCTAATTTTGTAGGAACTAAGTACCATCTTGTAAATATTTTGATGTTAGCCTCAATGAGAGAGGTATTGTAAATGCCTTTGATCGATCGAGAATAGTTCTCATACCAGTCTACCAGTTCCCAGTCAGTATGTAGATCCTTCTCCCAGGCCAGCATGTATGGTAGTTTATCAGAGTTAGACGCTAGAGACTCATAGATCACAGAAATCCCCCCCTTCCGCCCCATGGCTTGTTCACACCAGCTTTCATAAGCTGTAATTCTCAAGGGATTCAATTTATTTTTCCATATGGAGTGTATGAAACTGGAGATCTGATGAAATCTACTCCTTTCCGAAGAAGGGAGCTCCAGTTTTTCCACAAATTGTTTAAAAGGTAGAGGGCCCGTGCAAGATATAAAGTGTCCTAAGCGATATATCCCCTTGTCTAGCCACCATTTGAAGTCATCAATATCCATGCCATGATTGTACAGGGGATTTCGGAACAAATTAGCCAATGGTTGTAGTTCAGAGACCAGGGAAGGAAGCCTCCTAAGTGAATCCCACATAGAGAGAGATTGAGAGAGAGTTGGAGATAGAATGGGGGGTCTACTCTTGGGAGGACACCATAATAAATCTTCCAAAGTAAATGTAGGAGCTGCTTGACTTTCAATTTTTATCCAGTCCGGTTGTTCAGTTTTAAGGTATATAGCTGAGAGCTGTGCTAACCGAGCCGCTTGGTAGTACCAAAGAAGGTTTGGTAGGCCTAGCCCCCCTTGTTTGGGAAGATTAAACAGGGTACGGTGTGAAAGGCGTGGTCCTTTTTTATTCCATATAAATTTGGTAAGTTTGCCTTGAAAGGTTTTTAGATGGTCCCTTCTGATCGGGATTGGAAGGGATCTAAACAGATATAGGAGTCTAGGTAGGAGAGTCATCTTAATTGAATTAATTCTGCCCATCCAGGCTATATTATGTGACTCCCAGTTCCTAAGGTCAGCTTCTAGTTTTTGGTACATTGGGGGATAGTTTGCTTGGTAGAGATTTTCAATCTTGGGAGTAATATTAATTCCCAAATATTTAATGGAGGACATGCTCCAACTGAATTCATATTTCTCCTGTAGTTGAGAAACTAAAGGGTCTGGGAGAGACACATTAAGAGCCTGAGATTTAGACATGTTCACCTTAAGACCTGATATTAACCCAAATTTATCGAGCAATGCACATATTTCTGGTAAGGAGGAAGTTGGGGATGTTACAAAAAGCAGTAAATCATCTGCAAACAGTGCGCATTTATGAGTTGCTGGACCACAACGGATCCCCTTGATGTTTGGGTCATTACGAATGGCTATCGCCAAAGATTCAATCATTATTGCAAATATCAGGGGAGATAGGGGACATCCCTGACGAGTGCCCCTGGCTATCTCTATGGGGTCAGAGAAAAGTCACTGAAGTCTGATTCTAGCCTTAGGTGTAGAATATAGGGCTTCCAGTATACCTAAAATATTCGGCCCAAATCCCCAGCGTCTAAGAACCGCAAAGAGATATGGCCATGAAACGGAATCAAAGGCCTTCCGAAGATCCAATGATAATAGCATGCCTTCTTGTTTATGACCTCCCTCCCATTGCGATTGCATAACTGTTATCAGATCCACCGCTCTTCTCACTTGATCAGGACCCTGCCTACCAGGGATAAACCCTACCTGATCTTTATGGATATAAATGCCTATAAAGGACGCTAATCGGTTTGCTAATATTTTGGTCAATATTTTTAGGTCATTATTAATTAGGGAAATAGGTCTGTAGTTCTCTATCTGACTGACATCTTTATCTGGTTTAGGGATTACTGTTATATATGCCATATTGAGTTGGTTACCTAACGGGGTGCCCTTAGTCATGTCATTGAAAAATCTAGTAAGGTATGGAAGTAGTATTTCAGAAAAAGTTTTATAATAGGGTGAGGAAAATCCATCAGGACCCGGTGCTGTACCTCCCTTTAATGTTTTGATAACTTCTGACACCTCCTCTATAGAGAAAGGAGCTTCCATCTCAGCTCTATGAGAGTCCGTCAGTGTTGGTAAATGCAAATTATCCAGAAATTCTCCTACTTTAGTGGGGTTAGAATTTTTATCTGCTTTATATAAATCAGCATAAAATTCCTGGAAAGCCTTCATTATTCGTTTTGGATTCAGAGTAAAGATGCCATCCTTTTGTTTAATTTTGGGTAGGGCATGAGAACGAAACCTGGGGGACAATTTGTGTGCAAGCATGGGACCAATTCTATCTTTTGTCTGATAAAACTTGGCCCCAGTCCACCTAATAGATTTATCAGCTTTCGCTGTGAGAGCCAAATTTAGAGCCACTCGAGCAGCATCTAGAGAAGAACTAGAAACTTTGGAGGGATCACTTTTATGCAATTTGCTCAGAGAAGTAAAGTCTCTCTCCATTCTTTCTATGTCTCTCATCCTCTCTTTCTTACGTCTTGCTGCAATTTGAATTAGTTTACCCCTAATGGTCACCTTATGTGAAGCCCACAGAGTCTCTGCCGAAACATCTTCCACATCGTTAAGGCGAAAGTATTCCCGCAGAGCCTCCTGTATTTCCGATACCATGCCGGGATCTCTTAAAATAGACTGATTGAGAGTCCAATGAGAGGCTTGTTGTCCATGATTATCTTTACCCAAAACCAATAGAACCATGGAATGATCTGACCAGGATACTTCTAAAATAGATGATGAAATAGCCAATGGAATGTGGTGCGTTGAGAGCAGGATATGATCTATACGGGAATAAGATAAATGTGGGTTTGAGAAGTGTGTAAAATCTCGTGCAGTTGAATTTAGTTCCCTCCAAATGTCCGTTAGTCTCGATTGAAAGATCAATCGTGCAATTTGTACACTAGATTTCCTAGGACTAATTGATTGAACTTTAAGTGGTTTAGATTTATCTAGACTAGTATCAAAGGCAGTATTAGAGTCACCCCCCATAATTATGACACCTTCCATAAATGGGTCAAGGATGTTGAACATCTGTCGGAAGAACTGTAGCTGTCCTCTATTAGGAGCATAGTAAGAAATAAATGTATATATTTTATCCTCAATCATACCTTTAACTAGTAGGAACCTTCCCTCTGGGTCTCTGTGTTCCATTTTAAAGTGAAATTTGCAGTGTTTGGAAAATAGTATCGCCACCCCCTTTGTTTTGTTTTCTGCATTTGCCAAATAAAATGTGGGAAAGTGTGCATGTAAAAACGAGGGGGTAAATTGCTGAGGAAAATGAGTCTCCTGAAGGAGGACCACATCAATACGACGAGTACGATAGACTTGAAAGGCCTTCCTTCTTTTGACTGGGGAATTTAACCCCTGAGTGTTATGAGATATTATGCGTAAGGGAGAACAAGTAGAATTATTATTAGCCATGGAGCAAAAGGGAGAGAGCGATGACCAACCTATATCCACTTCCCTCAGTACATAAAGGAGTAACTAAATACATAATAGGATCATCCCCTATTATGAGGGTCAATATATCCGAGAACATCCTGAAGCAACATCTCATTGACAGGCAGGCTAGGAGAAAAAGGAAGATAGAAAGGAAAGAGAAGAAGAAAAAACGAAAAAAATTAAATATCAGCAGTATGCTTAATACCATAAGGCCATAACCCGGCCCGGAATGAGGTGAGGGGGAAGACTCCCTCCCCTCATTCATAACAAAAATAATTGCATAGCCCATACAGAGGGCTATATCCCCACCACACAGAGCAGAAAAAAACTGTAGTAGGTGGGAGCGCAATGCATCAGCTCCAGCCAGTGACAGCACATAAAAAAAAAACCCTAGAACATTCAAATGTGCAGAAATCTCCGTAACATCTTTTATATAGCATTCTAAAAGAACAAACTGGGGGAGATAAAGTAAATAGGGGTGAGGCCAAACTGACAAGGTTATTAAGTATCAGGTGCACTCTTGGTATAGAAACATTGTGCAGACCTCTAAACTAAACTCCATCAACTGTCATGTGTGATAAGAAAAAGTCAGTACAAATTCAAGATTGAAGATCAAACAACATTTTCTGCCTAAGTAACAAGGCAAAGAAAAGAAGATTTAATGTTATACGTCCCCACATCAGGGAGGGGAGTTATCCTTGACTTTCTTGTGTTTAGCCTTGTTCCATAGTTGAGAGGATGGGCTTAGTGGAGATTGGCGTTTAGCAGATCCCTGCTGTGCGGTAGATGCATCCATCTCTGAATCGTGGGTAATGATCTTCAGATCCAGTAACAGGCGCTCTCCCTCTGGAAAACTGCGGAATGTCTGTTGTTTACCATTATAAGTAAATTTCAGAGCAAATGGAAAGGCCCAGCGATATTTAATGTCCTTCTTGGTGAGGGCTGTCAAAAGGGGTTTCAAGGATCGTTTTTTTTGGATGGTGTTTGGGGAAATGTCAGCAAAAATTTGTATGACTTTCCCTTGGTACTGTATCTGGTCCTGTTGGCGGGAACGTTTCATTACTTCTTCTTTTATTGAGTAAAAGTGCGGTTTTACTATAATATCCCTCGGAGATCCATCTTTCCTGAGAGGGCCTAGGGATCTGTGTGCCCTATCCAACTCCAATTTATGTACCGGGACCGAAGGTATCAGGGATTTGATAACTTCTTGAACTGCAGCCTTTACGTCAGAAACAGTTTCTGGTATCCCTCTAATCCGAAAATTGTCCCTTCTCAGGCGATTCTCAAGGTCGTCGATCCGAGTCTGGGCTGTGTCAAGCTGTTCTTGCATAAAATGCAACTGGTCAGAATGTTGGTTTGCCCTAGAAATGGTAACATCCAACTTGTGTTCTATATGATCAATCCTGGTTCCCAGATTTTGGAAATCTGCCCTGATTTCCCCTGTGATCCTTTCAGCATTCAGGGTTAAACCTTTATCCAACAATTCAGAAAGTTTAAAAAACAGGTCAGGAACATTGAAGGGAACATCAAGAGCCTGTGCTGCTTGTGTAGAAGCAAAGTCTGGGTGAGTAAGGGATACTGTGTTTTCAGGCAATGAAGTGTTGAGAGAGGTAGCTGCACTCTGTAATTGAGGTAAATATGTGAGGGTCGCAGGGAGAACAACTTGCCTGGCTGCTGTGGAGATTTCAGCTGCAGTCTGTGCACCTGTCTGAGGTAATGCCGCCATTTTAGATATGTCCCGCTTTTCAAAAAGCTCAAACTCAGGACCCGGGGTTCCTCTGGAATGTCTTCCCGGCATAAGAAGAAGCCCTGTGATATCTGCTGCCTTCTCCTGTTATTTAGGGAAATCCTGTCAGCCTCTTCCCACTGCTTATTAAAGCTGTATGGCTAGCGCTGTGTGGAGCTCCAGGCTTACACAGCCATCCCGGGAGCCTCCACGCATGCACTCTCCTTATGAACTCTTTTAATTCAATTTAAAAGGACTTTATCTAGCGCTGCTGCAATATTTAAAGGGACAGCACCTGACCTTTTATAAGGGTTGGGATCTACCAGGATTTTAATATTGCCTTATCACTGACATAAAATATTGCAGCAATTGCCATTTTATTCCCTAGGGTCTCTGCTAAAATGTGTGTGTGTGTAAGAAATTATATATAAAGTATTTGGGGTTCCAAGTAATTTTCTAGCAAAACATATTGATTTTAACTTTAGAAAGAAAAGATTTAGACTTTAAATGGTTAAACTTCCTGCACTTACACGTGGTTGAAAGCTTGGCAGACTGCCCAGATTATTTGTTTACACAAGAAGTTCCATCCCTTTGATCTAAGAAGTAAGGTTAGTTACAATGTTTCAAGTTGGAAAGTTGCTTCAGTTAAGACCGGAGATCCACTTGGAGGCAACTTCCATTGAAATCAATGGGTAGAAGTCGGATTGAAGTAGTACAGGAACCTTCTCTGAAGTCAGGGTGCAGATGGCGACCGCTCTCATTCCCTTACATTGATTGATTTTGTTGCGCTACTTGCGACTTTTTTTTTTTTATATGAAAGAATCGCCTACTTAGCAGGAGAGATCGTCAGGGGGGGGTGAATCGAGATCGCAATTTTTTAACGATTAATCGTGCAGCTCTACTAGTGGTTAACTCCTTCACTGCACAGGAACCGGTGCATTTAAATAGCACTGATTGCTGTATAAATGACAATGGTCCCAAAAATGACCGATGTGTCCGCCTTAATGTTGCAGTCACAATAAAAATCACTGATCGCCGCCATTACTAGTAAAAAAAAAAAAAAATATATTAATAAAAAAATGCTATAAAACTCCCCTATTTTGTAAACGATATAACTTTTGTGCAAGCCAATCAATAATAGCAATTTTTTTTTTTTTTACCAAAAATATGTAGAATACGTATCGGCAGGAGTAAAAAAAATTTTTTAGATATTTTTTGGGGATATTTATTATAGCAAAAAGTAAAAAAAATTCCATTTTTTTTCAAAATTGTCGCTCTATTTTTGTTTATAGCGCAAAAAATAATATCTATTTGTGGGAAAAAAAGGATGCCAAATTTGTTTGGGAGCTATGTCGCACATCCGCGCAATTGTCAGTTAAAGGGACGCAGTGCCGAATTGCAAAAAGGGGCCTGGTCCTTTGGCTGCAAATTGGTCCGGGGCTTAAGTGGTTAAGGTGTTGGGTTGGTGATTTTTTTTTTTTCTTTTTCCCTTCAAGGAGTTTGTATTGGCCCCTTAGTTTCAGTGAACAGAACTCTTAAGGTGTCATCATACCAAGACATTTTGGACAATTTTATGCGCCCAACTTTGTGGGAACAGTTTGGGGATGGTCTGTTCCTACATGACTGTGCACAAACAAGGACCCTAAAGACATGGATGAACAAGTTTGGGGTGGAGGAACTTGACTGGCCTGCACAGAGTCCTGGCCTCAACCAGATAGAACACCCTTTGGCTGAATTAGAGCGGAGACTGCGAGCCAGGCTTTCTCTACATCAGTACCTGACTTCACAAATGCGCTTTTAGAAGAATGGTTAAATATTCCCATAGACACACTCCTAAACCTTGTGGACAGCCTTCCCAGAAGAGTTGAAGCTGTTATAGCTGCAAAGGGTGGGCCAACTCAATATTGAACCCTACGGCCTAAGACTGGGATGCCATTAAAGCTCATGTAAAGGCAGGTGCCCCAATACTTTTGGTAATACAGTGTATATAGGAGACCTTGCAAAGTAGACTGAGGCATGTAACAGTTGAAGAAAAAATAAATATGTTATTAAACACTTTCATAATCTAGATATGAAACCCACTATCCAACTAATAAAATAAAATAAAATAATAATTGGCCAATTATTAAAAACCCAACCATGGCAGCTGCAGGAAAATTGTGTAAACATCCCCACCCCCAGAAAAGGTGGGGGGGGAGAGATGAAAAAAAAAATTATGCAATTCCAAGTGTTCATAGGTGTGTATACCCCAGTAGGGGGCATGAACTAGAACACAAAATTGAAGCTTCTCCATATTGCATGTAACTGGGTGTTCTTCAGAATTCCTGAAAGGATCCTTTGGTAGAATTTATTCTGTGACTAATATGTTCAAGGTTTATGAACCACTTGCTTACTGGGCACCCCCTTCCTGCTCAGGCCAATTTTCAGCGCTGTCCCTCTTTGAATGACAATTAAGTTTTTTCACACAAATAGAGCTTTCTTTTGGTGGTATTTAATCACCACTGTTTTTTTTTTTTTGTAAACTAAACAAACAAGTTTTTTTCATAGTTTGTTATAACATTTTTCAAACAGGTAATTTTTTCTCCTTCGTTGATGTGTGCGTTTATGAGGCAGCACTGATAGGTGGCACTGGTAGTTAGTGAGTGGAACCGATGTCCCTTTTACAGAAGCTGGTAATCTGATTTTATTTATTTTTTAGCGTAAAGGAGGGGAAAAAAAAAAAAAAAAGAAAAAAAAAAAGCTGATTACCAGCTTCTGTTTACATCATGTGATCAGCTGTCACTGGCTGACAGCTATTCAGGTGGTAAAGGGCTAGTGGTTACAGAGAACGAGCACACGAGGACATCTGTGTATGCCCTCCCGGCAATTTAAGCCTGCGCTGTAGCTGTCTTTTGGTTATAGCGTGGGCACCAAGTGGTTAAGGGATCCTCTATTAGACTGTAGAGTGAGACCAACCCATGTGTAGCCACTGCATGTGGCTAATAGCATTTAAAGTCCATGAGATGTGTTATATGACCAACCCCCATATGAGCAGCATGGAGCCAGAGTGAGTTATGGCACATGTATCAAGCATAACTGGAAAACTCCCAGGGATGAGTTGCCTCTGTGATCACATATAGCAGGGCACCATATGCCCTACCTTCTGTTGGCAACTAGATTAACACAGGAGAGCTCCTCCAACTGTGTAGAATGTAATTCATAATTGCCCAGTATGGGAGCCATTAGTTTAGATCAGGAGAAGTTTTCAAGCCATATAGCACTCAAGTAGAAAAAAAAAAAATAGTACTTAGCCATCCACGTGGGTCTTGATAAGTCCAAGCTGTTCTTATAGAAACAGGAGGTCTATAAGTCCATATCCAGAGAAGCCATAGTCCCTTAAATGGATAAAGGAGGTATTCCAGAAGCTGGGATCGTGGAAGCAAGTCTGGAAGCCTGACCAGTTTCGCTGGCCATGCCAGCTGCTTCAGAGGCAAACTTCTGTCAGACTACTCACACACAGTATCTCACAAAAGCGATAAACTTATTTGGTTCAGATGGCATCAAGCATGTGTGGCGGCAACCAGGTGAGGAGTACAAAGACAAGTGTGTCTTGCCTGCAGTCAAGCATGGTGGTGGGAGTGTCATGGTCTGGGGCTGAATGAGTGCTGCTGGCACTGGGGAGCTACAGTTCATTGAGGGAACCATGAATGCCAACATGTACTGTGACATACTGAAGCCGAGCATGATCCCCCTCCCCTCAGGGACTGGGCCGCAGGGCAGTATTCCAACATAACGACCCCAAACACACCTCCAAGATGACCACTGCCTTGCTAAAGAAGCTGAGGGTAAACTTTAGGGACTGGCCAAGCATGTCTCCAGACCTAAACCCTATTGAGTATCTGTAGGGCATCCTCAAGCGGAAGGTGGAGGAGCACAAGGTCTCTAACATCCACCAGCTCAGTGATGTAGTCATGGAGGAGTGGAAGAGGACTCAAGTGGCAATCTGTGAAGCTCTGGTGAACTCCATGTCCAAGAGAGTTAAGGCAGTGCTGGAAAATAATGGTGGCCACACAAAATATTGACACTTTGGGCCCAATTTGGACATTTTCACTTAGGGGTGTACTCACTTTTGTTGCCAGAGGTTTAGACATTAATGGCTGTGTGTTGAGTTATTTTGAGGGGACAGCAAATTTACACCGTTAGACAAGCTGTACACTCACTACTTTACATTGCAGCAAGGTGTAATTTCTTCAGTGTTGTCACATGAAAAGATATAAAATATTTACAAAAACGTGAGGGGTGTATTCACTTTTGTGAGATACTGTATTACATAATCCGTTGTAGCAGCCAGCAATAAAACGTCTATTTGATCATGAACCAAAATAACAATTAAAAAAATTAAATATGCAGCACTAGAAAATTATGGTTAAACAGTCCATATACACTTCAATTTGATAATATTCAGACTACTGGATCCATTTAGAGATGAAACAAAAGAACCCAACCCTGGCTTCAATTGTGATGGAAGACCACACTTGGCACCAAGGTAATCAACCCAAGCTGCTTACCAGATATCAAGGACCCTCAAGTTATAGAGTAGTCACAAAAGCAGATCTCCCGATCACTCCAATGGCACTGATGTTCCAAGGGTTGTAAGCCCCATGAGCAGGGCCCTCCTATTCCTTCTGTTTTGAACTGTATTGTAATTGTACTGTCACCCTTTTTATTGTAAAGCGCTGCGTAAACTGTTGGCGCTATATAAATGCTGTATAATAATAAATAGTCACTTAACCACTTCCCGACCGCCCCATGTACATATACGTCGGCAGAATGGCACGTACAGGCAGAACCACGTACCTGTACGTGCCATTCTTCAGGCGCGTGGGGGGTCCGATCGGACCCCCCCCCGGCCGGCGGGGACGGTCGGGATCGCTTCAGGAGCGATCCGGGATGAGGGGACGGCCAGTGGTTTCTGGCCACCCCCTCGCGATCGCTCCTGGCGAATCAGATGCTTCCTCTGTCTGTGTCAATCAAAACACAGGCAGAGGAAGTGATGTCACGCTCGGTGCGCCGGTCTATGTGACCGGAACGCCGAGCTGTGAACATCTAAAGGTTAGTGCACCAACAGTACACTGACACCAGTACACATAGGCACACAAAACACCCCCCTGTCACCCCCAGATCACCCCCCAGATCACCCCCTCCCCCCCCAGTCACAGTGTCACTAATTGCAGTGATCATTTTTTTTACTGATCACTGCATTTAGTGTCAGTGTGACTGTAATAACTGTCAGTGCAGTTAGTTTTAGGTCCAAGGTAGCCCCCTACCCCCCCCTAATAAAGGTTTAACCCCTTGATTGCCCCCCAGGTAACCCTTTCACCCCCTTTTGCCAGTGTCACTAAGCGATCGTTTTTTTGATCGCTGTATTAGTGTCACTGCTGTCGCTAGGTAACCATTTTTTTTTTTAGGTAACCGCCATGTTTATATAGGTTCATAAATAGGTTTATAGGTCAGGTACCCCCATATTACAACCTAAATAAAGGTTTTAACCCCTTGATTGCCCCTAGAGTTAACCCTTTCACCAGTGATCACTGTATAACTGTCACTGGTGACGCTGGTTAGCCAGTTAGTTATTTCGTTATTTAGGTTCCCCGTCAGGTTTTTTATATAGCGTCAGGTACCCCCATATATTACCTAATAAAGGTTTTAACCCCCTGATTGCCCCTAGTTAACCCTTTCACCCCCTTTTGCCAGTGTCACTAAGCGATCGTTTTTCTGATCGCTGCATTAGTGTCGCTAGGTAACCAGTTTTTTTTTTGTATTACTGTTACGGGTGACGCTGGTTAGTTAGCTTTATTTTTTATACTGTCAGGGCACCCGCCATTTATTACCCAATAACGGTTTAACCCCCTGATCGCCCGGCGGGTGATATCAATTAGGTTTTAGGGTCAAATAAGGTCTGCGTCGCCCCAGGTTAGTGCCAGTACCGCAAACACCCACGCGCAAAGCATACACCTCCCTTAGTGGTACAGTATCTGAACAGATCAATATCTGATCTGATCAGATCTATACTAGCGTCCCAGCAGTTTAGGGTTCCAAAAAAAACCGCATTGTTAGCGGGATCAGCCCAGATACCTGCTAGCACCTGCGTTTTCCCCCTCCGCCCAGCCCAGCCCACCCAAGTGCAGTATCGATCGATCACTGTCACTTACAAAACACTAAGCACACATAACTGCAGCGTTCGCAGAGTCAGGCCTGATCCCTGCGATCGCTAACATTTTTTTTGTGGTAGCGTTTTGATTCAGTCGCTTCAGTCAGGAGCTTTTTTACCTGTGAATCTCAAAAAAAAAAAAAAAAAAAAAAATAGTTGTCGTTTTATTGTTCTCTCTCTCACTCTATTCTCTCTCTATTGTTGCTCTTTTTTTACTCCATTCTATTCTGCAATGTTTTATTATGTTTTATCATGTTTTATCATGCTTGCTTTTCAGGTATGTAATTTTGTTTACTGTGTTTTTTTTTTTTTTTTTTTTTTTTTTTTTTTTTTTTTTTTTTTGCCACATCAGCGAAATATTCCGGGAGACTTTAGATCAGCTATAGTAATCATGCGTATCCCGTCTCCATTCACATCATTGTAGCCGTCTTTACTTTTTCCCTGTTTGTGTCTTTTTTTTTTTTTTTTTTTTTTTATTTCGAGCGAGTATATTTCGGCTCAAAATCGGGCCCTTGGCTCGTTCGCTTTAGTCGGCCTCCATAAGCATGTTTACCTCTTCCCCCCCCCCCCCCCCCAAATCCCTCCCGTCCCCCCCCCCCATCCCCCCCCGGACCCGACCAGCTTTTGGTTATTCTCCTTGGTATAGGAAAAAGAAGAAAAAATAAGGACCGACATAAATGTATAGACATTTAGGCACAGGCAAGGTGTTCCCTCTGGCTCCATGTTTTTTTGAAGGCCCGCCATCCTTCCCATTTGTCTGGTTTTTCCTGTACCTGTCCCTTATCGTCCTGTCTCTTTTCCATAGTGTATATCCTTTCTACCTCGTCTACCCAATCCCAAGTTGTTGGACCCTCAACTTCCTTCCATTTCTTGGGTATTGCTATTTTTGCTGCATTTAAGAGGTGGGGGACAAGTGAGCCTTGGTATTTTTTTACCCCTTCTTTTGTCCCATGTAATAATATTGACCATGGTTCCAATGGGAGGGTTATGTTGGTTATTTCCTTTATATGTTGTATTACTTTTTCCCAGAACCCCCTGATCTTGGGGCAGCTCCACCAGATATGTGACATGGTACCTAGTTCACTACATCCTCTCCAACAGTCCCCTTGGTTATCTTGTTGGTATTTACACAGTTTATCAGGGGTAACATACCATCTTGATAATACTTTGTAGTTTATTTCAGCCGATTTGTTGTCGTGTGCGGACCTATGTGTAAGTTTAAATATTTTCTTAATAGTGACGCTATCACATTGTGTTCCCAACTCCTTTTCCCATTTTGAGATGAATGTAGGCGTCCCCCCCTCTTCCCCCTCAAGCAGGAGCCTGCCCCACCTAGATATCGTGCCCCTGGTGCTTTTATTTAGACATGTCCGTTCCAGAGTGGTTAATTCTGTCTCTTCCCTTAGGGGGCGTGGGAGGCTCTGCGTGAAGCAAGCGAGTTGGCGATACCTCCACCCATCTATCTCCTCAAAACCTATTGTGTTTTTTAGTTCCTGTAGTGAGCGAATCTTTCCCTCCTTTACTATATCCTTAAGCTGTGCGTGCTCGTGTTGTATCCAGTTCCCCCCATTAATCTTCATCCCTGGTGCAAAAAAATTGTTTTCTTTTAAACTAATTAATGGTGAATTATATTTCTTATTGTGTTTTTTATATATCCCGTCCCATATTTTTAATGTGTTTTGTGTGAGTTTACATTTACTTAATTCGGCTGTCCTAAATTTAGGGGGATTCCATATAATGTTCCCTAATTTTACCTTGTTCAGGGAGCACTCCAAGCTCACCCATCTTTTTTCTTTATTTTCTTTTATCCATTCTGTAATTCTTGAGAGTACAATAGCTTTATAATATAGAGTTATATCTGGGATTGCTAGCCCCCCGTTATTTTTTCCCTGTTTCAAGGTAGAGAACGCTATTCTGGGTTTTTTCCCTTTCCATATGAACCCCGTCAGTAGGGATTTAAGTTTTACTAGGTAATATTTGGGGAGTGCAATTGGCATCATTTGTATTTTATATACAATTTTAGGAAGAATGAACATCTTTAATGCTTGGATTCTGCCAAACCAAGAGAGGGGTCTGTGTCCGAATCTTTTTATGTCATTTTTAATGTCGTCTAAAAGAGGGACAAAGTTGAGCTTGAAAATTTTTTTTATATTAGTTGTTAATTTTATACCTAAGTATCTCAATTCTTCCCGCCAGGGAAATTTAAAAGCCTTTTGGAGTGTATGCTTCTCTGATTTTCTGGTGTTAATGTTCAACACCTCAGACTTCCCAAAATTTATTTTAAAATTTGAGATCTCCCCGTATTTTTGGATTATCTCCATCAATCGGGGCAAAGTGTTACTGGGTTTCTTAATGTAAAATAATACATCGTCCGCGTATGCGGATAGTTTGTGTTCCTCCTTCTCTATCTCGAAACCCGCTATCCCGGAGTCGCCCCGAATCGTGGACAGAAGGGGTTCGAGAGAGAGAACGAACAAAAGGGGGGACAACGGGCATCCCTGTCTGGTTCCGTTCCTCATTTCGAAGGGGGGCGAGTCCACGCCATTGATCTTGATTGTCGCTGTCGGATGGTGGTATAGCGTCCTTATCCATTTTAGCATGTTTGGGCCGAAGCCCAATTCCTCCAGTGTCGTGAACATGAAGTCCCAGTCTACCCGGTCGAAAGCCTTCTGGGCATCGGTCGACAGGAGCAGACTGGGACCTCCACCCCCCCTCTCATGGAGCACCAGGAGCAGAGTGCGGACCCCGCTATCTCTACACTCCCTCCCTGGGACAAACCCCGCCTGGTCTGGGTGTACTAACTTATTCATCTGCCTTTTGATTCTACTTGCGAGTATCTTGGCAAAAAGTTTGGTATCTGCATTTAGCAAAGATATTGGCCGATAGTTCGAACAGCAAGTTCCGTCTTTATCTTCTTTTTTTATGACCGTTATCGAGGCTAATAGAGCCTCTTTACTCATTTGATAGTCTGTTCCGAGGCCATTCAAGTACTTGCATAACCATGGGATCAAGATCTTCTGGAACCTCTTATAGTAATATATCGTGAACCCGTCCGGCCCTGGGCTTTTCCCATTCCCCGTGTCGGCCAATGCGCGACCTATTTCCTCTTCTGTAATTGGGCCTTCCATTTCCACACTATCATTTGTTGTCATTCTGGCTAAGCCCGCCTGCCTTAAAAAGGCCGTGGTGTTTCCCTTCTTATCTAATATTGCGCCCTTCGGTTCGTGCTCTACTGCATATAGTTTCTCGTAATAGCCCTTGAAGATTTGTGCAATTCCGTTCGTAGTGTATTCTAGGGTCCCCCTATCTGTCTGTATTTTCTCAATAAAATTTAGCTTTTTTTTCTCCTGTAACATTTTGGAAAGATATTTGGGGGATTTGTTGCTTCCATAATAATTTTCCCTGGCGAGGAGATAAAATCTTTGCTTGGTTTCTTGTTCCATGTGATTTTTGAGTTCTTCTCTTTTGTTTATTATTTCTAGGTATAGCGAACTATCGGGTTTTTGAGATATTTTATGTCTCTGTTCTAGTTTAGCTATATCGCCTGTAATCTCTTTTATCTTTCTGGTTCTATCTCTTTTTTTTTTTGTCCCTTCGGCTATTAGGATGCCTCTTATAAAGGCTTTGTGGGCCTCCCATAATGACCTACTCGAGATCCCTTCTGTGTCATTTGCCCTGAAGTATTGTTCCAGTTCTGTTCTTATCTTCTCGGCGCCTGCATCTTCTCTTATTAATTCCTCATTTAGTCGCCACCTAGGGGGCGCTTTGGCTACCGGGGTCATTTGTATTTTCATCCATACCGGAGCATGGTCTGATAATGAGATTATCCCAATATTTGATTCTAGTACTTGTTCTAATGTTCTATGTTCAGTTAGAATATAATCAATTCGTGAGTACGTCCCGTGCGCCTGGGAGTAGAACGAGAAATCTTTGTCTTTAGGGTGCTGGCATCGCCAAACATCTACTATTTGATATTCCCGAAGTTTTTTCTTAATCCTATGTAATTGTACGTTGCTAGTCCCAGGCGCTCGGGACGTACTATCCCATTGTGGATCTAGACAAAAATTAAAATCCCCCATCATAATCAGCCTTCCCCCCCGAAACTCCATCACTTTCCTTAAGATTTTAATTAAATATGCCCCGGGATCATTGTTAGGGGAGTATACGTTGACCAAGGTAACTTTTGTGTCCTCTAGTTTACCCTCTAGAAAGAGGTATCGTCCTTCTGGGTCAGACTCCCTCTTTTCCAGGCAGAATCTCACATTTTTGGCAAAGCCAATTGCCACTCCTCTACTTCTTGTAGTGACTGTATCCGCTTGATACCATGTGGGGAAATCTTTGGAGATTAGTTTTATATTTGAATTATGTGAGATGTGTGTCTCCTGTAAGAAGGCTACGTCGGCGGAATATTGTCCCAGTTCCATCAAGATTTTATGGCGCTTATTGGGTGAATTGAGTCCCTTAACGTTATATGTTATGAAATTTATAGTAGGCATCCTATTATATTAGCCTGGTGTGGTCAAACTTCTGATCCTATTCCCCAAAACTTTCTGGTCGGGCCCCCCTTCTTCCCCCCCTTTTTCTCCCTTCCCTCCCTCCTCCTCCCCTTCCCTTCCTCCCCCTCCCTTCCCTAACCCGGGCTTAACCCCCCGCTCCCCCCATGGCCTTTCTATGGCCCCAGGCTCGCCTATGGTCCCGGTAATCTTGACCATCATTGAGCCACTTTTGAGGAGCTCTGCGCATTTTCCCTTCCCTCTCCGGCTAGGCCCCGAGGGGCCGGTACGTAAGGGCCGAAGGGGCTCCCCCCCGCGCCCACCCCCCCCCCCCCACCCCCGAAAACCCCCCCCCCCCCCTCCCCTCTCCCTTGGGCTAACTAGTCTTCCAGCCAGCCGGGCAACTCTGGGATTGGTAAGTCCAATTTTTCACAGAACTCTTGCAAATCCTCTGGGAATACTAGTTTTGCCGAGATCCCCTCTCTGAAGCCGATCAGACAAGCGGGAAACCCCCAGCTATATCGGATATTTCGTGTCCGCATACTCTCCAGGAGGGGTCTCAGCAGTCGTCTTCTATCCAGCGTTTCGGGTGCGAGGTCCATATATATCTGTAGGTCTTTGCTTTCATACTGTATCTGCATGGGCCTCTTTATCTTTGCCCAGATCTCAGCTTTATCTTCATAGTACGTAAAACGAACGATGATGTCCCTTGGGCGGTCTGTGTTGTAATCTCTAGGCTTACCGACCCGATGTATTCTGTCGGTTCTTGGGAAATCTTCTTCTCCTTTGTCAAGGATTGGACCAAATATTTTTTGAATAATCTGCTTAAGATCTTCCCCTCTGGTTTCTGGAACGCATCTGATTCTTATGTTTTGTCGTCTGCTGCGATTTTCCTGGTCCTCAATTCTGTATTGTAATCTCCTTCTGTGCATCTTCTCTTGATGCAACTGGCCCTGCAACTTATTTATCTCTTGATCCAGTTTTTCTGTTTTCTCCTCGGCCCTTTCCACTCTTGTTAACAGAGAACCTAAATCTGCTCTCAGGAGGGTGATGTCTGTTTTTATAGCCTTCTCCAGTCTTGTGAGCATCTTCTCCATCTCCCCTTTTGTTGGTAGATGAGCATCCTCTCTAAACTCCTCTGTTCTGCTCTCCTCCAATTCACTCTCTATGATGGACACTGAGGCCATGGTTTCCTCCAGTATTTTTTCCACACCCTTTTTCTTCTCTCCTTTCGGATGAGATTGCCTTGAGCCTTCTGAATTTTTTGGGCTCGCCCCTTGGGTCATGTATTGCTTAATAGTGCTTTCCGAGTTTTTCTCTTTACTGCTTTTGGAAGGGGCAGCTTTTGTTGTTTTGTTCGTTGATCTGCTCATATTTACTCCCTTGTCTTTAATTTTCCTGATGCGTTTACCCAGCTTTTTTTTTTTTAAGGGGCTGGGTTAATTCCCGGCCTCCATAGATCAAAGTTACCTGGGAGACAAGACCCGGGTATGATCTAAATGTCCTAGGGGGGTAAGAGAGAGGGCTGGCTCTGTTTAGTTTTGCTGGGCTCTTTTTCAAAAAAAAAGGGGGGTATGACAAATTCGGGATACAGATGTGGTTCAGGGGTCGGGCTTTCGGATAGAACTGTATCTGTCCTGCTCAGGCACTATTCGTAGTGGGCTATTATTAATAGTTAGATGTTCCTGCTTTTGTGCCCAGACCAGTCCAAAGCTCCAGAAAGATTACTCCACAGACGGGGCCAACAAGAGAGGAGCCTATTGCCTCCCCTTCCTAATGCTTGACCCTTCGCTGATTGTTATGTATAGGGCCGTCGACCAATATTTATTCCCACCCTTACTCTGCTAGGGCCACTTATATAGTCAATTTTAATTATACTGTGCAGGATTTTCCTCTTTAATAGATGGACAGATTTTACTATTTCTGGTTCCCTGGGCAATCTATTGTACAGGATGTTTTCTGGGTATCTCAGGGTCTCGTCAGTTTATAATACCTTTACAAGAAGTCTTCACTGGATCCGTATAATGCGGTCTTGCACTTTCTACTTTTCATAAAGTCAGGGTAGGGCCGAGAGAAAGAGTACCCGAAGAGAGAAGACCACTGAAAGAAAAAGAGACCAAGGAAGGGGAAAAGAGAGAAGCAAAAAAAAAGAAAAGGGGATCAACCCTTCCTTCTTTGCCCTGTCCCACCCATCCCCCCCCCGCTGGACTGATTTTGTTTGCTAGTCCCAGAGTGTGCTATTCGTTCGGGGCTTATCCCCCAGATATTTCGTACAAGTACAGTCCTGGGATTTAAACCTTGCGGAGGTTTCCTATTGCAAAAACAGTTATTTCAGATATCTTCGTCTGCCTCACAGATGACATATTTAACATACATTCATTACGGTTGTATTGCTACAGTTGTATTATTCAGCATGTATTAAGAAATAGTTCAAAGTACTATTTTGACCCCCCAATACCTAGATATCCTTGGTAGGTCTCATCATTTATTTTCCGGAAAAAGTACCAAAAAAAAAAAAAAAAAAAAAAAAAAAAAAAAAAAAAAAAAAAAAAGAAGACCACTAAGAGAAAAAGAGTCCCAGAGTGTGCTATTCGTTCGGGGCTTATCCCCCCGATATTTCATACAAGTACAGTCCTGTGTTTAAACCTTGCGGGTGTTTCCTATTGCAAAAACAGTTATTTCAGATATCTTCGTCTGTCTCACAGATGACATGTTTAACGTACATTCATTGCGGTTGTATTGCTACAATTGTATTATTCAGCATGTATGAAGAGGCAATTTAAGGTACTATTTTGACCCCCCAGTACCTAGATATCCTTGGTAGGTCCCGTCATTTATTATCCGGTAGGAGCCTCTGTCATATAAAACATTTCAATATAGATATTACCTCAAGTTTCTGATCCTCTGCAAGACCTCCTGTGTTGTGAGGGGGGAGGGGGAGGGGGCGCCCGCCCCAGTTGTTTCTCCCCGAGTGAGAGTTACCTTAATGTGCCGACTGCTATTGCTTGGCTGGTAGAGGGGGGGGGGAAGATACCGGGAGGCAAGGAAGAGCAGGGCCCGGGAGGCCCCGTCGGCCCCGCGCCCCCGCCGCACAGAGCTGTGTCCAGGTCTTAACCTCGCCGCGTCCAATGCCCCCCTGTGCCGCGGGATGCCGGGTCCGGAAGGCGTGCGCTGTGGCGGGTGCGGGAGATCCTTTCACGCCGGTCCGGGGCTCTCACTTCCCGTCTGCTCCGGCGTCCCGCATTGTAACTCCCGCCACGAGCGCTATGCGCAGACTCCTCCCACCGAGCCGGCCGGCGTCATCACGTCGGCCGCATCCTCCCCTATCCTGACACCCTGTTTACTGTGTTTTAGTGTTAAGCATTTTTTTTTTTGTTTTCAGGTGCGCCATTCAGTTGCAACGCGGATTTATTTATCTTGACAGCAACAGCGTTTGCTCCCACGATACATAAAGCCGCGACTCCAACGCTGTAGGAGGTGATTTCACCACCACAGTTAAAAAAAAAAAGAGCATATATGCCGAAGCATGGGGGCAGCAGGGGGGGGAGGAGCGATTGGCTCCTAATGCCACGTACATACGGTCGAAATTCCGACCGTGTGTACACGGCATAACTTTTGCGGGAGGATGCCCCCATGCATCGGCATATATAAATGGTGCATGTATGCCCATCATTAGAAGTGGGTGGATGAAGGGAGGTATTCTAATGGTGGGCATACCCACCAATCAATCTCTTTTTTTTCGTTCAGCCAAGAGGCTGCATGAAAAAAAAAAAGATTACAATATATGTCCAGTATGTTGCTGGACTTTGAATGGTTATACCAGAATGATGCCTGCAGGTTTAGGTATCATCTTGGTATCATTCTTTTCAGCCAGTGATCGGCTTTCATGTAAAAGCAATTCTAGCGGGTAATTAGCCTCTAGACTGCTTTTACAAGCAGTGGGAGGGAATGTCCCCCCTCCCGGATATAAACCGCGCCATTGGGAAATTGGGAAAGCATTTTATCACACCAATCTTGGTGTGGTCAGATGCTTTGAGGGCAGAGGAAAGATCTAGGGTCTAATAGACCCCAATTTTTTCAAAAAAAGAGTACCTGTCACTGCCTATTGCTATCATAGGGGATATTTACATTCCCTGAGATAACAATAAAAATCATAACAAAGAAAAAAATGGAAGGAACAGTTTAAAAATAAAATAAAAAAGCTAAATAAATAAAAAAAAAACCAAAAAAAAAAAAAAAAAAAGCACCCCTGCCCCCCCTTCTCTTGCGCAAAGGCGTACACAAGCGTTGGTCTGGCGTCATATGTAAACAGCAATTGCACCATGCATGTGAGGTATCACCGCGAAGGTCAGATCGAGGGCAGTAATTTTAGCAGTAGACCTCCTCCGTGAATCTAATGTGGTATCATGTAAAGGCTTTTAAAGGCTTTTAAAAATGTATGTAGTTTGTCGCCACTGCGTGTTTGTGCGCAATTTTAAAGCATGTCGTGTTTGGTATCCATGTACTCGGCCTAAGATCATATTTTTTATTTCATCAAAAATTTGAGCAATATAGTGTGTTTTAGTGCATTAAAATAAAAAAAAGTGTATTTTTTCCACAAAAAATGCGTTTGAAAAATCGCTGCGCAAATACTGTGTGGAAAAAAAAAATGCAACACCCACCATTTTAATCTGTAGGGCCTTTGCTTTAACATTATATATAGTGTTTGGGGGTTCAACGTAATTTTCTTGCAAAAAAAAAATATGTTTTCATGTAAACAAAAAGTGTCAGAAATGGCTTTGTCTACAAGTGGTTAGAAGAGTGGGTGACGTGTGACATAGGCTTCTAAATGTTGTGCATAAAATGCCAGGACAGTTCAAACCCCCCCAAATGACCCCATTTTGGAAAGTAGACACCCCAAGCTATTTGATGAGAGCAATGTTGAGCCCATTAAATATTTTTTTTTTTTTGTCCCAAGAGATTGAATAATGAAAAAAAAAATATATATATATTTTTTTTACAAAAAGTTGTCACTAAATGATATATTGCTCAAACATGTCATGGGCATATGTGGAAATACACCCCAAAATACATTCTGTTGCTTCTCCTGAGTACGGGGATACCACATGTGTGGGACTTTTTGGGAGCCTAGCTGCGTACGGAACCCCAAAAACCAATCACCGCCTTCAGGCTTTCTAAGGGTGTAATTTTTTTATTTCACTTCTCACTGCCAATCACAGTTTCGGAGGCCATGGAATGCCCAGATGGCATAAAACCCCCCAAAATGACCCCATTTTGGAAAGTAGACACCCCAAGCTATTTGCTGAGAGGTATGGTGAGTATTTTGCAGATCTCGCTTTTTGTCACAAAGTTTTGAAAATTGAAAAAAAGAAAAAAAATAAAAAAAAAATTTTTTTCTTTACTTTCTTCATTTTCAAAAACAAAATGAGAGCTGTAAAATACTCACCATGCCTCTCAACAAATAGCTTGGGGTGTCTACTTTCCAAAATGGGGTCATTTGGGGGGGGTTTGTGCTATTTTGGCATTTTATGGCCTTCGAAACGGTGATAGGTAGTGAGGAGTGAAATCAAAAATTTGCACCCTTAGAAATCCTGAAGGCGGTGCTTGGGTTTCGGGGCCCCGTACGCGGCTAGGCTCCCAAAAAGTCCCACACATGTGGTATCCCCATACTCAGGAGAAGCAGCAAAATGTATTTTGGGGTGCAATTCCACATATAACTATGGCATGTGTGAGCAATATATCATTTAGTGACAACTTTTTGAAAAAAAAAAAAAAAATTTTTTATTTTTGTCTTTATTCAATCACTTGGGACTAAAAAAAAAAATATTCAATGGGCTCAACATGCCTCTCAGCAAATAGCTTGGGGTGTCTACTTTCCAAAATGGGGTCATTTGGGGGGGTTTTGTACTTCTCTGCCATTTTAGCACCTCAAGAAATGAAATAGGCAGTCATAAATTAAAAGCGGTGTAAATTCCAGAAAATGTACTCTAGTTTGTAGACGCTATAACTTTTGCGCAAACCAATAAATATACGCTTATTGGCATTTTTTTTACTAAAGACATGTGGCTGAATACATTTTGGCCCAAATGTTTGACTAAAATTGAGTTTATTAGATTTTTTTTATAACAAAAAGTAGAAAATCTCTTTTTTTTTCAAAATTTTCGCTCTTTTTTCCGTTTATATCGCAAAAAATAAAAATCACAGAGGCAATCAAATACCATCAAAAGAAAGCTCTATTTGTGGGAAGAAAAGGACTCAAATTTCGTTTGGTTACAAAATTGCATGACCGCGCAATTACCAGTTAAAGTAGTGCAGTGCGAAATTGAAAAAAGACCTCTGGTCCTTTGGCTGCCAAATGGTCCGGGGCTGAAGTGGTTAATGGTTAGCACAAATCCAAGACATATTGACATATCCTTATTAAGATAAAAAGCCTCCATAGTGTAATACGTCCAATTAAAACCAATCTTGTATTAAAGTATTCAACTCACATGTATCAAGAAGTAACAGCACTTTGTTTCAAACCAAAAAGATGGCCACGGTGTCCAGCATGCTGAGGTCATTCATCGTAGGTCCCGCCTTACGTGTTTCGTCACAGTTGATGTCATGAGAGGCCGCTGGTCTGGTAAGTGGCTTGGGTTGATCACCTTGGTGCCAAGCGCCGTCTTCCATAACAATTGAAGCCAGTGTTGGGTTCTTCTGTTTCATTTCTGTATGAATCCAGTAGTCTGAATATTATTGAATTGAAATGTATATGGACTTTTTTGCATCATTTTCTAGCACTGCATATTTCGATTTTTTTATTGGGATTTACTACTTGCTCTGGTCTTCCTTGCCAGCTCCAGGTGAGATCTCTTTTCAGTCCAGCTTGGGTAAAGACTGAGCTATGAAGACGTGCACTCTAAGAGCTATCTCATGAACCAGGAAGTTTGCCAATATCAAAGCTTTATAGTTTCATAGTTCCATAGTTAGTAAGGTTGAATAAAGACATCAGTCCATCCAGTTCAACCTGAGCGAGTGTCTACAATTGTCCCCATCCCTGTACATTGCACACTCACATCAGTCCCTACCCTCAAGGAGCCCACAATCTAAGGTCCCCATTCATATACTAGGGCCAATTTTTGGACAGAAGCCAATTAACCTACCTGCATGTCTTTGGATTGTGGGAGGAAACCGGAGTACCTTTAGGCTAGGAAGGATCCGTTGGTGACTTACAGTTCTAGGTGGGATCACCTCCAGTCCAGTTAGAGAAAGGATTGAGCCATGCTGTCAATCTTTCTAAGGGCTACATCCTCAGCAGAAATTTTGCCAGAATCAGGGCCGTTAGGACCCTTTGGCAGCTTTCTGCTCCAAATGGGATCTCTTTCAATAAACTTTTGAGTAAAGGCTCATTTATGAAGACAGCTTCTCTAAGGTTTCTTTTTTTCCTCAGTCAGGTTTGCCAGGATCTGGGCCTTGGCATTCTGCCTAATACCGGTAGTGTTTAATATCCATATTAGGTTGCAATCTGAGATGGCTTCATCATCCTTTGAGAACAAAGATTTGTTCCTCCCATATGCAGGAGCACCAAGGATGGTTCCATGCCATGGATTTTGGGATACTTTGAGCATGCTCACAAACTACAGCTTTCCTTAGAGTTTTAGAGAGTTCTTTGTCACTCTCTCTAGTGGGATGGAGATATTTTCCAGAATCATCGCTGGATGGGACATTCTAGTTAGCCAGAGTAATTTACGGAGGCAGTGACAACCCACTCAGCCAGGAGTGTGTAGACTTTGTGGGCTCCCTGTGAAAGGGCGCCAGGAATATTTGTACAGGGATGACAGGTTTTCCATTAACCACTTATGGACCGCCTGCTGTCATTATACGACGGCACTTTGATGTGGAATATCGTTGTTATGGCAGCAGCTAGCTTCCATAACCCCGGTATCCACTTCTTCAGCAGGCGGTCCGCTTTCAGATAAAAGTGGTTTCAGCAGGCGGATCCGCCGCAAGATCACTTTTATCGGTGGCAGGAGTGGGGGGGGGGGGAGGAGAGGGCCCCCCCTCCCGCCGCACTCCGGTGCCCTTCATCAGCCAGTGAGGAGAGGAGCTGAGAGCCTGGAGTCATGTGTGTTGCAGAGTACAATTGCTGGGTGCAGCGGAGTCAATTCAGATTAGACGTTGTGGAGTAACAGAAACTGGCTTCTTTTTTGGAACAAAACCACACTAGTAATAATGTCACCTCACATGGTAAGAAAAACACAGATAGGAAAAAGAAAGCAATACAGCATTATGTACAAGAAATACAACACATCATAGAAAATGTATAGCATAGCATATCACTGACCATTAGCGACATCTAGTGTCCTGTTTGTGAATAGGCCAAGCTGAAAGTTGTTGTATCTCCAAAACCCCTTCTCAACAGCTAAGGCTTAAACCCATCTTCTTTGTAAGCCTTGAATGTCTTTCAGCGGTCAGGGGCTTTGTAAGGATATCTGCTGTCATATCCTTGCTTAGATCCCTAAGAAAGTGGAACTTCACATAAATGTGCTTGGTTCTTGAATTAACTCCTTCCATGTGCACAAGTACAAGGCATCCTTGATTGTCCTCATATTTCTGTTGGCCCAAGTCTGTTAATAGCGGTCTCAGCCATATAACTTCTTGGCTTGCCTGCGCTGCAGCAACCATATTTTGCTTCAGTAGATGACAGTGTAACAGAGTTGCTTTTTACTAGTCCAACTGATGGCAGGCACCTCCTGACAGAAAAAATAAGTAGCCACTGGTAGATTTTTTGTCACTGGGGTCTCCTGCCCAGTCAGCATCCACATATCCTGTTAAGGTGCTTTCATCACTTGCTGGTAACTTTAACTTGTAGTGCGAAATCCCTTTAAGATAGCGAATGATTCGCTTTACAGCATTCCAGTCCTTTTACTTGGCATCGAAACCTTTCTGCATAGGATTCCAACAGTTGCTGCAATGTCCGGCCTTGTAGCAGTGGTAAGGTACAGCAATTTCCCTATTGCTTTCCTGTATTGAGTATTAGTAGGTAATGGGTTATCTTGACAATTCTCCTTTAGGTAGTTAGTTTCCATGGGAGACTTTACTGGTTTGGCGTCTAGCATTCCAAATGTTTCAATTATTTCTTGTATTTTGTGTCTTTGGTTCAAGAGAAAGCTGCCATCTTCCTCTCTCTCGATCTGGATACCGAGGTAATATTTTATGTTGCCATGATCTTTGGTGTCAAAGTGCTGATTTTGTTTTTCCAGTATTTCTGCTTCGTCCCTTTCTTGCTCAAAGCAAATCAGGATATCATCCACATAAATAAGCATATAGACCCATCTGTTTGCCAATTTCTTTGTGTATAAGCAGGGGTCTGCTTTACGCCTTAGAAAGTTTTGATGTGTAAGCACTTAATTTATTTTTTATACTCCACACTTTGGCTGCTTGCTTTAGTCCATATATACTCCTGCAAAGTTTGCACACTAGGTCTAACCTTTGTTCATCTTTGAATCCTGGCGGCTGTTCCATGTAAATTTCTTCTGTTAAATCGCCATGTAGAAACGCGGTTTTCACATCAAAATGTTTCACTTGCATTTTCCTTGTGACGGCTACTGTCAGTAAAGTCCTTATTGTAGTGTGCTTGACTACTGGTGCAAACATCTCATCATAGTCCTCTCCGTATTTTTGAGAATAGCCCTTGGCTACTAGTCTTGCTTTGTACCGTTCAATTGTGCCATCTGTATTGTATTTCACTTTAAAAGTCCATTTACAGCCTATGGCTTTCCTTCCGGGTGGTAGTTCTGTAAGTGTCCATGTTTTAGTGTCATGCATGGATTACATCTCTTCCTCAGCAGCCTTTATCCATTTACTTGCTTCTTGTTCTGAAAGCTGAGATATATCTTCCCAGCTTGCAGGTTCGTTGATACTGGTAGTACTTGCTTTGTATGAGAGACGTATAGGTGGTTTACCTTTGTTTTCTCTTGTTGAAAGTCTTGTTTTTGTGTCTGAGCCTTCTTGTGTCTGCTCTTCAGTACTGGTTGAGTCTGCACTCACTTAAACTGTTTGTTCGGAAGTTACAGAGATGGGCTGGTCAACGTCAGTTTTCTCTTCTATTCTTGCTTCCACTGTTGTCAAAAATTGAAATTGGACAAATCAGGAATGTCCAATCTTTCAAAATCCCCAAAATCTGCCCTTAAATCACTTCAAACCAACCAAACTATTGTCATTAAACCCTCTGACAAGGGAGGCAACGTGGTTGTCATGGATGTCCCGGCTTACATGATTATGTGCCATGACATCCTTGACAACCACGAATGGTACAGACCAATTTCCTCCCTAATGATACAAAATTTCATTTCTGAATATCGGAATATTATCTTTCAGGCAACCAGGGTTGGCACTATCAATGCCAATACTTGGAAATTTCTGCATGTACAGAACCCCAAAACTCCAACTTTCTATGCTCTACCTAAACTGCATAAATCTCTATCAAAACCCCCAGGCAGACCAATTGTGTCTGGCTGTGATGGACTTACAGAGAAAGCAAGCGAACTAGTCGACAAACACTTGGCTCCCCACGTGACTTCTTTATCTTCTTATATCAAAGACACTATTCATCTGCTGCGAACCCTTGAAAATAAACAACTCCCAAAAGGCACATGGTTAGTGGCACTCGATGTTGAGTGCCTCTACAATACCATTCCTCATAAGAGAGGCATTGAGGTTATAGGCAAACAATTACAGGCACGCGGTCCTGAATTTCAATCCTACAATGACTTTGTACTATCTTTATTACGATTTATCCTAACCAGGAATTACTTCACCTTTGGCACTTCCCACTTCCTCCAGATACAGGGAGTGGCAATGGGGACCAAATGTGCCCCCTCCTATGCCAACCTGTATCTGGGGGGGGGGGTGGGAAAAGGAGTTACTTTCTGAACCAAAACTATCGTATCTTACTCAAAACATACTCACTTGGTCAAGGTATATTGATGATGTGCTTATCTTTTGGACTAGGACTCACAATGACCTTCTGAACTTCTTCCAAATATTATCAATAAACACTTATAAATTTAAAATTTACTATGGAGTGTAGCCAAACCTTGATTACATTTCTGGACCTCACAATCAATATTGACAAAGAAGGAATGTTACACTCATCCCTGTATAGGAAACCCTCTGCAGGGAATACAATCTTACATGCTTTCAGTGCCCACCCACATTCCCTACTAAGAAGTATACCTTACAGTCAATACTTGCGTATAAGACGAAACTGTAGCAATGATGAAGATTTCTACAAATCTTCACACCAACTTTATCTAAGATTAAAACAAAGAGGCTACAGCCATAATCTATTGAAAAAATCTTTCAATAAAGTAAAAGAATTACAGAGAAATGAATTAATATTTCGACACAAAAGTGATGATCAAATACAGTCTGTTCGTCTTATAACTCAGTATTCAAACCAATCTAATCAAGTCAAAGAGACCCTAACCAAATTTTGGCCTCTTCTGTCAGCTGACCCAATTATTTCCAATTATGTTAAACCATACCCAGAAATTACATATAGACGATCACCATCGCTAAGTGACTGCCTCACCTCCAGCCATTTTAAATTGGAAAGTGACTCAATCCCAGATAATCCGGGCACTTTTGCATGTGGTTACTGCGACTCATGCATCACATTGTCTAATTCTACCAATACTGCTCTACCCACAGGTAAAACACATAAAATTAGGCATAGAGTAACGTGCAATACCATGGGAGTGGTCTATCTAGCCACATGTAGATGTGGCAGCTTTTATGTAGGAAAAACAAAAAGATCTTTTTCCATTCGCATACAAGACCATTTAACCACTTTAAGACCAGCCTCGTTTTGGATTTTAGGTGTTTACATGTTTAAAACAGTTTTTTTTGCTAGAAAAAAAAACTTAGAACCCCCAAACATTATATATTGTTTTTTTTCTAACACCCTAGAGAATAAAATGGCGGTCGTTGCAATACTTTTTTTCACACCGTATTTGCGCAGCGGTCTCGCAAGCGCACTTTTTTTGGAAAAAAGTCACTTTTTTGAATAAAAAAATAAGACAACAGTAAAGTTAGTCCAATTTTTTTATATATTGTGAAAGATAATGTTACGCCGAGTAAATTGATACCTAACATGTCACGCTTCAAAATTGCGCCCGCTCGTGGAATGGCATCAAACTTTTACCCTCAAAAATCTCAGTAGGCGACGTTTAAAAAATTCTACAGGTTGCATATTTTGCGTTACAGAGGAGGTCTACGGCTATAATTATTGCTCTCGCTCTACCGATCGCGGCGATATCTCACATGTGTGGTTTGACCACCGTTTTCATATGCGGGCGCTTCTCACGTATGCGTTCGCTTCTGCGCACGAGCTCGTCGGGACGGGGCGCTTTAAAAAAAATTTTTTTGTTTTTCTTATTTATTTTTCTTGATTTTATTTATTTTTACACTGTTTTTTTAAAAAAAATTAATTGGCTCACTTTTATTCCTATTACAAGGAATGTAAACATTCCTTGTAATAGAAAAAAGCATGACAGGTCCTCTTAAATATGAGATCTGGGGTCAAAAAGTCCTCAGATCTCATATTTGGACTTCAATGAAAAAAATAAAAAAAATAAAAAAAAAATGTCATTTAAAAAAATGACATTTGAAAATTCCTCTTTAAGAGGTATGGGCGGAAGTGACGTTTTTGACGTCGCTTCCGCCCTCCTATGGTATAGAGATGAGTGGCGGCCATCTTAGCGTCACTCATCTCTAGACACACAAGGGGAACGGACCCGATCGCCTCCGCCGCTGCCGACGGTTCCGGTAAGCGGCGGAAGGCACGGGAGAGCGGTGGGAGGGGGGGGCACCTCTCCCGCCGCCGATAACGGTGATCTCGCGGTGAATCCGCCGCGATGACCACCATTATCGGACAGCCGACCGGCGCCTGAAGAGATGGATACCTCGGTTGTGGCAGCAGCTGCTGCCGTTACCGAGATATCCCTCTTCAAAAAAGGGACGTACATCGTCGTGCGCTGGTCGGAAAGTGGTTAAAACCACTTATGAAAAAGAAAATTACAACTGCCATAAATCGCCATGTTGCATTGTTCCACAATTTTGATCCACATGCCATCCAATTTTCAGCTTTAGAGCACGTTCCAATTAGTATTCGTGGTGGCGATATTGACAACCTGCTACTCCAACTTGAAACCAGGTGGATACACAACCTGGATGCTACTCGACCACCAGGTTTAAACGAGTATATTAGCTTTAAATCCTTTCTATAAACTATTTCTCTGTCAAATATGCCTTTTACTAACTCTGGTCCTTCCTTCCCCTCCCTTCCCCCAAAATCTCTTCTCTGCTCCCTTATTGTGAAGCACACAGAGAGATCCTTCATTACTACCAAAGCATGCTCTATGTCACATAGTTCAAACATGTTTAATGAGTAATAATGAACATATCAATTCATACAAAGTACTGTACTCTAATTATCTATCATATGTCTAGCCTACTTTTGTTTAATCAATGTTAAAAAAGCTATTCATGTTTCTGTATTTTTCTCTAAATAACTATTCTGGGAATACATTATCAGTTCATTACTATTCTATTATTTTTTTGTAAAAATAATCTGTGATAATTATATGGGTTTAATCACCATTACATATTTAATTCTCTTTTTTGTTTATATATTGCTGTTTCAGATGGTATCCCTTTCAGCTGATGCGATTTTGTAGGAGGGGCCCCAGTTGAGCTATGTCCCAGAAATGTCACTAAATGGTCTGATCTATCCCCCCCTCCTTCTTCCCCGATCCCCCCCTCAGGGTATTAATTCCCCGGTTCAGCATTCCACCCCTTTAACATCCTTATTTGACAGCGAGCGACACATTAGGGCGGGGTTTGCAAGGTAAGGAGCGCTTGCAATGGATAAGTATGGACACCCAAGGGCGGCATCATCTATGTGACAGTCCGCCCACGCTCTGGCCTCTGTTTACATCTTGCGCGCGCACCGCTGTGACGTCATCACGCGATGCGGCGCCCGGGCGCTATGAACTATGGGCCTTGTAGGCCCTCATGGACCCAGGGCACTCGCGCATGCGCAGAGGCCCTTTTGTCCGCTGAATGGAGGGCGCTCAACCACGCCCCCCACTCTGGGAGACAGTACTTTAGCCGGCCCCGGCACTCAGTTGAGTACCGGACACCGGAGGCGTCTGACGCACACCTCTCTCTCTCCAAAAGTAAGTCTCATTTTAGCCACCCTATACCCGGCTACTAATAGTTGCTTCTCAGCCTGCACTATAGATTTTCCTTCTTTATTTGATTTCAGGATTTTTTCTCTCAATGTCTGCAAGTGATTGCTTTCAGCTACACTTATTGACCATTGATTATCTGCTTGGAAATGTGTAACCTTCCACTGTGCATGAAGCACTAGCCCTGTCTTAATGCAGGTATGTTTTTTCCAATCTATTACAATTATCTCCATACATTTTCAACCTGTACATTCCCGTAACCTTTATCCATTAACAATTTCAGGCGCCTCCATACCATCTTTTCTACTCCTGTCCGTGTCTACCTAATTTTAGCTTCTATTTAAATTAAAGTAAGTATTGAGACAATTAGTCCTCTCTACAATGATATGTCATTTAGTTTGCGGAATTTTTAACCCCGCAACTGGACAACATTGTACTCATCTATTTTTCCAAATATAGGTAGTATAATTAAATGTAACATATATTTATTAAATTAATTGCCAGGTCTAGTATGTCTCCTGCTTTCTATTGACCGGTGCCCATCAAGCTACCCTGCCCCAATGTGTGCAAATTCTCAACTATACACCTAATTTGGTGCAATTTGGGTGAGTTGGGGCCATGCATGGGAAGAACACTAGTCCATCTGTTTGCCGGGGTGGTGGGGGGGGGGTTGGCTAGACTCATTTTCTTTCCCTTTCCTCCTCTCTCGCTCAGTTGTTTGGAAACTCTGATAAATGTACAGTGTGTAATTTCTGTTATTTATTTTTCTGTAGATTCACTATAATTGCTCTGCAGGCCAACCCTGAAGAAGCCATTATTATGGCGAAACATGTCGGACACTAAAATGGCCTGCATTACCAACTGAGGTTCCTCTCAAGTTGAACTAATGGTTATATCATTGTAGAATTTAAACAATTTGTACCGAATTACCTATTTACTGTTAAGCTTTATTGTTCCAAATCCTTATGTTGGGGGCTTTGAGCGCTTGTATTCTTAGGCTAATAGGCCATTGAAATTAACCTTATATTTTTAATACCTTCAATAAAATTATATATTTTTGAGTAAGCATTGAATTGTCAACAACTTCTTTCCACTTTCTCTCTGGCACTGCTATAATCCCTTTGATCCTCCTTTTGTCCATATACGTTGTCATTACATTATCTCTTAAATCTTCAACAAAGGTTATGCTGTTGCTAATGGTAATCTTGTTTGTTTTGGGATTAAGGATTCTGTAACCCTTGACATTGTCACTGTATCAAACGAAGATACCTTCAAACGCTCTGTTCTGGAGTTTGGTGCGTTTTTCTTTAGGTATGTATGCATCCAAAAACTCTTAGGTGTTTTACACTTGGCTTCTCATTGTGCCATAGTTCATATGGGGTTTTCTCCACTGTTCTGGAAAGAAGTCTGTTCTGCAAATATGTAGCTGCCTCACCCCAGTATTTTTGTGGTAGTCCAGAGTCTGTCAGCATACATCTGATCGTTTCAGTCAGAGTTCTATTCAGGGGTCAAGTCCTGGGGAAAAAAAAGTGCGGGAACTCCCACCCAAGATCCACTCCCCCACCAAAAAAAATAAATGATACGCTCATATGCACGAACACTACAAAAGTGGTATTTTTCATCCAATTTTCGTATTGTGTGTATGAAGCTTAACTGTTAGTACATAAAAAAAACACAATCCTCAATAAACATAAATACGGTAATTCTCTGAATAATCAGCATTCATTCAATTGTGCTTCCATGCGAATGTGAACATCATGTTCTGATCTTTATTAGGGAATTTTATTTTGTATATAGAGTGTTTATGTGGTGAGTTTACACTTTTCATTGAACAGAGTTTGGATAACACAGGGTTAAACAGAAAGGTCATAAATTAACTGCACATTATCTGGACAGAATGCTTGGGGTAATGTGTTCCTGCTTAGGAGTTGTATGTTAGCTTGGGGGTCTGCAAACTCTACAGGGCTCCAACACACACTCGCTGCTATTCCAACCCTTCACATATTTCCACATAAACTTCCCTCCTGGCATTAAACTTTGCCAGGTATTGTGCTCAGCTTACCACCCCAAACTGATGTTCCTCCCTCAGATCACCTCTCTCCCTGCATGTCCTGTGAGCAGAATCCTCTGGGTCCTCTCTGGGTCCTCTCATCATATGGCACTGAAGATAGAGGAGGGGGGGATTCAGCGGGACACACAGAGCAAGTATGCAGGAGACTGGGGGGGAGGAGATGAGGAGACAGAAAATCAGGAGGGGCCGGTGGGGAGGAGCACATCATGAGAGGTCTGACTAAACACAATCTCTTAGCAGCAGGGACCTGATCTACCCGTCAGCTAGCTGTGATTGACAGGTAGATTAAAGCGGAAGCTGCCATGGGGCCCCCTACTGGCAATGCCCGAATGGTCAGGTGTGCGGCACTTACTATTGTGAGCTGTGTTGACGGCTGCTGGTGTAGCACCTGCCACACAGCTCGCAAACTTCAAAGTCTTGCAGGACACGGCTGCTAATGGGAACCGAGTTCCTGTTGTGGAAAAAGTATAGGAACTCCGTTCCCATGCGTTCCTGCAGGACTTGAGCCCTGGTTCTATTCTTTCTTTCAGCTACTCCATTTTGGTCTGGTGTATACGGGACTGTCTTTTGATGTTCTATTCCGTTCTGTTTTAAGTACTCTTGTATCTTACCTCTTGTGAATTCACCTCCACCTCCGAAGTATGAGAGGCTTCCTCTGAAACTTGTTACTAGTCTTTATTATATAGTCTTGCAATTTGTCGAAAACGTAACTCTTGTGTTGCATTAGGTAGGTGACTGTGTATCTTGAATAGTCGTCTAGTAGTCGTCTATGTACCTGTTGCCTCCAGGTGTTGGTGGGTTTAGGGGACCACACACGTCACTGTGAACTAAATCAAGTGGTCTTGAAGCTCTCTTCTGGCTGACTTTGTGAAGTGTTGCTCTTGTAGCTTTGGATTTAATGCAACATTCACATTTAACTGTAACTGGACAAGGGGCTACTGTTAGATCCCTTGTCAGATTTCTCCTCTGTAGTTCCTGTATGCATTCTGGGTGTCTGTGACCTAGACGTCTGTGCCATATATGTATACAGACATTGTGCTTGTGTGTACATAGTCTCACCTTTTCCTTCACTGTGTTGAGGTGATATAGGTGATCATCCAGCTTGGCACTTGCTATTGTCCGTTTGCCATTTAGAATAGAACACTTGTCACCTTGGAATTTTACAGTGCGTTCTCTGGCCGTTAGACGCTTCACAGATAAGAGTCCTGCTTCTAGATTAGGAACATAAAGCACATCCTTCACTGGTATGGCTAAATTGTGTCCCACATCATCCGGGCATACAAGGGTTCCATGCCCATAGCCTTCTGCTTCCATCTGCAAGATAGTTTCTTTGTTGTTCAGATCAAGTTCTGTGAAGAAACTTCTATCACTCGTCGTGTGACTGGTTGCCCCTGAATCGATGCAACAGCCTTGGCATTTATTGTTGCCTGTCGTTTTAAATGTGGCATATCTCCTGACTCCGCCACGCGGGTTAGTTGCACCAAGGTCTGCCCAGCACCCCCCCCCCTTCCACCCTCCCCTCTTCTGCAGCTAGCCTGCATTCCCTCTCTTGTTTTCCCACCTTTCCTCCCTCTCCCCTACCTTCTCTTTCTTTCTACCCCATCCTAAGTCTGTTTCTCTCTATATTATACCTAGATATATTTTCACAGGAACCTAATGTTTAGTTTTATGATACATTCCGATTTCAATATTTGATTTGAATGATGACTCTCTGCTCCCTCAACAGAGAATGCTAATGCCACATGTTTACTATATGACCTATGTTATGTACGTTCTATACTGATCTCCTGTTTCTCACTCATGTCATGTTATTTTGCTTTATCAAAATATTAATAAAAATATATTCAACCCTAAATGTGGCATTCCAGTTTCCTTCCCATGGATCACTGATTGTGGTTTTGACCTTTTGTTTAGCATAAGAGGGACGCTGTCTCATTTGCTCTGCTTTCCATAAAGTACAGTCTTTATGTGTCCCTGTTTGTGGCATCTGAAACACACTCCAGTCTCTTTCCTGTGTAATCTTGCGTCTGTAGCTTTGAGAGCGGTTCTTGTGTCAGTTTCTGTGGAGTCATGCACTAATTCCTTTCTTCTCCGATACTCATCTATGAGCCTGGTTTTTACAAATGCTACCGTCAGATCTGTCTCAGGTCGTGTCTCCAGTGCACTGATTAGTGCAATACATGTATTGGGCAAACTGTATAACAACATGGCTGCAGTGTGACTGTCTGTTATATTCTCCCCGACTGATCTGAGTTGCGCAATCACTTATAGGATTTCATTTATATGCTCCTGCATGTCTTGTTCTCTGCCAGGTCTCATTTTGTAAAGTTTCCGCAGCAAAAACAGCTTGCTATTTAAACTGGATCTTTCATGCAGTCTTTTCAGTATGTCCCACATGTCTTTCGCTGTGTCCTCATGGTGTATATGAATGAGCTGATCATCCTCCACTAGTAAACTTATGGTGGCTCGTGCCTTTCTGTTTTTCTTGTCCCAGTCCTGATTATTATCCTGTGGCCTCTCTGTGGTGGTAACCTCCCACAAGTCATCTCTGGATAATAGCATTACCATTTTGAACTTCCATAACTGATAATTGTCATTGTTCAGCTTGGCCACAGAGTTTAAGCTCTGAGTTTCCGGACATTTTTTCCTCCTTTATATATGATCAGTCTTACTTGTCTATAGGAGATGTCACTGGAAAACTTCCTTATTTCGATCTCCACATCAGCCACACTGTCTCCAATTCGAGGCTTTGTTCTGCCTGGGCCGCACCTGGTCATAAGACTTTACCTGGACAATGGGCCCAGTGGTGGAAATACCGCCACATCGGCTCGTGCGGTTGCTATGGGGCCTGCAGCCGAGGAGGGCCCGGTGAGCTGCCCGTCCGCTCGCCGATCGTACAGTCACACTGACTGTACGAGTGGACAAAGCTGAGTGACTCTGCGGCAGGCGGGGTGGGGAAGCTGCCAGCTGGGATGCTCGTGCGTGGCCAATGAGCGGGTGGCGGAGCAGAGAGATGACATCATCTCTCACCGCCCACGCCCGCCCTGCATCCTGGCAGTTCCGCCCTCACTCACTGTGCAGGCAGCAGAGAGATTACATCATCTCTCTGCTCCCTGACTGTGAAACCAAAGTGACAATCCCCATTCCCCACCTTAGCAGGAAAGTGACTAACTGCAACTTGTTGCAGGTGATGTGGCAAGTGGACAATCCGCAATGTGTGGCAGGTAGCGTGGCAAATGGACAATCCGCAATGGGTGGCAAGTGGACAATCCGTAATGGGTGGCAGGTAACGTGGCAAGTGGACAATCCGCAATGTGTGGCAGGTAACGTGGCAAATGGACAATCCGCAATGGGTGGCAAGTGGACAATCTGCAACGGGTGGCAGGTGACGTGGCAAGTGGACAATCCATAATGTGTGGCAGGTGACGTGGCAAGTGGACAATCCGCAACTTGTGGCAGGTGACGTGGCAAGTGGACAGTCCGCAACTTGTGGCAGGTGACCTGGCAAATGGACAATCCGCAATGGGTGGCAGGTGACCTGGCAAATGGACAATCCGCAACGTGTGGCAGGTGACATGGCAAGTGGACAATCCACAACGTGTGGCAGGTGACGTGGACAGTGAACAATCCGCAACGGGTGGCAGGTGACATGGCAAGTGGACAATTTGCAACGCTGGGCAAGTGACAATCTGCATCTGGTGGCAGGTGATGTGGCAAGTGGACAATCCACAATGTGTGGCAGGTGATAGTGGACAATTTGCAACGTGTGGCAGGTGACGTTGCAAGTGACAATCTGCATCTGGTGGCAGGTGATGTGGCAAGTGGACAATCCACAATGTGTGGCAGGTGATAGTGGACAATTTGCAACGTGTGGCAGGTGACGTTGCAAGTGACAATCTGCATCTGGTGGCAGGCGACGTGGAAAGTGACACATTCAGGGCTCCCACTGATTCTGCATTATGGTGAGTTGAACTATTTCATTTTCTATAAAAATGTTATAATAGAAATAACGTGTTTCAATCATCCTGACACCATAACACAAATGGCGCCGTGATGATTGAAGCGCCAACATCAGCCATTGCCCCCCCCCCCCCAAAAAAAAAATAATATTTTCTATCAGTGCCCCTCCCGAGACTAGACTCTGGATCCGCCCCTGGGTGAGGGGGGGGGGGCCCATACAACATTTTGCTATGGGGCCCTGTGATTTCTAGTTACGCCCCTGACTGGGCCCATAACCTGTTGCAGAGTATGATTGCTGGGTGCAGCGGAGTCAATTCAGATTAGACGTTGTGGAGTAACAGGAACTGGCTTCTTTATTAGAACATAACCACACTAGTAATAATGTCACCTCACATGGTAAGAAAAACACAGACAGGAAAAAGAAACCAAGTACAGCATTATGTACAAGAAATACAACACATCATAGAAAATGTATAGCATAGCATATCACTGAACATTAGCGACATCTAGTGTCCTGTTTGTGAACTGAAGTCAATAGGCTAAACTAAAAGTTGTTGTATCTCCAACAATGTGATCGCTGTAAGACCCTGTTAAAACAGGTAGAAATCTTTTCATCTGACAGAGGGGATGATATACATATCAGTTAGTTTTGAAGCAGCAGGGAGAGGAGCAGATCAGCGATAGTGAGACCGGCAGGGAGGGGGGAAGAGGAGGACAGAAGGAGACACAGGAGAGCTGCAGATAGCAGCATATGATGGAAGCGCTTTCACTGACAACAGTGTCAGGGCTCAGAAGCCCTGATATATCGGAGTGAGCGTACAGAGGGGAGGGTAGAAACTGGCAGGGTTGGCCAGGTATTTCAGGTTATACAAGGGGCCAAAATATACAGCAGAAGCACTGTGCTGTATAACATGCGTTAAAGGAACAGTGGGGTTCATAGGGAACATAAAAGTGGGGTCCTATGATGTCAGAGGGAGGGTGGAGCTACCCAAATGTATGCGGTCATGGAGTCCATCATTACTATTTTGGGCCAGATTTATTTTCATAATCAAACAAAATCAGCTTACCACCAACTGAAAGCCCAATCAGAGTCCCGCAATGCCCTCGGCTTGTGCGGGGCGCATCTCCATTCTCACACGCCGCAGGCTCCACTGTGCATTGCCAGCTGCCTGACACACACAGTGTTTCTTTAAAGAGGAAGTAAACCCTCCTCACAAATAAAAAAAAAAAACGGAACCTGCAAGGCAAAGGCATAATGAGCTAGTATGCATAGCGCCCCTCGTCCACATCCTCCTCCGCCATCGATACAGGTGTGACTTCCGGGTCTCGCCGCTCCAGCGCTGTGATTCGCTGGAGCGGTGATGACGTCACTCCCGCGCATGCGCAGGAAAGCGGCATATCGCCGTGAACTTGGCATGCGCAGTGCGCCGCTGTCTACGGTGCATGCGCCGTAGACAGCAATGCCTCTTTTTTTTATAAATATCTCCTAAACCATGTAGGTTTAGGAGATATTTTTTGGACCTATAGGTAAGCCTTAATCTAGGCTTACCTGTAGGCCAAAGTGGTTTGGGGGGGTTTACTTCCTCTTTAAGTAGGGGTCATTCAGCTAGGTGCATTGCATAGCAGGATCTGTCACGGCTACGGATCCGTGCGGGCTGAGGTTTCCGTGTGTAAGGATTGTATTCGTTAACATTTTCTCGCCCGTACATAATACGTTATACGTTGCACGTCACTTTCATTCCTATTGTCTGCCTACCATGGTCTGTAGGTGCCAAGTCCCGAGTGTTCGTTTTTTAATTGCCTGTCCGGCGCTGCAGGATACTCGGGCTCGCTCATCACACACACACACACACACAGGGGATCACGGTCACTAGGTTCCCATGTGCTGTTTCAGTTTCTTTTAGCACCACACACTGTTTTACATAGGTTGCGTGGTAGGGTATTGTTGGTGGTTAGTCTAACGATCTCTAGTTGGGGTTTCTTCAGATTTGAACATGTCATACGTATCAGTGAGTGACGAATTTGCCTTCATCCCTCCAACTCCAATCAGGGGCTCGGAGTACGGAAGCACTCCATCCCTGAGAAACTGGACTATTCCAAAACTCATAGCTGAGCTCCAATGCAGGGGCATTCCATTCTCGGCCACGGCTAGGAAAGCGGAGTTGTTCAGACTTCTGTTTCCAAACTCGGCCCAGCCGCAGCCACCCACCAGTGCAGAGCACCTGTCATTACTCACATCTCGGACTCAGATCCAGTTTTAAATAAGCTTTCCACTTCAGTTCATCAGTTACAGGATAGAATGGATGTGATGGAGGCCTGTCCAGCCACAGTGGAAGTTTCAGCGGCTTCTATAGGCCCTGTGCCATCCGGAACCTCTGTAGGTAATACCAATGTGTCGTTACCTCTTGCTGTTCCTTCACCACTATCAGTACTACCTTCCGTATCTCCTGCGCACTTCATCCCAGCCAATCTTAAAAAAAGACATTCTGGAGGGGAAGGACATTAACCTGGCATCCCTGCTCATAGCTTAGCAGGACATTGTTGAAAACAAGGCCTACGCTTGCGAGGAAGTCTCGGTGGTCCTCAAAACCAGGGATCCGAGGCTTAGCTGCAAGCTGAGCATAGCCAAATTTGTTCTCACCCTTTCGGATTTATAGGGATGTTATTTGTGCCGTCAGTCCTGGCAGAAGAGAGGAGTTCGACCTGTATCTCCACAAGGTGGTGGATCTAGCCCACAAATATGGTGGTTCAACATTTTACGTTTCCCACCGCAGTTTCAGTTAGTCACATGTTGGAGCAATATAGACACGGAGTTAATCTGTACTCATTTCGCCAGTCAGAAGTCTCCAACTTGTGGTAATTGTCAATCATCTGCCCATACCTCCAATTGGTGTCCTAAGCTGGAACATCCCATACCTACCGGGTCCACCAGGCAGGGGTCCAGTGGTTCCTCCACAGGGCCATCGGGGCAGGTTGACAAACTGGGCAGACTCATACATTATCTTGGCAAGGCTCAGCTGTGCAATAATTTCAACTACATGGTCTGCAACTATAATCAATGCAGACTCCTCCCTATTTGTGCCAACTGTTTCAGAGCGCACACCAAATCTGCCTGTCCCATTAAGTCATCCAGTTCATCATGACTGAGCCGAGTCAATATAGCCAGGTTAGATTTCTGGTTGTTAAACCACCCATCCCCAGCTATTAGGCATTTTCTTGTGGAAGGTTTTTCTGATGGGTTTCATAGAGGCCTCTTCACTTTACCTTTGGAGTCCTTTAAGTGTGCTGATTTGTTATCTGCTGCCAGGAATGCCCAGTTAGTGGATGAATTATTACAGATAGAGTTAGCCAAGGGGTTTGTCATAGGGCCATTTTCTTGTTCACCATTCAGCATGTGGAGGGTTAGCCCCATCGGTGTGGTAAAGGGTAAATTTTCAAATACATTTTGGTTAATCTATGACTTGTCTGCTACTCATTCATCACACATACCTAGTCTAAATTCTCTCATTCCATCAGAGGAATTTTCACTGCAAAATGCATCAGTAGACTTGGCCATTCAGCAAATTTTTCTGTCTGGTAGGGGCACATGGTCATCCAAAAGCAGATAGTCCTTCAAACTCCTCCCCATCAAACCTTCCCTCTGGCAATGGCATGGGTTCAAATGGCTGTACCAGTATTTTTTTGCCACAAAATTGACATTTGGCTCCAAGAGCAGTCCCTGGCTTTTTAATATTTTTGCCTCAACTCTCAATTGGGTGTTGTCCAGTTGCAAAGGGTGTCCAAAGGTGATTCATTACTTGGACGATTTTTTGTTATTAGAAAGCCCTGAGCAGTCTCCCAAGGACCTCACAGCACTCACGGAACTGTTCATGGATTTGAAAGTCCCCCTAGCTGCTCACAAGGTTAAAGGGCCTTCCACTGTGATCACGTTTTTAGGGATCTCCTTAGACACCGACCGCATGGTCGCCAGTTTGCCTCAGGATAAGCTGGTCAGGTCCCCTGTGTGCTCAAAGGAGGCGTTGCAGCCGTTGTTAGGCATGCTCAACTTTGCCATGAGGATTATTCCTCAGGGCAGGTCATTTGTTTCCAGGCTGTTGGCTCTTCTTCCCCTATATCAGTACACTGATTCAGCCGTGAAATTGCAGGCCGATGCTCGTGCGGCTCTGCTCATATGGGATCAGTTCTTGTGCAGCTGGAATGGGATCAACATGTTTATCCAACCGCCTACGTCCATGTCCCCCAGAATTTTTTTGGATGCCGAAGCCTCAGTGGGTTAGTCAGCTATTTTTGGATGTCAGTGGTTGGCCGGCCCATGGCCCCCCCGAGGTTTTCAACATTTCCAAGTTTGCGCAGACTTCTGCACTTTGAGATTTATCCAATAGTGGCTGCTGTTGTCACATGGGGACCCACTTGGACTGGGCACACAGTTGTTTTCTTTACCGATAACTCGGCCACACCTGAAATTATCAATAAAGGTAGATCCGGGTCTCTCCCGATAATGTCCTTCATGCGCACGTTGACTTGGTTGGGCCTCAGGTACCATTTTCATTTTCGGGGGAGTTCATATGTGGTGTCTATAATGTGGATGCTGATGCCTTATCTAGTTTTGATTTCCGGCGTTTCTTCCTACAGCATCCAGAAGCAGATCTGGCAGGCAAGCCGGTTCCACCTTTCTCCCTATTGACATTGGATTAGACGCACTCAGGGCACAGGCTTTCGACCTGGTAAATGCGTCAGTGTAAAGGAACACTCTCAGGGCTTACAAGACGGCGTGGGGCTGTTTTTGTGGTTTTATGTTCCTCGATCCCTGCAATTGGGTTGGGGATGTCAAGTACACGATGGCTTTTGTGGCTTATTGTCATGGCAAGTTATCCCTGTCATTTAACACCATCAAGTTGTACCTGTCAGGTATTCAGCACTTCTCACTTCACAATCCTGACAGACCGTCCATTTTTGCAGCTCATTCCATCAAAGTCCTTCTTAAAGGTATGCAGAAAAGTCAGGGACAGTCAAGGTTGACACACATGCCTATCTCCAGCCAGATCTTCTGTGGGATAGCGCATTTGTTGTCTCTTTCACCCTTTGGGTCACCCCAGTCTTGTCCTCAAGGCGGCTGTTTTCTTTAGTTACTTTGGTTTCCTCCAACACAGGGAGGTGTCCCAAGCCAGCCGTAATGCACCTGTACTCCTCAAAGGTAGTCTCACCAGGTTACCTGATCATTTTTCACTCCAACTCCCCAAAAAAAAAAAAAACAGCAGACAGGTCAGGGTTTTGTGAGCAATTATTACAAAACCAACGCTTTCTGGTGTCCAGTTGAGGTCTTGCACCAGCTCTCCTCCATGTTTGTAGCAGCACCTCTCGATAGCCCTTTACTCCCTTTCCCCGCGCAGCCTCTTGCTTCCGGAAAGTTAATATCACGTCAGAATTTTGATTGCTAAATTGGGGTTAAACCCGAAACTGTTTTTGGGTCATTCCTTTAGGATCAGGGCAGCGTCTGCAGCATCCAAGCAGGGGATCCCATCCCATGTCATCAAATACATGGGATGCTGACAGTTACAGTAGTTACATTCTTGATCCTCATGTGGAAGTTAAACAAGCTCTTGCAACTTTGATGGATTAGTGGTTTGTCATGTTTTCCATTAAACTTCACATTACTGTACCTAGTTCATATGCTTTTTGCCCTCTTTTTGGCATACTCTTACATGCGACCAATGCACACCTCAGGTCACCATATTTGGGGGTAATACATTCCTCCAGTATCCGGACTCTGACTACAAATGCAATTTATACAGTTAATTATTTTATTGCTTTAATTATTTTTCCCATTATGGACGTGAGTGGGGCCTCATGTCTCAAATTTGCCTAAGGCCTCACAAAGCCTAGAGCCGCCTCTGGTTATACTAACACATGTCCATATGTTCATTTAATTATTGAATTAGGGTGTGCACCCTAAATCTTAAACACACATGTGTGTGTCTGTGTCTACATACAGGGCCGCTGATAAGGCAGTACAACCAGCCCTGTTGTACCAGGCCCAGGCTCTATCAGTCCAGCAGGGAATTTTTGTCTAAATAAAATGTTTTTTTTCTAAACCATAACCTGCTCGACTTGCTAATCGGAGGGTAATTACAATTTCCTGGGCCCCATCAGGTCAACATATGGGCCCAGGAGAGGAGGGACTTTTTTTTTCGTTTTCGGGGGCAAGCAGACAAGCCCATGCACTGCCCAAATTATAGTGCCTATGGTTTCCCTGGTTGAGTGATTCTTCTCTACACTGCTCCTTTACAATTCTCCCTCAGTAAGGACAGCTAGGCCATATGGGGCCCTATGATTTTTAACAGCGGACCTGTCTACATATACTATATGACCCCGACACATTGATCTCCTTGCTGGCACACTGAAAGAGAAGTGCATAAACATGTCTCTTATGACAGAACCAGTAGAAACATAGAAATGTGACGGCAGAAAGAGTAGTCCATCGAGTCTGCCCATTTTGTTTGTTTGTTTTTCTTTTGTTTTTTTGGGGGGTTTTTTGTTAACATTTGTCCAACAACAAATATTCAGTTGTGTTTGTTATTCCCTCAACCGTGAATAGGGTTTTGAGTTAAACAGCAAGATCAGATTAGCTTAGGAAGGGCCATTCTGTAAATTTAATCTTGTAGGGTCATAGAGAGTAGGAGAGGATAGTGTTGGAAGAATAAGTCTCTAGAGTTATAGTGAGCTGCGTAATAGTTATTAAAGGATGCACCAATAACAATATGACCACTGAAAGGTAAAGTGAATAACATTGATTATCTGGTTACAATGGCATCTAAAAGTGGGTGGGATGTACTAAGCAGCAAGTGAACATGTTGTTCCTGAAGTTGATGTGTTGAAAGCAGAAAAAATGGACAGGTGTAAGGATTTGAATGATTATAACAAGGGCCAAATTGTAATGGCTGGACGACTGGGTCAGAGCATGCTCCAAAATTACAGCTCTTGTGAGGTGTTCCCAGTCTGCAATGGTCAGGAGTTAACAAAATTGGTCTAGGGAAGCAAAATTGGTGAACCAGCGACATAGTCATGGGTGGCCAAGGGTTATTGATGTATGTGGGAAGAGAAGGCTTGCCCATGTAGTCAAATCCAATAGAAGATACGTTTTTTATGCGTATGGGGTTGCGTAGCCACAGACTGCTCAGGGTGCCCATGTTGATCTGTGTCCACAGCCGAAAGCACCTACAATGGACATGTGAGCATCAGAACTGGAACACAGAGCAATCGAAGAAGGTGGCCTAGTCTGATAAGTCAAAGAATGGTTTGAGGAACACAACTAATTTTAGGTCTTGATTTGGTCTTCAAATTCTCCAGATCTCAATCCAATCGAGCATCTGTGGTTGTGCTGGAGGCCCCAACTTAGAGGACTCAAAGGATCTGCTACTGACTGCTTAATGCCAGATACCACAGCATACCGTCAGAGGTCTGGTGGCATCCATGCCTTGAAGGGTTATGGTGGGTGGTCATAATGCTATGTTATGACTGATCAGTGTATATACCCATTCCCTTAGCAGGGGGATGAGATTTTGGGGATGTACATGCAAAATTGATTTTCAAAAATCGAACAAGTGAAGAGTCTACATTTGTTTCCAAACTTGTATATGGCTTGTAGTGTACATTTGCAAAGGGAAAGGTAAGCTTGGTCAATCAACCTGTGTAATTCTGTTATTTTTTGTTTAAGGGTTTGGGATGTAAGCAGGTCATTACAATGCGTATGTTGGGTTTCTAGCGCTTGTATGTCTGAAAGAGGTTTGGATACAGAGGCAACTTTCTCTTTTTTCAAGTGTGTCCTTTGGGCAATCAGTATGCCCCATACGATGCATTTAAGTGTTTCCAGTATAAGAGGGGAAGTAGTAGTACCTTAGGCATGGGTGGGAAGAAATTTTGAGATAGTTTTCCTAATAGCTGATTAACTTATAGGATCCTGTAAGAGTCACACTGTTCAATAGCCATAAAGAGAATGGTTTGGATGTGGGATGAAGAACGATGGTGAAAAATTGGAAAATGGTCAGATTACAAGTGTGCATCTATATGGGCTCGGGGAAGCCAACTCACAGTGCAGTGCTATGTCATATGTAATCTCAGATATTCCTCCTGTATTATATTGTAACTGCCCTCATGTTGTAAAGTGCTGCGTAAACTATTGGAGCTATATAAATTCTGTATAATAATATAGGGATATGGAGTACACCACAGGTCAACCAGTTGCAAGTCATGTAGATACAGGGGGTGGGTCCCAGGGCGTGGGGTGTCATTGCGATGCTTGTGGCTTTATACAAAAAGGTGTGTGATCTTCAATTCCTGCATGTAGATGTAATTTCTGTCTATGCAGTTTAGCAAGGGATATGTGTGGGAAATTGGTCATGGTATCTAGGGCAGGGTCAAAAAGTTAAAAATCGCCTTCCGGGATTGTCGCTTACGAAGAAAGCCTTTAAGTAGAGTTAGCTGTCCATGATTCAGTAAATAAACATTTACACATTCACAGTGTGCACTGTCCATCATAAGACTTCCATTTCAAAGCAATAAGCTTTACCTCATCTAGAAGTTCCTGGATATCAGAGACTGGCAAGGATGAGTGGGGCCTGTAGGGACTCCTCTAGAGTCACGATTTGGGTATTACTAACATACCGGCTAGAGTAATACTTTGTTGGCATGTTACATTTTATAATTTAAATGTAAGAACAGTATTTAGACACATTGTGCATGTCATATAGTACTTGGGAGAATTTTTGTGGGACATCCAATCCCCTCCCATTCGGAGAACCAAATGTAAAACTTGCCATGGTGGGGTGAGAGGGCCAAAAAAAGCTTATGTAAGATTGTGAACCCCTGGCTGTGCACTTAAAGGGAGGAAGTTGTGAGGCACAGGGCAAGTAAAAAATAAAAAAGCAGACCTAGAGAGGGATGTGTGATATGACATAAGTCAAATGGGTGGACATTGTTGCAAACAACTAGGCAGGATAAGGGAGTATGAGAATTAGGTCGCAAGGAAGGGTGAGCGAGAGAGGACGTAGAAAAAGAGGGCGAGGGGGGAGAAAAACCTTTCAAAGCAAACTGGATGTCACTAAGGGCTGGGGAAAATGAGTGGATGAACCTTTACCTGCACCCATCCAGGCATGGAGACATTAGTAATTATTGAACCATCTGCAATTAACATGGGGGGAGGGGGGAAAAGAGAACATGGACACCTTATAACTAAAGAATCAGGAAGAATAATTTGTTACTTGAGATGAAGGAAGTCAGTGGACCCCATTCATCATGTTGCACGGTCTGCTCCTCCATAATTGCATCAACAAGTCAAGGTCCAGAAGGGGTTGGAGAACTGAAACTCTTCAAGAAATAAACATGTTTAAACAATTATATTGTTTCCCCACAACCAGAGGAGAGATCTGGTCTTGGCGATAGTGAAAGAATAGTGATTTGTTTAGCAGGAACAAAATGTGGTGTCCCTATCCCTTCAGCATGGACACTAGTAGTGGACATCATAGAATGAATATAAATCACCCCTCCCTCCTTTTCTTGAGTTTCAAGGGTAGTGTAAATACAATGACAGAACACCATAAGGGAGGGGGGAACCAAAATACTTGTTACTGAGGCTGGGTTCACACCATTGCCAATTGGATGCGTAATCCCTGCAATAGCAACAGCAGATTTTGACCGGCTCTCCAGTGTGTTTTGCACAAAAAGGGTGTGTGTCTTTTGGTCCGTTTCATGTCCGAATTCAGCCCAAAATCCGGGCTGAAATCAGACCTGAAATGGTGAACCAGCATGCACCGGACCCCTGCTGTAAGCTTCATGTGGCTCATATGTGAACCGAGCCTCAAGCAATTGTATAAAATAGGCATTCACATGTCAAGCAGGCGAGAATACCATATCTGGTGCCTTGTCCTATTGCCAATCTAAGGAAGAGATGTAGAGAAAGAATCCCTTTTCTTCCACTATGGAGGAGATTACAAGAAGACTGACAATGGGACGATGATTAAATATCAAAGTACAATAAGTTGAGGCAACAGGTTGAGGTAAGCAACAGTAACAGATTTGGAGGAGAAGAGGCTTCCCTTCGAACTACATAGCTTGACCAAAGAACGCACCAACAGAATGTGTCATTATCATCAACAAAGATATTGTCAAGCAGGACACTACATTTTTATTTATATCGGGGGCAAGGAAGCTAGAATGAAATAGGGTGAAAGGGGGGAAACGGGGATGGAGGAGAAAAATAAGCAGGGGAGTTCGAAATAAAAAAAAAAAAAAAAAAGGAAAGGAGACTCATTGGAGAGGCAGGATGGACGGTGATGTCAGAATATATAAACATGTTCCAATTAATCCAAGTTTTAGAGTAAAACCTCATACACATGATCAGATTTTCGAATGATCGTTCATCCGTTTTTTGTTGCATGCTAGTCTCATCTCGAAAGTGAAGAAGTTACTCCCCATACGAAAATTTGTGTACGATAGAATTCAACTTCAGAAGTGACGTCATGTGTTGAATAGTTTTGTATGTATTCTTTTGTTTCTGAGCATGTACAGCCTTGCTCTTACATTTTTTTTCCGGATGAAAACTGTACTAATTAAATGAAAATCAGACGTTGTGTTCACATCCGACAAAAGATTTTATAGCCTGCACATCCAGATTTTGTAATATAAAAAAAATCAAAGTCGGCTGTCAAAAGCACCATACTAACGATCCGAAAATCAGCAGATCGTTCGTTGGACGAAATTTTACTTCCGATTTTCGTATAGTGTGTACGGGCCTTAAGTCTCAAGTTTACCTTGGGCAGTAAGGATCAAGTCTTCCATCATGTTTAGTTCTTCTACGTTAGAGGGGATCCATAATGAAACAGAGGGGGCCCTCCATCGCAAAGTGATGCATGATTTGGTAGCATTAAATAGCGTAATTCTATTTTTTTAGTACGTTTTAGGCTTGGTTTACACTATTGCGAATTGGATGCGGGTTTCTCTGCATCCAATTTTCATGTCAGGAGATTGGGGCCGGCTCTCAAAGGAGCAGGTTCACACATCTCCGGAGCGAATTGCACTGGAGTTCTGTGCGTCTTCTGGTTCGTTTCAGGTCCGAATTCAGCCGAAAATTCGGACCGAAATCCAACCTGAAACGGTGAACAGGGACGCACTGGACCCCTGCTATGAGCCGCTACATACGGCTGTGTGAACCCAGTCGGACTCTCAGATTGGAGAAAAAAGAGCGAAGTATGCAAACAGTGAATTGTTGTTAGATTCTCTGTACATCTTTTTGGAAAAAAATTTAGGCAGGACCAGAACATGTGTAGCATTGTCCCTTTCTCCTTTCTACCAATCGACTTTTGTTCAACCACCCTGTTGGAAAAATCGAGTTCTGCAGACTACAGCTTGCAGTGTTAATCAGTGAATTCTTATGACAGGGAAGTCTCTACGCTCTAAAGGATTCTCCCATCCCTCTTTAAAAATATGGGTGGGGGAATCTGGTCAGTTTTTCTTTTAACCCACTGGTTGAACAAAAAACTAATTTATGGCTAGCCTTACCTATCTTGGGGGGATAGTTGGCATTAGGGTGGCCCAGGAGTATGAAGGCCTGGATTAGGTACGGGAGCTTGGGCAAAAATCTTCACACGACCAGAGGCAAACCGCACCCAATGCAATGAGGCATTAGTCTTGTGTCACTAGCTGGAATGTCATGTGTGTACACATGCCACTGCTTTTTCAGCATTAGGTAGCATCTTCTTGCCATTGATCCTTTGTTTTTTTTTTTGTTTTTTGCAAGAGGCATGGTTAAACGTAGTGGGTCTCTGCTGCCTACAATGACCAGGTCACCTCTGGCCAATTTTAGCTCTTTCAGCAGCTGGTTTGCATGTACCCATGTTTTACCTGATGTTTTCAAGTTTACGTTGTTAGGTATTGCGTCAATGTGTCACCTACATTCTCCAAAAACACTCCAGCCCTAAATGTGTCACATTGCATGCAAGGGGAGCAGTCCTGCTGCAATGGATTTTCCCAGCACACATTCCCAATAACAGTTCTAGGGCAGCTTGCAGTTTGTCTCCCTGTGGACCTGACACAGTCTGAATTGTAACCTGCTTGAGTCCATACAACCCAGTTCTTTACAGCTATACTGTAACTGCTGACTCAAAATGCAGAGGGTGTAAGTGGACTTCAATGCCTTCCCCTCCATAATCACTATCTGTGAACCTGCAATTGCAGTGGCCTGTGAGCCTACTTGCTGCAGTTTTGTCTGACGAGGAGTCGCAAAAATCCCTAAAGGATGATTTGTCTCTGAGGAGCCGCAGGCAGTTGCCATAGCTCCTGAGCTTATTGGTGCTCTGTATGCAATCTTAAAAATAGAACAGCAGCCTGTCATTTTTACTATTGCATAACACTTGTTGCTAGTACACTCTTTACTTGGGTGTTCTTCTGGCCACTGGAAAATAACTGATAAACATTTTATAGACCAAGATCTGTTTTTAACCACTTTCAGACCGGACCAATTTGCAGCCAAAGGACCAGGCCCCTTTTTGCGATTCGGCACTGCGTCGCTTTAACTGACAATTGCGCGGTCGTGCGACGTGGCTCCCAAACAAAATTGACGTCCTTTTTTTCCCACAAATAGAGCTTTCTTTTGGTGGTATTTGATCGCCCCTGCGGTTTTTATTTTTTGCGCTATAAACAAAAATAGAGCGACAATTTTGAAAAAAATGCATTATTTTTTATTTTTTGCTATAATAAATATCCCCAAAAAATATATAAAAAAACATTTTTTTTCCTCAGTTTAGGCCGATACGTATTCTTCTACATATTTTTGGTAAAAAAAACCGCAATAAGCGATTATTGATCGGTTTGCGCAGAAGTTATAGCGTTTACAAGATAGGGGATAGTTTTATAGCATTTTTATTAATAATTTTTTTTTTATTATTAATGGCGGAGATCTGCGATTTTTTTTGTGACTGCGACATTATGGCGGACACATCGGACATTTTTGACACATTTTTGGGACCATTGTCATTTTTACAGCAATGAATGCATTTAAATGCATTGATTTCTGTATAAATGACACTAGCAGTTTAGGGGTTAACCACAAGGTGGCAGTGTAGGGGTTAAGTAGGCCTAGGGGTGTGTTTTTTACTGTGGGGGGGCGTGGCTGTCAGCTAGTGAATGCTGATCTCTGCTCCAATCACAGGGAGCAGAGATCGGCGTCACTAGTTGCTAGGCAGAACAGGGAGATGCTGTTTATCTCGGCATCTCCCCGTTCAGCCGCTCCGTGAGACGATCGCGGGAGTCCCCGCGGCGATCGAGTCCGCGGGGACCGCGGCCGGACTCACGGGGGTCCCGACCGGCGCGGGAGCGCGCCGCTCCCGATGGCACGGACAGGCGAAAGGAGGGACGTATATATACGCCCTCCTGCCTGTACGTGCCATTCTGGCGACGTATATCGTCGTGCGCCGGTCGGCATGTGGTTAAAGAGGCCTTTATAAAAGAAAATAGGTCTGTTTCCACTATGGAGCCAGCAACCGCCTCCCTTTAAAATAACTAAAAGCACTGGCCATACCTGTTGAGGTTGCATCAGTGTTGAAGGATCCCATTGACCAAAATATGGAAACCCTTTCAAATCCTTGTTTTAGCTAGCAGGCCATGATTTTCAACCTGCTATGGCCATGATGTTAGTATGTCAAACTTTAAGGGAATGGACTTAACTGGTGTTAAAGGATTTTGCTACTGCCCTTACTGACCTTTTATTTGTAGAGTGCTCAGAGCTCATGCCTACAGCCCCACATGAATTCGTAGATGTTCCAGCACCGTTTCATAATTAGGTTTAAAAAAGTCCATCTAGTTCAACCAAAAGAAAAAAATAAATGGGTTAATCGATATTGTTCATCCTTATTTCCCAAATAAGTCTCCTTCAATGAATATGCAGAGAACTCTTTAGCTGAAATATTTTGAGGAACAGCAATTAAAAAACACATTTGCTGTGCATGCATTTTGATAGTAAGCATCTCTTTGGAGCTGCTTTAGGCACCCTCGTAACAGATGTCACTGAGGCTAAGGGTTCTCATTTGCCTCAGTAGAAGCCTAAACCCAAGCTAGCAAGACTCCATCTACCACTATGAACCTACGAAGAGTTCCCTTCATTACTTACAGGCTTCCACTTCCCAAAACCAAACCTAGGTTAAAGACCCAGTTCAGTTGCAAACCCTGAGCCCCAAATTCTCCAAACCTGCAGACAAGTCTTCTTCAGCATGAAGTGGTGGGACATTTGTTTGTCTTTGTGGAGACCTGGTTAAAAAGCATTCTGGATGACTGGGAAAGAGATGTGGTTACCAAGGGCTACAAACTAGAGTTCTGCTCTATGCCCCCCTCTCTGCTTTGTTGTCCAACAAGACTGCATTGTCACACAGAATAACAGACCTTCATGCTTTACTAGCAGACCTCTTGAACCAAGGAGTTATTATAATTTCAACTGATCCAGCATGAGATGCATACAGTACCTTATACAACACGGTTTCCGACAACAGTACAGGGACTTCCTATCCTGTTCCTTGAACAAAACCAAGTTGGGCTAAGCGCTGCTCAGCCATTTATAGGATCACATGATGGAATTTATACTGCTATCAAGTTTAGCCTGTAGCATTCTTTAGATCATTATACATTTTTTTGCTTTAGAATATAACTATATCAAATTTACCAGGGTGAGGCGTTTGCATCGACTTTATATTGTTTATACCGCTACTTCATTTTTCTGGCAGATCAGTTGGTTGTAGTGTGTATGGATTTGCCAGCCTTTTGCATGTCAACTATGCTGCAATATTACTCTGAGTTAGTGAGATGTTGAGATGGTCCCAGCGTTATAGGTGATTGGCACCATTGAGTAGGACAAAACTTATTAAAAGAGTAATTTAAATGAATGAGTTAATACATTGCCTGCTGCAGGATAGCAAGATAGCTGCTTTCACCGGTATGCCATCCCCTTGAAAAAGTCTACAGTGACAAAACACATTGGGGCAGTGCTAGCTGCGTTTGTGTCTGGCTACTGATCCAGCTTGTTTAGCTGACATGAGCGTTCAGAGCAGCCAGCCTCTGGCTCTGTAAGTGGGGCTGTCGGATACAACAGCCTATCCATATTCAGTGGGATCTATTGCTTGCATTTACCAATCGTTTATGAGAGATTTTCCTTTTAATAAAATTATTTGTTTGACGGTATTTACACTATTAGATCTTTTTGTTTTTTTACCATACGAGATTTGTGGTGAAAAAGGAGGTGAATTACCTACGGTTTCAAAGGGGTGCCTAATCTATCTGATCTTTGACTAGAAAGGCATATGTTTGTGAGGGGTGTCTGTTTAATGGGAGGTGGAGGCACCTGAGCACTATTTTTGGGTCACCTTTTGAAGATTTGTTTCACCTAAAGGATCACTTTGAAACACATATGTATTCGGAGGTTTTATTTTATTTATTGAATGGTTTGTGCATTTTAGAGCGGCCTTATAAATTACTTTAAAAACCTGTCTAGTGGGTTTTTTTATTGACACTTTTTTCCCCTCCTCAGGTGAATGGGTAGGGGTACGATGTACCCCATACTCATTCACATAGGGTGGGGGGCCGGGATCTGGGGGCCCCCTTATTAAAGGGGGCTCCAGGATTCCGATAAGCCCCCCACCCGCAGACCCCAACAACCATCGGCCAGGGTTGTCGGGAAGAGGCCCTTGTCCTCCTCAACATGGGGACAAGGTGCTTTGGGGTGGGGGGGCCACAGGGCGCCCCTTCCTCAAAGCACCCACCCCCCATGTTGAGGGCATGCGGCCTGGTACGGTTCAGGAGGGGGATGCGCTGGCTCGTCCCCACCCCCTTTCCTGACCGGCCAGGTTGCATGCTCGGATAGGGGTCTGGTATGGATGTTGGGGGGACCCCCACGCCGTTTTTCGGCATAGAGGTTCCCCTTAAAATCCATATCAGACCTAAGGGCCTGGTTTGCCCTTGGAGGGGAACCCATGCCGGTTTTTATTAATAGGGAGGCGACATTGTCGCTTCAATATAGATGGAGATCCGACTTGGAGGTGACTTCCATTGAATTCTATAGGTACAAGTCGCCTAGAACTCGGATTGAAGAAGTACAGGAACCTTTTCTGAAGTCGGAGCGACTGCAGTAGTGTGCATTAAGACGGATCCATTCACTTACATTGATTTTTTTCATGTAGCGTGACTTGAGGCGACTTGAAGTCGTGAATGGACTCTAAGAGTGTGTGAGAGTGTGTGTGTGTGTGTGTGTGTGTGTGTGTGTGTGTGAGAGAGTGTGAGAGTGTGAATGTATATACACACACATACACACGCATGTGTGTTTGAGCTTTGGGGTGTACACCCTAATGCAATAGGCTGCACACAACTATGGAGGCTGTACTTGAATTTGAAAATTGCAGAATAACCAGCAATCTCTCTGACATTTATTGGGACATGGGTAAACCTGCACACAATTCAGTCATTTTGTATATGTAGTAAGTTCTAAACAGTCAAGAAGATTTGGGGCACTAAACTTAAGGGCATTTCATAATTCCAAATCATAAAAATTAGTTTAAAGAAAATTAGCTTTTGAAATATTTGTAAAACATTCAAGATGTTTCTAGCAGCTTTCTTGAAACCTTTAGTACACATTTACTTTGCTAACCCTAATTCTTTGTAATAGGAACACTGCAGTACAAATTGCTACTGCCCCACCTATAACTGGCCTTCCCAGCAAGAAGCACATGGAAAAGCAACGCATGTAAAACAAAACCAAAGAAAATTCTCAGCTCAAATTACCAGCTGTAAGTAACCTGTGATAGGTAGTGTCCGAAGTGGAGCTTGTCTGCTGAGGATTCAGATGAAAACGTAGTGAGGCAGATCAGGACGGCAACAGATCAGGTAAAACAGTACATGATCGAAATACAGAGATTGGTCAGGCAGGCAAAGGTCATACATGAGCTGGCGGTGAAGTACACAATCAGCAGGCTAGAGAGTAGTCAGGAATTCATGCAGAAGTTCAAATACAGTATTCAGAGTCACAAAGCAGTCAAAACACCCAGGAAGCTAGTCCAAACAAACGGGCACTGAGACATAGGAAGTGCTGCTATTTATGGGCTGCTTTGATTGTAGATTGTCCACAGCTGGCAGCAGGTGGGGCTAGTGAGTCCAAGGTAATGCATCAAACTAAGAGAACATAGCTATAACTCCAGAGCTCCTCTGTGGCACAACAAGTAAGACTGCAGCTGTGGGACCCGGAACATCGTGGTTCAAATACACCCAGGTACATGACACCAGCCAGCCTGTAATCAACCAAATTATCTTAACAGTTTGCGTTAAAAACAGGGGTTTCATTTGCAAATAAATGCGTAATCTGCAGAGCCACTTCATGGCACCGCAGTATTATCTGCAGTCCTAACTCAGTAAATTTGTGAGAGCCTCCATAGTAGCACATGCACAATAATGGATAGGCAGAGGGCAGGTTCATGTGCTTCTACTATGGCAACCTTAAAAAATGTACAGAGTTAGAACGGCAGAGAACACTGGGGTGCCGTGAAGTGGCCCTGCAGCTTAACCATGTATTTGAAAATGTGTGCAAACTAAACTCCTGTTTTTAATGCAAACAGGATAATTTGGTTGGTTGCAGGCTGGCGGGTTAGTTGAGCTGGGAATTTTCTTTGGTTTTGTTTTACATGCATTCCCTTCCATGTGCTCCTTGCTGTGAAGGCCATTTATAAGTGGGGGCAGTAGCCATTTGTTTGAACTGTTGGAATACTTGTGGGTGTCCAGTGCACCTCTGTGCCTTTAACCACTTTAAGACCAGCCTCGTTTTGGATTTTAGGTGTTTACATGTTTAAAACAGTTTTTTTTGCTCGAAAATTACTTAGAACCCCCAAACATTATATATTGTTTTTTTTCACCCTAGAGAATAAAATGGCGGTCGTTGCAATACTTTTTTAACACCGTATTTGCGCAGCGGTCTTACAAGCGCACTTTCTTTGGAAAAAATTCACCTTTTTGAATAAAAAAATACAGTAAAGTTAGTCCAATTTTTGTATATATCGTGAAAGATGTTACGCCGAGTAAATTGATACCAAACATGTCACGCTTCAAGAAAGCATGACAGGTCCTCTTAAATATGAGATCTGGGGTCAAAAAGTCCTCAGATCTCATATTTGGACTTAAATGCAAAAAAAAAAAAAAAAAGTCATTTAAAAAAAATGACATTGAAAAAATTTTCCTTTAAGAGGTATGGGCGGAAGTGACGTTTTGACGTCGCTTCCGCCCTGCTATGGTATAGAGACGGGTGGGGGCCATCTTGGCCTCACTCGTCTCCCTACCCAGCAGATGAAAGGACCAGATCGCCCCCGCCGCTACCGACGGCTCCGGTAAGCTGCGGAGGGCTCGGGATAGCGGCAGGAGGGGTGGGGGCACCTCTCCTGCTGCCAGCGGTGATGTCGCGGCAAATCCGCCATGAAGACCACCATTATCGTAAATACGACCGCCGCCTGAAGAGATGGATATCTCGGTTGTGGCAGCAGCTGCTGTCGTTACCGAGATATTCCTCTTCAAAAAAGGGACATACATCATCGTGCGCTGGTCGTAAAGTGGTTAAGGAGGGGTGGGCCCCCTCCAGGCTCACATACCCTCTGCTTATCCATTATTATGCCTGTGCTTCTACTATGGATGCTTTCTACAATTCACAGAGTTAGGACTGCAGATAATACTGGGGTGCCGTGAATTGGCTCTGCAGCTTACGCATGTATTTGCAAATGTGTGCAAACGAAACCCCTGTTTTTAACACAAACTGTTAGACATGATAAATTTGGTTGTTTGCAAGTTCCCTGGCAAGTTCAGCTGGGAATTTTCTTTGTTTTTTTTTTTTTAGCAACACTGCACTGCCTCGTCTTACCTTTTATCATGGGCCACTGATCTGGACATAAAACACACATTTAGATTTTTGCATAGAGCTAAACATTTGACAATGCAAGCACTGAGATTTGAAAACCAATACATACTACCATAATTATTTAGATATCAGCGCACTCACCTAAGAATTGCTCCACTCCAATTGTTGCATCGCTCACCTGATGCTTTACTACGATATAAACACACATCACTGTTTACTATTTGTATCTGAACATAAAAATCTGAGTGAACACTTCCTTTACAAAAGGTAACTACAGTAATACCTTGGATTACGAGCATAATTCGTTCCAGAAGAATGCTTGTAATCCAAAGCAATCGTATATCAAAGCGAGTTTCCCCATAGGAATCTCTGGCCCTGTAGCCAGAGTTGCGGGGGCGCCGGAGACACTTGGGAACCGAGTGTCTCCGAGCGTCACTGGCGCCCCCGCACCTCTGATTTCTGCCTTCCTCCTACACCCAGTCCTGGAGAACCATTCCTCTGCATCAATATGGACTCTGAAACTGTTAAACTTGTGCCTTCTGTTTATATTGACTTTCTGGAAGTTTTCAATAAAAAGAATGCCGACACTCTTCCCCCTCACAGACCTTACAATTGTCCTATCAAACTCTTACCTGGTGCAGAAATTCCCTTTGGCAGGATCTACCCACTCTCAGAACTTGAACTAGAGGCATTACGGAAGTATATTGATGAAAATCTTGACACAGGGTTTTTCCGGCCATCTTCATCCCCTGCTGGAGCGGAAATATTCTTTGTCGAAAAGAAGGATGACACTCTCTGGCCGTGTATCGGGACTTCAATAAAGTAACCATTAAAAATCGGTACCCCTTACCACTTATCCCTGAATTTTTCCAGAGGCTACGAGAAGCTTGTGTATTTTTCAAGCTAGACTTAAGGGGAGCTTATAACCTGATCAGAATAAAAGAAGGTGATGAATGGAAGACGGCCTTTAGGTCTCATTTTGGGCACTTTGAGTACCTGGTGATGCCCTTTGGACTCTAATGCACCGGCCACCTTCCAGCATTTTGTAAACTATGTGCTTCGGGACTTTCTTGATATGTTCACTATTGTTTATTTGGATGACATTCAAATTTTTTCCACTTCTCTAGAGTCCCATCGGGTTCATGTGAAGAAGGTGTTAAGCAGACTAAGGAAACATCTCTATGCCAAGGCAAAGAAGTGCGAGTTTGAGAAGTGCACCATCTAGTTCTTGGGTCTCATTATCTCCACAGACGGGATTGCCATGGACCCACAGAAGGTATCTGCAGTACTCGATTGGCCTGCCACTACTAAGAAGTCCGTGCAGCGGTTTGTGGGGTTCGCCAACTTTTACAGGAAATTCATTAAGGACTTTTCCGGTATCATATCCCCTATCACTCAATTATAACTAAGCTACGCATGACCTTCACATGGACCTCAGAAGCTCAAACTGCATTTGAGAAACTGAAGGGTCTTTTTACATCCGCACCCATTCTGAAACAACCAGATCCTTGCTTTACCCTTTGTCCTTGAGGTTGATGCCTCTGAAATTGCTGTGGGAGCCATATTGTCCCAAATGACAAAAGACAAAATCCCTACTTCACCCTGTCGCTTTCTTCTCCAGGAAACTAAGTGCCCCTGAAAGGAACTATGATGTCAGTGATCGAGAATTACTTGCCATTAAATCAGCCCTTAAAGAATGGCGTTATCTGCTTGAGGGGGGGGGGGGGGGTCGCACACCCTATTCTTGTATTCACGGATCATAAGAATCTAGAATACTTGAGAGAAGCTAAAAAATTAAGATCTCGCCAGGCCAGATGGGCCCTATTTTTTGCAAGATTTTGCTTCCATATCACTTAACGGCCCGGATCCAAGAATGGGAAGCCTGATGCTCTGCTCACACTGAAGTATCCCCTGAACCTGATACCATTTTACCCACTAAAAACTCTTGTTACAGACCGATCTCATCTCCCAAATCAAGACAGCAGTCTTGGATCATCCTTCTTCTCGAGAACTTCACCTTCTCTACTACCATGGTGAGCAGATCTTTGTTCCGGAACAGTTACAGACAGCAGTTCTCTACAAGTGCCATGATCATCCCCTGGCAGGGCATTTTGGAGTACATACAACTTTGAAGCTAGCCCTTCGCTCTTTCTGGTGGCCAGACTTGACACAAAATTGCAGGGACTATGAGCTCTTGCACAACATGTTTACGGAACAAGTCTGTTAGAATTAAGAATTGGGGTCTGTTGGAGCCTTTTCCTGTACCAGATAAGTTATGGAGCATGATCTCTATGGACTTTGTCAAATTACCTCCATCTGAGGGATTTACCACCATCTTTGTAATAGTAGATCGCTTATCCAAGATGGCCCACTTTGTGCCCCTAAAGGGTACTCCTTCCGCTGCAGAGACTGCCTCTTCTTTTGTCAAGGAAGTGGTGCTCATGGTATTCCTGTCAACATCACTTCAGATCGTGGAGTGCAGTTTACTTCCAGATTTTGGAAATCTTTATGTGAAGTCTTGGGCATTAAACACTGCTTATCACCCTCAGACGAACAGTCAAACAGAGAACAAACCAGACCCTGGAATAATATCTCCGTGGTTGCTCTTCATTTGCACAAGACGACTGGGCATCTCTTTTGCCGTTAGCGGAGTTTGCTTACAATAATTCAATACATTCCTCTATCAAACACCCTTCTTTGTCAATTATGGGTTTCACCCAACCTTCTTGCCTGATGTTCCTCAAAAATCTCCGGTACCAGCAGTACAGGATCGGCTGGAGTTCTGGAGATCTAACAACCAGTTCTTGCAAGAAGCCATCACCAAATCCCAGGTAAATAACAAGAAGTTCTATGATAAAAAAAGAAGAGGTAATCTAGATCTGAAACCAGGGGATACGGTGTGGCTATCTACCACAAACCTGAAGCTGGCTTGCCCTTCAAAGAAACTAGGACCAAGATACATTGGCCCATTCCCTATAAAGAAGAGGATCAACGCTGTTGCCTTTGAGTTAAGTTTGCCAGAGAGTCTAAGAATTCATCCGGTGTTTCACGTGTCCCTCTTGAAACAATCTGTGGCTAATCCTTTTCCTGATTGAGAACCTGAGACTCCTGCTCCACTGCTGGTTGAAGGAAATGAGGAATTCGAGGTTGAAGCTGTTCTTTATTGCAGGAAAAGGGGCCAAACTCAGTTCCTCATTAAGTGGAGGGGCTATGGCCCTGAAGATAATTCATGGGAACCTTCCTCTAATGTGCACGCTCCACGATTGGTTCAAGCCTCCACCCTGAAAAAAGTTCCATAGTGGGCATCCGGAGAGGGGGCAATGTAAGGAAACCCGTGGAAACCGCCTGGCGCGCGCATACGGGCAACTGTAAACGCCCGCATGCGCAGCGGCCAGCGTGCATGCACAGGAGCGCGTCCCTAGTGCCAATTGGCGCCAGACAGCCTACTTAAAAGGTGCCCTAACCACTGATAAGTGCTGACTGGTCTTCAGCTGTGCGCCTGATACCCTGAACCTTGTGATTATACTGTCGATATCCGTTTCTGACCTTGGCTCCTGTTTGACTCTGCTTCTGGATTCTGTTATACCTGATCCCTGGCTCCTAATGCCGGCTTCCCATCTGACCTTGCCTCTGCCTGATGTCCTGGTACCCTGCTGCCCATCTGTTAACCACTTCCCGACCGGCGCACGACGATGTACGTTGGCAGAATGGCACAGACAGGCGAAAGGGCGTACAGGTACGTCCCTTTAAGATTGTCGCCATGCCATCGCGTGCGTGCCGCCGGAGGCGCCGGTCGGGACCCCCTGTGAGTCTGGTCACGGATCCCGCGGACTCGATCGCTGCGGGGATACCCGCGATCGTCTCACGGGAAGGCTGAACGGGGAGATGCGGAAGTAAACAGCATCTCCCCGTTCTGCCTAGCAACTAGTGACACTGATCTCTACTCCCTGTGATTGGAGCAGAGATCAGTGTTCACTAAATCACAGCCACGCCCCCCCACAGTTAGTAACTCGCCCCTAGGAACACTTAACCCCTACACTGCCACCTAGTGGTTAACCCCTTCACTGCCAGTGTCATTTACACAGGAATCAGTGCATTTAAATAGCACTGATTTCTGTATAAATGACAATGGTCCCAAAAATGTCCGATGTGTCCGCCATAATGTCGCAGTCACAATAAAAAAAAAACAAAAAAAAACGCTGATCACCGCCATTACTAGTAAAAAAAAAAAAAAAGATTAATAAAAATGCTATAAAACTATCCCCTATTTTGTAAACGCTATAACTTCTGCGCAAACCAATCAATAATCGCTTACTGCAATTTTTTTTACCAAAAATATGTAGAATACGTATCGGCCTAAACTGAGCAAAAAAACGGTTTTTTTTATGTATTTTTGGGGGATATTTATTATAGCAAAAATGTAAAAAATAATGTTTTTTTCAAAATTGTCGCTCTTTTTTTGTTTATAGCGCAAAAAATAAAAACCGCAGGGGCAATCAAATACCACCACAAGAAAGCTCTATTTGTGGGAAAAAAAGGACATAAATTTTGTTTGGGAGCCACGTCGCACGACCGCCGCAATTGTCAGTTAAAGCGACGCAGTGCCAAATCGCAAAAAGTGGTCTGGTCTTAAGCCAGCAAAATGGTCCGGTCTGAAAGTGGTTAATGAACCCAGCTATCCGTGTGACCTTGCTGCTGTGTCTGCTTGGCTCAGCACTACCATCCGAATGTCTGCAACTATAGTCTTCCGACCAGCTGCGACTTACTGTTACAAGTTTTTGGCTCTTCATCTGCAGGCACTCGTGTTCCTCCTGTCCCTCGGCTCCTTCTGTTCCACCCTCAGCGGGACCTGGGCTGGAGATACAAGAGAGGCTGACCTCTTCATTTCAGTCTCCCTTCAGGTACGTGACAGCTCCATTGGGTTTTGGCATTGTGAACAAGTTTGAATAAAATCCTTTCAACCTGTCCTCCAAAGGGACTGGAATAACCATTCCAAATAATGGTTCAGGGCAGCCTGCAAATCTGACTATCCTTGAGAAACTTTTGGTTGGTTTGAGAGAGAAATAAAAAGAAGGTTGGAGGGGTAGAGTTTTGAACTCTAATTTGTACTTATTTGAAACCAATTGAACCAACAGGTGTGGCAAATCTGTAACCCAGAGAGAGGCAAACTGTAACAGATGAACCTCCACTCTTATGCCGCATACACACGGTCGGAATTTCCGATGGAAACAGTCAGATGGGAGCCCCTCAACGGATTTTCCGACCGTGTGTATGCCCATCGGTCTTTTTCTGTCGGAATTTCCGACGGACTTTGGATTGAGAACCTTTTCTCAATTTTTCAGACGGAAAACCTATCGGATTTTCCGATCGTGTGTATGCAATTCCGACACGCAAAATTCCGACGCATGCTCGGAAACAATTTGACTCGGAAGCATTAAACTTCCCTTTTATAGTGATGTCGAACGCGTTGTATGTCGCGGTGTTATTGACCGTCGGAATTTGGTGTGACCGTGTGTAGGCAAGACAGTTTGAGCGAAATTCCATCGGAATTCCGACGGGAAAACCATCAGAGCTTTTTCCAAACGAGAATTCCGACCGTGTGTACACAGCATTAGTGAGAACACCCCTTCATTGTGAAGAGTTTGGGGGGGGGGGGGGACTTTGTTTATTTGAGTAGGTAGAAGCCACCAAGGAAAGGGATTTTCAAACTTTCCATTGTAGAAGGACTTTTCCTCTTGTGACAATTTTGACAATTTTGATGAATTTGGCAAGTGCCTCACCAAACAGATGTCGTCTTTCATACGTGCAAGGCAACGTTTACAAGCAGCTTCAGCTGGCCAGGCTTTTATCCATAATATTCTGTGCATATGGAGTGCAGAGAGCCATTGACTTGTGTTATGACTTGTCCTAGGGCATGAACACAAAAGGGTAAGGCGGAGGGCTATGTCTGCAAATACTCTGTCAAGCCAATTAGCTGTGATCTGGCAGACAGAACTAGCAAGTTGCAGGACTGTGCCTGCAAGGTTAAAGAGAGCCTTTAAGAGTGTTTCAAATTTTCTGTCAGCAGAATCTTTAAATGAAGGAACATCTACAGGCACATGTTCATGACTGAAAAATTATATTATTGAAAGCAGAACTTCACCTTAAAAGGGAAGTTCTGCTGATCCTCCTCCTCTCCTCTTCTATAACTTTTTTTGGGAGGGGGGGGGGACCAGGTACTTGCTCCATTTCTAATGGAATCGTCTAGGCGATATCAGTTGAAGTTCTCTCCCACCCCTCCTTGCATACAACCTCCTGGAATACATCACAGGTCCCAGGAGGCTGTGGGACCATTCTCAGAGGGCAGCGTGGCTTGCGAATGCGGAGTGGGGGAGGCGGCTGTGAAGCCACAATTAGTCAAAGTTGGCTACCCACAGTCAACATAGTGGTGCTGGGGACCCAAAAACTGGCAAAGAACTGGCCCGGGTGAGAACAGTGCTAGAGCCCTGGACAGGTAAATATCTCTTTATTAAAAGTCAGCAGCTACAGTATTTTCAGTGTTAACCCAATCATGATTAATTGCCTATTCTATTTCTTCATGAGAGGGGAATATCTTTTTAGACTTGATAACCGAAGGGGCATGGCAAGAGAGAAGCGAGGTCAACTATGCAGAGGCTTTTGTGCCCAGCAGAAGTGAACATATCAACATTCGCCAGGTTATTGTGTGAAGCCCTAACATCAAATGTATATGAACCTGGTGGAGAGAAATCTTTCGTGGGCATGTGTAACACCGTCTTCGGGTCCTCTTCATTCCCCTCAACATCGGTGTTCTCTAGATAAGGCATTTCACCTTTCAACTCTGGCAGGCAGGGGCAGAGGAGCGGTTTTTGAGCTCTGGACAAGGATGGCTGTATTAAAGTTGGTTAGAGACAAACATGTCTTCTTCAAATAAGCTGCTTGTTGTGTGCCCAAGACAGAACTAGACTTGGATGCAGAGAGCAGTGTTAAAGCAGGGTATAGCTCCAGTTCAAAGGAAATGTCATCATTGAGTGGTTTGTGTGTTTTGTAGGCCTTCAAAACAGAAAAAATATCTCCTATGCTTAGTTGTGGTGCTGCCGAATGTTGCTTGACTGTTCCATCGACTGATGTGTATGATTCCAAAGGTCTTGCTGCCCTTGCTGGACTGTGGGTGTCCTTAGGAACACTGGAACAAACAACAGAAGAGAGGGCGCACTGACCTTGTGCATTACCAACATAACAATTTTATTTAAAAAAAAGAGTAATCTACTTACAAACGTGTATGGGCATATAATGGATGCAGATAAGACAGCCTCTGGATCAGACACAGCCTCCAAAGGTTTGCTTGGGTACTGATGAAGACGGCTTCACCCTCAAAACACGTAAGCCTTTTGATGTTACAGGAATTTCTCACAACACTGGCTGAGCACTGCTGATCCGGAGGCCGTCTCGTCTGCATCCTTTATATGCCCACATTTGTTACATGTTTATAAGTAGATAACATTTAAAAAAAAAAAGTAAAGTTGGTAATGCACAAGGTCAGTGTGCCATCTTTTTTGTTGTTCGTTTTGTAGGCCTTCAACAGAGTGAATGTTTGCCTGAGCTTTTGTCCTGGTTACTTTGTGCCTGGTTTTCACCTTTGCCATCAGTGACCTAGCAGTACCATGTGGGTAGTCAAAAAATGAGGTAGGCAACCCAGGCTGCGACTATCCTATAGCGAAGTCCTTGGGGCAAAATGGTGGTAGGAAGCGCCTGAGTATCTCATTATGGGCTCTAGATGGAAGCTGTGGTAATAGTGTGACTTATGGTGTGAACTAGACACATCTTAGGCTAAGCGATGAATGGTGCCATTTCTACCAAAAAGTTTGAAAAGTTTAACGCTACATATGTAAATACATTTCAAACACAATTCCAGGTTTCCTGATTGTTTATATGATAAAAACGAATACTATTCAGAAAACATTAGTGAGGCTACAGTATTGGTCCAATAAAGGGTGAACCTGTCCTACTAGTCCATGCTGCTGGCCCCAATTTGCGGACCAGGCTTCACCCATCACTGGGGGCATATGTCCAGAGGGGTCTTTAGGGCCTGGGTTACATATGGACCACAGCCCTGGATCTGTATAGCATTCTGCAGCTAACTACACAAGTTACATTAAGTGCCGAGGTGAGTGCCCAAGCAGTATTAATTGCCCAAAGCAACATTACAGACTGATAAAAAAAAGGCATAGAAACTAGCCTGACACAACCCTTATAAATGTTTGGCCTCCCAATAGCTGGATCTAATGGTGATAGTATAAATTACTGTTGCTAGAAGTTTTCCTGTGTAAACTCAGTACAGCAGCCCTTTTATGTTAAAAATACTGTCAAATTGACCTTTTCAATAACAGTGTACTGTGGTTAAAGTGACTTCTTGTAGGCATTAAGCATAAATACCCTTCAGCCTCTGACATCAACCTGACCACTCCTCCATGTGAAATTCCTTCAGTTGCAAAAGGTTTGTTGCTTTCCTTCCCCACACAAAATTTCAATGGATTCACAAGAGGGCTTTGACCTATGCCTCGTACACACGATAAGATAATCATACGACTTATCGTTCGCATTTTGTTGCATAATACTAATTTTGAATACAACAGTGCAAAATGCGCTCTATGAAATGTCTGATTTTTGTCGTAGTATTCTGGAAAACCTTCCTGTTTGCATAGCTACGTATCGGAAATTATGTCAAATACATGTGACCCCTGTGTCTGCCACACCTTTTGGCTATTTCCATTCGTATTGTTCGCCCATCTCCTCTTGGGTTATACTTTCGTGTTTCCGATCATGCGTGGGGCTTGCCTATCAATTTTTAGCGGACGCATACTGTACTGATTAAACGATTGTCATTCGCTGGGCTATTGTCTGAGCAAAGTTTTCGTGTTTGTCCCTTTGGATATTGTTGAACGGACTGTTGTGATTGGCTGTTGAAAGCTGTGTACTAACGATCAGACTATCGTGCGATCAATCCGAAAGAGATTTTTATCATCCGATTATCTGATCATGTGTACAAGGCATGAGCCTGTCAATAACCTTCAACACTTATTTGAGCCATTCTCTGGTGAATTTGCTAGTGTGCTTCAAATCATTATCACGCTAAAGATTTAGGGCTCTTTCACACGGGGCGGATCAGTGCAGATCCGCCCCGTGGATATCCAATTTCTCAGCGGGGATCGGCGGAGCGATCTCCGCTGAGCAGGAAGATGACAGGTCCGTCTCTGCACTCCGTGCAGGGATGGACCTAACACAGCGCCGCTCTCCCCTATCGGGGATCGGGTGACGACGGACCATAGAGTCCGTCGTCATCCGATCCGCTCTGCAGATGGATGGAAAAATAGGGTTTTCCTCCGTCTGCAGAAACGGACCATAGCGGGCACGGACGAGTTCGGGTGTCAGCGGATGCTCATCCGCTTACACCCGCTATCCCATAGGGATACATGTATGTCCGTTTTTCATACATAAAAGGATGGATGAAAAACAGACATACGGACCATCCGTGTGAAAGAGCCCTTACTTCTGGTTTAACCCTTTGCTATGATGCAGAATAGTTGACTTAACTGCAAAACACAGGTAACTGCAACGACACACAGAAAAGACGTTTTCTGTGTGTCATGTTCTGACTGGAACACAGGGGTTGAGTTACTAAAACTGGAACGTGTAAAATCTGGTGCAGCTCTGCATAGAAACCAATCAGCTTCCAGGTTTCTTTTTTTTTTTTTTTTAATCAAAGCCTAAATGGACAAGCTGAACTTAGAAGCTAGAATTATGAAGTTAGAATTATGCATAATATCACACTGATCTGCATGGTCACGCATGACACAGCAAGTGCAGCACTGGCATCCTTCCTCAAGCAGGACTGAGTCAAATAAGGCTAAGAGGTCCTAGAAAGAATGCAGGTATTTACTAAGATCCCAGAAGAGTTTTATGAACCACATGCAAGCAACTCTGAGTGGAAAAGCCATATCCCGCCTCAATATAGGGCAGGTAATTGCTGGCATTTTAAAGCACGGGGGTCAATAACTACAGTAAATTTAGCTTATTACATATTTTTTAGATTCCTATACATATTGGGTTTACCCAATTTTGCCATGGTAAATATTCTTGCAGTTGTGTGTGTGTGTGTGTGTATTTTTTTTCACCCTAGAGAATAAAATGGCGGTCATTGCAATACTTTGTCACACCGTATTTGCGCAGCGGACTTACAAGTGCACGTTTTTGGGAAAAAATATTTTTTTAATTAATTTTTAAAATGTTATTTTTTATTGTGAAAGATAAATATTCCACCGACTAAATTGATACCCAACATGTCACGCTTCAAAATTGCATCCGCTCGTGGAATGGCAACAACCTTTTACCCTGTAAAATCTCCATAGGCGACGTTTAAAAATTTCTACAGGTTGCATGTTTTGAGTAAGGCCCCTTTCACACTGGGGCGGTGAGCCGCGGTGACGGTAAAGCAGCGCTATATTTAGCGCTGCTTTACCGTCGTTTTCACCGCGGTTTTCGGCCGCTCGCGGTGCGGTTTTACCCCCCGCGAGCGGCCGAAAAAGGGTTAAACACCCCCCGCAGAGCGCCGCCGTAGCCGCGGTATTACCGCGGTAACCGCGGTATTGCCGCGGTTTTACCGCGGTCTCCCATTCTTTTCAATGGGAAGGAGCGGTATAGGAGCGGTGAACACACCGCTCCTATCCCGCTCCAAAGATGCTGCTAGCAGGACTTTTTTTTTCATCCTGCTAGCGCACCGCTCCAGTGTGAAAGCCCGCCGGCTTTCACACTGGAGTTAAAGGGGCAGGATTTTTTCATGCGGTGAACAGGCGCTATTTTTAGCGCTGCACCGCATGAAAAACGCCCCAGTGTGAAAGGGGCCTTACAGAGGAGGTCTAGGGCTAGAATTATTGCTTTCGCTCTACCAATTGTTGCGATATTTCACAAGTGTGGTTTGAACACCGCTTTCATATGCGGGTGCTACTCACGTATGCGGTCGCTTCTGCACACGAGCTCGGCGGGACAGGGCGCGTTTAAAATTATTATTTTTTTCTTATTTTTTTTTTACTTTTATTTTTTCACTGTTCTTTTTAAAAAAAAAAATTGTGTCACTTTTATTCCTATTACAATGAATGTAAAAATCCCTTATAATACAAAAAAGCATGACAGGTCCTCTTAAATATGATATCTGGGGTCAAAAAGGCCCTTCACACGGGCTGTCTGATCAGGTTTGCCTGTCAGTCAGACCTGATCGGACCCTTAGCGGGGATATGGTGGTCTTGTGTCCCTGCAAGGCAGTAAATAAAAGCGGTCACATTCGTTCTAGTTGTCTGTGTAAATTTAAGATTGGTTAATTTTTATATTGAAAATAAAGCTGTCGGTCGTTAAATAACCTGGCTCCTAACTTTTTTTAGCTGGCTCCTAGATTCCAAGCAAATTTGTCAAGCCATGGTTTAAGTGATTCAATGTCAGGTGTGTACAAATCAAGACATACGAGAAATAAGTTGGCATGTTGTACATGGTATTCAGACATAAAACACTTTCAGATCAAAGACCCAGAAACATGCTTTTTTTTTTTTCAATGAAAACTTTACTGAGGTGCTGTGAACACAACCTTCAGTTACGAATAGAAAATGTAGGAATTAAATGAAGGCACATATTCCAAATAAAACTATACATATATATTTTACAGAGATCATAAATAAGTATAGGAGACCCGTGCGTGGCAGGATGCAGAATCAGTAGCACGCACGCATCATAATAACTTAATAGCAAACCTGTCCAAGAAATCACAAACCAGGGATGTGATCTCACTGGGTACACATATGAATAAACTTACAGAACTGAGGGGGCAGCAGCTCCTCTTGACCCCTTTGATGCCAGATCACATGCACTTGTTTCCAGCGAAATATGTTTCAGAATTCCCTGACAGTTAAAGGGGGTAAAATACCTGAGATACAATACGAAATTGAAAGGGCACAGAAACCACATGACATGGAAGGAGCGCCATCCAGCAGTGGTGCACACTAGCTAATATTGTATAAGAAAAGCAAGGCACTGAATGACATTGCATAAAATGATTTGCCATAGTGGTGTTCACAATATGGTATTGCTCCACAGTGTAGGCCATAATGGCAGTCATTAAGGATAAGCATTAGTTTGCCATCCGGCACATACATATGGATAGTCATCTACCCTGTCACACTTTAAAAATCTTTGGTTCACTGCATCACTGAAGAACACTACTGGAGACCAGCTGGCAGAAGAAGTTACACTATGGGCTTTGCATAATAAAAAGAGCAGTTATACACTGTAACCTTCACCAGCCAGCAAACAGCTTGCAGTCTCGCTGTTCCAGCTGAAGAATGATGGGTTGCCGGGGGTTACTGCATATCAAAGCTCTTTGTACTGTTTCTAAACAAGCCTTTTGTTAAAACTGTTCATCTGCCATTTAGGCATAGCAATACAACAAAACAATATACTAATAAAATGTAAGGGTCATTGTATGAAATTGCAAAGAATCCGCTGGAAGTGCTTTGAATTTTAAGATTAGTGTGCATTCTCCATAAAGGACTGCTCACAAGCCATTTCTTTTACCCTGGCCTCATAAAAGAAGGATGCTCTCAAGTGCATTTGGGAATTTCAAAAAACCTGCATTGCATTAGAAATGGCAATGCATAACTACAAAGTCAGATCTCCCAAATTCCCTTATAGAACCAAGGGACATTTCACATTAAAACAGCCATAATTTGTTCTTTTTTGGCCCCTTATTCCACATTCTTGAGAAACGGTAAGTGTATTTATAGGACTATACTAAGCTACTCAGTCATTCTAATAAAAACTATTTACAAAACAAAAAAATAAATAAAAAATAAAACATACACAGTTATACTCCCTACTTACTTTAAGCTTTTTGTAAATAATTTTTGGTGCATGAAAGCAAACAGAAAGAACAGGGACAATATAAAATATGTTTAGGTGCACTTAAAAAAAAGGTCACAGAGAAAACATTTTTAAAATCTTCTCCAAAGGTTTTACTTTAGGTAAAAAATATGTTTATATAATCCTAACCATACAATAACAAAATGATATAAAAATAAAGCAGATGCTGAAATTTTTTTAAATAAGGTAATAAATAAAATGTTATATATTTTAACCAGCAGACAAAACGAAAAGTTAGAGTGGTTTATAAACATTAATTTAGCCTAGTTTGAAGTTCAGCTGTAAGTTAACGCCCGACTCAGGCAACATGAAAACACGATCCTTGCAGTAGGGCCTTCCCTTACTGCAAGGTTTAGTCTAGGGGTAGAGGAATAAGATGTAATATTTTCTTTATTCCTTGCACTAGCAGGCTCCCTCCACCTTTGCAACGGTTTCCCACAGTCTCTTCTCAAAGGTGGTCTGGTGGTGATAACATTAAAGTGGAAGTCCAGTAAAAATGTGTTTTTTTTTCCTAATAGTATGTTAAATATCGTTCTCTTTGATATTATTCATTTTCTGGCTAGCTGACTGTTTAGCTTAGAAAGTCTTATCTAAACCAGACAATCAGATACTTCCTGTTCTTCACCGACAACGCTATCTCCCTTTATCTGAATTTGCCAAGCTGTCTTTCACTTCCTGAAAAGGTTGTCGGTTGTTCTTAGACAGGCATGCCTAGACCTGCGCCCAGCCCAGCCCCATACCTCCTATCCTTCACAGAACATGATCTCCTCCCGTCTTCATAGCCTCGTTTTGGCCAACAGCTTTTTCCGAGGGAGAGAGGGAGAGAAACCTGAAAAAAATGGGGTACAAAGGAACATTTTTGAAAGGATATAGATCGATTTTTATTGCTCATTACATGCGAGTAATGAGTTTAAGGCTCCGTTTCCACTAGTGCAACTTGTCATGTGACTTTGGACACAAAGTCGCATGACAAGTCACAGCTCATTGATTTCAATTGCAAACGTTCCCATCTATGCAAGTTTGAAAATCAGCAACTTTGAAAAGGTGCCTGCAATGCTTTGTTGCAACTTTTGAAGTGACTTTGATCCAGAGTGTAAAGTTGGATCAAAGCTGCACTCTAAATTGCACAGCTTTGAAGTCACACTAGTGGAAATGTAGCCTAAGACTAGAGTGCGACTTTGATCCAACTTCACATTCTATGGATCAAAGTCACATCAAAAGTTGCATCAAAATAGTGCAGGTATCTTTTCAAAGCCACATAGACTAAAATCAATGGGCTGTGACTTGTCATGTGGCTTTGGACACATAGTCACATGACAAGTCACGTTTCCATTATTGCGACCCCAAATATGCGCGATTTAGAGTGGGACTTTGAGTGCAGCTTTGATACAACTTTATACTCTCTGGATCAAAGCCGCATTCAATTATTGCAAGTGTATTTTCAAAGTCGCATAGATGGGAACGGGTGCCATTGAAATCAATGGGCTGTGACTTGTCATACTAGTAAAAACGGAGCCTTAGTCTACGTTTCCACTATTGCGACTCCAAAGTTGCATGATTTAGAGTGCGACTTTGATGCAACTTTACACTTTCTGGATCAAACTCACATCAAAGGTTGCATGAAAGCATTGCAGGCACCTTTTCAAAGTCGCATATATGGGAACGGGTGGCATTGAAATCAATGGGCTGTGACTTGTCATGCAACTTTAGGTGTTCAAAGTCGCATGACAAGTCATGCTAGTGGAAACTGAGCCTTAGTGTGGTTACCTGTACTGTTCCTTTAGTGTATAGTGATCATTATAGACTGTAAGCTGAGACCCCAGAACACTTCCAGCTACACTGACAGTTCCCCCTGTGTCCAGCTCACTTCTCCTATCATAGTCTTCACTCAAAGCCCAGCACAGCTATACTGTATATGTGCACGCCACCTCCCAGTCCCTGTGTCCTGTGTGGATGGGTCTTTTTTTATTTCTTCATTTTCTCATGAATTAGGATGTACAATGCATCCTTATTGATGAGAGAACACTGGGCAGGAACCTATGATCAGCTCCTTCCATCCTGTATATGCCCACTGGCTACACAGGAACAGGGTCCCTCCCTGGAAGAAGTGATGTCACTAGCTTGCCACTGGCTGCTTTTAGACTCAAAAGGAAATAGAATTGAAGCCATGTGACAGCACTGGATACTGCAAAATAAAAGGTAGAAAAACTGGGATTTTGAGGCATAAGGCTGAACTTAGCTCACATTAATGATTGTAGGGGAGAATTTAAGTGTTAGTGTGGACTTCCACTTTAAGTACAAGGTCATTGGAATAACCTGTAAATGCTGCCAAACAACTCACCAAACCTGGACAAAGGCTTCTGGTAATCCCCCAGGTCCCTCAAAAGTCTGTGCAAATCCCCCACTGCTATCCCACAAATCAATGGTAAAGTCCTGTATTGCTTGCAGGGGCTTCCTCATTGGATTGTAAAATACAGTAACTAGGTGGATTGAATTCCTGAAGTGTCTGCCCTAGTTCAGGGGCTCTCTGGCACAAGAAGGTCTTATTTTCTAATACAGATAAAGACAGGCACCTTGTGTTGCTGGCTCATACTATGGTGGGCATTTAAAGGCCCAATCGCACCAGCAGTGTGCTACAATGCGCAGCTGCTTGCATGCATTTTAAAGGGAACAATTACAGCGCATCGCACAGTTTACCTTTTTTTTTTTCTTCTTTTAACTGACATTCCAATCATCTTCATTCAGCGAAACAGGATGCAATGCAATTACTGCATGCCCTCCATTTTTTAGCGTACACCCCCACAGAGTGGTGCTTTGAAGTGAGCACAAAGAAGTCATGGCAAAATGACTGGTCTTTGCGTCAGGCAAGGCTGCCCAGTACAGCCCAACACATGGTGGGAATGGGCCCTAAATGATTTCATCCACTTTAGTGTACAGATACACAGTACGCAACAAAAACAATCCAATATCTCTAAAGAGGACAACTACTTGGCAACCTCAAAGATGATCATTTGACTGTGTACACTCACTGTTACACAAAAAAGTGCAGAGGCACAGAAACGGTTCTTTGCACTTTCAGAAATGACCCTTAGTCAGTCACAAATACCAATGTGGTAACATGCACGTGTAACACCGGGTACAGAATTTTAAATAATTTACGTTGCAAAACAAATGATACAGAAAGAACTCAAAGTAAATAGCCAACTTGGAGATCTTTTGATTGCCGGCATTCCAATATGGCCTGGATGAAAGGATAACCATTTGCTGAATGGACTGGCACTGTGAGAGGTTCATATTAACGGTCCCGTAACCCAAAGGTTTATCATAACATTCAAGATTTGCACATCTGCCACCAATACATAACGTAATATCTTAACTACTAACAATGTAATATTGGTGTGTAAGGCTCAAAGAAAAAAATAACATACATTGCACTTAAAAGCAAACAGCGATATTCCCCAGCATTTAGGAGATCAAGAAAGAAAAGGAAGCGATGTTTACTAGGTGTAGCAGAGGTAACAAAGATGCTGTTTTGTATGAAACCAGCTGCTTCCTATAGGTTTTCTTATGCAAATGTCAGTTAGTATTAGTCTAAATAGTGGTACTGCAGCTAATGACTAGCAGCCCTGCAGCTGTCTATCTGTACATTATGCTCATGACAGACAAAAGAGCCTACTGATTCAGTACTCAATGTTTCTCTTTTCAAAAAGAGCAAAATGTACTTGCATGAGGAGATGGGAAATTATATTTTTCACATGGGCAAAATGTATATTAAAAAAGGAGGACTTTCTTTGGCATAAAACAAACAATGTGTCTGCCTCTGCATGGCAAACAGTACCTAGCCTGAGATATAACGTTATGGATATGAACACATATACACATAAATATACCCTGAGCAGACACCCAGGCCCCTTCTACCCAAAGGGAGGTTGTTATGGGGCAGCAATAGTGCAAAGATTAGCATGGGTTAAAAGAACTAAAACAAATCTTGTAGTCCCATCCCTTCCCCATATAGATATAATATATATATATATATTTATAGATTTTATACTGTTCACACATGCTATTGCTCAAAACTCTTTCAGCAGTGTGTAAAGCTCTGAAGAGAAGATGATAAAGTGCTGAGCGCTGTAAGGAGTCAGCTCATGAACACAGAAGAACCTACTTACACTGAACAGAAATCCAAACCTATCCTAGGTTGACCAGGGACTGAGAACAGAAACAAACAGTGCAGGGTTCCCAGTGTGCTTTCTGCAGTTGGGTCCCAAACATAACAAAGAATAGGCTGCAGGGTACAGCACCTGATATGTCAGTCAATCAGTGCAGCTGCGCAATGGATGTGTTAGTAAGTACTGTAGATGGGGGCTATCAGAGACTAGCAAGCCTGTGACACTTGGTCCTCTCATATGATAGATGGTGCACTGCTAGTTTTGGTTTCTGAAAATTCAGAGGTCACCTCTCCTTGTTGTGGTATAGTTCAAAACAGTCTGATTAACACAGTTGGTACAATCCAAGCAATCGGCAATCTTGGCTTCAGCCACAAATGGTGCTGGAGTGTTAGAGCAGTGCTGTGGGGCATATTCGCTGGTCTATCAGAAAGAAAGGCTCACACATCACCCCAGCAGCTGTGCTCTCCTCCAAACTGAATGACACTCTGACGGTCTGCTGCGGATGGATCTGGCGCTTTTAGTTTTTGAAGCATTTCTTCTATGATTTCTCGGACATTAAACTGCTGGCTATGGAGGGTTTCACTGGGGGAGAGGATGCCCCCAAGACTGTCACTGAAATGATATCCACTCTGTTCCTGCATATTGGAAGGCAGAGGGCTGTAAGTCAGGTCTAAAACATCAGGTTCTGAAAGCGAGGGTGGGTGGAAAAAAGGTAATGAAAGGTCCAAAGCAGAGGGTCCAGACAGCATGGGGGGCATTGAGAGACGCTCAGCAGCCTGTTTAGATTCCTGATGTTTTCTATTCACATTCATATCCATTTGTTTCAGTTCCTCCCGTACTTTATATACACAAGGCTCTGGAATCTGAATGCCTGGATGAAGAAAAAAGGCATAGTTACGCTTGCTCAATATCAAATGCAGGATATATTTCAACAGTTATCTGCTCTGGAACAATGACTAATGCCAGTGACAACTACTCACCAACTTGTTTATGCTTATCCTTGGTTTTTAAACGTACAATCTGTAGGTAGCTACTGCTGGTGATATCAGATATGACAGATGCCATGCGACTCCAGACACGTAGCAGAGACCCACACAACATGTAATAATGTCGTAGACGAAGCCCTTGTATACATTCTTTGCCCTGTTGCACCATCTTGCAGTTCCCATTCCTGCATGTAACAGAGAAGAAATTTAGTTTGGAAAGTAAAAAATTAAGACAATGCAAAGGGTATGGAAATAAAGTTCTAAAGATCCAGTTAAAAAAGAGCAAGATAAGTACCCAACTGAGATTATTAGACGGAAGATAGTAAGGGCACTTTCACACTGGGGTGGGGGGTGTCGGCGGTACAGTCGTTTTAGCATTGCTTTATTGTCATTTCTGGGCTGCTAGCGGGGTGCTTTTAACGAACAAAGGATTAAAAGCACCCGCAATGCCCAGCTGTCAAAACGCTTTGCAGGCGCTTCAGCAGCGCTGGCCATTGATTTCAAGTCCATTCACCACTAGGTGACGTATAATCCAGTTAGTTATTATGGCTGCTCTGTGTCCCATGATGTACGATAAAGAAAAAAAGTTTTGTAGGAGAATTTGTTTCATCTCTGTGTATTAGCTGAAGCTATTCACTTCACTGGGTATATGCGAGAGGGTTTACAACCACTTTAGGATAAAAAAAAAAAAAAAAAAAAAAAAAACTTTAGAACCACTTTAATATCCCCAAAGTCTACTTCAAAAACCAATGCTTCACCAAGTGTGAGCCTTCTGGCCCCACCCACAACCTTACACCACTACTGTCTCCTTTAGTGATGCAGAGGTCAGTGAGCAGGGGCAGGAGTGTGCAATCTCCGAGTGCAGCTGGACATGGAGATGGACACCCCTGGATATGTTCGATTTTAAAGTTATCTTTGAGGGATGATTTCTCTCCAATGTAGTGGCATTTGGCAGCACAAGCAATGGGAGAGCTAAGTAGCCACTTTTTTTTACGGGAACCATTTTGTTTAAGATTTCAATTTAATGACACAATAGCTTTATAACAGATTTTACAATTTGATACAAGAGTAGCTAAAGAGATAAAAAGATTGGGGATGTCTCACCACACTGTGTGACTGCAGTTGCTCAAAGAAAATATATACTGACTTTCCCAATGACGCTGGGCCTCTTCCGGAGAAACCTGAAACAAGTACATGATATGTAATACGTTTGTACAATCTGTTACTCAGCCTTTCTTGATTCTGTCTAATTAAATGGATCATAGGGGCATCTTTAAACATATACACTAATTTCTGCCATCTATGTGCAGTTGTAAAATTGGTTAGACAGTGACATGCACGATCCACTGCTATGAATTCATTACATCAGTTCTTAAGAGCTGGCATTTCTTGGAAATAATATCTATAAATAGCACATTTTGAAGCTGAAGAAAATTTTTTTTATACAGTTATAGGTCCTCTCCACACTATTCAAAACAAAAAAGTTTTGCCTTTAGTTAAACTTTATACCATGCAACACAAACTGTAAAAAAAAAAACCTAATGCTGACAAACTGATTTACAGAAACAGGTAATGGTTAGCTATGATTAACCTCTGAAACCAACCTTGTAGTATTTATTCCGCAGACTATCCAAGGTTTCTGGATGGCTCTGTTTCCCTATGTTTGGTTTATACAGGTTATAGGACTTCCCATGTCTATGCTCAGCCAGAACTGCTGAGTACATTTCACCACGAACCTGAATAGGAAAATAATAAATGAGAAAAACAAAAAAAAAACAACCCACAAAAATAAGCTAGCATTGCTATATTGCACACCTTGTAGGACAAATAGAAGCCTTCCTCTGGTTCGTGAAGCTGCAATTCTTTTTCCAGTGCTTTTTCCCAGTTCAAACCTCGGTCCACGCTGATCTGTAACAGAAAGAGTTTAGTTTAGTAAGATACACAGTGATTGTCTAGAACAGGGATTCTCAGCCAGGGTTCCTTCAGAGGTTGCTAGGGGTTCCTTGAGCAATGAGCAATTTCTGCCTCTTCGATAAGTTCCCACTGACACCACTGATCTTTTTAGCCGTATGTAAAGGGTTAACTCTTCCCAATGACAACAAGTGTAAGCAGCATTCTTCCCACTGACCATCACACTAATTTATCACGAGTTGAAGATATAGTAATTTTTATCAGGGGTTCCCTGAAACCGAAAAGTTAATCTAAGGGTTCCTCTGTGTTGAAAAGGTTGAGAAAGCCTGGTCTAGAAAGAAATATCTATTACTCAGTGCTCAAGGAATATATTGGAGAAAGGTAAATTAAGTAATGGCAGACAAGTATCAATGATTCATTTAGAAAACTTACTTTGTAAAACACAACTTGTCCATCCTGTGGATGCCCAGGGGTCAGGAAAGTTTCTTTACTCTCTTGATATATTTCATCAACTCCAGGTGCTAAATCTGGGAAATTGGAAATCACAACTAAGATTATTCAAACCATTTACAACTCTACTGTACAAACAGGTTCAGGGATAAGTACAACATACTTGCCTAGGAATCTCAGACAAAAAGGTCACTTTTATAATAATTAGTCAAAGCTTGCCCTGACCCTTTGCATGAGAGCATCAGTCTTACCTAGGATACCCATGTCATATTTCCCATCCTTCTTGTCCTTTTCAATGAGAAAGTCAAATGTGTCAGTGAAAAACTGAAACAGGCTGTTTTGTTTGTGAACTTCTAGGCCCAGCATCCGGTTTAAAAATTTTGTCACTGAACACTCTGCAAAAAACAAGCATGGAAACAGATGAGAAATAAGGTCAAAAAGGGACTGAACATTTGGCAAAGTAATCTTTACGACCTTCACATGAAGAATTAATCAGTTTACAAGCCTATCTAGAATATAAGTCTATAAATATATGCAATATTCTTTCATAAGTATGTACTAAATGTATTATCAATTTGCAACAATCTTAGACCTGGCCGGAGGTAGTTTAAATTGGTGTAGCACAATTCATCACTGTTAGGAGGTAGTCAAAATGGTAGTTGCAAACCTACACCAATTTTTCTCAGCTGTTGAAACAAAATCATGCACTTCAACTAATCTCCATTTTTTTTGCTGTACTTCTCTTGTAGGTTATAGAAGTAAGGTTTATTTGTTCTTTTGTGATCCAGAGTCAGTTGACACGCCAGAGTCGCCTCTCATACTCACTGCTCTTCACTTAAAGCAGGCCAAGAGTTGAGTGACTAGCAGCCATGCGATTGCTCAGTTGTCGGTCTTAGAGTGACAGCTGTAGTGTCACACAGATGCTATAGGACGGAGTGGGGTATGTATGTTAATTTTTTATAATTCTATACTTCTTTAATAACTTCTTTGACAACCTCACTTTACTGTAAGAAACGAAAAATTGTAATATCATAAATATTCTACTCATATCTATGCATCAATTTCAAGAAACCAAATGGTCAATGAAATAAGATATTGAGGTCATACCTTTATCAACGACGACATTGTACTTTGTTTCTCTGCAGCAAATTCCAACAGAAAGTAGACCCTGCTTCATATCTAGAGGAGAAAAACAGTGAGATAATAACCCATAGTATACATACGAAACAGCTGACACATAACCATAACAGGTGTACTAGTGGAGCTTCTGGTTCACTTAGCACACACTGGTCAGTGTTGTGAAATGTTAGGCTTTTTTTGGGGGAGAATCTAGTAAAATAAAAATCGCAATGAAGAAAAGTAAAGCGACAGCTGAGATAGAGATAGCAGCGATAGGGAGGGTAAAAAAGGGGGAGGGGTATGCCTGTATATCAAGAATGATTTACAAGTGAATGTGAGGAACGACATCACCAATGGAGCAAGGGAGGAGGTGGAATCCTTATAGGTAGAGCTTCAAAAGGGAGGAAACCAAGGGGAAAGTAATACATGGAGTAGGCTATAGGCCCCCTAACCAGAGAGAGGAGGGGGAGGTGGACCTCCTATCACAGTTTGGAATGGCGGCAAGGATGGGAATATCATTATAATGGGGGATTTCAATTATCCAGACAGACTGGGTGGAAGGAACTGCGCATTTGTCTAAGGCTTACCATTTCCTAAATGTCTTGCATGACAATTTTAATGGGTCAGATGGTAAAAGCACTGACAAGGAACAAAGCGTTATGTCAGAACTATTGAGGCTAAAAAAAAATATTTTACCCATGTTTTGGGTAAGCCATTTGTGTTCCTATATATTGTTTAAGAGGTTAAATTGAGTTCATACTGGTGGACAGAGATTTTTCTTAAGAGACTTGAAGGCCCAATGCACATTAGCCCCGATCGTAAATGAAAGGTCTGGACATTTAGACACTTAAAGAGAAGAGCCATGGGCTAATGTGTATTGCCAAAAGGAATGCTCATATTAGAAAAAAAGAATGTGGGTTAGGTTTCAAATAACACTGTATAGAATTTTCCCTCTTCGTCTTTCAGGACAGCCTAGTTTGAGATGTAGTCTCCTCCCCTTCCTTCAGGAAACACTGCGCCAGCCCATAAATCTTTCTTCCCCCTGCCGGACTTCAGTTTTAGTGTTTCCTCCGGTGGGGAGACACTGCTCAGGAACCTGGTCGCTTCAGTCAGAGGACTGTGACCTATTTTGTGTTTCACTGCAGGGGAAGCGGGGGCTTCTTATGTGAAAGGGTGGTACTCACCTACCATGGCTAGCCACCCCATCCCAGCCGAGCGCGGTGGTGGTATGTGGGGGTCCTTTATCGTTGTCCACGGGACACTGCTGGGAGTCAGCTCCGCTCTCCCTGTGTTTGCATGGGCCGCAATGTTTGGAACTCGCGGGCTGGACGACGGGCGACGTCACTTCCGGTAGAGGGCGGAGGTTGACTCTTTAACCCGCGACTTCCGGTTCCGGGTCGTGGAGCCCATAAAAGGACAGGGCACAGGCTGGAGATGAGTCATGAGCGCGCACAGGCAGCGCAAGACTCAGGAACAACCACCTCATGATGTCCGAAGCTGAGCCTCAAACGGACGTTCCCTCCAGCCTTCCAAAGGTAAGAGCGCCCTGGGGAAGGTAGCTCTATACCCAAGGACTGTCCCTCCTATACTTAGTTCCGGTTTTAGGGGGGGCAGACCCCCTGGGTGGTCAGGGGGTGGGGGAGGCCCAGATTCCTGCACATAAAAGAGGGTCTAGGGCACTCCCTGGTGGTATCCTGCAAAAGCCTGTATGCTGATTTTTTGTCTGCCTTTTTTTCCTTACTATGTTTCAGAAAGCTACGGAAAAGTCTAAATCTACTCACAGCTCCAGAAGGAAGTGTGCCTCCTGTAGGGAGATTCTAGGGGAGACATGGACAAAGGTCCTTTGTAAGAGCTGTATAGATTCCCTAGTCAGGGAAAGAGACTCTGAGCAGGAATCAGGTCTCGCAGCCTCAGTCAAGGAGCTTTCATCCACTTTCTCCTCATTTAAAACTTTGTTTGAAAGTTTCCAGCTCCCCACCAGTCTCCCTACTCAAGATACTACCCCGCCACAGGCTCAGGGTTCCACACCTGCTAGATCTGCCACTAAGATTAGAGCAGGGGAAGTTTCAGGCCCTTACGAGGTGGAGCCCAGGCAGCCAGACAGTACCTCCTCCGATTCACAGGAGGGGTCTGAGGGGGAGGACCAGGACGGGGAGTCCAGAAAGCCCTCCAGATACAAATTGTCCCTGGATGAGGTAGATGACCTCTTGGGAGCAATACATACTACCCTCGGTATTCAGGCAGACAGAAAGCCCCTAACCCTACATGATCAGATGTACAAGGGCTTGGGGGAAACAAAGAAAAGAGTGTTTCCTGTGCACGAGGTGCTAATAGAAACAATCAAGAAGGAGTGGCAGGATCCGGAAAGAAAACCCTTCTTCTCCAGATCTTTGAAGAGAAGGTTCCCTGTTCTCAGAGGATCCTGATTCTATTTGGAATAAAAATCCCAAATTAGACACTGCCTTCAGTCAAGTTTCCAGACACACAGATCTGGCATTTGAGGACATGGGGGCCTTGGCAGACGTAATGGACAAGAGGATAGATTCCCTTCTTAAAAAGACTTGGGACTCTACAGTGGGTAATTTAAAACCCGAGATGGCCGTTACTGTGGTGGCCCGCAACCTTGAGCACTGGCTCTCCCAAATACAGGCACACATTGAGGCGGGCACTGCCAAGGATACTATACTAGCCTCCTTTCCCACCATTCTGCGAGGGGTCGCGTACATTGCAGACGCCTCGGCAGAGTCAGTTCGGATGTCGGCCAGGTCTGCAGCACTGGCCAACTCCGCCAGACGAGCGCTTTGGCTCAAAACTTGGCCTGGCAACAGCGCCTCCAAGGCCAAGTTATGCGGCATTCCCTTAACAGGGGACCTGCTTTTTGGTCCAGGTTTAGACACAGTCCTTGACCGCACGGCAGACCGGAAAAAATCCTTTCCAGTCAAACGTAAAGCTCCAGCTCAGGCTAAAAAATGGTTTCGCCCTCAAAAACGCAGGGAAAACCAAAAGCCAGAAGGTCAAAAGAAAACCTGGGGACAGAAAGGCAAGGGCAGAGGAGGAGCGATTTTTCGCCCTCCTGAACAGCCCCGTAAGAGCCAATGACCCGCCAAGCTTGGTGGGAGGAAGACTGGGGGCCTTCCTCTCCCAGTGGGAGACAATCTCTCACAACCAATTTATTCTGGGGTCATAAGAAGGGGGTATCACTTGGAGTTCTCTTCTCCCCCCCCAGAAGTTTTCTGGTCACACACCTTCTCGGGTGCAGGGAAAAGGCCAATGCTCTAATGGGAGCCCTAAGCAATTTGGAACAGCAAAATGTAATTTGCAGAGTACCAAAGGCGGAGGAAGGGATGGGGGTCTACTCACACATATTCGTGGTGAAAAAACCCTCTGGGAAGTTCAGGCTAATTCTGAACTTAAAACCCCTGAACAAGGTAGTAACCTACAAAAAATTCCGTATGGAATCGATTTACTCTGTCAGATCCCTCCTGCCCCCCAACTGCTCTATGGTCTCACTGGACCTCAGGGACGCTTATCTACACGTCCCCATTGCCGCGAACTCACAAAAGCTCCTGCGGCTAGCAGTAGACTTAGGGGATCTAGTATTGCACCTACAGTTCCAGGCACTGCAGGGTCTGCTATGCCTTTCCGCCTCCAGCCCTGTTGCCAGCTGTCCTGAGGAAATTTCAGATGGAGAACACAGATCTGATTTTAGTGGCACCACATTGGCCCAAGAGGGCTTGGTTCTCACTGCTAAAACAGTTGACAGTGGAACCTCCCCTCTTCCTTCCACCTCGAGAAGATCTTCTCTCCCAGGGCCCAGTCCTTTGTCCACAGGTCCATCGGTGGAAGCTTGCGGCCTGGCTACTGAGGAGGGCATACTAAGATCCAAAGGATTTTCAGAGAAATTAGTCTCTACCCTCCTCGGTAGCAGGAAAAAGGAAACGCGCAGGATATACAGGAAGGTCTGGCTCCGCTTTAATGCATGGTGCTTAGAGAGTATTCCTTTTCAGCGCGGAATCCCACGGCCGTATTAGAATTCCTACAATGTGGGGCAGACAAGGGCCTGTCTATTAGCGCCCTTAAGGGTCAAGTGTCAGCATTAAGCTCATACTTAGAGAAACCTCTGGCCTCCAGTCCTTGGGTAGCCAGATTTTTCAGGGCTCTGTCTAGGCAGAGACCAGTCAGGGGTCCACCTTTTCCTAAATGGGACCTGTCTTTGGTCTTGCAGACCCTGACGGGACCCCCCTTTGAACCTCTGGGAGAGTGTTCACTAAGGGAACTTACCCTAAAAACAGCTTTTTTGGTTGCAGTAACTACTGCCAGGAGGGTTAGTGAAATTGAGGCATTATCAATTAGACCCCCCTTTTTTGTTGTTTTTCCAGATCGTATTGTCTTCAAAACCGATCCGGCTTTTTTACCTAAAGTGACTTCCAGTTTTCACAGGAGTCAAGAGATAGTTTTACCTTCTTTTTGTTCTAACCCCTCAGGTGAAAGGGAGTTAAAATTTAGTTTTTTGGACGTAAGGAGATGTATCCTTCACTACCTAGAACTGACCAAAACATTTAGAAGGTCAGATTCCCTTTTTGTTTTGTTTTCGGGAACCAGAAAAGGGCAGGCGAGCAAGCCTGTGGTCAGAAGGTTTTGCAAGCTGTAGTCCCACCCTAACTGGTAAGTGCTCGTTTTTCATCTCAAAGTAGGCTGTCCTGAAAGACGAAGAGGGAAAATTAGAGTTACGTACCGGTAACATCCTTTTCCAGTAGTCTTTCAGGACAGCCCCAGTTACCCACCCGAAGAATTATGGGAGGGTCTTATACAAGACCAGGACGCAGCATGATAAATGTCCTGTTAAGAATGTCATTAACGTGTTCTTGTGTCTCCCCAGCTGGCCGGAGGTGATCTTATAATAACTGAAGTCCGGCAGGGGGAAGAAAGATTTATGGGCTGGCGCAGTGTTTCCTGAAGGAAGGGGAGGAGACTACATCTCAAAGTAGGCTGTCCTGAAAGACTACTGGAAAAGGATGTTACCGCTACGTAACTCTAATTTCTTTTTTTGTTTTATACGTGTCCTTGACTGAGGGATAGAGAAAGAGACATTAACAAATTGTGTTTTTGAAATGATCTATATTATATTACTGCAAATATACAAATTAGCCATAATTTCTCATTATATATTAGTAAATTACATTGGAGTAATTATAGGCATAATTAATTGAACAATGTCACATATTTTGGTTTGTGCATTTTTTTTTAACACACACAAATGTTATATATATATATATATATATATATATATATATATATATATATATATATATATATATATATATTTATAATATTCATATAATATTAATCATGGATAGTAGTGTCTTTATTAACCACTTCAATACCAGCCACTTAAACACCTTCCTGCCCAGACCAAATTTTCAGCTTTCAGCGCTGTCGCACTTTGAATGACAATTGCACGGTCATACTACACTGTACCCAAACTGAATTTTTATAATTTTTTTCCCACAAATAGAGCTTTCTTTTGGTGGTATTTAATCACCTCTCGGATTTTTATTTTTTGCTAAACAAATAAAAAAAGACGCCAAATTTTGAAAAAAAAAATATGTTTTTTTTTTTTTTGGTTTCAGTTTCAAAACTTTGTAAATAAGTAAGTTTTCGCCCTCACTGATGGGAACTGATGGGGCTGCACTGACAGGCACTGAGGTGGCACCAATGAAGTGGCATTGATGGGCACTGATATGTGGCACTGATTGGCATGGATAGGCGGCACAGATGGTCATGGATAGGCACTGATAGGCGGCACAGATGGGCACTGATAGGCGGCACAGATGGGCACTGATAGGCGGCACAGATGGGCACTGATAGGCGGCACAGATGGGCACTGATAGGCGGCACAGATGGGCACTGATAGGCGGCACAGATGGGCACTGATAGGCGGCACAGATGGGCACTGATAGGCGGCACAGATGGGCACTGATAGGCAGCATTGCAGTGTAATGTATTGTACTGATGGATGCCAATCAGTGCCAAACAATAACATTGTGGGCACTGATTGGCATCCATTGTGGGCACTGATTGGCATCCCTGGTGGTCTAGGGTGGCATACCTGGTGCTGGGCATCCCTGGTGGTCCAGTGTGTCAGCACAAACCCCCCCTGTCAGAGGAGCAGCCGATCAGCTCTCCTCTACTCGCGTCTGACAGACGCGAGTGAGGAAAAGCCGATCAACGGCATTTCCTATTTACACTGTGATCAGCCGTGAATGGACATGGCTGATCACGTGGTAAAGAGTCTCCGTCGGAGACTCTTTACCGAGATCGTAGTTGCGGGATGTCAGACTGACACACCGCAACAACGATCTCCGCAATGCGCGCCCCCCAGCGGCTCAAAATCCCGATCACGTCATATGATGTGAGGTCAGGATTTTGAAACCACTTTGCCGCCGTCATTCTGCTATATGGCGGGCGGCAAGTGGTTAAAATTGATATAGCATATTTATAAGGCTATAAAAAGTTTTAGGGGAATGGAAACTATACTTGTGTAATAATTCTTGTATTTTGAATAACCAGGATGTTTCTTATACCATGACTTAACTTTCAAGGTATGTGAGAAGTTGGGTTAATGACCTTATCCAAAATTGTCTTATAACCATATATCCTTGTTTTAGACGCCAAGTCTACCAAATTTGTCTTCTTGGCAGACAGATGGGATTATAGGTCAAACATGCATTGCCATATATGAGAAAAACGGACCCCTGTCGGTGTAGAGGACTAATCAGCATTGATTTCTATGAAATGTCCATGTGATGAGCTACCTATCCAGAAGATCTTTTTGCTAAATTGGGCTTGCCATCTGGTAAGAAGCCCCTTTGTGTGGTTCTGGGACACTTTTGTGTTATTGCGTCTGGATCACAGTTTTTTTTGTTTTTCTTGACGTTTCTTCTAAAAGGCCCAGGCTGGGTTTAAGCCAATTGCACATTTTGGCTTACTCTCTGGTAAGCATTGAATCTGGGAGGTGGTGGTGTAGGAACATTTTATCCTTAATTTTTCCGTTTGACCACTGGGTGTCATCTCTCTCCTTTTTTTTTTTTTGCAATTAATGCTTGTTCACTTTGTAAGTGTATACACATGTTTTTATTTTTTGTTTTATTTTGACAATATTACGCTATGTATGTTTTTTCTTTTTTTGAAAAACCATGTATGCTGAACCAAAGTTTGGGTTTGACTGAATAACTACAAGGATTTTGTTCGTTTTTTTGCTGTTTTATTAGTTTCCCCAATAGGCCCCGGCTGGGTTTAAGCCAACTGCACATATTGGCTTACTTTCTGGTAAGCATTGAATCCGGGAAAAACACAGAGGAAAAATGGGAGTGTTTTATAATTAAATAAAGGTATTGGCCAGTGTATCCTAATGGGAAATAAATTTAAAAAAGCTAACAAAAGTTTTGGGTGGCTTAACTCCAACATAAAAATGCATATGAAAGCAAAGGAGAAGGCCTTCAAACAATACAAGGCTAAGGGGTCATCATCAGCATTCCAACTTTACAAAGAATGCAATAAGAAATGTAATGAACATGAGCGGAATTTTCGTCCGAAAAATCTTGGATGGTTTTCCGACGGAATTCCGCTCAAGCTTGTCTTGCATACACACGTCACACAAAAGTTCTCTGAACTTTCGACCGTCAAGAACACAGTGACGTACAACACTACGATGAGCCGAAAAAATTAAAGTTCAATGCTTCCGAGCAAGTGTTGAATTGTTTCAGAGCATGCGTGATTTTTTTGTACGTCAGAATTGCATACAGATGATTGCATTTTCGGATAGGAATTTTTCCCGACCGAAAAATAGAGTACATGCTCTCAATCTTTTGCTGGCTGGAATTCCGCCAGCAAAAGACCGATAGAGCATACACACGGTCGCATTTTCTGACAAAAAGCTCTCATCTGAGTTTTGCTGGCTGGGTTTTTGGTGGGTATACATATGCTTTAACTAATAGGCTGTAGATAAAGCATGTGTGTGTGTATATATACACACAGAGCTATATCTTCCCCTAGCTAGTTATAACCTAGTCATTTTGAGCCATCTACACATGCTGGTTTTTGAGTATTAGAATCACAATATGGAGAGGGAAGCCAACAGATTAAAAAAGAGCGAATTTAGTTTAATTGCAAATTACCCTGGAAGAAAGCAGCAGGGCCTCCTGGGTACCCTTGTGGAGGAGGCACATCCCTTTGTGTCTGGTTCAGGATAGCTGATAATATCTGTTCCAGTGATCTTGACCCATACTACACAGATCAGAAAAGCAATTAACAACACAATTTTCAAACAAACATATAGACAAAAAAAATCAATGCCCTAAATCACACTTGTTTTTACATATAGAATGAGGTTTACAGGAAGACAATACAAGCAATAAGATTTACATTACTGGCTACAGCACAGCATTATCTGTAGATTCCTGTGCTGTGTTTGAACTATAAAATCTTTTACATTTTTTAAAGACCTAACAAAGTCGACTCCTAAATTTAGATCCAAGCTTAGCAATAAGTGACATAGCTTACAGTCAGTAGATGTGTCCCCTTGTGGTTCTGTTCTGCTGCAGTCTCAATATAAAACCATTACATTTTTATTACAACATGCATAAAATCACGTGTATAAAAGACTTAAGCAAATCTATAGAAAACCCATTCTGTAAATAATGCTTATCCAAAAATAAAGTAATTACATGTCAGGATACATTTAAAAAGCTGGAGAATGAACTTGTTGAAAGGCAAAAGAAACTTGATGCTGCTCAAGGAGAAAATCAGAAACAACCCTGATACCCTGCCCACGGGGTATACAAGAGTAAAGTGCCTCTATATCAATAGGCACCAGCAGGGCATCGGGGGAAATCAGAACACCATCGATCATTTTGCGAGGATCGATAGTGTCCTTGAAATAAGATAGGAGCTGGATGACATTGTGGGGTTTGAAAGCTTTTTCTGTCAGAAAACCCATTCCTATCACTATGGGGCATCCCAGCAGAAAGGTAAGACTTTTATGAGTTTTGAGGGAGGCAAAAGAATGTTGGGGTACGTGGGAATTTGACATTCAAATAGCCAAACATATCCGTATCAATAAGGGCTTGTACATAGGATTCAATCAGGCGTGATTCTAAACTCGCTGGTAAATTTATCACATCGGCTAAAATGCATTTATACCAAGAAGTGTTATTTGGAATCTTCAAGCACATCGCCTCATAGAAAGATGGGGGGGGGGGGGGGGGGGTCATGAGAACCAGATTGCCCCCCTTGTCAAATGGCTTTAAGACTATGTCCTGACGGTCAAGTAGGGACCTAAGAGCATGACGATGATTAGCTGTCCAATTGTCAGAACTAATCACTGTGTAGACTGGAAGCCATTTAATCTCTTTAATTATTTGACATAGAAAAGCCCTCTTTCTTCTCCCCTGTCCCCTTTTTTGACTAATGATACCCATCTCCTGGAGGAACTTATACTTAAGAGCACTGCATCGGCCTTAGTGGAAGTATTATAATCTGATGTTTTTTTTCCCCATGAGACTGCAGCTGAAGAGGCACATACTACTGGCTGTAATTAATGTCCCTTGTGCTGATTTTTTTATTTTGACTAAACGTAAGTTTTAGGCAAACCCATTAGGAAGAGCAGTCCTACTAACCTTATTTTCAAAGTTGTACTTGCTGAGATCTCTGGATTCTGTGGCTCTCCGGTCCCCATGAGTAAGTGCACCCTGTTTGAACAGATCCCATCAAGTAATGAGAAGCAGATCAGAGTCAGAGGAATTTTGACTTACCTGTAAATTCCATATCTTGAAGTACAGTACAGAGTCCACATATTCATTCCTCATGTGTTATAGGCTTGTACCTTCAGGTGACTGAACACCGGCAAGCTTTTGAGGACATACCATAGCCTCCCCCACCCCCAGCTGCCTCTCCTATACCCTACGCCATTTCATGAGTACTCAGTTTTGCAATGCAGATTAACAAGGATAGTTTAGGAAGGATGCCCTGTAGTGTGCTCCAAAATACTGAATTTATAGGCAAGTCAAAATTTCTCTGATCTTAATTGCATTGGATGTTGCCAGGCAATGAATACAGGGATGGGCAACTAGGCAAGCAAACCTGTGCCAAAAGGCTCAAAAAACAGCAGGGGTTAAATACCCAAGCTCAGAGTGCTGCTGCAATCTGGATATTTGTTCATGACTCATGATGTGTTCTAGGGCATCTACATAAAAAGAATAAAATTAGGGAAAAATAATAAAATAGTGAAGCCGATTTCTCTGAGAAGGAGAAGAGGTCCATCACATCAAGACTAGCAAAAAAACAGGGGATTCACAGGGGAGATTTACTAAAATTGGCACACACAGAATCTGGTGCAGCTGTGCATAGTAACCAATCAGCTTCTAGGTTTTTTTGTCAAAGCTTAAAGTGGTTGTAAAGGTAAAGATTTTTTACCTTAATGCTCTATCTGTTTTAAAGGAAAAAAATCTAGTAGCTCCCCCAGCCCCTCCTATAGGGGCACATAGCAGATGGGAGGAGCCATAAAAAAGAAGTATGACATGTTTATTATTTTAGTAATAATAATTTAAAAGAATTAAGCTACAATCACTTTAATCGGACAAGCTGAAGTTTGAAGGTAACTGGTTACTATTCACAACTGCCCTGGATTCTGTGTGAACCAGTTTTAGTAAATCTCCCCCACAGAGTCTAACACCCCAGGGGGCATGCCCTCCAAAGCTTGCCAGTGTCCAATCACCTGAAGGTATGAGCCTATAACCCATCGGCTATGAATAAGTTGCCTGTGTCCTGTCAGATTAGGATTTTCTTTATATATATATATATATATATATATATATATATATATATATATATATATATATATACACATATACACATACACACATACACTCTATTACAGTATACATGATTACAAAACATATACTGTACTTACCAAGCTCTCCAGTCTCTTGGCCACAATAGAAGCAAACCGCCTCTCTCCAGCAAGTTCTGATATAAGAAAAACGTATTCAGGAGCAGACACCTGGTTAGAGCGGTGAGTACGACCTAGAAATGATGGGAAAATTGTTTCCTTATAGCAAGGGAGACTATGGACAGTGACACAGATTGAAAGTAAAGATATTAAATCATCATATTTAAAACCATACATAACTCACCAAACTGTTGTATAGCTCTATCAGCACTCCACGGCAGTTCCAGTGTCATGTGTACCCGTCGGCGTTGATTTGGTACCCGCCGGTCAGCCTGTAGTGAAATACCTGAACTCGATGCTTCAGAAATAATTGCCACCAGCTTCATGTGTAACGATTTAAAAAAAAAGAAAAGCATCACTAAATTAGAGATTAAACTATAGATTATCAAGAGAGCAGAATAATAAAAGTAAACTTACCTTGCTCCCATTCATAAAACGTTCCTTTTCCCTTAAATTGACATTATCTATGGACAGATTCTGCTCAGCCCGAGAATCAAACCCAAGCGAGCCATCACTGCGACGAACCACACGACCCTTCCTGCCAGTCATCTAAGAAACACACACACTTGTATAACTCTTTAAAAAATTAAGGTTATGGCATATTTTGAGAAGACATAATCAACATACCTCCGCCACTTTGTCTGGACCTCCAAGCTGGTCTATAAGCATGTCCAAAGTGTTAAGAGGCAGCTCCTTGCCTAATACTTCCACCTTGGCCAAAAGATCCATCTTCATTTGTTCTACCTGTTCTGGTCCTACGAAAAGATAAAAGAAAGTACAGAATGTCACTAACATATGTATATCTAAATCTCCTTCACCATGACATTTTGAGTAGGATATGACTTTTGGATACAAGCGCTACCTTGAGCAATTTTAAGTTGGACACTACTGACTTAATAAGTCAATTTGATTTGTAAAAAATGAAAATTCCCATAATGGCATTTCCATCGTTCTTACCACGATCTGGTATTGTTAGCCCATTTAAGGTGTGTTCCACAAAGATGACATCATCATTATCCTGTAGGGACTCAGGGGAGGAATTAGAGTCACTGTCCAGCACGCCATCAGAATCAGAGCTGCTTTCCTCACTGATGCGTAATAATCCAGCAAGATCACAACGTGAAAACTTTCCAGTGCGTGGTTTTCCTCGTTCTTACAAAAAGAAAAAATAGCAAAAACCATGACATGATAAAAACAAGCTGATGCAATATTATTTACAGAGAGCAAAGTAAGAACTCAAAAGACATAAAGCTAGACCATACTACACAGAAAGAGGGAAGAACATTTTTAAGCACAATTCATTTACAAAAGAATGTTTTGCTCATTCTGCCCTCCAACAATTCGCACTCCTTGAAACTTTCCACATTTTGTCATGTTAGAACCAAAAACTTAAATGTATTTTATTGGGAGTTTATGTGCTAGACCAACACAAAGAGACACATAATTGTGAAGTGGAAGTAAAATGATAAATGGTTTTCCAAATTTTATACAAATAAATATTTGAAAAGTGTGGCGTGCATTTGTATTCAGCACCCGCGTCAATACTTTGTGGAACCACCTTTCGCTGCAATTACAGAATTGCCCATTCTTCTTTGCGAAATAGTTCAAGCTCTGTCAAATTGGATGGAGAGCATCTGTGAACAGCAATTTTCAAGTCTTGCCACAGATACTCAATTGGATTTAGGTCTGGACTGACTGGGCCATTCTAACACATGAATATGCTTTGATTGACTGGCTGTATGTTTAGGGTCGTTGTTTTGCTGGAAGGTAAACCTCCACCCCAGTCTCAAGTCTATTGCAGACTCTAACAGGGTTTCTTCTAAGATTGCCCTGTATTTGACTTCATCCATCTTCCCATCAGCTCTGACCAGCGTTCCTGTCCCTGCTGAATAAAAGCATCCTCACAACATGATGCATGGGGATGGTGTGTACAGGGTGATGTGCAGTGTTAGTTTTCCGCCACACACAGCATTTTGCTTTTAGGCAAAAAAGTTCAACATCTGACCAGAGCACCTTCTTCCATATGTTTGTTGTGTCCCCCACATGACTTCTCGCAAACTGCAAACGGGCCTTGTTGAGGCTTTATTTATTTTTTAACAATGGCTTTCTTCTTGCCACCCTCCCATAAAAGGTCAGATTTGATGACTAATAATTGTCCTGTGGACAGATTCTCCCACCTGAGCTGTGGATCTCTGCAGCTACACCAGAGTTACCATGGGCCTCTCGGCTGCTTCTCTGATAATGCTCTCCTTGCCCAGCCTGTCAGTTTAGGTGGGCGGCTATGTCTTGGCAGGATGGATTGAACAGTGCTTTGTGAGATGTTCAAAGCTTGGGATATTTTTTTATAACCTAACCCTGCTTTAAAACTTCTCCACAACTTTATCCCTGACCTGTCTGGTGTGTTCCTTGGCCTTCATGATGCGGTTTGTTCACTAAGGTTCTCAAACAAACCTCAGAGGGCTTCACAGAACAGCTGTATTTATACTAAGATTAAATTACACAAAGATAGACTCTATTTACTAATTAGGTGACCTCTGAAGGCAATTGGTTCCCAACTAGATGTTAGTTAGGGGTATCAGAGTAAAGGGGGCTGAATACAAATGCACGCCACACTTTTCAGATATATTTAAAAAGTTTAAAAAACATTGATCATTTTCCTTCCACTTCACAATTATGTGCCACTTTGTGTTGGTCTATCACATAAAATACATTTATGTTTTTGGTTATAACATGACAAAATGTGGTAAATTTCAAGGGGTGTGAAATACTTTTTCAAGGCACTGTACCTATTTTTGACAGGTACCCGCTCCCACTTCGACCCCCTCCCCACCTGCAACGTCCTGGGGCCTGTTCCAGGAGACTGCAGGACCATTCAGAAAGAGCAGCGGGGAGCCGCCAGCTTTGAAGCATCAGGAAGTCACAGCTGGCTTCCCACAGTCAAGATGATGGCTCTGGAGACCCGAAGAATGAACAAGAACCAGTGCAGGTGAAGACAGACCTGGATCCCTGGGTTGTTAAGTGTCTGTGTGTTAACAGCCAGCAGCTACAGTATTTGTAGCTACTGATTTTTTTCCTTTTTGTAACAAAGTTCCTCTTTAAAAACAGCAAATTTTCATTGACAATTAAGGTAAAAAAAAAAAAAAAATTTAAACCCTGTTACGCACTTTTCCTTTTCAGCATGCCTTTCTCTCGTTTCCTCTTAGTTGAAGGAAAATGTTTCATGATCAAAGACCTAAACACACCCCTGCAATGTTAAGGAAATAAAAAAGATTTAGTTACCAAGGTTTCTACAGAAAGCTCCATATTCTTAAGATACTGTATTACAATGTACAATTTTCTTGTTAATAATAACTTGCAGTTATTTCATATTTAGCGTACCTGATGTATAGCTGCCACTTTAAAAATGTGTAACCATGAAAAATGTGATTATAATCAAACTAGCAATGACAAGTGAAAAATATAATCAAATGGCGCTTAAAAAATAAGAAAACAAAATTATATATGAAAACTACTAAAATATATAAATATACAAAACACCACGTGAAATAGTGTCCGTGAAATGATACAAAAACCGATCTTCATTAATATTTGTGCAAATTCAAAGAAAAAAGTGATTCAATCTTCCAAAGAAAAATAAGTCCACCAGAAAATCTTCAATAGAATAATCAAATGGATCTTCCACCACACCAACTCGTGTTCCCTCTCCCAATGAGACCGCACTCACCGGATGGTATTGCCTCGCACTCTCGTGGTTGGCAAATATAGCGATTACCCCACCTGGGTTACTTGTGCGATCACTCCAAACTTGCAAACACCCCTCGCAGCTCTGCTCCTGGTGTGGGTACTTTCTCCAGGAGACACTTCAGTGAGGTTGCCGGGTGGTGATCTCAAACAATAGTAATGGTGGAGGAGACCGCACACCAATTCAAACGATTAAACACAAAGATTGAAATGTTCAAGTATCTCAGTGTCCGTGTAGCTACGCCCTTGACATGTTTCGTCGGTATGACTTCTTCAAAAAGGGGAGTTGGCCACACGGACACCGAACGCTTACCTAAATGATGATGAAAACGATCACATGATCGCAGTGGACCAATGGCTTGTAAGATCTCAGGTGCGGATGATTCTCACAATCATGCCTCCTTGCTCATCCAGTGGGACCAGCTGAGTCCCATTCATCCATATCCCAAGTCCTGAGAGACTACTTCCGGGTCACACTGCTATGTGTGCACCCGTAATGTGTCATTGCGCATGTATTTGCCATAATGTGGCATATACCTTAAAATCCCCTCTCTATTTTTTTGTAGCATGTACATGAACTTGTAGATGTGTAGCATATCTCAATTAATTAGAAGCTACTTCCAGGGTGACACTGCTATGTGTACACCCGTAATGTGTCATTGCGCATGCGCGTGCGCATGCGCCGTATACCTTGTGCCGAGTGCGCGCGCATATCCTGCGCGCGACTCCCTATCTCCTGCCCGCGCATGCGCAATGGAGGGACGCCAGCGTGCATGAGTTCGGGCGCAATTACCATTGTGTCTTGAGTGCGCGCGCCTCTCTAACTCCCGCCCGCGCATGCGCAGTGAGGTGACGCTGGCAAGCAGTGATGCGTACGCATCTTCAATGGGCCAAAACATCTCCCCCTGCATATCATCCGGACAAAGCGGTGATTAATCCGCCAATCACATCTGTGCAGGCTAAATAATGCATATATGAGGTCCTTTCTCTCCATCCCCCCACAGGTGATTACTGTTCTTCTCCCCACTCTGTAGCTCTTTATAATGCAATAACCTGTACAGTACAACCCCAATTCCAAAAAAGGTGGGACGCTGTGTAAAATCTACATAAAAAAATAATGCAATGATTTGCAAATCTCAACTCCATATTTTATTCACAGCAGAAAATAGAAAACATATCAAATGCTTAAACTGAGAAAATGGACCATTTTAAGAAAAAATTAAGTAATTTTGAATTTGATGGCAGCAACAAAAGTTGGGACAGGGCAACAAAAATCTGGCAAAGTGGTTCTAACAAGGAAGAACTGGAAGAACATTTTGCAACTAATTAAGTTAATTAGCAACAGGTCAGTACCATGATTGGGTATAAAAAAAAAAGCATCTTAGCAAGTCAGAGTGTCTCAGATGTAAAGATGAGCAGAGGTTCACCAGAGAAAAGCAGCCTCTAAAAATCAAACAATTTCAGAATGTTTCTCAACGCAAAAATGCAAAACACTTTAAATATAGCATCATCTACAGTACATAATATCGTCAAAAGATTCTGGGAATCTGGAGAAATCTGTGTGCATAAGCGACAAGGCAGAAACGCGACATTAGATGTCAGTGATCTTCAGACCCTCAGACGGCACGGCATCAAAAACAGACATGATTCTGTGACGGACATCAACAGTTGGCTGTGCCATCCACAAACGCAAGTTAACATTATTGTAAATGATCACCTTGTAAAACAACCCATTCCGTTTAAAATAGAAATGAAAGGCAAAACATTTTTGTATAGATATAAAAACAAAAAAAACATTATAATAAACTTTTTTTCATTTTTTTTGACATGTCAGGACAAGTCTGATCATTGAAGGAGAGCAGGTTGAGTTCCCAGCTCAGCTAGGGAACTGACCACCCTGTGCTCTCCTGCTTAAAGTGATCAGTTTTTAATAAGAAAGCAAGGGGACTAGATGAACACCAGGGATTTCACATAAAGGAAGCAATCCAAAGAGAACAGGATACTTTCTTATACAAGTAAATGGTACAGCAGGCACATATCAGGAATATGAAGTGTTGGGGTTACAAACGCTTTAAAGCTCTATCATGCGAAGAAGCCATATCTGAACATGACCCAGAACCACTGCTGTCTTTTTCTGGGCCAAAGCTCATTTAAAATGGTCTGTTGCAAAATGGAAAAACTACTCTGTGGTCAAATGAATTTAAATTTTACATTGTTTTTGGTAACCGTTAGCGCCACGTCCTCTGGTCCAAAGAGGAGAGGTACCTTCTGGCTTGTTATCAGTGCTCAGTTCAAAAGCCTGCATCTCTGATGGTAAGGGGGTGCATTAGTGTGAATCAAATGGGCAGCTTGCACATCTGAAAAGGCACCATCAATGCTGAAAGATATATCCAGGTTTTAGAGCATGCATTTTCATCCAGGTGATGTCTTTTTCGGGGGAAGGCCTTGCATATTTCAGTAGAACAATGCTAAACCGCATACTGCATCTACGACAACAGCATGACTTTGCAGTAGAGTCCAGGTGCCTAACTGGACTGCCTGCACCAAATGAAAATATTTGGCACATCTTAAAACGAAAAATACAACAAAGACGGTTGAGTCCTATATCAGGTAAGAAAGGGACATCATTCCTCTCAAAAACTCCAAATTGGCCTTCTTAGTTCCAAAACGTTTACAGAGTGTTGTTAAAAGAAGAGGGGATGCTACACCGTGGTAAACATGACCCTGTCTCAACTTTAATGAGACAAGTTGCTGCCATCAATTTCAAAATTAATTTTTTTTTTTTTTTCCTTAGTTTAAACATTTGATATATTTTTTATTGTGAATAAAATATGGGTTTATAAAGGTTGCAAATCATTGCATTCTATTTTTCGTGTAGATTTCACACAACTTTTTTGGAATTGGATTTGTATAATGTTTAGGGACACGTCTGTTTTGCGGAGGAAGGTGTGCAAAATTGAGTACATTCCCCTAGTGCACAAAACTGAGCGACCCAAATGTAGTTGTGCTGCAGTGCCACTAATTTCTAATAGCACTCCACCGCGCCTCTCCAAGGGTTTCTTAACCCCTTCAGCCCCGGACCAATTGGCAGCCAAAGGACCAGGCCCCTTTTTGCGATTCTGCACTGCGTCGCTTTAACTGACAATTGCGCGGTCATGCGACGTGGCTCCCAAACAAAATTGGCGTCCTTTTTTTCCCACAAATAGAGCTTTCTTTTGGTGGTATTTGATCGCCCCTGCGGTTTTTATTTTTTGCGCTATAAACCAAAATTTTGCTATAATAAATATCCCCAAAAAATATATAAAAAAACATTTTTTTTTCCTCAGTTTAGGCCGATGCGTATTCTTCTACATATTTTGTATCGCAATTAGCGATTATTGATTTGTTTGCGCAAAAGTTATAGCGTTTACAAAATATGGCATAGTTTTATAACATTTTTATTAATATTTTTTTTTTACTAGTAATGTCGGCGATCAGCGATTTTTATTGTGACTGAGACATTATGGCGGACACATCGGACATTTTTGACACATTTTTGGGACCATTGTCATTTATATAGAAATCAGTGCTATTTAAATGCACTGATTTCTATGTAAATGACAGTGGCAGTGAAGGAGTTAACCACTAGGGGGCAGGGAGGGGCTAAGTGTGACGTGTTGTGTTTTTTTTTTTTTACACAGTAGGGGGGCGTGGCTGTACATCTGACGTCATTGATCGGCTTTCCCGATGACAGGGAACAGCCGATCAATGACAGGCAGAGTAGGAAGCGCGGGGAGGTTTGTTTAAACAGACCTCTCCCCGCTCTTCAGCTCTGTGACCCGATGTTACGGTGCTATACATGTTTTAAAAAGGCATAAGCACTTCTTTGGCTCAATTTTAGTGAGTGGGCTGCCCTATTTCAGCGTATGTTGTGTATAAAATGTAAATTAGCTCATGCACTGTTGTACTTGCGTAGCTGTAAACCAGGCCTAAAGGTTGGTAAACACCAGAAGATTTTCATTCAGAAATTTAAATTTCAAGAACAATTGTTTGATTTTCAAATCATTAGTGGGGTCAAATCAGTGTTGGTTTTCAAATGTAATGATAAGACGATGGACATTTTTTCTCAAGTTAATTTCTAACAGTAAATGTAGTTTTTGTTTGGTAAAGTTCATTCAATCCAAAACCAAATTTTTAAAGACAACAAAGAGTTGAACTACTTCTGAATGACATTCTTTAGGCCATCAAACAGGCTGAGAATTTCAGTACGAATGTCCATACAATTATTCTTGCAAACATTAGTTCAAAAATCTATTAGTGTATACGGTCTGTACTATCATACTGTGGAAAGTTAAATTTCTACGCTTACTCTGCTGCTGAATATACTATATAACTCTTTATAGTCACATGTCATACTCACTCTGCAGCAGACACAAAGTGATCAAGATGACCATCGTTTTCATCCATCACTTCCCGAGTTCGAGCTTCCCCGGTAGATTGCAAACCAATTACAATACACTGTAAAGAAATAAAACATGTCTTTCATTAAAATTACTTTACAATACTTAAGTATTGCGAAAACACAGAAGTACCAGTCTTTTCAAAAATATTAAGGTGAAATCACTTTGAAAAAGCACACCGTCTCCTTTAGCCGTCTCCTCTGGAGTAAGGGCAGATGATTTGTGTTACTAACTGAAATTTGCCCTGTGATTGTAAAACTTTAATTTTTTTTCACTATAATAAAAAATATGTTACACTTTCCTGCTCTATGCAATGGTGTTGTACAGAGGAGCCCCAATCCTCCTCTTCTCGGGTCTATTAAAAACACAGTATAAAAATTCATCTGGACATACAAAATACAGATTTATCCCTCTTGACAGCTACTACAACCCCAACATTGGGGTCACTTCTATAGGGGAAGTTACTCCAGAGAAGATATAGTAATGTATGCCGTCAAAATTTAGCTTCCCAGGTAGAAGTGACCCCAATGTATGTTTTGTATGTCCAGATGGAATTTTATACTGTATTGTTGATTACATGTACATAAATAAAATTTGTTGTTTAAAAAAAAAAAACGTTGTAATGTCCTATGACGGTACCAATAAAATCCTGCTGCCCCATCTCATCCTCCGTTTCCTTTATGATATTAAGAACGTGGGTACCTATATTTTAGACAAACCTTCCTCTGAGCAATCATTTTAATGGGTTATACTGTGGTTATATTCCCTGTGTTGTTTGCTTTACCTTGTAATGATGAGCTCACATAGCGTGGCTGCAGTTTGTGATGTCATGGCGATCGATTCCCCCATGTAAATGTATTGCGACAGCTAGCCCATTAGACAAGTGGACTTCCTGTTGTGACTCATACAGCATTTAAATGCATGTGTTGACATCCACTCTGTGTCGCATCACAAATGTGGGAGTGCTATGGGAGCATGGTGAGCTCTGTGTGTAGGTGAATGCTCTACCTGTCTGTGTCTATGTCAGATCTATTACTGTGTAGCTCTCCCCTGCAACAGCACTAGACAGAGAACCAGGGATTGTAGGACATGCAATTTCTTCACAGGAGAATTTAGTTCTCACACTACAGACAGAGATCTTGCATTAACCTGTGCAGTTCCATGCATTTGAGGAGGGTAAAACAGCAACACCACCAGCAATGAAACCCCCTATTAATCAATTCAAACAGCAGCCTGAAGCACCTTGTGACCAAGAGCAGACTCAGATGAGGCCTAAAATGTCCACCCGGTAAAACTTAGTACGTGTATGAATCTAAGGCCAAATGGTAGACGGATCTAGCAGAATGAACTGTCACCAGAAAGGAAGAATCCTTATCTATGGCCAAAAAGCCCAAACCACAACTTGACATATTCACCTAGCAAGGGTGGAACGAGATGCAGGAAGCCCATTGTGAGATTCTCCTTATGTCACTTAAAGCATAGGGATGACCAACTCACCCAAACTCTCAGGACCTGGGCTTCAATAGCCAAGTCGTCAAGCGAGCGACCAAAGAAGTAGGATGGAATACCAGACCCCGAGAAAGTTGATGCAAGCAGTCTGGTAATGGCCACTGACATCCAGCCATAAGTCAGAGGCTGTTCGCGTACTGCATTCTTTTTAGCCATATTGAGGCCACAAGTATCAATGGAACACACTCAGACGACATCTGGTGGAGCAGGCAATGGAGTATCTTTAAAGAAAAAAAGGCACCAAAGAGTCCACCGTGCCACAATGGAAACACAAACCGTGATACTAGATCATAATCCTGCACTCCCCATCTTTGACAAATATCCCAAAACGTCACTGGATGGGGGGACCACTACCCTGAATCTGCCGGACAATTTTTTTTCATACCTGAAATGTGTACATCCGACAAGGCTGCTTCTCTTAATTGTTCGACTTCTGGTCCCACCCTGGTGGATGTAAGCCACAGCCATGGCGCTGTCTGACTGAACCTGCGTCAACAGGCCTTGAAAGCAGCTTGTCCTCTTCTGAAGAGCAAGGAGAATAGTGAATAGTTCCAAAACTTTAATGGGATGCCAGGATTCCTTCATCAACTGAATTTCCTGTACTTTCACTGTTCCCAGCACATTTTCCCAGCACAACAGGCTGGCCTCTGTTGTGAGCACTGTCCAAGCCAATGGGGGCTCCAGCACTGAATTGGATATCCACTATGTTAGAGAGGTCTGGCCTCCACAGGGGCATGGTTCGATTTAAAAAAGAAGTCTGCTTGTCCAAAACAGCCAATATACTATTTTAACAACCTGAAATAAATGGACTGAAAACCGCACTGAAGGTGGACAACAGGATAGGAGTGCCCAAGTCTAAGATCTCAACCACAAGATTTTTTTGCTGGATGAAATGACACTTGAGCAGGAGCCCTATCCAGAACAAGGCCTAGGTACTCCAAGTGGTTAGTAGAGTTTAATTCAGATTTTTGGAGACGGAGGATCCAACCAAGGCCTGCAACAGTAAAGTCACCAGGTGAATGTCGCAGGAAAGAACCTGGCCAGATCAGGTTCTCAACATAAGGTCATCCAGGTACCCCACAAGATGGACACCCTAAGAGTCAAGTATAGCAAAAACTATAGACAAGATGTTTGCGACAGCCTGAGGGACTGTGAACAGGCAAAAGGGAAGCATCACAAATTGAAAACGTTGCTTGCCTAGGATTATGGACACTCGCTCACCCAAGTAAGCGGTGCATACTTGTTTGCGTGCACATCTTGTGCACTGTACTTCAAAGCAAGTTGAACTGGTTCGGGGTTCCAAGACTTGTTTCAAAATAGCTTTTCTGACATGGGCTTGGAAGACAGGCCCGTGGGGGACAAAAGGAACCCCCTGGGTACAGGTTGGGGACTTGCGCGTAGGAGTCTTAGTCTTTAGTTTACTAGGCAACAAGTTGCACTTACCCCTACTGATTTTCTTTAAAAAGGAGTCAAGCTCAAACAAATATACTCCTGCAAAAGGAATCTTCTCCAGCAGCTTCTTGTATGCCAGTTCTGCCGACCAAAAGTTAAGCCACAGGAGCCTGCCCATCTGAATGGAAAAAAAAGGCCCACCCTGGATATCTAATGTAGGGAGTCAGCCAGTCCATCCACGCAATACCTCAAAGTGAACAGCAGAAGTTCCAAATGCTGAAGGAGCTCAGGGTCCGTAGGAAAAGATCCGAAGTCTCAGGACATCATTTTTTGCTAGACCGCAAGACTCTAACATAACATAAAGGCAATGACAGGTTCCACTGCCAGACATTTTAGGGTAAACGTGAATTTAAAGAGAATATCAAGCCTCTTATCCACTGAGCCCTTGAATGCTGGGAGATCGTCCACAGGCACTGTTAGAAACCTGTTCAAATCGTCAATAGACTAAATCGACCTCAGGGACCATACACCCATCTGGAAGGTCCTCCATGGCTATAATGCAGTGAAATAAGTTGATTTAGGAATCCAGGGAAATGTAACTAACAAAAATATTCCCTCTCAGTAGAGAGGAGATATCAAACACCTAAAGACACTAGCACTGAGAACTGAGGCTTGCTGGGAGAGGGAAGGGTTATATGGAGGTCCACACAGTATTTTTGTCAGAAGGTGCCCTATAACACAGTAGTTTCTGAATCTGCCTGTGCCATGTACTGTATGAACAAGAAAACATTTGATTAAAGTACCATCAGCTTTATTTTTCGCCTATGCAAGCAGACTAGATTTAAACTATGAACTTTACAAAAAGCTGTTGTACAATGGTTGTTACAAAAGCATGTGGCTATGGAAAAAAAACTTAGTCTCATTTAAAATAGGTTTCTTAACTGTCATCTATGTAACTTTTTTGGTAACAAAGGTCCTCGTTGCTAGCAGAGGAAAGTCTGTGCAATGTTTTGCTAAAGAAAATAGGGCAAAACTATCAATACTACAAAGGAAATTATTAGGGCTACATCGGATCGGTATTCTGTAAAAAATGAAGGAACAAAATATAGATTTATAACTTGCAAAAGATCGAATTGAAGATTTTACTATCCTACCAACCAAATTACATTTAGCTAAAAGCTTTGGCCAGTTTTAACCAATTAGATCACCTGCTTTTCCCTCAATTCGACACATTGTTTCCACTCCTTTATTAAGGTTATACAAACCAAATGTATTGGGTATGTCTTTGCAGCCATATTTCAAAAATAAATAAATACAATAAATAAATACAGCAGGAATATTCTGCAATTGCACTAAATCCGACTTAGGATCAAGGTCCTGACCAGAGTCATATAAGACTTACTGAAAACCAGGAGAAAATTGTGAATGCTCTGAATCTGAATTAAAGATGAGAATAGGGGCATCAGAAACACTTAGGGGTGAAGGCACAATAGCAGTTTCTATTGTGGAATGCGCTAGAGCACACTTAGAAACCCCATGCGCAGATGGTTGCAATAATTGTGCACAGACCAATAAAATATCCAAAGTGGATATTAAAGATCTTGTGGAAGCATGTAAAGTCTGAGAGCACGAAAAAGAGCACAGAGTGTGTGTAGTTCCCCCAGCCTTAACCATCACAGCGCTAAGAGAGTAATGACAAACATTGAAACCGCATGCAATACTGGCAACTGTGAGGTAGCTACCCGTGTTTCAGAGTCAATGGGAAGCATCATAAGCAAGGTCCAGTGTTCAAAGCAAATCCTGTTGGCTGACTGCAGAGAGATCTGGATATGACTACATAAACACCAAAACACTGCTGGTCAGATGTGGCCTTACTTACAAGATTAGCCTAGAGAGGCTGTGCCACGGCTCTGAATATGTAGCACCTGGATACACAGTACAGAGAGGTCTTGAATGCTGGGAGATCGTCCACAGGCACTGTTATGCCGCGTACACATGGTCGGAAATCTCGTCGGAAAAAGCTCTGATGGTTTTCCCGTCGGAATTTCGCTCAAACTGTCTTGCCTACACACGGTCACACCAAATTCCGATGGTCAATAACACCACGCCTTAAAAACCGTTCGACTGCAATATAAAAGGGAAGTTTAATGCTTCCGAGAATGCGTCAAAATGTTTCCGAGCATGCGTCGGAATTTTGCGTGTCGGAATTGCATACACACGATCGGAAAATCCGATAGAAAGGTTTTCCGTCGGAAAAATTAAGAACAGGTTCTCAATCCAAAGTCCGTCGGAAATTCCGACAGAAAAAGACCGATGGGCATACACACGGTCGGAAAATCCGATGAAAAGCTCCCATCAGACTGTTTCCAACGGAAATTCCGACTGTGTGTGAGCGGCATTAGAGACCTGTTCAAATCGACAATAGACCAAATCGACCTCAGGGACCATACACCCATCTGTGCAGCGGGTGCACTATCCCGCTTAAAGGAGCCGACGTACAGCTACGACAGCTCGCGGGATCATGCCGACCTGCCGCAGTATAATGATGGCAGCTGGTCGACAAGTGGTTGAAAGGGAAGTACAGCTAAAGCTCGTTTGACTGTACTTCTCCTGTGGATCACAGGTGTGGCTGAAGCCCGCTGTTGGCTGATGTCACAGAGCCGATCCAGGCTCAGGAAAAATCGCGACCATATGGTCGTGACTTGTCCACATGCCTGGACTGGCACCCGGCTCAGCATCTGAGGGCCTGAGCTGGCCGCTCCTGCCCCCTCTACAGCCCAGCGCTTCAGTGAGTGTGGGGCGGGGGTCAGAGCAGAGAGCCGGTGACTGACAGTTGCCAGCTCTCTGCTCAGGGAGCTCTGAGAACCGAGTGATCGGCGGTGTTTGATTGCTCGGTTCTTAGTCTTAGAGCCGGCGGGGGACCGATGCTGCATCCACCTAGGCAAGTAGGATTACCCCCCAAAAAAATTCCATACTTCTCTAATAGCAAAAGAGGTTATTGTCAGTGGAAGGTGGTTTCCTCACCCTCAGCCAATCAGTCAAAAAATACAATCAGTCCTAATCTTTCCTTCTGTTTGCTAGATCACATAGCACATCCCCAAAAAAGTTCTCTGCAGTTAAATGCATTGTTTTACCACAGAAACCTTTAAAACATGGTATTTTCTATGTAGTCAGTCCACACTACATATACCTTAAAAAAATTCTGGTGAAACAAAGAAATGCTATTGCAAAAAAACCCTTACAAATGTGAAACAAACCCACATTGACAAACATACAACTGTCAACATGCATTTAGGAGGGCATGCACACAGGTTTCAATAGAGCCTACATGACCCAACACAGTCCCAGTTGACTGGCGTCTGATCCCTCAGGAAGGAAGCAGGACAGATGATTTAAAAGCCAAGTTCAGCTTTTTTTTTTCTAAAAATCCAGCTTCCCTATGTACCACTATACCATTAATGTATCTCGTTGCAGAAAAATAAAAGCTTTCTTTGATTCTGAGAACAAAGCCTTACCTTAGTTCTTGCTATATTTCTTAGAAAGCTTCAGAGACTCCCTGGTATACAGACAGAGGAACCAGCAAGACACAAGAAGGTGTTTACCAGTTGACCTCATTAACACATCTTCACCCATCAACAACGTTTTCACAGCACCCCGGGGCATTTCTCCACAGGTGTATTTGCCTGGCTTCCCCAGGGTCCCTTCAGACAGGCTCTAGGCACATGCTAAACTCCCACATGCAAAAGGCCACATGCAGCCCACAGGACACTCCTGTCCCAGGAACTACTTTGCCACATGTAGTGCAGCCCATTGAAATCAACTGGCTTCCCTATGTGTGTCACTGGAAAAGCAAGCCAAAAAAACATGTGCTCCCACTACTCTAGGTGTGAATGGGGCCTGAAAGTGAAATTGGTGTGTTTACACAAGAACAACGAGGCTCTATTCACATCTGTGTGTTTCCAATGGCAAACTACACAGAAAATGTGCGGTTTGCCATGCGTTTCAGAAATACTGCAAATATGCATTGTGTTTGTGTTCTCATTACATGTTAAAGGCTCCCCAAGTGCAGCAAACATACCAAAAACTGCATCAACGCACTCCAAAGAAATTTCTGGAGCTTCTCTAAGGTGATTGTTGGGTGTAGGGCAGTCCATTCAAGTGAATGGGCTGCCCTATGCATGACGAGTGAAAACGTTCCAAAACAACCAAATCAAACACATGCGGGAATGCAAGTTTTTGCTACGTGGAGATGTGAATGAGGCCTGACAACTGAGTGTCTCCACCCACTCCCTCCTATGTACTTGTATAAAAATGGCCATACACTATGCAATTCGATTGTACAATCTCTGTACAATTTCCTTTAGATTTACCAGAACTATGGAAAAGGAGTAAACACCTCTACAATCCATAAAATTTGTATCAAATCGGGCAGGCCCTTGTACTACCATAGCTAATGGGAGATCTAAAATATTGTACAGTCAGATTGCATAGGAAGTGGGTGGAAGATAGTATTGTAATGAAGGAGGTGTGGTCCAGAAGGGTGAACACACTCTATCACACCCTCTTCTCTGATGCAACAAGGAAATTGAGGCTTCTGGGAGATGACCTAACAGGAAGTGAAAGCTGAGGAAGTGATGGAATCTGAAAGTCCTTTTAAAAATACAAATAAACTGACAAGATTTTAAACCTCCCGTGGATAAGGTGAGAGAAAAGCAAATTGTGATAGCTGGGCCACAAATGGCATTTGAAATTGCTTCTATTTATTATGAAAACTGAAATTCTGCCCAAAAGTAAGTGTATTAATCTGGCCATATGGTTTGAATCTTGGCTAGTTCAGTAGGGACTGGCCGAGATTCAAACCATCTATGGGCAGACTTGATTGTACCATTGATCAACCAGCATGTTGCAATTTCTATGCAATTATTGCCAGCGGCTATAGCCACTAGCAATTATCCATCGGGAGAACACAAAAGCTCTGTGGGAAGGATTCCCCCATAAACACTGACTGTGTTGATGGAGGAATCATGCGATTGTTTTTTTCATGCAACCCGTGGTTAGAGGAAAGAAAATGACACCATCTATGGCTGGGTATTGGGGCATGACAGACAATAGAGAAAGCAAAAAAAAAAAAAAAAAAAATGTCAATTGCCTAAAGTGTTTTACATTTACTAACCTTGCCTTTGGAAAGCTCCTGGTGAGCCAACGTAACCAACCGCTGAACTTTAGCGGCTATACACAAGTACTTAAAGAATCGCTGATGAGATGACCAGAACTGAGCCCAAAGAGATTTCCGAGATTCCAATCCTAGCCAATCGGCCGCCGTCTGGAAAACAGTCAGTGCTTCTGCCCACTAAGAACAGATAACAATGATGAGAATTACAATGAATGTTATCAAGAATTCAGAATATCACACTGTGAAACATGATATACCAAATAACTCTACATCCCACAAAAGCATTCCAAGGACTATGAATGTTACAACCAATGAATCCTGCTTCACGCTCCACAGTAGCATGCCTTTATCCTTCAAAATCAATACACAATTCCCAAATTACTGACAGCAACTCACAAAACCCATAATGCTCCAGTGTTGTCTTATGCTATACTAAAGCAATCTCCCTTGGACTTGAAGCAGAGTTCCACCGAAAAAAAGCAGCTACAAATACTGCAGCTGCTGACTTTTAAAATAAGAAATAAGAAATAAGAACACTTACCTGTACAGGGTGCACGCGATGTCCTCACCCGACCCATCCCTCGGTTCCGGGTAGAGGCACCGGCATCTTCAGTAAGGGAATCAGGAAGTGAAGCCCTGCGGCTTCACAGCCTAGTTCCCTGCTGCTCGAGTCATGCTGTGTGTTTTGACTGGTCTCTGCCATCTTCTGGGACCCGTGTGTCTTCCAGAAAATAGTGGGGGGGGATGGAGTAGGGGCCGGACATGGAGTAGATCACCGCGGATCTGCGGCGATCTTTCGCCAGAAGTGGGAGCAAATACCTGTATTAGACAGGTATCTGCTCCCCACCCCCAGAAAGGTGCCAAATGTGACACCGGAAGGGGGGAGGAACCGGATAAGCACAAATTCAATTTTTGGGTGCAACTCCACTTTAAAAGAGTTTCTAAAGTCAATATTTTTCTAATTAATAATTATGTTATAGTGGCCATGTGTCTTATTAAACTCCCTTCAGCGAAAACGTTTTATCCCTATTGTGGGGTCACCAGTATGGCATTTGTAAATTGAAATCATATCCCCTCTCAAGCGTCTCTTCTCCAGAGAGAATGAGTTCAGTGCTCGCAACTGTTCTTCATAACTAATATCCCCAGACCCTTTATTAGCTTTGCTGCCCTTCTTTGTACTCGCTCCATTTCAAATACATCCTTCATGAGGACTGGTGCCCAGAACTGGACAGCATACTCCAGAGGTTGGACCAAAGTCTTGTAGAGTGGGAGAATTATGGAGTTAATCCCCTTTTTAATGCATGCCAATATTCTGTTTGCTTTGTTAGCAGCAACTTGGCATTGCATGACATTGCTGAGCCCATTATCTACTGGACCCCCAGGTCCTTTTCCATCCTAGATTCCCCCAGAGGTTCACCCCCTAGTGAGTAAATTGCATTCATATTTTTGCCACCCAAATGCATTATTGTACATTTTTCTACATTAAACCTCAATTGCCATGTAGTTGCCCACCCCATTAATTTGTTCAGATCTTCTTGCAAAGTTTCCACATTCTGCGGAGAAGTTATTGCCTTGCTTAGCTTAGTGTCATCCGCAAATACGGAGATTGAACTGTTTACCCCATCCTCCAGGTCACTTATGAACAAATTAAACAGGATTGGTCCCAGCACAGAACCCTGGGGGACCCCACTTGCCACCTCTGACCATTCTGAGTATTCCCCATTTATCACCACCCTCTGAACTCGCAAAATTTTTAATCCATGTACTCACCCATGGTTCATGCCAATGAACATTTATGGGGAACTGTGTCAAATGCTTTTGCAAAATCCAGATACACAACGTCTATGGGCCTTCCTAGAGGGCAGCTCATCTCATAGAAAGCTAATAGATTGGTTTGGCAAGAACGACTCTTCAAGAATTACTGCTAATGATACTGTTTTCAATACTAAAATCTTATATATAGTCCCTTATCATCCCCTCCAAGAGCTTGCATACTATTGATGTTAGGCTAATTGGTCTGTAATTCCCAGGAATGTATTTTGGCCCTTTTTTTAAATGAACCTTAAATACATTAAGGTAAAAAAACTTTACCTTAACTTTAAAGTGGTTCTAAAGTCTTGATTTTTTGTTCCTTAATGCATTCTTTGCCTTAAGGTAACAAATACCCCTGTATCAATCCAGCACCATTCCCGGCTGCAGCTCTTCTCTCCACTCTTCCTCTTCTCACAGAATTCACTGAAAACGCTGTCAGTCAAATCCAGGAAGGAGGGAGTGGGGGGTGGGAGGGGCAAGATGAGCTGTGGACACAGTTTAGCTCAAGAGTGACCCCACACAAGAAAGAAATGGAGGCGCGAAGATCGCTGGCGGGGAACCCCAGAAGAGGAGGTAAGAGGCCGCTATGTGCAATATCCTTGCACAGAACAGGTAAGTATAAACCCCTTATTTTTTTTATAAATGAAAAGAAATAAGTGCCTTAAATATTACTTTAATTATAAAAATAACTGTGTTGCATAGACTAGGTATAATACAATATTTCTTTTCAACCTTTTACTCAGAGCTTGTGATAGGTATTCTCACTGCATCACTCGGCCCCGCCCCCCCGGCGCGCCACGTCATTGGATGTGATTGACAGCAGCGCGAGCCAATGGCTGCTTTCAATCCATCCACTGTAACCAATCAATGGCCAGGCTAAGGTGAAAAAAATTTTACCTTTACAACGCCTTTAAGCACATTTGGGGAACAAAATGTACTGTTAAGAACAGAAATTATAAAATAATGCAGTAGAGTACCTTAATGTGTTTTCTGATTCTGCTTCCTTATACAGAATTGATGTTCAAGTGGAAGTTTAGTCTAAAACTAAAATCTCTAAATCTACTGGCAGCCACATTCTAAGACTAACCCATCTGGCCCCGTAAAGCAAAAATCGATATACATACCTTTTCTCAAGCCGATCTGGTCCAGTCTCTAGCGGCGGAAGCTGTGGGCAGGAGACAGCCGACAGCGGCTGGGTAATGCCTGGGAAGTGAAATCACCCATAGAGTTACTATGGGGCTTCTGTGGTCAGCTGCCTCTTCTGCACAATTCCACAGAGAAGCTGCCACTGACAGCTCAGTGTGGGACCGGAGCAGCTTCAGAAAAGGTATGTATAGCAATTTTTGCTTTACAGGGTTAGATAAGGTTAGTCTTAGAATGTGACTGCAAGTAGATTTAGAGGTTTTTTGTTTTAGGCTTAACTCCCTCTACCATCCCCTGGTCAGATAAACGCCACGCATTTTGGCTACTTACAAAAGGGATAATTCTATATACCTGCAACAGGCTGGGGGAAAAAAATGTAAACGGAGATATACTTTGAAAATAAAGTATTTTGAAAGTAAAAAATGAAAATTGAGAAGCTGTAACTTGGTTCCTTGAAGAGGACTGGGGAACTTTCACCACTGTTACTGAATATATTTTTTTGCACATTCCATATTCTCTCTGCTTGATTCATCCAACTGTCATATTTAACTGATTCTTACCAGCAGGGCTGCTCGGTTATACATCTGTTTATAAGATTCATTTAAGGGGATTTCCTCAATTCTGAAGTTGACACCAGTGAAGCTCAGCTGCCTTGCAATGTACATGCCGCTCACTTTCATATCCATGGCAACTATCTCCATGGCACCCACGCCCCTGAAAAAGAAAGTTGAAATCTGTTATAATAAAACAAAAGAGGGAAAACAGGATTTTATACTAAAAATTAAAAGAAATAAAATGTACATTATCTGACATAAAGTTATAGATTTAAGGTCACCCAATGAACAAGCCATTAAGCCATGTTGTGAAGAGAATACCTTTTCTCAATAGCGTGCAAGAACTCATCAAAAGTGCTAAAAGACGTGCCCTCTCCCCAGATACCCAACCGACTCATATAGATCATATTCTTGGGCTCAGATGCACCTGTGATAACAGAGTTACAAGGAAAGTGAAGCTATTCAGTGAAAAATATGGATTTGTTGAGTTGCACCAGAAAGTGTGTACGAGTTGCATCATGTAATACTATATAAAGAATAGGAAAAAGGAATGATAACTCACCTGTGGCACTAGCATATACCACTCGTGCCAAAGGTAAATTGTTCTGTAGCTCTAGTACTGCACGACCCATTTTGGTGCAGGAGGCATTCTTGGCTTTGTGACATTCATCGAACACAATCTACAAATGCAAAAGTCAAGGCAGAAATACACAAGAAAACGTCGCCCAGTGAGCTTGACACAGACACCCACACACACTTTCATATTGCTGCTTAAATGCATTCTAAAAAAAAAATAATAATCAGATTTTAATCCTAACTATTGCTTTCCACTTGATCAGTTTTTGCAGAGTGCTGAAAAAGATTACATTAGTAAAAACAAAATTGCTTGAGATAGCAAACAAGCTACAACATCATTGAACAAGATCAAATTTTTTCTAAACTGTATCAGATGCTTGTGTGAAGCAGCTCTGAGAAAAAATTGATAAAGAATGATTGAAACCTGCCATAGCACAGTTCCATTTTTCATAGTTATGGCTCAAGTGAAATATGCGTGGACACCTTCACATGAACACCATTTTACAATAATAGTGATTTATTCTTCCACTGTTTGTAGAGAAAGATGGAGGGTGGGGGAGGAGGAGGAGGAGGAGGAGGAGGAGGAAGTGGGGGTAGGAACTAATTTTGACAGAAATTGGTGGGGGACAGGATCTAATCATAAACGAGAAAGGAGTAGGAATTAATAGGAGGGAAATGTAATGTTTGTGTAGGGATGGGAGCTGATGCTGGAGAGATGGGGCAGAAAACGCATCTTAGGGTACAGCAGAGACATGACACGTGTGATCAAGGAAAGGGGAGAATGTGGCTAAAAGAAGTTATTTTAATGGTAGCTTGGTTATTAAGAGGGTACAAAATGTACAGAAAAGGGATTTGAAGATCAGAGGAGATCAGCTTGTGATCTATGGAAAGGGGGTGAGAGAAAGAAGACTGATCAGAGTCAGACATAAGGAGGAAAATGGCCTTTTTTCATTCTTTTTTTTGTTTTAATTTGTAACTGGAGCTAAAGGAGTTGTAAAGGCAGAAGGCTTTTTTATCTTAATGCATGAAGATAAAAAAAAACTTTTGTGTTTAGCAGCCTCCCCATTACCCCCTAATTACTTACCTGAGCCCCATCTCTCTCCAGCGATGTCCACGAATGTGTAAGCAGTCCAGGATACTCTTCCTGATTGGTTAAGACACAGCAACGGCACCATTGGCTCCCATGGCTGTCGATTAAAGTCAGTCAGCCAGCCAATCCGGGGAGAGAGGGGGCGGGGCCAGGTCAGGCTCCATTTCTGAATGGACACATGGAGCTGTGACTCTGCTCCAGAGCTCCCATAGGAAGCTGCTGACAGTAGGGGCACTCGATAGGAGGGGGGGGGACCAGGAGCAGCAAAGAAGGACCTGAGAAGAGGAGGATCCGGCTGCTCTGTGCAAAACCAACTGCACAGAGGAGGCAAGTATAACATATTTGTTTTTTTTTAAACAAGACTTTACAATCACTTTAATAACGACTAAAGACAAGCAACATGATTCATTATATCTTATAAGGCATCCTACCGATAAAAAAAAGAAAATTCTCCAGTGTGTCACTTTAAAACCACATCTTATGAATCAGAGGAATTAGGGAATAGAAAAATAAAATTACAATAGAGTATATTATACTCCAACTAAAAATAGGAAAAAATATAAAGAAAAAAAAGAAAAAAAAGAGAGGGAGTTGGGCTGGGGAGAAGAGTCTGTGGGGGGGGGGTTGCTGGGGAGAGTTCATCCAGATGATGATTATATATATAGGGTATTCTGCTAAAGAGGTGGAGGATGAGGAGAGTCAGGGAAGAAGGGACCACGACTGAGGAGACTGCAATAATAAAAATATACAAAAGGAGATTTTAAAGTGTTACTAAATTCGGGATACCCCTGTATTCACTATATCTAGTCTCCCACAGTATACACAACATGAAAATGCAATTATTCTAGTAAATATGAACAGCTAAAAACCTTTTCTCATCAGCAGTATATAGCAGTCTTGTGACTTCCATCAGTGTCTGAATAAAGCTTGTAGGAGGAGTTTTCATACTGCACTGACTGTCCTATCAGGATGCAGGACCCCTGACCCTCTATCTGGACAGTGCTGATTGGCCTTGTGTTGAACACTTGGGGCGACGCCCCCCCCCCTCTAGCACCAAACTGAGCATGTGCAGCCTGTCCCCTGGCTCTGTATGATCAGGAAACATATTGGGGACAGTGGAAGGAAAAGAGGATCAGAGGAGACAGGATCAAAAAGCCTTTTTACACAATGCAAAGGATTAACCCCTTTGGTTCCACAGTGAGTATAACAAGCATGCTTTACTGCATATACACACTGTTTTTACTGTTGTGGGTTTATTAACACTTTAACATAAAAAAATAGAACTCAGAATGAGGTAATGGTACTGGGCAAAGCAGAAATGTAAAGATAAATGCATGCAAGAAAGATCCTATAACAAGACAGGAAGAGTTTTCTTTTCTTTATATTATAACAAACTTATTAGCATTTACTTAGCACCAACTTATCCTATTGGGGGTCATAAGAGTATATGAGTTTTTATGCATAAAGGATACCACTCCATCAAAATTCTCACCACACCAGTCTCGTATTTGTTTAATTCGTGTACGGTGTTGACCTCCGGCCTGACTCTCACCAATAAGTGCTGAATAAGTGGCAAATAGGACACCTTCAGAGGCAGATGTGTCTCCATATTTGATCTGTGAAAAAAAAAAGAAGGCAAGCCATTTATAAAACTGCAATAAAGGCATTTCAAGGTGTGATATGTGTTGATTCTTGCATGCCTGCCTTAACTCCAATGACAGAAATTGTAATTTTTTTTTGTTATTCTTCACATACTGGCACTCGAGGGGGGGGGGGATACATTTTTGAACAAGTGAGAGCTGTGAGGTTGGGGGGGTGGGGGGGGAGAGATGAGATTTGTGAAAATTGCAAAGGAGTTCCCCCTATAATAGGTTTTTATTGTCATTCTTTCCAGTCAGCCTATAATGTCATTACAGTGGGGTTATTAGCCGCTTCCCGACCGCCTCATGTAGATATACGTCAACACAATGGCACGGGCAGGCAAAAGCACGTACCTGTACGTCCCCTTTAATTTGCCTGCCCAGGGGGGCGCGCGCGCGACCCGGTCGGGAGCTCCGTGACCACGGCCGCGGGACCAGCGGACCCGATCGCCGCTGGTATCCCGCGATCGGGTTACGGAGCTGAAGAACGGGGAGAGGTCTATGTAAACAAACCTCTCCCCGCGCTTCCTACACTGACTGTCAGTGATCGGCGGTTCCCTGTCATCGGGAACGCCGATCAATGACGTCAGACGTACAGCCACGCCCCCCTACTGTAAAAAAAAAACACAACACGTCACAATGACTCCTCCCCGCCCCCTAGTGGTTAACCCCCTAACTACAACTGTCATTTACATAGGAATCAGTGCTATTTAAATAGCAGTGATTGCTGTATAAATGACAAATGTCCCAAAAATGTGTCAAAAATGTCCGATGTGTCCGCCAAAATGTCGCAGTCACAATAAAAATCGCTGATCGCCGCCATTACTAATAAAAAAAAAAATATTAATAAAAATGCTATAAAACTATCCCCTATTTTGTAAACGCTATAACTTTTGCGCAAACTAATCAATAATCGCTAATTGCGATTTTTTTTACCAAAAATATGTAGAAGAATACGTATCGGCCTAAACTGAGGAAAAAAAATTTTTTTTTATATATTTTTTGGGATATTTATTATAGCAAAAAGTAAAAAATATTGCATTTTTTTCAAAATTGTCGCTCTATTTTTGTTTATAGCGCAAAAAATAAAAACCGCAGGGGCGATCAAATACCACCAAAAGAAAGCTCTATTTGTGGGAAAAAAAGGACGCCAATTTTGTTTTGGAGCCACGTCGCATGACCGCGCAATTGTTAGTTAAAGCGACGCAGTGCCGAATTGCAAAAAGGGGCCTGGTCCTTTGGCTGCCAATTGGTCCGGGGCTGAAGTGGTTAGCTGGCCGCTCTGCTATAAGAGTTATGGGGGGGGGGGGGGGTGTGGCTTGCCCTGGGCGCTGACAACCCACGCTACACTATACGCCAAGGGCAGCACAGTGGTGTAGTGGTTAGCACTTTCACCTAGCAGCAATAGGGTCGCTGGTTCAAATCCCGACCACGACACCATCTGCCTGGAGTTTGCATGTTCTCCCTGTGCCTGTGTGGGTTTCCGCCGGGTACTCCGATTTCCTCCCACACTCCAAAGACATGCTGGTAGGTTAATTAGATCCTGTCGAAAAAAGAGGCCAAATATGTGTATGTTGTATGTATGTGTATGTGTTTGTAAGCACGTCGGGACCCCATAGGGCAAAGGACCACGCTATACCGCAGATGGAGACCGGTGGTAAAAAGCGCCCTGAGCCGATTCAGTTCGCATAGGTAGCGCTATACAAGTCACTCATTCATTCATTAACAAAAAAAACTGCCTCATAACTTTTTTAGCTGGCTCCTAGATTCAAAGCAAATTTGTCAAGCCCTGGTGTACGTGATAACTCATTTGCAAAAAGATTTGGACATCAGACCCTTTTAGATAAATGTTGGTAGATGATTCAGCTTGCCAGTGTTTTTCAAAGAAGGAAATATTAAACTTGAAAGCTTGATTGACATGTGATGTGATCATTCTAAAACATGTTGATATGTTTTAGAATGATAACAGACTGACTTACCTTGCTGAGGGCATGTACTGGAATACAACTGGCATCAATATCACGCAGATCGCGCTCTGCATCACAGCGCAGGTCATTGGATACACTAAACCTGTGGAATTAAAATATATTAGTAAAATATGTGAAGACTCAAGCATGGGGAGGAATATCAAGAAAGGTGAAATGAAGCAGTACATATAACTATATGGAAATAAGTACTAAAACAACCACTTCAATATGCATAACTCACATCTATACTGCCAGTGGACTTGGACCTCTAACAGGAAGCCAACCACCAGGTAATGTGAAGTGGCAGTTAACCAGTAAGAATTTCAACATCTGCAACTGAACAAGAAGCAAGTGAAATGCAAAAAAAAAAAAAAAATGCAGATCTTACCACAGAGCTTTTTTTCTTCCCCTCAGGTAGTTCTCTAGGATAATGCCAGCTACAGTACGCCCCTTTCCGACCCCAGCACCATCTCCAATCAGAAATCCAGCTCTCTGTCCGCTAGGTAGGATTACTTCATGTTGCTGAGGAACACAGCAGAACGTACATAAGATATTAAGAACGGAAGAGATAACCACCGCTCAAGGACAGTCTTTCACTGCGAATGCTCCTACTCCTGTTTGGGAGCCCCAGGTGCTGGCTAATGACACAGTAGATTGGAAATCAGGAAGAACTCCGGACAGCCGCACACCAGGAAGAGATAAAATTCAATAAATGTATTTAAAAAACTGGAATCACATCAATCCAAAGCATGGCAAAGCAGAATAGGGGGGTTACAAACTGACGCGTTTCGCACTATGCTTAGTGCTTACTCATAGCTGGAGTAAGCTATGAGTAAGCACTAAGCATAGTGCGAAACGCGTCAGTTAGTAACCCCCCTATTCTGCTTTGCCGTGCTTTGGATTGATGTGATTCCAGCCTTTTAAATACATTTATTGAATTTTATCTCTTCCTGGTGTGCGGCTGTCCAGAGTTCTTCCTGATTTCCAAGATATTAAGAACAATGTAGTAAAAAAGACAAATCCAGTTGTCTGTCTACCGCTCATGCTTACCTGGCAAGCATATACAATAGCTTCAAGCTGCAAAGCAGAAAGCAGCCCCCTGTCAATAATAGGACAGGGGAGAGACAAAGTATAGGTGACATCTGGAGGGGGGACGCTGGACAAAGTGCTAGTCTCCACTACTCGATCAGGGTGCTGTATGCCGATTTTAGCTAAAAGAAAATAGGAAAAGTAAGCATGTCAAATATCTCGAGGCAACATGAAAACACAAATGGGTTATAAAAGGTCAACAATTTTTAAAGAGTATGCAAAAACTAAACTTATTTTTGTTTTGAAAAGAGTAAGAGCCTCTTTCGTGTTTTTTTCTTTTTTTTTTTTAATTGTGTCCCACTGTAGAAATTGTGCTTCACTTTCTATCTTGGAGATGCAACAGAATGTGAATGGAAATCTCCCCGAAGGTAGGGCACAGTATAGGACAGAGGATCTTTAGTCTTTAAACATGGGTTATATGGAGTTACTTTCTGATGACTGGACACTGGTTAAAATTTAAGCTGCAGGGACATCCACTAAATAGGGCCTCCCACCTAGCTTCAGTTTTGTACCAAGCAAGAAATCTGTGTACTGTACTGTGCTCAAAGAAATTGGTTTTACTGGTAAGTCAAAAATCCAGGTTTTCTTAGCTGTACAGTACAGGACACAAGATCTTTAAGTTTTACCCTAGAACATGCAAAACAGTCAACCAATCAGGAAGTTGCAGAAGGAGCCACAGTGGCTATGGTGCAGCCAGAAATCTTGATAGGAGAACCATCTTAGAGAAAAAAAAACCTCCACAGAAAAGAGTTAGGCTTCTTAGAGAGAGAAGAGTTCCATCTCCTAATAACTCTAGCAAAAAAACAGAGGCTAGCTGGGCGAGAGATTCCAATCACCTGGAGTTAGTTGCATATAACCAATGGTTAAAACGAAATGTCCTGTATGGTACAACTGTCCATCTATATCTATATATATATCTATATCTATATATATATATATATATATATATATATATATATATATATATATATATATATATATATATATATATCTATATCTATATCTATATCTATATCTATATCTATATATATATACATGTATACACACATACACATACACATACACACACACACACACACACACACAGTATCTCACAAGAGTGAGTACACCCCTCACATTACTGTAAATATTTTCTTCTATCTTTTCATGTGACAACACTGAAGAAATGACACTTTGCTACAATGTAAAAGTAGCGAGGGTACAGCTTGTATAACAGTGTACATTTGCTGTACCTTCAAAATAACAACACAGCCATTAATGTCTAAACCGCTGGCAACAAAAGTGAGTACACCCCTAAGATAAAATGTACAAATTGGGCCCAAAGTGTCAATATTTTGTGTGGCCACCATTATTTTCCAGCACTGCCTTAACCCTCTTGGACATGGGGTTCACCAGAGCTTCACAGGTTGCCACTGGAGTCCTCTTCCACTCCTCCATGATGACATCACGGAGCTGGTGGATGTTAGAGATCTTGAGCTCCTCCACCTTCCACTTGAGGATGCCCCACAGAAGCTCAATAGGGTTTAGGTCTGGAGACATGCTTGGCCAGTCCATCACCTTTACCCTAAGCTTCTTTAGCAAGGCAGTGGTCGTCTTGGAGGTATGTTTGGGGTTATGTTGGAATACTGCCCTGTGGCCCAGTTGACAAAGGGAGGGGATCATGCTCTGCTTCAGTATGTCACAGTACACATTGGCATTCATTGGTCCCTAAATGAACTGTATCTCTCCAATGCCGGCAGCACTCAAGCAGCCCCAGACCATGACACTCCCACCACCATGCTTGACTGTAGGCATCTGGTTGCCACCACACATGCTTGACACCATCTGAACCAAATAAGTTTATCTTGGTCTCAGACCACAGGACATGGTTCCAGTAATCCATGTCCTTAGTCTGCTTGTCTTCAGCAAACTGTTTGCAGGCTTTTCTTGTGCATCATCTTTAGAAGAGGCTTCTTTCTGGGACAACAGCCATGCAGACCAATTTGATGCAGTGTGCAGCGTATTGGTCTGAGCACTGACAGGCTGACCCCCCCCCCCCCCCCCCCACTCCTTTAACCTCTGCAGCAATGCTGGCAGCACTCATACATCTATTTCCCAAAGACAACCTGAGCATGTGCGCGCAACTTCTTTGGTCGACCATGGCGAGGCCTGTTCTGAGTAGAACCTGTCCTGTTAAAACACTGTATGGTCTTGGCCGCCTTGCTGCAGCTCAGCTTCAGGGTCTTGGCAATCTTCTTATAGCCTAGGCCATTTTATGTAGAGCAACAATTCTATTTTTTTAGATCCTCAGAGAGTTCTTTGCCATGAGCTGCCATGTTGAACTTCCAGTGACTAGTATGATAGAGTGAGAGAGATAACACCAAATTGAACACACCTGCTCCCCATTCACGCCTGAGACCTTGTAACACTATCGAGTCACATGACACCAGGGAGGGAAAATGGCTAATTGGGCCCAATTTGGATATTTTCACTTGTACTCACTTTTGTTGCCAGCGGTTTAGACATTAATGGCTGTGTGTTGAGTTATTTTGAGGAGAGAGCAAATTTACACTGTTATACAACCTGTACACTCACTATTTTACATTGTGTGAGAGTGTCATTTCCTCAGTGTTGTCACATGGAAAGATATAATAAAATATTTAAAAAAGGGAGGGGTGTACTCACTTTTGTGAGATACTGTGTATATATATTTATTTGTTTCCCAAGACAATATGGCAAAAATAAATCCTTATCTGGCATGAAAAAAAGATACATGTATTATTCTGTTATCTTAAATAATGACAAAATATTCGCCAAATCTGCAGACAACCTTGAAAAGAGTCTTCTGCTGACTGAGCAGGTGGTAAACGGGGTTAAGAGTAGGACAACGCCCAAAAATTCTTCAAATATATTAAAATGATAAAAAAAAAAAAAGTCAGGTCTGACCATGCCTTTAAAAGATAATTTAGAGTTGGTGACTGGGGAGAAAGAGAAGGTTAAGTCAAGGGTCCAGGCTCAAGTCCATAATGGGGATAATACTGACATAACCCCAAAAGAACCCCAATGGCTAAAACTGGTATGGTCCAGAAACATTAAAGCGGAGTTCCGCCTGAAAAATAAAAAATAAAAGTCAGCAGCTACAAATACTGCAGCTGCTGACTTTTAAAATAAGGACACTTACCTGTCCAGGGTGCCCGCGATGTCCTCACCCGAAGCCGACCCATCCCTTAACTCCGTGTGGAGGCACCGGCATATTCAGTAAGGGAATCAGGACATGAAGCCTTGCGCCTTCACAGCCTGGTTCCCTGCTGCGCATGCTGAGTTGTCCCTGGCATTTTCTGGGACCTGTGCGTCTCCCAGAAGACAGCGGGGGGACGACGACAGAGGAGGGGCCGGAGATGGCATAGATGACCGCGGATACATTGTGGCGATCTTTTGCTGGAAGTGGGAGCAATTACCTGGATTCCTCCCCCCTGAAAGGTGCCAAATGTGACACCAGAGGAACTGGATCAGCGGAAGTTCCATTTCTCAGTGGAACTCAGCTTTAGGACAAAATAAAGTTGAATAAAGCACCCATGTATACTCCAAAAGTTGAGCTTTGATATATCAAAGTCATTGTTTCAAATATTTCGAGAGATTCTTGATTGACTGGCTCAGTACCACTAGATTGACACAAGGTCAATGCGGTGCCTATATTTAAAAAGGGTTTAAAGGAGAAGTACAGCCAAAGCTCATTTGGCTGTACTTCACCTGTGACTAGTTTTCAGCAGATGGTGGGCTGAAGTCCAGGCTCAGGAAAGATTGCGATCATACGGTCAGGATTCACCTACATGGACCGGCACTCTCTCAGCAAGGCACAGAGCCTGAGCTGGCTGCTCCCGTCCCCTCCACAGCCCAGTGCTCCAGTAAGCGTGGGGGGCAGAGCAGAGAGCCAGTGACTGAGTTAGAGCTGGGGATCAGAGCGATGCTGCAGTCACCTGGGTACGAATCTTAAAATTTTTTTAAAAAAACACCATACTTCTCTTTGAAAGTCTTTACCAAGTAACTACAGCCCGGTTAGTTTAACCTCTACATATAGTCAGGAAAACTTGAGAATTTGATTACTGCGCTAAAGACTTATGGAAAAATAGCAGCTAGCACTACAACCCAACAGAAAATTGTGCAAGACTGACAAAATGCAGAGCTGAAAATATATAACCAATTGTAAACATTTATATAGAACAATGAATGGTGACACCATATGCAGGCAAAAAAGCGTAATAAGTGAATCTGTGCAATAAATCCAGAAGTAAAACCTTCTGCAAGAAGGAAAAAAATGTAAATCTAAAATAACAAAAATCTGGACAGTCCAGATATAAATAGAAAAAAAAAAAGTCAATTTCAATGGTGTTCAAAAAAAAAAAAAACCTTTATCGTTTTCAGCCAAGGAAGCTGCCATCTTTGCCTCTGTTTAATCTACAACTGCCACGGTGCTGCACATGTGATCAGTTATGACACCAGCCATTGGATGGTTTGACAGTTTGGTTGAGAGCACAACCAATGGGAGTGTTACATTTCCGTCACGTGCCGGAAATAAAACTGTTTTATGTATGGGTTTACTTCCCCTTTAAGGAGTGACCGTAACACATGCAAACACCACTCAGAAGAGAGAATAAATTTTACCAGAATGTATTGACTCAACAAGTCAAACAAGCATGAAGTTGAAAACATCAGAATGGTGGTCAAGGAGGGATCTTTAAGGATTTGACACTGCGACTGTCCACACCAAGTAACTCTCTTGATAGATCATGAACTCCAACATTTATAGAAAACAAGAAACCTCCACAATAACGAATTTGTTTAAAAGGTAGAAAACTTACAACAATACTGAAGAAATGAGCATTAATGAGATATCTCCATAACTGTGATCACATAGGAATTCGGAAGTGCAATGACATGGCGCAGGCTCATAGACACCTGACACGTTTTGTCCACAAAGACTTCAACTGGATTACCCCGGATAGTTTTTTTGAATACCATTGAAAACGGACATTGTTTTCTATTTATATCTGGATTGTCCCATTTTTTGCACATATTCACTTATTGCACTTTATTACCTGCATATGGTGTCACCTTCATTGTTTTATAATATACATGCATACATACATATACACACATACATAAACATACATACATACATACATATACACACACACACACACACACTTGGTTATATATTTTCAGCGCTGCATTTTTGTCACTTGTTAAGCAATGATGAGGGGCTATTCCTTCCACTGACAGCAATGACGAGGGGAAATTCCTCCCACTGATACCAACGATCAAGTACTATTATTCCCACTGAAACCATTGTCTACTCCCACTTGTCCTAGTTTGCCCCCCCTAAAATCTCAGGGGTGCTTCGGTGATTCCCCTTCTGTCTATACTACTGGGCTCGGTGGCTTTTCAGAAGCAAAGTCTTCTACGTTTTTTTCTATCTGCTGCCAGACAGTTGATTCCATTGTTCTGGAAGACGGATACTACCCATTAAGCGGTGCACCCCAAGGTTGAGTGTTGGGACGCTTAATTTTTAGCTCATTTATTATGATATAGAGTTTGGCATTAAAATTTTAAATTTCGGTGTTTGCAGATAACCCCAAACATGTAGTTTAAAAATGTCCTAGGATGTCTCCAAATTACAATCAGACCATAACACAGTTTTATTGGGCAACTGTGTGGCAGATGACGTTTAATGTTGATAACTGTAAAAAGTTATGCTCTTGAGGCCTAAGCATGCATGCATCATACATTCCACGGGAACAGCAGATGGGAAAGTCAGTGGTAGAGAAAGATCTGGATGTTATGGTATTTTACTGACTTAATAATAGTAGACTAGAATATGAACTTTAGTTTTGGGCACCAGTTCATAAAAAAAAAAAAAAAAATGGGGGGGAACTGGAAAAAGTGCAAAGGAGGGAAACCAAACTGATAAGAGGCACGGAGGAGCTCAGCTATGAGGAAAGATTAGCTAAACTGAATTTATTCTGTCTTCTGAAGAGGTGATTAAGAGGGGGGTATGATGAATGAATGATTTGCATAGCGCTACAAATGCGAACTGAATCGCCTCAAGGCGCTTGTCTGCTCTTGTTGTCATGCAATGTTTAGAAGCGGTGGGTCTTGAGTTTTTTCCTGAAGGCCTGATGGTTTTCTTCCAAGGGGATGTTGTTTGGTAGAGCATTCCATAGCCGAGGTCCCTGTACTGCGAATCTTCGTTCTCCCTTCGATTTGTAGCGGGCTTTGGGGATGAGAAGGCGGTTTTGGTTTGTTGATCGAAGGCTGCGATTTGGTATGTATTTTTCTATTTTCTCACAACGGTATTGAGGAGCATTTCCTTGTGTATATTTGTGGGTGAGGCAGAGGGTCTTGACTGAGATCCTGTCTTTTACCTAAGTGGTCCATATAGTGAACTTGGTGTAGTTATTCACTTTAAGGTCATTACAAAAGGACAAGGGGGCACTCTTTAAATCTGGAAGAAGATATATAATCTTCACATACATAAAGGCATCTTCACAGTACAAGCTGTGAAAACATGGAATAGACTCCCTCAAGAACTATTTCTGAGCAGCTTAGTAGATTGTTTTTAAAAAAAAAAAAAGTTTATTAAACCAGGGAATATCTGATTGCCTTCTGCGGATCAGGATGGAATTTTTTTTATCTTGCTGAAGAAAACTGGAGGTTTTTTTTTTTGCCTTACAAAAAATCAACTGGATCAACTGTGGGTAAAGGATTCTGTATTTGGGGGGGTTTCTATTTTTATTCATCTATTCTATTTATCTTTTTTTCTGTTGTTTGAACACTTTTTTTCCAACCTAGTTTTCAGACCATAGCTGAAAGGTAAAAATGCTCTAGTGCATAAAAGGTATACAGGTACAGAAACTCAAGTTGTTATAGGTGTAGGTTTAGCTAAAACATTTTTTTTTAGTTTTAGTTAGAGTATGGAAGATTAAAACCCCTATCAGTGCGCCATTGAGAAAAGTTCCCTTCACCTGTCCTAGAGACACAACTGGAAGTTAGAGGGAATGAGAAATTGAGCACAAATCTTAGACCAGCCTCTCTAAGGCTGCATTCACACCTGAGCGTAGCGTTTTCAGGCGCGAATTGCGTTTTTACCGCAATTTCGCTGCGTTTTTATGGCGTTTTGCCGTGATTTTGTGCAGAGCAAAAGGTCACCAATGTAAAAAGAAGAAAAACGCCCAAATCTGCCCGATTCAAGAGACAAAAAAGGGTCCGAAACTTGTTTGAGCTTCAGGCGTCATGGAGTGGAGATGTGAAACCATCTCCATTGAGAATAAGGGATTTTTTCCCCTCTAGCGTTTTGTAGCTTCAGGCATCAAGCTACAAAACGCTCAGGTGTGAATGCAGCCTTAACCAGGGCTCTGTGGAAACCGAAGGTTCTCCACCAGAGACTGGAAGGGGTTTCTTGAGCAGTGGTGAACTGATCTCCAAACTACACTGACCACCAGTGCAAAGGGTTACATCTACAATGATAATGTTAGATAGAGGACACCAACATTTTCACTGAGTTTTTTCTGTTATTATTAATATTATTGCTGAAAATAATTGTATCATATACAGAAGGTGGGCATTATAAAAAATGATCCCTCAAATTACTTAAGCTATGCCACATTTTTTTTTTTAATATAAAACTTTCTACAACTTCCCGCTAAAGCCAATGTGGGTATAAATATTTTTAGCAGGATTTACCTGACAGCTGAAAGTTGTCCCCAGCACAGGTGTCCCCTTAGGAAGATTTACCCTGATATTCTGGGGACAATTATAAAGTTTTGAATTTCCACTCACTTTGTCTCAGTGACAAAGGTCACAGTACGAATAGTGGTGAATATCCTAAAGGGGACACAGAGAGCATTTAAAATGTCTCTATCTCTTCCCCAGTCTATCTTAAAATAAAGATTTTCCTTAATGAGGACATGTATGCTACCCAGTTACATGAAAGAGCTGCATATTACCAAAAAGACCATCATGCTACAAGACGGGGAGTGCCTTGGTACAAGAGAGACTAAAATGCTACTGTAGCCAGGTGCTTGGCTAAGAATAGAGAGTGAAAGAAACACTGGCTGCAACTGCTCTGTAGCTGCTGCCCTGCAGCACTGAACTGGTTAACAGCTATATCAGCAAGAGAGAGCAAGCGGGAGCTACTAAGCAGGAAGAGTTCAACAGACTGTCAGGCAGCATTGCATACCATCTAGTAGCCTCATTGCTGCCAACAGGCTTGACTGGGACTATTCTCATGTGCACCAATGGTGCAACTGGTCCCGACCCAAGCCGGTTTAAGAGTAAGGACCCTTTGCTGCTGTTATACAGAGACCTTCACCTAATGCTCATGCTAACAGGTAACTGTTAGGGGACATGGTACCATATCCTAGCCATCCTCCCAGAGTGCATTCTAGACTATAGGTTTTTCATTCACTTTGCAGTTAATTTTGTATGCACTGTTTATTGTTGACTTTGCTGCTTCATGAGTTAATCCCAGTCTAGTTGTACAGAACTCTAGTTTAAGTTACTTTGGCATATTTATTATACTGTCTAGCGGACTGTGTCTGAACCTACCTTCCGTGTATTTATGCTCAAACCACTATTTATTCTAACCCGTACTGACACATTGAATTAATTTATGTTTATTGTGTCTATTTCCTGGTGCTAATTCACAGCCAAGTTAAAGATATCTACACTTGTGTTCTCATAAGTGCTTGCCTTTAGTTTCATTCAACCAGGTGTGCAAGAGAGGCTGAGGGTGTTCTTGGAGTCGAGGTGCAGAACAGAGAACCCAAATTACAAAGCAGCTCCTGCAGGGAGTGCTAAACTACCAAAGATAAGGTTGTGTGTATAAAAATGATACTATTACCACTGCCCAGTGTTTCAACTTTCCTGCAACTTATTACAGAGGAGCTTACACTTCTGTGTTGTGGCTGTAACTTCAGTGACACATTACCACACTTAACCCTGCAGATCTGTCCTAAAATGTCACATCTAGGGTTGTAGGTGGCACATGGGAATTGCAATAATACCAGCTGAGCAGATGGAAAACTATGTTTTCACGTTATTCTCTGCAGCTAAATTATTAAAGTGGAAGTTAACTTCCATCACAGACTTTTACCTGTGGGTAAGCCAATAAGGCTTACCTATAGGTAGTGTAAATATCTCCAAAACGTGTGCCGTTTAGGAGATAATTACTGTAGATGCAGCCAGTGACATCACTGGCGCATGCGTTCTGAAGGAATGGCCACCCATGTCGTTCCCTGTGCCATGACGAGTGGTGATGTCATAGCGGGTCCTGCCAGTCACAGAGCAGAGTTTGCAAACCCAGAAGCAAGACGGATGAAGATGGATGCGGCCTCCAGCTCTTACATCTTGGCACGGGAGGACTTAATTTTAAGGCAAGTTTAACATAATGTGCTAGTATGCGGTGCATACTAGCACATTGTGGCTTTACCTTGCAGGGTAAAAAAAAAAAAAAAAAAGTCAGGCAGTTTACAATTGGAAAACTATGCAATTCCATTGCACAACCAATGAAAAGGCTGCCTGCTGCACCAAGCTGTAATGAATGAGTGCAGAAACTATCCCAGGGTCTCCTCACCCTTTTGGATGTAGCAAGACTATACCTGAAAACAATCACTTTACTGATCAATTCTAATAACCATAGCTGCAAATGCCATTTATACTAAAAATATCCAAACATACATTTACTCAACACCTTCTTTGACAATATCAAATTGTCTCTAATCCATTATAAAATGTCACATGTCAAAAAGATTAGACCATATTTATGAAACTAGTAAAATTAGATTTATATATTGAGCACAAGGAAGTGGAGATTGAGGTAACTAAAAAAGTTGAAAACATTTCTAGAATGCTGTCCAGTCATTTTCCTTCATCTTTTCGCCAACATTTGAGACTGGCATAAATATAGTCAGCAAATTTTATTGCCCATATTAAAAAAAAGAAATACGTTATGGTTTGAAGGTTCTTTACAACATAAACGAAGGCTATGTGCAGGGAAACCAAGCAAACAAATTTAGGCTAGAGATGTGACTTATAAGCTACAAAACTAATGAAATGCTATGCTTACACTTAGAAGGCACGTAATCTGCATAGGTCTCAGCATGTCCCAGCTCCTCAGCATCTTCATCATCTTCCTCCTCCTCCGCCAGATTTGGTGCCTGATTAAGAGGATGCACAAGACTAACAATGTAATTAAGGGAGAAGGGAAAGGCCTTGCATATGCTATACATTGATTGTCATCTTACCCGCTGCTGAACAGGAGGAGGAGTACTGATTATAGCTTGAAAGTCCTCAAATCGGCTGAATCCAGTAAATGGACGAGTGGTGGGAAAAAGCTAAAAGGTGAAATGAGAAACAATAATGTAAAAACACAAAATAATTTTATAGCTGTAACTTATCGCTGAAATGCTACATGTCAAAAAAATCAACACTAACCAGCAAATACAAATAAATCTATCATATAGCACCATATAAAACATACACCATATACAGCAGGGGTAGGTAACCTCGGCCCTCCAGCTGTGGTGAAACTACAAGTCCCATGAGACATTTAAAGACCCTGACAATCACAGGCATGACTCCTAGAAGGAGAGGATGGGATTTGTAGTTTCACCACAGCTGGAGGGCCGAGGTTGCCTACTCCTGCTTTGGAGTGAGCTGCATCACTCCAAAGCAGAAAAACTAGTGAATTTCTGACTTAGATTGTAACAAAGCTCATTATCATATAGTAAGATGCAAAGTAGTTTTTACACTCCTAGTATACACTTTAAAGCATATCTAAAACCCACAAACAAAAAATGCCTTTGGTCCTGCATTCTTATTCCAGGTGAAAACCCCACAAAAAATAAAGCCAGGGTCCCAATGACAACCCTGGAGCCTGTAAGTACACTGACTATTGGAAACTTCTATATTTTTGTGCTCACAGGTTTACTGCACAAAGCACATTTTGCCTCCTTATCCCTTAACAGTATCTTTTTTTTTTTTTTTTAATAATCCATACCAGACCCTTATGGGCCACTGCATCCTTAACAATGGATGACTTATCAGCGGGCAAAAATCGATGTAAATCTTAAATCGAGTTGAGAGGTCAAATCGATTCAAAATTTCAGCAAATCGATTGTATAGATTTAAAATAAAATTTCACCAGGACTGGTGCTGACACCGCGCCGGGCCTGAGGTGCGTCCGGCCTCGCCTAAAAACTCCTGCCCGCAGCTCCTCAAGACCGGCGCGGTGTCCATAAAAAAAAAAATAAAAACTCGGTTCGAAACGTGAATCGAGTTTCTTTTTAAAAAAACGCAGATTTATTTTTTTTGGAGAAAACTTCCCAGCTCTAATTGGCGCCAATAAAAAAAAAATGAGGGAAAAAAAAAATGAGGGAAAAAAAAAACTGCCTCGGCCCTTACCCCCCCCCACCCCCATCCATACCAGTGCCCTACCAAAAAAAGTGTGTAAAAGTTAGTAAAAACACAACTGTTTTCACAATAATTAATAAAGTCCTTTATTAAGAAAAATAGTCCATTTCATAGGCATTGATTAATAACTTCCCAAGGGGTCACATCTGAACTCATCAATCACCAGTAAGTAGATGGTTAAAATACACTGCAAAGCTTCCCCCCATTCACTTGTCCCAGGCAGCAACAAAGCAGTAAACTTCTAGCAGTCAGCAATCAAGGGGATATTCTCACCAAATGGAAATAAAGCAGCATATAGTTAAGTCAGTCTCACTTGTGTGAACACTCCTCTGATGATATCCACTCGGACGAAACATGTCAGGCTGGCTATGGAGGAGACACAAGCACGCTGAATGCCGTGGCCGTTTTGTTTTATGATGATCGTTCTTTATTTCCATTTGGTGATGATATCCCCTTGATTGCTGACTGCTAGAAGTTTACTGCTTTGTTGCTGCCTGGGACAAGTGAATAGATGCAAGCTTTGCAGTGTATTTTAACCATCTACTTACTGGTGATGGACGAGTTCAGATGTGATCCCTTGGGAAGTTATTAATCAATGCCTATCACTTGCTGATATCTGGTAAGCAGATTTGAGTCTCACGTGGTGTGGTGTGCTTCCCTATACACACTGAAAACTGGTGAAGGGATTATCATCTTTTCCTATTTTTATACTTCAAAGACTCTTGCTTTTTATTGGAGCCACATGTGGACTTTTTAAAGTGTATGTTAGCCAAAAATGCCAGTTTTTCAAATGGCCTGTTTTCCTTGTGAATATGTTAGTAAATAGACCATCTTCCTTTTCCATGTCTTTGTTGCTGTCAATACCTGAGGATCATGCCAGTTGCCAGATCCTGCTTTTGCAACCTGACCACGTAAAGCTTGGAAGCAGATCCATGCCAAAGTGGTCAGTTTGCATAGTGGGGCTCCCTTTTTGGAGCATTAGGACACCCAGCCTTTTGCAGCTGCAGCATGTAGGAGTGCAGCACATACAGACAGGAAATGTACTTCTTCACTGTATGTGACAAAATACTTTGTGGGTTCCCTTGCTAGAGAAAACGCCCCCTACTAGAAAAAAAAAAATAGGTATCTAATGTTTATTTTTTGTAATAAGAAAAGCAAGTATAATTCACAAATACAGTTTGCTGCCTAACAATTGGGTTTAACTTACCTTTGTTCACAAATATTTCTAAGAAAATATGTACTCCAAATAGAAAATATTAAATCCAAATAAAATCAGAAAAATCTTATAATTTCAAAATAACTTTAGCCTTTCAAATGAAGAAAGCAGCAATCAATTGTATGTATGCTTGAAATAAAGTTAAAGACATCATTTTATTATAAAAAAAAAAAAAAAAAATTATAAAAAAAAGCTCACTGATGTGCTGGTGTCCTGAGTAGGCGTGTTGACATCCCATATTGTCGGTAAACTATTAAGACTGTCAGCTGGCAAAAAGTCATCGGTGTCTGTGATGCCAGATAGTGAATCCGGGGAAGACAGGGCAGAGCGGCTGGAAAAGTCATTTAAAAAATTGATTGGGTCCTAAAAAAAAATAAAAATAAAATAAAAAGGTTGTCCCAAGAAACAGGTAGCTGCTAATGTGCGTATATTGACATAAGGATTCGTACTACCTCTGGCATGTACCACACCATTTACAAACAAAAAAAAAAAAAAAGAAGAAGAATTAAACCATCCCTATTTTGTACGCATTCAACTGTATCTTTAGTTTTGAAGATTTTAAAAAATAACACTACACATTTATTATAAATACCAGTATTTAGTTTATTGAAACCAAAGTTTAAATTATAATACTTCTGAACAAGGTCACAGATTATTTCTATAGCTTACAAATATGCCAGAAAGGCAAAAGCAAATATGCTGAAGATACACCAATAATAGAAGCCTTTCACATGTCTATTTATATGAGCAATAGGATAAATGCACCTGGGAACATATGGAGAACTCTACCACCCTGCTACATGCCACAAAAGATATGAATTTCAACATCACTTGCATTATTCTGGCTTTGAGGTGGGGACATCATAACTAACATAAGTGCAATATAGGATGAAGTTGCTTACAAGTCTATGCATTTATGGTCAAACTTCAACTAGGAGATTTAACAAGGCAATACAATCAATACATTAAGTTCTTCCTGAAGGTTAGGTAGTACAACACTGGTAAGTCTTGCCCTGTCTAATTTTTAAAACTGCACCTACATTATTTTTAACCTTTATCTAATATCGTGACACTGAAAAAAAAAAAAAAAAAAAAAAAAGAGTGCGCAATGTGTACCTTGATGGTTTATCAAAATATATAACTTAAATGCTTCATTTTAAGAATTTGAACAAAAAAAAAAAAAAATGCAACCTTTACATCTCAAGTTGACAAAAAGGAAACACTTATTTACAATTTTGCAGATTTGCATGAATAAAGCAGGGTGACCTGGTTTGGAATTTCCACAGAAAAGTAATTTTACAGTGTACTTGTTCCTGTACAGCAAGTATAAAATATCTTGTATGCTTAAGGATCTTTGTTCAGTTGATTCGCTTACAATCAAAGCGCTGCGTAGCCAACTTTAGTGCAAAAGTCTAAGCTTAAACAAGTCTGGTTTACTTGTTTTAACATCAAAGAAAAAAAAATGATGACAGCCAATGTGGATTCAAATTCTTCAAAAAAAAAAATAAATAAGTCAGCTAATTTGTAAAGTAGGCAGAGGAGTAAAATTAAACATTCCTGTTGGTAAAGAGCTGCCCAGTGAATTATACTACAAAGAGAGGCATGCCACCATTTACGATTTTCTGAGAAATAGCAGTAACACTTGGAAAAAGAGCTCATGACTGATCTTACTGGAAAGGGCTGAAAAACCACTGAGATCATAGAGTGAAAACATTCAGCTGTATCAAACCATTGCGGACACAGACTTCATTTCAATAGTGTCAACAGGCTTCACAGTGTTTCTTTAGTCACTTAAGGCTAGAAAATGCAATATCACAGGCACGGCCAGCCTTTTATAACACTGTACTGGTAAGGTATGTGGAAAGCTGGGAATCTTATGTTGGCTTCTCCCCCATTTCCTTATTACCCGATAATTATAATGCAGGACTTTGTCATTATATCATAATACCCAATATAGTTTTATTATCACTCTTTTTAACAACTAGTCCATGAACATGGTATCCAAGAAATAAAACTGAATTGTTTCACCTGAAAGTTAACAGAAAAAAGTGAATTCCAGACTCTACCCCAACTAACCCAACTGCAATGATTAGAAGAAATAAAACACAGCGCTGGTGTTTCTACAGGGAAGAGGCGCTGGAAAATGTACTCATTGATCAAAAAAGAAACAAACAGCAAGAACAAAAAGTGAAAATGAACAGTAAATGGTAGATGAGTAATGGTTCTGATTTATGCAAGTCCAGCAGACCACACCTAAATATTACAATCCCTCCAAGAGACCACAGTGCTAGGAGTGAATGAATATTGGGATAATTATATAAAGTGCAACATCTGATAAACTTAAAATGCAGAGTTCGTAAAAAGAAATATTAGATCATTATATGTTTATGTAAAAGAAATCATGAGATGTAGAAACCTTCATACAAGGTAAAATGATAAAAATTGTTTTTCAGAGTAACACCTACTAGTATGGCTTTTTAAAGATGAAAGTTAAAGTACACAAAAAATAATGGTACAAGGTGTTTGTGAAACAACAATCATTTGTAGCTACCATTCAAACCATACTAATAAAAACGTACATCTACAGAGGTGGACAAGCAAGATCCTCACTTGTCTAATTTCCTTTTAATATGGTATGTATAGTTCATTAAAATCCTATTACTAAATTCTAACTGCTATTATCAATGTATTTGTCAGTTTGTTTATAGAATGGTCTAAAAACAAATATAACTGGGACAGACCAATGCACGCAACTTCCCAAAAAAATAAAAAAAAAACACCTTACGCTTACAATCAATGCACAATAAGAAAAAACATCTAACAATTCATCATCCTTTACACTAAAAAGCAAGTAATATCACAGATTAATGCTAACTCATGTTATTCAAATGGTTGGTATTCAAATTTACTAGTATGCAACAAAGTCCTCTCCAAAGGTGACCAAACCTGCCTACTTCAGAACAAAAACAAAGACCATCATAGAATTAGTGCAATGACATATGTCAAGTTATAAGCTCTTAATAAAAACATAGTGCTAAGGGAAGGCATGTGCAGTAACCCACAGCAACCAATTAGCTGTAACAGTCCAGTGTAACCATTGAAGCAAGATAGGTGACAGGTTGCACTAGGTCCCTGCACATTGCTGCTCTTTAAAATATCCTATAATATAATTTAGTTCTCAATATTACCACTATTCATTTCCTAAATACCAGCTGACAATATCAGGCAAGTGCCAACCACCCTCTAATGCAAGAAAGAAAACCTTGGAATAATAAGACATCATACCCCCATCTCAGTTTATTTCCAAAAACGTTACATGTACTGTTTTGCCACTCTGTACTTCTCTGCAAGGGTAAATATCAAATCGCAAAAGAACAAAAGAATAAGAAAAAAAACAACAAAGACTACCGTCCCTGCATTAAATAAAGCTCGTCCTTGTTATTTCCAGACATTTTGTTTGCACCCAGTTCTCACAATACTGGTAAATAGTTTGATTATGATTTTATTGGGAGACACCTCCCCAATGTAGATATTACGGGAAGAGAAAGACCCTCCCCGATGATATTATTGGCACAGAGAGCCCTCCCTAACAATATTGGGAGAAAGATCCCAAGATCCTGACATTACTGGAAAAGTGAGATGCCCCCTCTCATGGCCTATTTCGGGAAAGAGACCCAACAGCAGAATTACCCAGACTAACCCTGGCAACATCATCATAATATCACTTAATATGATAATCTTAAAAGGAACTGCATGAGGAATATGGAGTTTAACATATATTAGACAAAGCCTAGTTGTGCAACTTTGGAAGATCAGAAATGCTAGTTCCTCATTACACAACCTAGTTACTACTTATACACAATACAATGTTAGTTAAACATAAGAATATAGAACTTCAGTGGAAAAAACACAAAAACTTAGGCGAACAGATACCACTTTATGGCAAGCATAGCTCTGCCTCAGGGAATTCCCATAACTGTATAATCATTAACCAAACCTACAGTTAAAGGCTAAACAACAGGGAAACAAGAACAAAAAAAATCAAGAGTCTCAGGCACATATTGGCATTTAGAAATAAAAGGTTTCTGTACATTTTTTCAAACTTGTTTTACAGGAAGATAAAATTACCATAAATATGATGCCTTTCAAGAATAACGAATACAGTACGAATGCCAGGAAAAATCCTGCGTACTGCTCTGAAGTTAGTAACCTATCCTACATCTCCAAGGCTTTCAAACAGTAACCTGAGAAACATTGAAAACTACAGGAAAAAAGTAAGAGGAAAATGTGGAAGTAAATGTTAATATGAAGTACAAACACAAATTAATACAATAAAAGTCTGTTAATTTTAAGCTTGCTTGACACAGATCTTGATTATTTCCTCTTTAAATACGTTTTTTTTTTATACTACCAGCAGCTAAATGCTCTTCAACCCATGTATAATTGTGTTACTTTATTGGGTACATGGGCACAAATAAGAGAAAACAACAAGCACACTGACAAACTGCACTGTATGGCAAATAGCTAAAAAAATTCAAAGAGAAAAAAAATAAAATATATATATATATATATATATATATATATATATATATATATATATATATATATATATATATATATATATATATATATATATATATATACACACACACACACACACACACACATATATATATATATATATATATATATATATATATATATATATAAAATAAACACATATACACACAGTAATATTTGATGGATCTGTTTTATCTGAGTACAAGCAACAAAACAAGTTGCGATTTAGCTCTACTGTAAACACTTTACCTTCAAAGCAGAAAGTGCAGTCATTGCCCAGCAAAGTACGGGACCTTCCCAAGTCTGACATGAATGAGGAAGAAGCTAGCTAATAATATGGTGTGCTCAGCCCAAACTTTATGACGCTTGCACTATATCAGCAAAGATAATATCTATCTTAAAGTGAAACTAAACAGTCATGTCACCGTTCACGACAGTCTTTGTACTGTAAACAGAGATCAGAGATCTCGCCCAAGCAAGGAAAAGCACATTAATACACTTCAGTAAAAAATAAGTAAAACGAGTAAGCACGTGCCACAGTTTTTCCAGAGCACGGAAACACTGGTCTGTTTGCTGAATGAGTATCAAAATGAAGAGTACCTTGCTTACTGAGGAAACCTTCAGCCAAAAATGCAGCTGTGACATGCCAACAGAACAGGAGAGCTGGGAAGCGGTGAGGGCTGGAGAGACACAGCCTTACACATGACAGCAGAACATCACAACAGCTGGGAGCCCCCCCCCCCCTCCTTCTCTAGGAGCTGCCCCCTGCTGCTACATTTAATTTTCTCTCCTCCCCATACTCTACTGCCTCCCTCCTCCCCCCCAGGGTATGCATGGCCAGCCCCTGATCCCACTTCCTCTCAGTGCTCTTCTGACTTTCAGGAAATGATTCTATGCGAGGATTCCTGGCAGTCACACTTACGGTGCCTGGCAGTAGGGTCCACCCCCTTTGTACCTGTACCTGCAATTCAAGCCAATCAAAGCATGGGAAACTATGCTAGCTTAACCTTTCACCTCTTCTGACCGAGACAATTACTATTTTGGTGCAATCCGGCAAGATGTTTATCATGTTCTCTAATTAACCTCTTACTTGCTGAAAAGTGTAATGCACCGCAGATGATTACTAACACTTTCCTTCAAGCTTTGTCGCCTTCCTCCTCTCATTAACCCCTTCATTGCAGCTGCTCAGGGCACAAGACTGTTTGTTCTCAGGAATTGATTCTTTCCTTCGTTCCTCCTACCCCTCAGGGAGCAGTTGAATTGAGGAGAATGGAGTAGATTCCTGGAACTTTAATATTTACAGCAGACATTCAAGCCGCATTAACTGTAGCACCAGCTACTGGAACCAAGAACCAATGATTTTATTTCAATGCTCTTATCTATTATACAGGTTCAGAGAGTGACTGTTCTAGATTTAGATAAATATATACAACTAGATAGATAGAATATTGTAATATAAAATATTTACATACATTTTCTAGATTTCTGTAGGAATGGTTTCTAAAATACTATAAAAATAATATTATTATTATTATTATTATACACGATTTATATAGAGCCAACAGTTTACACAGTGCTTTACAATGTTTAGGGGGGACAACACAATTACAGTACAGTTCAATACAAAAGGTACAGGAGGGCCCTGCTTGTAGAGCTTACATTCTAAAGGGACGGGGTGGTGGTACAAAAGGTAATAGCTGCAGAGAATGATTTGATTATTATATTAATACATATTAAAATTTAGCAAACATAAGTAGCATTTATCATTGCTAAAGCTTTTTTTTATTTTTATTTTGTATAATGTGTAGAAGGGTTAAAGGGGTTGTAAACCCTCGCTGTTTTTACCTTAATGCATTCTATGCATTAAGGTGAAAAACTTCCTGTGCTGCAACAGCGCCCCAGAGCCCCCCATTATACTTACCAGACCCCCGTAATTCCCACGACGGGAAAGAGCACACCAGTTTCAGCCGGTGTCTAGTGTCTGGATTGGATACATTGATAGCAGCGCAGCCATTGGCTCCGGCTGCTGTCAATCAAATCCAATGATGCGAGCGCCGGGGGGGGCAGAGCCCTGCTGTCTAGGTCTACGGATGAAGCAGCAGCAGGACACGGGAGAGCGCCCGCACGGGTTACCATGAAGGAAATCGCTTCTCCGATGGGGCACTCAATAAGAGGAGGAGCCAGGAGCGCAGCGGAGGGACCCCAGAAGAGGAGGATCAGGGCCACTCTGCAAAACCAACCGCACAGCGGAGGTAAGAATGAAATGTTTGTTATGTATTTTTTTAAAACCAACCTTTACAACCACTTTAACACAATATCAGCTTTTTTATTGCGATCTGCAGTGTTAATTTTGGCAGCAAATGTCGATTTAGTTTAACCACTTGACATCCGCGCTATGGCCGAAATGACGACCACAGCGCAGATCTCAATTCCCGGGAGGCCGTCATATGACGGCCTCCTCTGTGCACGCTCCCTGCGCGAGCCCTACAGGGCTTTTTATAACAAAATTTAAAACAAATAAAATTTTTTTTTTTTTTTAATTCAGTCTTTTTAATTTGTTTTAACAAAAAATAAAAATCGCAGAGGTGATCAAATAGCACCAAAAGAAAGCTCTATTTGGGGGAAAAAAAATTATAAAAATTTTATTTGGGTACAGTGTTGTATGACCGTGCAATTGTCATTCAAAGTGCGACAGCGCTGAAAGCTGAAAATTGGTCTGGCTAGGAGGGGGGTTTAGGTGCCCAGTAAGCAAGTGGTTAAGTACTAAAATTGCATTTTAGTCATCGTATTTTAGTCGAGTAAAATCTCCAGTACATTTTAGTCGCATTAAAATAAGTACACATCCCCCACCCTCTGCACAATACACAGCCCCCCACTCTCTGCACAATACACAGCCCCCCACTCTCTGCACAATACACAGCCCCCCACAATACACAGCACACAGCCCCCCACTCTCTGCACAATACACAGCACCCCTGCATTCCCAGGAGACCCCCAGTTTCCTGGGACAGCACTGCCAGCGTACACTTAATTTAAGAATAAATCACTGCCAGCCCTTTCTCATACACAGCTCCTCCTGTGTCATTCTCATTGTAAATCAAAGTCTCTAAATATACCTCAATAGCTTAGTTCTTGCATGGACCCAGTCACATGACTGCTCTCCGCTGATGTTTCATGGATGGTCACGTGACCGCTCTCCTCCTCCAATCTAAAGCAACATTCGGAGGAGGAGGAGCGGGAGGAGGAGAGAGGCCAATGAGAACGAAGCTATGGAGGTATTTAGAAGCTTCAGCTTACAATGAGAGTGACACAGGAGGAGAGGTGTAGGAGAAGGGGCTGACAGTGATTTTTTTCCTAACTTTGGACTTTGCTGGCAGTGCTGTCCAAGGGCCAGGAGAGGCGGGGCGGCCGGCTTGACCACCCCCCCCATGTGTGGCACCCGGGGCAGACCGCCCGGTGCCCGCCCCCTGTTGGTAAAAAACAAATATCGGCGTATAACATGCACGCACTGTGTTATACCCCGATAAATACAGTAGTAGTAGTTCATGAGGGTAAACTTTCCTCCTTACCATTAACATCCCGTTTTCGCTCCTTAACGAAAGCGGATTCGATTTTTGGCATAGTTTTCGTCAGTTGGCGAAAACGTGCTGTACTTTTAGTTTCGTTTTCGCCACTGATGAAAATGACAAACATTTTCGTTGACTAAATTAACACTGGCGATCTGTGTCCCCACTAGAGTGAAGAACTCACCATTTGTCCCTGTGACCACTCTCACTAGGTTTGAAAGTGAAGGAAAATCCAAAAAATTGTTACCACGACAGGAAGAGAGGTAAAATCTTCCAATTGGGACACCTGTTTTGGTGACAGCTGTCTAAGGAGGACTTTCCTCATTTTGGAGAGAATTTCTCTTGCCTCCTGTTCCATCTACAAAAAAGGAAAGAAAGGGGGAATCTCCCCAATGGAAAAAATAGATATATTTTAACCATTCCCTACTCTATGCAAAATGAAAAAAGAGAAGTGTGGCGTTAAAAAAATATAAACATTCATATTCACCTATGAATGGCTGATGGCTGCAGCACTGATCCCAGCTGCATCTTTCCCTTGCTGCCTCCAAGACTGAAGGATCAAAGACCTCTGGTTGTTCAGTTCTCGGTCTTCAGCCTGCAAAGCCCTGGAGACCTTTACCAGCTCTCTGCTCTGCCCATTTAGCGCTCATGGGAGCGCTGGGCTGTGGAGGGGGTGGGAGAGGCTGGCTCAGTCTCCCTGTGGTGTTCTGGGATCTTTCGCCAAACCTGGAATGGTTAAATTATAAGAAAGGACAGCGGGCTTTAGCTGATATTATTGGCACAGCTTTAGCTGACCCATGAAAATGGGCCACAGGTGTGCAGATCAAACAGTCAGCAAGTGGGTATTACAAAATCATGGTCGCAGCTGCACTGCCCTTTAAAAACACTGTGGGCGGCTATCCCCCTCTCGCCCACAGTGGTTCCTGGGTTCTCATGTTTCTCCATGGAGCATGGGACATGTAAGTGGCCAGGATGGCTTCCCACAGAAAAGATGGAAGAACATCCATTCCGCAATCAACTCTATGACAAATAAACCCGGAAGCGACAATGGTTTCAACACTTCTGGTTTCAGAGCCGTCATTCCTCCCCTTTGCTGTTTCGCCAGTTTTCCTTCGTTAGACCACTTTTGGTAGGTCCTGACCCCTGCAGACCGGGGACATCCCACAAGAGCTGTCGTTTTAGAGTTGGTCGAACCCAGTCTAGCCATTACAATTTGTCCCTTGTCAAAGTTGCTCAAATCTTACACTTGCCATTTTATTGCCCTCAACACATCAATTTCAGGGACGTGTTCACTTGCTGCCTAATATAGCCCACCCAATAAGATAACCAATGATATTCACTTTTCCTAGGTGTCAGAAGTGATAATGGTATGGCTGATCAATGTATATATAAATGTTTTTCGCTTTTACCACTCAATCCTGACAGCCATAAAAGACACAAATAATGTAGCTAGGCTAATAAAAGCTTCAGATTTATTTTTTTAAATTAATTAGTTCAAGTACTGATTGGGATCAGCCCCTTGTAATTCTCTATACAGCAGAACTCAGTCTGGGGGATGGAGGGGAGGGACTGGGAGCCAACCAGGTGTGCTGCATGCAAATAATCTTAAATTAAACATGCTGATAGGAGGAGAGAGGTAATCCACTGTAAGGGAAATTGTTGGGCAATTCTCAGGACTGGGGTTTAACAGAGAAAATGGTGTCATACACCTGGCTGTGCTGGGTGACAGGGCTATATAAGGCCCCTTTCACACGGGGAGGACTCTGTTGAGATCAGCAGGGGATCTGTCTACTGATACTCTTCTCGTCAGAGCAGCAGATGAGCCATCTATGTCTTAGTTTATTCTACTCAATGGGTGGCTGGGAGTAAACGGACTCTGCTGTCCATTTAACCTCGACTGCCCTCCGATCTTCCCAGACAGAGGCACATGAATCCCCATACATTCTTTTTCGAGGACCAGATCAGGCTGGAGGTAGGCAGGTGTAAAAAGTCAGTTTACACCCACCGGTGCATAGAAGTGAATGTGCAATCTAAACAGGTCCCCTGAAAAGCTGACAGGCAGGCCTGATCGGAACCTTTGTGTAAAAGGGGCCTTAAGAACTGGATGTAAAGGAATACAAATCCTTAGGAAAGTAAAACAGTTCCCTTATACAGTATATATTTTATCTGTGTATTTATCAACTTCAAAAGGTCAGCATAACATTTTCCTCCAAGTTCATGCACAGCTTAGGCCCCATGCACACTGGGCATTTGTTTAGCTCTTCTAAAGTGCCAGGAGAAAATCAGAGTCAAAAACACATCGAAAGCCATATTTTTGTAAACACGTTTAAACTCATCAAGCTCCACAATTGCATTAACGTGCACAGTTCACTTTTTCAAAAGTATCCATTGTTGCATGATGATGTAGGTAGAAAAAGGAAGATGGTGGCACACCACAAACAAAGTCAAATTCTCAAGTTCATTATTGTCACCAAGCAAGACATAAACACAGGGAAAGGTTGATGCGTTTCACACGAATCACTGGTGCTTACTCATAACCAATGCATGACAATGTGAAGACAAATGGTGTGCTTCCACCTCGTTGTGACACCATGTGTTCAGTGCTCTCACCTTAGTGAGTAATCAAATAAGCCTTTTGATTACACTTGAAAAATTCTCCTTCAATCTTGGCTTGGCCGTGGTCCTGTCCAATCTATCAAGGTAATGTGTGGTAGTTGTCCCCTTAAGGCGCCGTTCCACCACGCTTATCCATATGTTAGGGTAAAGCAAAGGGGCCCCTATGGAAGTTACGTGACATGATGTAATGCGTAGAGCAACCCGGACCGGAAGTGATGTCAGAGACCTTACATGCTGAGTATTACTTGATATACCAAGACGTTTTTAACAGTTGTTAGATGTAAGTTACCCTTTTTAATAAAATTAATTTTAACTTAAATGCTACACTATGGGAGGTCGATTGGCTTTACCCTAACATACAGATAAGCGCACCTTAAAAAGGGATCACTAGCACACATTACAAAGATAGACTGGACAGGACCACGACAAGGCCAAGATTGATGGAGGTTTGGTTCAAGTGTAATCAAAAGGCTTATATGGATTACTCACTAAGGTGGGAGCACATAGGTGTCACAACAAAGTGGATGCACACTATAATGCACTTATAAGTGATTCAATTTTGATTATTTGATATTTATTTTATATATGTATTGATACAATTTACATCTATTTCTTACCTATGCTTGTGGGAGCACGGTGGGTGTCTGCAGCAACTTAACCACTAGAATATTAAGCTTACACACACATTGTGTTTATTAATTTAGGATATAGGATTTGCTAAGAGGTAGCGCAGAGGTACATTTTTGTCATTAAGCTCATCAAGTGCTTGGATGTTCATTGATTTTTATTTTTGAAATTTGAAATGAGTGAATGCTTTTCACGCCTAGCACTTAAGTATGTTTAGGTGCCTAAAGCTTTTTTTGCCAAAACGCTGCTGCTCTTGAACCCACTGGCAGTGTTTTTTTTTTTTATGCCTTTAATTACCTATGTATGCATGGACATGTAGGTCAACACTGAGGGGTGCTTAGAGGCAGAAAACAAGAAAAGAATTGCATAAGACCTCTAAAAGCGGCATTTAAAAACGTTCTGTGTGCATGAGGCCTAATTAGTATAAGCAGACCGACAAGATGTCATGAGCAGAGAAAAAGCAACAAAGCAGGTTGCAGACTCACACTTCTGGAGGGTTCACTTTGGCAGGCAAGTATGCCATAATGTGTGTATATGTCATGCATAACCTTCAAATCATTGGAGTTAGCCAATGAAGACCATCACTTAAAATACAAACTTTCTGCAGAAAACCTTGTGGTAAACTCAAAAATACACCACAATATTAGCTGTTAGCAGAATATCCTACAGGGAGTTTCAAGCTCAGCAGATCCATATCATTGGACAGTATTTTGTCCTCACACAAGCACAAATGTTATTCTCTTCGACCATAACAAACTGGTAGAGCTGAGCAATACCACAGTATAAAGCACATGTGTGAAACACAAGGCAAGCGGGCTAAATCTGGCCCACCAGGCCATTTCATGTGGCCCTCGCCCCGCTCCTGCAGCTGCAGAACCCCCCTCCTCTCCGCCTCCACCTCGTCTTAGCAGTCAGCGGCAGAGAGAAGGACAGAACTTCTCCGTCAGATCCTGGATGCTTCTCTGTGCGGCTGCAGATCCTGGTCCCGTAAAGCAGATTAAACTGCACAGTGCTTGTGCTGTGTAATTTGCCCCCCTCTAAACTGTACAAAACCTGCCTGTTCCTGCCACTTCCTGTATCCCCCTCTCTGAGCTGACCACGATAATCAGGGCCGTGGTTAGTTTATGTCCCTCCTTCATCCACAGCCCTGCTGTCAACTCACCCCCTCCTCCCTGCCTGTCAGCTCTGTGTCTGTCTCTGTCTCTGCCCCCCTCGCCGCTATTAGTAAAATAAAAAATTAAAAATTCGCACTGCCCCTCTATTAGAGCCTGGTATAACACACTGTATTAGTCTTTTATAAAAACGAAGCTTGTAAATACCTGTTTAGTGTGACCTTCAGGCTGGTCACGTGACTCTTGGCCAGTTTCCAGGGCTACTACAGGAGGGGCTGAGAGGCCATGTGATCTCCCCAGCTAACATCAGAGGGAGATCTCAGCCCCTCCTGCAGAAGCTATGTGTCAGAGCTGTACAGCGGCCATGAGTCGTGTGACCGGCCTGAAGATAGCTCTAAACAGGTATTTACATGCCTAGTTTTTATAAAAGACTAAGACCCCCTTCACACTGAGGCAGTTTTCAGGCATTTTAGCGCTAAAAATAGCACCTGAAAACTGCCTTTCATGCCTCCCCAGTGTGAAAGCCTGAGTGCTTTCACATTGGGGTGGTGCACTTGCGGGACAGAAAAAAAAATCAAGCAGCATCTTTGGGGCGTTGTAGGAGGGCTGAGCACACTTCTTCGGCCGCTAGCGGGGTTAAAAGTGCCCCCCGCTAGCGGCCGAAAGAGAACAGCGAAAACAGCTGTAAAGCCCCGCTAAAACTAGCGTGCTTTACTGCTAACGGACCCGCCGCCTCAGTGTGAAAGGGGTCCAATACAATTTGCTATGACAGGCTCTAATAGAGGGGTTGACATAGACTTAAATGAATGGGTTAACAAACACTTTAAAGTGGTTGTAAACCCTCCCACACAACTTTACTGTTTTGTAATCCTCATAAAAAATACTATTAATTGCTGCTGGCAAATGTCTCCTTACCTGTTTAGTTTTGCTGTAATCCGTCCTGTTAGGTTTACTGACGTCACTGGCGCATGCGCTTCCCTTCCCCTAATTTACGGCACGCTCTGTGTGAGGTCTCTCCATTGACAGGGTGCCATGAATGGGATTTCCTCTCCCAGCGGCACAGCGCTGACTGCCCTCTCCTCACGAGACTACAGCGTTTCTCCTGCATCCTGGAACTCCCCATGTGACCGTGTGACGTCACACGGGGAGTAAACCTACTGCATCCGAGAACGCGATGAGGAGAGGAGAGCTGGTGCAGGACTGACAGGCACGCGTATACCCAGAGCGGGTCTATATAAAAAGCACAAAAACAATGTAATATGCTGGGTATGAGTGGCGGTCCTGTAATGTCAGATTGCGCATGCACGATATTATGGCGAGAAATGGGAAAGGGTGGAAATTATATTCTACACAGACTCAAGATGACAGTACTAAAGATGGCGCTGCCTTAGCTTAATCAGTAATAGGCTTTTCTGACTTGATTAGACAATGTAATGCTTGTTAAAGGGTAATTACGTTGAAATGGATGAAAAGCACCATAGGGACCGCAGAGTTTACTTCCTCTTTAAGTCTTAAATTATTACTAAAAACAGTAATAATCGAATGCAGAGGCTAATATTTAATATATGATAAAGAGTAGATACATTGATATAGTCTTACAGATAAAACCGGCCCTTTGAGGGCAACTATAATGTTAATGTGGCCCGCAATTAAATTGAGCTTGACACCCCTGGTGTACAGTATCTACATCACATTATTATTATTATTATTATACAGGATTTATATAGCGCCAACAGTTTGCGTAGCACTTTACAACATGGGGGCAGACAGTACAGTTGCAATATAATTCAATACAGGAGGGATCAGGGGGCCCTGCTCGTTAGAGCTTACAATCTAAAAAAAAAAACACAAAGATCGTATGTATGTGAATACTTTGACTTGAACTGTTCAGGCAATTAATCAGCGTTTTAGACAATCTTTTATCCATAATTACATGAGATAAATCTTGTGAGATTAAAAGGTGCAGTAAATGCAAAAGAGCCACACATAAAAATTTCCTGGGTGCTTGCAAATTTAAAGGAAAAGTTCAGAATTCTATCTAAACGTCCCAGCATTTATCCCTAGCCCCCTAAACTATCCCTAGCTGAGTTATGCCTGCTTATTTAACTTCTGTAACAATGGTGGCCTGTCGTGATGTCTATAGCTCTACCGGTTAAAACCTATCGTTGAGCTGCCCACGCATGTACACTAGACTTGAATTGCACATACCATGCTGCAGAAACAATGCACACATTTAAATCTATGGGACATTGTTACTCATGAAGCTTGACACCAAGTTTACACAGAGTATGCTGTTGCCAGTCCTGGGGGCTGCCGCTGTTAGAGAAGACAAATATGCACCTGCAGGGGAGTGGGGGTTGGCTCAGTTTACAGTAGATAAAAGGGGTTAGGGAGGACAATCCTAAACTGGTCTTTCAAGGAATCATGCAATCTCATGCTAAAATTAGTACACCTACAGTAAACCAAAACATATAGTCAAAGAATCCCTTGTTTAAAAAAGCCTCTCATGAAACAAACAGATTCTGCCATTGCTGACTAACTGCATGGCTGTCATGCTGATCCAACAGCTTCAATACAGAGAGTCAGTGACCTAGAACAATGAATGTAGATATTGCATTTTAACTTTTCTCTGAATTTCCTTATGTGCACATGTTTTTAGAGTAAAAGACAAACCTGGCCATACGTTATACAATTTTCATTTAGATTTACCAAAACCATACAACTTGAGGTCAAACCTAAACAAACACTTTCAAATTAGTATACAATCAGGTAAACCCTTTCACTACATAGTTGAATGTACCATGAACCATGTACGGGCAAGGCTGATTGTATCCATGTTGATTGATCAACTTGGGTACAACCAACCTGTTGGAATTTTCATGAGATTATTGCCAGCGGCTATAGCTGCTAGCAATAATCACTTTGTGTCCCCCCCCCCCCCCCCCCACGGTCTGTGTTGATGGGGAATCAAGGAATTTTCTTTTCCTGCAAACTCAGGTTGAAAGAAAATTGCACTATATATGGCCGCCTTAAAATTGCTGAAATCAGTGGGTCAGCATACCAGTCAGCAACAACTAGCATTTTTGAGAGAAGGCTGCAATTGGCAATATTGGAAATATATTTATCTCCTGACATATTTGCTTTAATCGTTTAGTATAAGGCCTTGTGGAAGATACAACCTGCCTATTATGCTAGTTAGAGCAACCAATTCAATTTTCCCTTTGGAATTCTTTTAAAAATGACAGCTAAAGTTTTAGCTGCAGGCAACAGATACAGGTCAACATGTCTTGTTACAGACTTTATTATACGTGACAATTATTTTCCATTGTTCAGTTATCTGACACATGTGGCAGAATTTAGAAAAGCGCAGTTTACAACACTAAATTTTTGGCATTAATAAACACCCAGTAACAGGTGCACATCCACAGGTGCAATAAAGATTTAAGAAGGTTTGGGAAGTTCGGACAGTTCCTCTCGTATACAATACAGTGACCTTCCCTGGGGATTTTCCAGATTGACAAATCTGGAAAGTTAGGAAGATTTTGCCTTTGCTCTAGCATTGTATACTGAAGCACAATAACAAGGGCTCTGTGAGTGTGTAGGTTGCAGAAGATAATGCCTCTCCCTGTTTCAGTTTAGTCTGATCACACATACATTACTGGAAATATCACTGCACATTACGCAACGTTCAGCACAGGTCACCACAGATCTGCAGCCAGACAGAGGGGAGGGTCAAGAGCTAGGAGGAAGAACTGAAGCTGCGGGGACACAGAGCTGAGAAAGAAATAGTGAAGAATAAAGTGACAAAAGCAAGGGTGCTTAACCTCAAAATAAGAATTGGAAGCCTGCTACTTAAAGAAAGATCATCATGAAAAAAACTTTACACGAATAAACTCTGAAATGGTGAAATGGTCAGATAATTGAAAAAATAAAAAAAAGCAACGGAAAATTACAAAAGACCTTAAAACCGTTGCAACAAGAAAACACTGAATGCTTTCCTAAAGCTGATTCAGACACTTCATGGAATTATGACTGGAGACTTCTTGAAAAAATAAACAGTGAATCAATTGGAGAGAGTAAAGTGAAGAGAGAAATGAGAGCTGAAGTGGCCATTACCTGATCTACAAAGTTTCAGTAATAAAGCAACAAATATTTCTGCGTACTTTTATTTACAGATCTGAATGCAGCTATATGTAATGCTATGGGTCCATGTGGATACCTGCGCAAAGCTCCGTAATCTGCATCTGCACTCATCAGCATAAAAACAAACAAAAAAAAAAAAAATATCTGCATCTGCAGTTCAGTGTATGAATCATTATTTAACACTGTTTGCATGTAAACATTTGTACTAACCTTAGGAGCCACCAGTGTTCTCATTTGCACTGGACACATGTAAACATTATTGAAAACTTTACAATGAATACTATTTACAAGCAGGGTTTTACTACCAGCAAGATCATATTTAAAATTAGAGTAAGACAAAATCGGTATATTTGTCCAGTAATGTGAGCTGATATAACAGAAAAAACACATAATTATATACACACACACACACACACACACACACACACACACACACACACACATACAGTATCTCACAAAAGTGAGTACCCCACACACATTTTTGTAAATATTTTATTATATCTTAGACATTAATGGCTGTGTGTTTAGTTATTTTGAGGGGACAGTAAATTTACACTGTTATACAAGCTGTACACTCACTACTTTACATTTTAGCAAAGTGTCATTTCTTCAGTGTTGTCACATGAAAAGATATAATAAAATATTTACAAGAATGTGAGGGGTGTACTCACTTTTGTGAGATACTGTATATATAGTTTAAACAAAATGGACAGCTACAGTGGGGAAAATAATTATTTGATCCCCTGCAGATTTTGTAAGTTTGCCCACTTACAAAGAAATGAAGGGTCTATAATTGTTATCATAGGTGTATTTTAAAATGATAGAGTCAGAATATCAACCGAAAATCCAGAAAAAATACATAAAACGAACGCTATAAAATTAAGTTGCAGTTCAGTGAGTAAAATAATTATTTGATCCCCAAGCAAAACATGACTTAGTACTTGGTGCAGAAACCCTTGTTGGCAGGCACAGAGGTAAGACTTTTCTTGTAGTTGGTGACCAGGTTTCCACACATCTCAGGAGGGATTTTGGCCCACTCTTCTTTCCAGATCTTCTCTAAATCCTTAAGGTTTCTTGGCTGTCTTTTGGCAACTCAAGTTTCAGCTCCCTCCATAAAATTTCTATAGGATTAAGGTCTGGAAATTGACTAGGTCACTCCATGACCTTAAATGTACTTATTCTTGAGCCACTCCTTTGTTGCCTTGGCGGTATGTTCATGGTCATGATGGAAGACCCATCTTCAGTGTTCTGGCTGAGGGAAAAGAAGGTTCTCATCCAAGATTTTGCAATACATGACCCCATCCATTGGCCCCTCCATGAGGCAAAGTTGACCTGTACCTTTAGCAGAGAAACAGCCCCAAAGCATCATGTTTCCACCTCGACTGTAGAGACGGTTTTCTTAGGGTCATAGTCAGCATTTTTCTTGCTCCAAACACAGCAAGTTGAGCCAAAGAGCTAAATTTTGGTCTCATCTGACCACAACAATTTTTCCCAATCCTTCTCTGAATCATTTAGATGTTCATTGGCATAACTGTACATGTGCCTTCTTGAGGAGGGGGACTCGCCATTTTTGCAGGAAAAAAAGTGCCAAGACCCTAAGAACACCATCCCTACAGTCAAGCACGAAGGTGGAAACGTTATGCTTTGGGGCCATTTCTCTGCTAAAGTTACAGCATGACAATGACCCAAAACATATTCCCAAGGCAACAGGGGAGTGGCTCAAGAAGAAGGACATTAAGGTCATGGAGTGGCCTAGCCAGTCTCCAGACCTTAATCCTATAGAAAACTTATGGAGGGAGCTGAAACTTCGAGTTGCCAAGTGACAGACAAGAATCCTTAGGGATTTAGAGAAGATCTGTAAAGAAGAGTGGACCAAAATCCCTCCTGAGATGTGTGCAAATCTGGTCACCAACTACAAGAAACTTCTTACCTCTGTGTTTGCCAACAAGGGTTTCTCCACCAAGTAGCAAGTCATGTTGTGCTTGGGGATCAAATACTTATTTTACTCACTGAATGACATCTAAATTTATAACATTTGTATAATGTTTGCTATTCTGTCTATAATTTTACACCTATGATAAAAATGATAGACCTTTCATTTCTTTGTAAGTGGGCAAACTTACAAAATCTGCATGTGATCAAATATTTATTTTCCCCACTGTAGATTATAATGTTGGCAGACATTTTTAAAGAAGCGCTGCAAAATTGTTTTACAAAATACCAAAGGTTTTCCCTTCTCCAATGTATTTAAAAGGAAATGTGTTGTAAACAAAAAGAGTGAAGCCAACATTGCTGACTGCCTTGTGAAAATACTAGTTGTTTGGTTGCCGCTGGCTACAATATTTTTGGTAAAATAGACAGTAATTAAGCACGCAGCCAGTGAAGTCAGTTTGCACTTTGTCGTTCCTAGTCCAGATAATTGTTCTGGGTCAGTGAGTCACAAACTTAAAAGAGGAGTATCCATAAAAAAAAATAATAAATTAAAGTCAGCAGCTACAAATACTGCAGCTGCTGACTTTTACTAATCGGACACTTACCTGTTCCAGGGTCCAGCGATGCGGGGGGGAGGGGGTCGAAGCTCCGCTCTTCCCACAATCCACTTGGCGGCGCCGGCATTGCAACTGTGGGCATCCGGCTGTGGCTACACAGCCAGACACCCACTGCGCATGCGCAAGCGGCGCCGCACGCCGTGATTGGCCTTGCAGTCATCTGGGACCTGTCACGTGTCCCAGATGACTGACAGGAGGGAGGGAGCCCTTCCTGAGCCGAGGGGAAGTGATGTCACCAGCCCAAGCACCGAAGGAGGCAGACCACGAGCCACGAGGGACCCCCTAGCAACAGGCATTTAGAGGCGAGTTAAAAAAAAAATCCAATTTTTTATTTATTTATTATTTGAAATTTTATGCATTTTTTTGGGGGGGGGGGGGGGGGGGAGGGGGGGGGGGGGGGGGGGGGGGGGGGGGGGGGGGGGGGGGGGGGGGGGGGGGGGGGGGACACCACTTTAAGAAGTCTCCACATTTCTCTCAGCAAAAATTTTCTTTGATATTTTGCTCTTTAACCCACTGAATATGATAGAGAGGGATGGCCAGGAGGCAATACATAACTCAACTTTATCAAGTATAGGACAGATCCTTGAATTCTTGCAATAGACCTCTGTAGTGGATAAAATGTTTATTGTGATGGGCTGCCTGTTCTAGCTTGCCAGGATTTCTAAAGCATTTTAAATCTTCAATGGTAACAAAGAAACTGGGCTCTATAACGGAGCCCTGGACAGCAGTAAAAACCAACAGGAGGTCAAATCTTTCCTCATTCTATCCAAAACTAAAAAAAACATTTTTGGTTTGACACACAGTTTAATTCAGAGTGCATTGAGTCAAATTGCTTAGGTAGCATCAAATGAAAATACGTTTGAGACTGCAATAGGTCAAAACAGTGCAGAGCTATAATAACGTCTGAACAGCAAAAATATCATTATGAACTGTATGTCTGGGATAAGACAGCAAGATATCGGAGAAAAAAAAAAAAAAGCAGTGCACGTCAAAAACAGGTCACATAAATAAGACCGGCTTATACCACATGATGGAACATATCAATATTACTGAGGGTAATAGTATTGTCTGTACACAAATGGCCTTGATAAACACACTACCTGAATGTACGTTTGGCTCTCTGTAAAGCAGCTTGAAAATGGAGTTGAGAAATTCCGACTATAATATTCTGTTGGGCCATTAAACTGTAATCTGTGAGGAAAACAGAAATATACCATGAAAAAAGAAAGAGCACGTAAAGAGCAATTCCTTTTTTTTTCTGTAACAAACAAAGACACAGAAAGAAACAGTGCAGGACAGTGTTCGAAAGGTGACATTGTTGCTGAATTGTGGATGATCAGCAACAAGGACTAGGTGTCATTAAAGCAACAGAAATCTGATGCATAGCATATGAGCACACCTAGAAGGTGTTACAAGATTTGAGGAAGAATCTGCTGCAAAGAAGTCATTGCCTACTTAATTTACAGGATGCCTAAAAGTTCTCCAAGCACTAAACAGGAGGAACCAGATGTTAAAGCGCATGCAGGTGTCAAATGGCAAAGATTTCCTCAATAGTGGATAGTAGAAATCACTAACAAGAAGAAAACATAAGTACCATGTTTGTTTTGATGTGATAAAAAAAAAAAGAAAATCTGTGTTTTTTAGGTCTGATTCACACCTATGTATTTTTTGTGTTTTTTGCATTTTTCAGATTTGCGCTACAGAACGTGTTCCATAGAAAACCATGTTAAATGGACTGTAGTGAAAATCTGCAAAATGCACTAAAAACGCATAGGTGTGAATCAAGCCTTAAATACAACATAATTGGAGGTAATATCTGCCAGTATGGGCCAGCATCCATAAGGTGTATGAAAACAGAGTTTCCTCCTAAATGTGGGACTTTAAAGGCATAAGAGAGTCACAAAAATAGATCTAAAATATTGATTTTTAATTGTATCAAAAATATAAAAGGTAAATAAATAGGAACAGATCAAGATGTCACATAGAAGACTGCATGGACAATTCCAACATGTTTCGTAGTAATCTTGACTCCATCGGGGATAGTCCTTTCTTTTGCAATCAATGTATGTGTATTCTATAAAGTTAAAAGTTAATTTTACACAAAATGTTTATACAAGGAATAGCTGTTTGCATAACAAGGAATAGGCAATTGATGAAATACTCACAATGCCTCAAACCCATAGCTCAACACCAGTCAGTAAGATTGAAAACAAAAAAAAGATGATGCGAGATGGCCATACCGATGGAGAAAACACACATGGCAGCCAAGCCAAAAAGAATTGTAGATGAAGATCAAAGAGTAAAGTGGAAAGATCTCTGGAGACCAAGCAGGGAGCCAAGGCTATGCACACTGGGATGGACCTGATGGTGTCCATAGGGGGGAGGTAGAAACATTTTATAGAAAAGAAAATATGTATACATGGATAAAAATATGGTGTGGCTATAGCATAAAAAACCACACATATACATATAGTACCTAAGTTGCAGTAAGTAGCTGCAAAAAGATGCCCAGCTATGTATTTTGTAAACCTATAAGTAGGGGTTTAGGGGGGCCACAAATCGGTAAAAGGTATAATATAAGTAGATATAACATTACTGAATTTATAAATTATGGCTCTAAAGTAGCACCATAAAAGCGCAGATGTTAATAAATATTATATGAGCAGCAGAATACCTCAGGGGTCAGGTTCCCTGGTGTGATCGCAGAGGTATATTGCAAGTATCTGGTGAATTCACAATGTAACATGCCTCATGTCTAAAAACAGAGTTAGGTGTTACGCTATCAGTATCGCTTGTATATTAGCAGACATTGCCCACATATATACAATATAACTGAAGTTGAGGATCGCAGCGCAAAGACATTCCTGAATAAATCTAGTTTGCACCTCTAAGTGTGTGTAGGGACTGATAGCCGCTGATATGAACACCATCTCATCTGCAGCTATATAGCTGCAGATGAGATGGCATTCATATCAGCAGCTGTCAGTCCCTACACACACTTCGAGGTGGATCCTGCAAACTAGATTAATTCAGGTATGTCTTTAAGCTGTGATCATCAACTTCAGTTATATAATATATATGGCAATGTCTGCTAATATACAAGCGATACTGATACAATGTAAGACCTACGTTTTTAGACATGATGAGGCCTCTTTTTAATTGCAAATTCATCAGATACTTGCAATATACCTCTGCGATCACACAGGGGATTCTGACCCCTGAGGTAGGCTGCTGCTCATCTTTTATTAACATCTGCCGTTCTAGTTATACTTAAAGGTTTACAAAATACATAGCTGGGCATCTTTTTGCAGCTACTTAATGCAATTTAGGTATGTATATGTGGGGTTTTATGATATAGCCACACCATATTTTTATCCATGTATACATATTTTCTTTTCTATATCATTTTTCTACCTCCCCAGCTAGGGATGCCATCGGGTCCCAGTGTGCATTGCCTTGGCTCCCTGCTTGGTCTCCAGAGATCTTTCCACCTTACTCTTTGATCTTCATCTACCATTCTTTTTGGCATGGCCGCCCATTTGTGTTTTTTCCATCACTATGGCCATCTCACATCATCTTTTTTATTTTTAATCTTACTGACTGGTGTTGAGCTATGGGTTCAAGTCTTGCCATGCAAACAGCTATTCCTTGTATAAACATTTTGTGTAAAATTTACTTTTTACTTTATAGAATACACATACATTGATTGCAAAAGAAAGGACTATCCCCGATGGAGTCAAGATTACCACGAAACATGTTGGAATTGTCCATGCAGTCTTCTATGTGACATCTTGATCTGTTCCTATTTATTTACCTTTTATATTTTTGATACAATTAAAAATCAATATTTTAGATCTATTTTTGTGACGCTCTTATGCCTTCAAAAGTCCCACATTTAGGGGGAAACTCTGCTTACATGTGCTTTAAAAACAAGAGGAATTTCCCCAAAAGAGTAAAGGAAATAATTTGAAGGGCAAAGGGACTAAAACCTAACAATGTCTAAACAAAAAAACACTATAGCATAACATTTAACATTGACATTTGACAGATGCAAGCAAAGGTCAGGCAAAAAGAAACTGAAAAGAAATGATAACGCTGTACTGTGCCAGCTAAAGCAAGCGGAAAGGTGAAGGGGAGACAGGGAACTTACGAATCTGAGCTGGTGAGAGGAGCATGGGGCAAGCAATGAGCAGGTGAATATGGGTAATGTGTCCACTGGGTACCAGCCGGGGCCTGAAATCACAGCAAAAGTGCATAAGAAAGCAATCATAACCCTTCCAACTGAATAATGTGCTTTCTAAACAGAACATACAATTACCTTTAATAACCTTTAAAATAACTTAATAATTATCACATGCTGAAAATAAACGCAAACAAGAAGAAAAATCATAGACCCCTTCAGTGCATTACACAACAGAAGATTATAAAATGTGTCACAGGTTCTAGATAGATGACAGTAGTCATCTTCACCCAGATCTAAGGTATTGCCAAAACTATTGCACATTCTTTTTATCATATATAGACTGCTCATGCTGCCTGAAACGGTCTATGTTTGCTTCTGTATCTTTTTGCCAACTGATGTCCATTAGATTCAAAAAACATTGATATTCTGTATAATACATATTTAGTATAAACAAATTGTTGTTTTTATAGTAATACAAAACATTAATTGCAAATTGTACATTGCAGGTTAATCTGTCACTGTAAAAAGTTCTTCACACATCACCTTTCACTTAAAGCAGATTTCCACCCAAAAGTGGAACTTCCACTTATCTACTTCCTCCCACCCCGGAGCCACATTTGGCACCTTTTAGGGGGGAGGGGGAACGGGTACCTGCTTTTAAAAAAGGTACCCTTCCTCACTTCCGGGAGACTGCGCCACGGTTCCGTCCCTTGGAAGTTCGCCACCCCCTCCTCCGCTGCTGGGCCAGTAAGGCCCCATACACACGAGACGCTGTTAAACGCGCGTTTAGAGGCAGTTGGAAACTACATTTTAACTGCCCCTGAACGCATGCAATGTTATCCTATGTGTCCATGTACACAGTCTAGTTTTTTCCCTGTTTTTATGCAGTTGCATTTAACCTCGTTTTTTCCAGAAGCAAAAAAATGGGTTCAGACACTTTGCTTTTCCACGTTTCAGATGCAAAACGCCGCACCTGCGTTTAGCCGCATTGGCGTTTATAAGCTTTTTTAAAAAGGAACCCAATTTTTTGGACCAGAAAACTCAGAAATATGATGGTAAACCATAAAAAAATACTGAAAAAAATTGGTTTAAAATGTCGTAATTACTTTAGATAGTTCATAGAGCATATATACTCACTGATGCAATGCCATAAAAAAAAAACTCTAGTTTTGGAACGGATGGGTCCAATATCGACGCGCTCTGACTCTGGACCTCTCACGCAATTTGCCACGACGTTGCTGCCTCATCAAGAGAAACATCAGGAGCATTTACTCACATTTATTCAATATGGGATCAATTTCCAAAAAATAAAAAAAATAAATAAAAAAAAAAACACAGAAAGAGAGGCAAATGCAAGTGTACAACTGCTCTCTCTGCTGCTGCTCACTCTGATCAAAATGACAGAAATAGTTAATAATACATGCTTTCTGAGCTTGGAGAGGGTCTATATCAGGGCTCAAAATTTCAAGTCCTGAGCTACTAGCCAGGTCTCAAGGGTTACTCGCCACCAATTGCCCCACCCAACCCTTACCCTGCCCGTAATCACGCTATCAAAAATTATCACATGAAATGACACTTAAAATGTTTTATGCAGAATTATGTTACAAAAATAAATATCAACAACAACTTTATCAGTTCCCCTCAGCAGTGCCTCAACAGTGCCCATCAATGCAGCGTGACCTGTGCCCATCAATGCAGCCTCACCGTGCCCCACATTGCAGCCTCACCGTGCCCCACATTGCAGCCTCACCGTGCCCCACATTGCAGCCTCACCGTGCCCCACATTGCAGCCTCACCGTGCCCCACATTGCAGCCTCACCGTACCCAACATTGCAGCCTCACCGTACCCAACATTGCAGCCTCACCGTACCCAACATTGCAGCCTCACCGTGACCCACTTTGCAGCCTCACCGTGCCCCCATTTGCAGCCTCACCGTGCCCCCATTTGCAGCCTCACCGTGCCCCCATTTGCAGCCTCACCGTGCCCCCATTTGCAGCCTCACCGTGCCCCCATTTGCAGGCTCACCGTGCCCCCATTTGCAGGCTCACCGTGCCCCCATTTGCAGGCTCACCGTGCCCCCATTTGCAGGCTCACCGTGCCCCCATTTGCAGCCTTACAGTGCCCCCATTTGCAGCCTTACAGTGCCCCCATTTGCAGCCTCACCGTGCCCCAAATATCAGCATCACAGTGCCCCATTGCAGCCTTGCCAGGGCGGAGGAAGTGAGAGGGCGGCTGGATCATGTCGAGTTAGAGGAGAGCTGCGGGATCGCCGAGCGGTAATACACGCCGTAACAGCTGTCTCCGCTCACTCTCACACAGCCCCGCCTCCTCCTAACCCCGCGCCTGTAAAATATTAAATAGACAGAATGCATCCCCGCATTGGACCCGCGTTCTGTCTATTTATACAGGCGCGGGGTTAGGAGGAGGCGGGGCTGTGTGAGAGTGAGCGGAGACAGCTGTTACGGCGTGTATTACCGCTCGGCGATCCCGCGGCTCTCCTCTAACTCCATGGCACTATTCCACCGGGAGAACAGCTCCCAGTCAACTCCGCCCGCCGGCGGTGCTCGCCCCCCCCCCCCCCCCCCAATCCCAGGCAGCCCAGCTCCTCGCCAGCCCTCATGTTCTGCTCGCAAAATGCGAGTAGGCGAGCAGAAAATTTGAGGGCTGATCTATATGATGTTATCTTTACAAACGCTTATAGACGCAAACGCGGTAAAACGTGGCTTTAAAAAAGGCTGCAAAACGCGCATTTTTAAACGCAGGTTTCTGTTTTTTATAACATGCGTTCAGCCCAGTTTGCATCGGCAACTCGTGTGCATGGGGCGTTAGAGAGTGCAGCGCTCTTTGCGCATGTGCAGTATGGAGCCGGCAGTGAAGCCGCTGATTTCCCTTGCAATGAATGGCAGCGGTAGCACCTGACAGTCAATCTGAAAATCGGCTGGGGTGCCAAAATCGTGGGCTCCCTGGACAGGCAATTGTCCATATATTGACTTTTAATTTTATTTTCCCCCAAGCGGAACTCCTCTTTAAAGCGTTTGTTTTGTGGCGAGTTCTCCATCTATGCTGGGAACTCCCTGTTCTCTCCTCCAATGATCAGATTTTTCCTGACATGCCCCCAGCTGCACAGCCATTCAGTGGGAAGCTTTTCTCCTCCCCCAGCTCTTATGCAGCTGAGAACAGAGAGAATGTGATCACTTTTAACCACTTTGCACCCAGGCCAATTCTGACATTTCTCCTACATGTAAAATTCATAATTTTTTTGCTCGAAAATTACATAGAACCCCCAAACATTATATATGATTTTTTTTAGCAAAGACCCTAGAGAATACAATGACGGTCGTTGCTTTTTATTTTGCACGGTATTTGCGCAGCAATTTTTCGAACACGTTTTTTTTCAGAAAAAAAACAAAAATTTCATGCTTAAAAAAAAACAAAACAGTAAAGTTAGCCCAATTTTTTTGCATGTAGCTACAGGCATCATTCAGATATACCCCGGGGAAGTCAAGGCCGTCATATGACGGCCTACGGATGCGAAGTGGTTAAAAAAGGGAAAAAAAGGTGTACAGGGTTACAAACAAGATAGGGACTGTAGGTTTGTTGTTGTTGTTCTTCTTAAGTTGAATCTGTTTGCAAGTCGGAACAGGCAAATTTTTTAAGTGTAGCTCCAGCCAAAAAAATCTATTTTTAAGTTTTTTAGATAACATAGAGAAGGGTTATCACCCCTGTAACATTTGTTTTGCTGTCGGTGCCCCTGTTCAGAAGATTTCACTTCACCTTCTGTCCCAATGACAATTGGATTTTGAAAATTTTGGGTTGTTAGGGAAACATGGACTGGTGATAAAGCATCAGTGGAGACACCTTTTTCCCATATTAACTCTTACAGGAGTGAATTTCCCTTCCTAGGGGTGGATTTCCTCTCACTTCCTGTTGTCTCCCTCCGTTTGTAAGTAGGAGTCGTTTGTAAGTCAGATGTTTGTAAGTAGGGGACCCCCTGTATAATGTTTTTTTATATCTATACAAAAATGTTTTTCCTTTCATTTCCATTTTAAACTGAAAAAATAAATCAACTAAAAAGGCAAAACGTTTTGTTTTTTTTGGACAGTGCAGATGAGTTAGAACACCTGTCAGTGCCCCTGTTAGGGAGATTTACCCTCTCCATTTGTCCTGTTTATCATTATTATTGAAAGTAAACGTAAAAGAAAATCCCAAATTTTGGGTTGTCCCCAGAAAGGAGACATTAGTTCTGGTGACCTGGGGGGGCCCAAAGAATTTGCAGCATTTTCTCACTTCCTGTTTGGCCATGAGACAGGAAGTGAAGGTAGATCTCTGCAATAGGACACAGATGTGAAAAAAAATCCTGACAGGGGTTATAACTCTCCCTTGCTCTGTCCAAAATGAAAAAAAAAACAAACAAAAAGGTTTTTGCCTATAGTTCCACTTTAATAGGAGACGAAGGCCAAAAATATTAGAAATGTTCAGTCAGCACTATTCCAATGCCCCTTTTCTAGGCTAGCTCACTTACCCTACTCACTAGTGTGGGGTCAAGGCAGGAGCGGACTGACAACTCATGGGGCCCCCAGACAATAGGGGATCATGGGGCCCCCTTTGTGCCCTCCCACACACAAGCCACACCCTCACAAAGCCATACGTATATATTGCCCCCTCCTTACATTAGGGTCCTCAGAGAGCCCCCGACCCCCCCCCCTTACAATAGGGTACCCAGAGAGCTCCCCCCTTACATCAGGGTCTCCAGAGAGCCCCCCCCCTTACATCAGGGTCTCCAGAGAGCCCCCCCCCTTACATCAGGGTCCCCAGAGAGCCCCCCCCCCTACATCAGGGTCCCCAGAGAGCCCCCCCCTTACATCAGGGTCTCCAGAGAGCCCCCCCCCTTACATCAGGGTCTCCCAGAGAGCCCCCCCTTACATCAGGGTCCCCAGAGAGCCCCCCCCTTACATCAGGGTCCCCAGAGAGCCCCCCCCCTTACATCAGGGTCCCCAGAGAGCCCCCCCCTACATCAGGGTCCCCAGACAGCCCCCCCCCCCAGAGAGCCCTCCCCCTTACATCAGGGTCCCCAGAGAGCCCCCCCCTTACATCAGGGTCTCCAGAGAGCCCCCCCTTACATCAGGGTCCCAGAGAGCCCCCCCCCTTACATCAGGGTCCCCAGAGAGACCCCCCCTTACATCAGGGTCCCCAGAGAGCCCCCCCCTTACATCAGGGTCCCCAGAGAGCCCCCCCCCTTACATCAGGGTCCCCAGAGAGCCCCCCATACATCAGGGTCCCCAGAGAGCCCCCCTTACATCAGGGTCCCCAGAGAGCCCCCCATACATCAGGGTCCCCAGAGAGCCCCCCACATACATCAGGGTTTCCAGAGAGCCCCCCACATACATCAGGGTTCCCAGACTTAAACCCCCCCCCCCCAGAGGTTCCCCTAATACCTGGCTGTCTGTGCAACTCCAACCCCCAGTACAGGGGGAGGTGGCGATCGGCAGCTCTATGGTGCCTGTGGACTGCGGGATCTCCCTGGGGCTTGTAGTTCTCTTCCTGATACTGTACAGTGAAGAGGGGAGGGGCCTCTGACCTGGGCAGCAGTCAGCAACAGTGTACAAGCAGAGCAACTCACTTGTATACTGAAGAGTGAAACCTGTAGCTGTTTGGGTCAGAGGCCCCTCCCCTCTCCACTGTATACACTCTGGAGGAGAAATACTAGTCCCAGGGAGATGCCGCAAGCACCATAGAGATGCCGATCGCCACCTCCCACTCCCCCCACTGCATCCCAAACTGAAAGCCAGAGGTGCAGGGGGGGAGATGCTGTGTCTTGCCCCCCCCCCACAGCGGCAGACCGGCTCCGCCGCAATGTGACTGCCAGCAGCATACCCCTATATCCAACGAGCATCTCTCAGAAGCTTCTCACAGGCCCCCTACTGGCCGTGGGCCCTCGGTCGGCATCCGAATGGTCAGTCCGTCCCTAGGTCAAGGATGTTAAAGGGGAACACTAAGAAAACAAAGTCCTCCCTTGCAATGGGGCTTCTTTCATTGTTGTTTCTGTTGTGGGGGCAATGGCACTTTTACTTACATGATCCTCCACTCCCTTGGAAAAAGGTACTCCCCTCTGCTCAACCAGTGGACTGTCTGTCGTCGCCCTCACATCCAGTGCAGGGATATGGTCCTTGCATTGGTCTTATTTATGTCAGATGACCTTAGACTGCTGAAGTGCATGGAGGAAGAGCCTGCAGGGACCAGTCTAGCAGAAACGGCTTTTCCCGAACCCCTAGACACAATTGAGTGATAAAACCTTGTAACACAGGAGCAGCAACATTGCAAGGGAAGGCCTTTAAGTTTTCCTGGTGTTCAGTGTTAATGCTATAGAGCAGCGATGTTAGCCTGTTACTTTTCTACTTTTTAATACCTTGCTTTCTAAGTTAAATAGGCAAGGAATTTGCAAAAGCCAACCAGCTCAATTGGCTGTGATGTGGCATGCTCTTTAGTGCATTTGTATTAATGCTGCTACTATTTGTAGTACACTACAGTGAACCAATCCCAGTGCTGGTAAAAATCCCCAGGTCAGCTGGATACACACATATTGTTTATTTTTGTTCAACTTGCAGGCTGATCAAACATAATCTAACAAATTCCCCCATCCACGTTAAACAAGGTAGATGAAGACTCTCAGGCTGTAGTTACTGTATTCTCACAGCCACAGCTGGTGCCTGTAAGAATATGCGAAGAGCGGCTGCATTGGACTGTATACTGCCACTCTCTGACCGGCCATTTTTCGCCCAACTCCTTTTTTCAGTCAAAGGATGTCAGGAACCGGCCAAAATTTGTATAGTGTGTACCCAGCTTAAAGTGGTTCTAAAGACAAAAGGGTTTTTTTTTTTTTTTTTTTTTTTTTTTAACCTTAATACACTCTCTGCATTAATGTAAAAAAAAAAAATCTTCCAATACCCAAGCCATAGGCTACTGATGCTATTAGTTGAATCCTGTGAGGAGGGAGCGGGTGGGGGCCTGGCTAAGCCACTCTGGTGTGTCTATGGATGCACACAGTCCAGCTCAGGAGAGCTTGCTGAGGGGGCACTTGTAAGGCGCGGACATCGCTGGTGCAAGACTCAAGTAGAGGAGGTAAGGGATTGCACAGAGCAGGTAAGTATATCATCTTTTTTATTTTAAATGTAAAAAGCTATCCTTTACAATCACTTAAAGTCTTATCTGAACTTAATTTTTAGGCATCTCCCAGGACAGCAACATGAGAGGAATATCAAGTAATAAACTCTACATCTGGGTGAGACCACTGCCTGTTAAAATGTTTTGATGAACAGTTGGCCTTATTACAAGAGGATATCTGCTCTAGTGTTTGACAAAGGTTTCCAGACTAGATCAAATGTCAACTTTATAGATGTTCTACGAATGTTCCTGCTTATACTTCTCACAACATTGCCAAAGATCTGGTAGAATTTGTCTTTAAACAGGAGGTACTTGTGATCCTTCTCCTCTATACATACACAAGATGTATCTTATTTTATCCATCTAGCAACTGTGCCTTTTGAAGCTTGCAAGTCCTTCTTAGGGCCATAAAACAGGACATGAAGACAGCTCAACCTTCTAAAGACTCTTGTGGCATCTAGCAAACTGCAAAGGCACCCGCAAACATTCAAAGAATGAAAGCTCCCTTCCCTAGGGTATTTAGGATTACAGCAGAGAGAAGGCAGAAAAATGTCTTACATCCAATGAAACACTATGGACCACCTTTGGTAGATACACAGGGTCTGCCTCCAGGATAACCCTATCTGGAGAAATTAATCAGACAGGGTTCCTTGATTAATAAAGCTTGTAAATCTTTCTTCTAGTCACTGTAATGACCAAAAAAGAAACCATCGTTAAAGTCAAAAACTTTGATGAATAGAATACAATTGGTTCAAAGGGCAGTTAAGCCCATTCAGCACCTTAGACAAATCCCATAGAGCAGGGGTCTCAAACTGGTGGCCCTCCAGCTGTTACAGAACTACAATTCCCATGAGGCATTGCAAGGCTGACAGTTACAGGCATGGCAGAGGCATGATGGGACTTGTAGTTCCGCAACATCTGGAGGGCCGGTAGTTTGAGACCCCTGCCATAGAGGATCGATCTGCTGAAGATTTCAACATTCTCTGGCCCAGAGAAATATCTTAAATCAACGGATATTTCACTGATGTCTAGGAATATTGAAAGTACTAACACTTGTACACAGAGTAAGCACTAAGCCCTGTTTCATTGCCTCCAGAAGAAAGTCCAAAATAATGGTCTGTGATGCACCACTGGTCTGTAAAGAAGATTTGGCCTGACTGGCAATGACTTTGTTTCCACAGCACCTGAGGAATCAGTGAGAGAGGAGGAAAGGCGTATTCAAGACTGAAATCCAATCTTGGCTCAGAGCATAGATGCCCCAATTGTCTTTACTGCTAGTAAAAAGAAGGGCTATAGCTTTCAGCCTGCCAGTTTGCAAATAGGTCTACCACAGGCATGTCCCACTTGCTAACAAATCTGCAGAAATACTTCCTGATGCGATTCCAGTTGCTGTAACAAATAGTATTATGACTGAAAAAAGTCTGCTACCAGACTGAAAAATCCTCTTTTGTGGATTGCTAAAATGGAGATAATATTTTCTTTCACATAGAAAAGAAAATCTGTGCTTTATGAATTATTATCATTCCCTGAAAGGCTAATAATGCCTCTTTTACCATCATCAGTTCGCTCAGGTTAGAAGGGGCCTGAAGATGAAGATTCTTGGGGCCACTAGAAGGCCAAATGGAAAGGTGTAGAACTGCTCCTCCACGCCGTCGGTACCAGAAATTATAGTAAATTTTAGTTCACTGATCGATCCTGACCTCACTTTGGGGTTGATTTACTAAAACTGGAGTGTGCAAAATGTGGTGCAACTGTGCATGGTAGCCAGCTTTAACTGCAGCTTGTTCGATTAGGCTTTGACAAAAAATAAAAAAATTAATCAGGACCTGCCTGATTGCATACAAATTGAAAGTGTTTAGGTTTGACCTCATATTATATGGTTTTGGAAATACCAAACAAAAATTGAACAAGAAAATTGTATAATGTATGGCAGTGGTTCTCAACTTCAGTCCTCAAGTACCCACAACGGGCTATGTTTTCAGGTTTTCCTTTACTTTGCACAGCTGCTTTAAATCAATATCAATGACATGGTTTTGATAAGAGCTATTTTATCTAAGGGAAGTACTCAAAACATAGCCTGTTAGGGGTACTTTAGGACTGAGGTTGAGAACCACTGATGTATGGCCAGCCTTAGACTGAGAATTATTTGGCTATGTACCCATTCCTTTTCTTTTCTGGAAAGGTTTTGCCTATTTACACAAACTTGAATAGGACACCATCTAATCCAGAAGCAAAAAGTACAGTGCCTTGAAAAAGTAATCATACCACTTGAAATGTTCCAACCAAAACCGTAAGGCCCCTTTCACACTGGGGCGGGGAGCCGCGGTGATGGTAAAGCAGCGCTATATTTAGCACTGCTTCACCGTCGTTTTAACCGCGGTATTCGGCCGCTCGCAGTGCGGTTTTACACCCTGCGAGCGGCCGAAAAAGGGTTAAACACCCCCACAGAGCGGCGCTTTGCACACACCGCTCCTATACCGCTCCAAAGATGCTGCTAGCAGGACTTTTTTTGCCGACCTGCTAGCGCACTGCTCCAGTGTGAAAGCCCGCCGGCTTTCACACTGGAGTTAAAGGGGCACGATTTTTTCAGGCGGTGAACAGGCGCTATTTTTAGCGCTGTACCGCATGAAAAACGCCCCAGTGTGAAAGGGGCCTAAATGTATTTTATTGGGATTTTATGTGATGACCAACACAAAGTGCACATATTTGTGAAGTGGAAGGAAATCGATAAATAGTTTTCAACATTTTTTACAAATAAATATCTGAAAAAAGTGTGGCGTGCATTTGTAGAACCACCTTTTGCTGCAATTACAGCTGCATATCTTATTGGGTATGTCTCTAGTTTTAGCTTTGCACATCTAGAGAGTGAAGTTTTTGCCCATTCTTCTTTGAAAATTAGCTCAAGCTCTGTCAGATTGAATGGAGAGCGTCTGTAAACAGCAATTTTCAAGTCACTCTTGCCACAGAGTCTCAACTGAATTTAGGTCTGGAATATGACTGGGCCATTCTAACACATAAATATGCTTTGATCTAAACTATTCCATTGTAGCTCTGGCTATATGTATAGGGTCGTTGTCCTGCTGGAAGGTGAACCTCCGCCCAAGTCTCAAGTCTTTTGCAGACTCCAACAGGTTTTCTTCTAAGATTGCCCTGTAATTTGGCTCCATCCAGCTTCCCTGTCCCTGCTGAAGAAAAGCATCCCCACAACATGATGCTGCCACCACCATGCGTGTTCAGGGTGATGTGCAGTGTTAGTTTTCTGCCATACATAGCGTTTTGCTTTAATGCCAAAAAGTTTGATTTTGGTCTCATCTGACCAGAGCACCTTCTTCCACATGTTTGCTGTGTCCCGCACATGGCTTTGCGCAAATTGAAAATGGGACTTCTTATGGCTTTTTTTCCAACAATGGCTTTCTTCTTGCCACTCTTCCATAAAGGCCAGATTTGTAGAGTGCATGACTAATAGTTATCCTGTGAACATCTCTGCAGCGCCTCCAGACTTACTATGGGCCTCTTGGCTGCTTCTCTGATTAATGCTCTCCTTGCGCAAGTTAAAAAGGTATGCAATTAGATTAAAGGTGATTGTTATATAACCTAGAAGATCAGGAGAACCAAAACAGAAGAAAGAATTTAAGGATCCATGCCCTACCAGAAAAAAGAGGAGATCTAAGAGAAATAATGAATAAAATACCTAATCCTCTTTCGGATAATGCGGTGGAGAACTGTCTCAAGATAGGATGAGTCCACAGGATCCGAAAAACCTCAAAACATATCAGCAGACCTAACCCGAAACGTCATAGTGAGATTTCAATTATTTGAAGAAAAAGCACAAATATCGGGGAAAATGAAAGGATACCCACCACCAAAATATGAAGGAGTGGCCCTTCAAGTTTTTACAGACTTGACGCCAGAAACGTTGGCTAGAGGAAAACTTCTTGAACCTTTATTGGCACAAATGCGAATAAAGAACATTGAGTACAGTTGGGGTTTCCCAGCATGTTTAATAGGCCAGAAGGACAACAGATCAATGAGTTTAAGGTTTCCAGAAGACCTACTAGAATTCTGTAATAAACTGGACTTACAAGTTCCGGTTATCCCAGGATGGTCAGAAGAAGAAATACTAACACAGAAGGAAAATGAACTTTGACAAAAATCACATAGAGTTGCAAGGAAGACTTAAAAATAAAAAACAAACATTAAGAATTCCCCAGAGACTGAACAGCAATAGTTTTTTGGAGAATGTGATAAGATAGACAGTGGTTAAGCAGAATCCAGCAGAAGCAGAAGAGAAAAGTGAATAATTTTTCCACTAGAAATAGGTTCAGGGGAGCGTGAGGGGGAATAGAAGCAGATGGGGGTAAATTTGAAGAAGGGGAGGGAAGGGAGGGGGGGAGATGGAGAGTCGAGACACTTAAAAATCTGACGTGCTTGGTAAACTGGGTGCTGGGGGAGAAGGGGAGGCATGTTCAAAGTCTCACCCCACGATAAGAGAATCACTGGTGGCAAGGGAGTCACCTATGGTTCTAGGGCCGGGATGGAGCAAAAAAGGGGGGGGAGTTAAAGGGTCAATTGATGGATATATGGAGAGTGCAGCACCCCCAAGACACAGTATTATACGTTCTACTCCCCTGTGCACGCGGCATACTCAAGGATCGATTATATAATTGTCGAACACAGGTTACTAGAGTTGGTGACTAAGACGAATATTGAAATTATACTCCCCGGTAAGCATGGAAAGATACCAGGTGCCCAAAGACAATTAAATTCATGGAGATTAAATGAAGAACTAATACATGGTATAGAAAAGGAAGAGAAGAGAAAATAAAAGAAGAAATGGAACAATATTTAAAAATAAATGATGCAAAAGAGATAACGGAGGACACCCTTTGGGAAGCTCATAAGGCCTATATTAGGGGCATCCTGATAGAGATAGGATCAAGAAAAAAAAAGGAAAGGACAAAAAAGATGGAAACATTATTTAAAAGAGATCCATGAACTAGTGATAAAAAGGAACAAACTAAAAGACCTATTGGATCAGGAGAGGAAGGTCTAGAATATAATAGAATTGCAAAAGAAAGATATTTATGGGGAAATAAAACGGGGAAACATCTGGCAAGAATATTGAAGAAGAAATTCATTAAAACTATATAGAAAAAATACAGAATAGTACTGGGGAGGTGGTATTTTCAACAACGGAAATAGCGAAAGTGTTCTAGAACTCTTATGGTTCCTTATACTCAATAAAACAAAAGGGTCAACAAGAAATAGCAAGACTGGAAAAAATAAAAGAGAGTTCTAAAAGTGCCAGATTACCTCAAGTAGCCGAGAATAAGCTAGTCACAAAAACCCAAAAACAGGAGAGGAGATCAATATAGCCTTAAAAGAATTGGCAAAAAGTCCAGGTCCTGATGGATTTACGACTTATTATTACAAAAAATTTTAAACAAAACCGATTACCTAAATTATGTTCATATATGAACAGACTGGGAACAAATTATGAGATGGGAAGAGAGGCCCTGTCGGCCTTGATTACAATCACTCCAAAGGAGGGAAAAGATAGTACCCTATGTTCAAGTTACAGACCAATATCTCTGTTGAATGCAGACACAAAATTATTCGCAAAAGTATGAAAGAGCTGATGATCAATTTAGTACATGCGGACCAAGTGGGTTTCATCCCCGGCAGAGAAGGGAGAGACAGACAATGGGGTGAGAACATTGCTCTTGCTTCATAAAATTTGAGAGGAAAATACCCCAGGTCTACTCCTGTCGATTGACGCTGAAAAAGCGATCGACAGGGTAGACTGGGGAATCATGATGAACACCTTGGAAGCCATGGGGATGGGCCCAAGGATGGTCCAATGGATTAAAACATTATATAAGCATTCTACTGCAAATGTGAAGGTCAACAGGACTTTATCTTCCCAATTTGAAATTTACAATGAAACGAGACAGGGGTGTCCCCTATCAACTCTATTATTTGTACTATCATTAGAACCCCTGCTGGCAACAATAAGGAACAACCCAGACATAAGAGGAATTAAGATAGAGGAGGAACATAAAATAACAACTTACGCGGACGATGTATTATTTTATATTTCTAACCCTAGGATTACAATGCCCAATCTAATGAAGACTCTGAAATTTTATGGAAAAATTATCAAACTTAAAAATAAATCTCTTTCTCAATCAGAGATTTTAAACATAAATGTAAATAAACAGGAAGAACATTGTTTACAACAAGAATTTCAATTTATATGGAAGACAGAACTAAAATATCTAGGAATAAGATTAACATCATCCCCAGGGAAATTATACCAGGTAAAATTACATCCCACTAATAAATGAAATAAAAAACAAAAATAAGAAAAAGGTCCCTCTTACGGATAGGACGAATAAATACCATAAAGATAATAGAAAATTTCAAATGTTGTCTTTTCCCCTACCTCAGACATATTTTAAAACATTAAAAAATATAATAACCAAGTTAATTTGGTAGAATAGGAAACCGAGAATTTCCTTCTCAGTATTAAGGAGAGATAAAACACAAGGTGGGCTAAAAGGTACCAGACTTTAAAAAATATTATAATGCAGTGGTAATTTCACGAGTAATGGAGTGGACAAGGGAGAAAAATGAAAAAAGATGGGTACAAATCGAGAACGTAATGAGTGATACACGGTTGGGTAGAATTATTTGGATCCCACCTCAATATAGAGCACTGGATGAGAATACACATGCACTGACACAAAATTTATTTAGAATCTGGGATCTAATACATAAATAAGGTAAATGGAAATATAGTTCTCCACTAATACCACTGAAAGAAACAAATTACTTTATACCGGGAACAGGGAAATTATTTGGAGACTGGTTAAAAACGAAAATGCATGACTAAAGGATATAACAGAAAAGGGGAAAATATGCACATTTTAGGAATTAAAACACAAGACAGATTTTATGGTGATTAACCACTTCCCGACCGTCGCACAACGATATACGTCGGCAGAATGGCACGTACAAGCAGGAGGGCGTATATATAAGTCCCTCCTTAATGCCTGTCCGTGCCATCGGGAGCGCGCCGGTCAGGACCCCCGGGAGTCCAGTCGCGGTCCCCGCGGACTCGATCGCCGCGGGCACACCCGCGATCGTCTCACGGGAAGGCTCAACGGGGAGATGCCGAGATAAACAGCATCTCCCCGTTCTGCCTAGCAACTAGTGACGCCGATCTCTGCTCCCTGTGATTGAAGCAGAGATCAGCATTCACTAGCTGACAGCCACGCCCCCCCACAGTAAGAAACACACCCCTAGGCATACTTAACCCCTACACTGCCCCCTTGTGGTTAAACCATTCACTGCCAGTGTCATTTATACAGGAATCAATGCATTTAAGTAGCATTGATTGCTGTATAAATGACAATGGTCCCAAAAATGTGTCAAAAATGTCCGATGTGTCCACAATAATGTCGCAGTCACAATAAAAATCGCTGATCGCCGCCATTACTAATAAAAAAAAAAAATATTAATAAAAATGCTATAAAACTATCCCCTATCTTGTAAACGCTATAACTTCTGCGCAAACCAATCAATTATCGCTTATTGCGATTTTTTTTTACCAAAAATATGTAGAAAAATACGTATCGGCCTAAACTGAGGAAAAAAAAAAGTTTTTTTTATATATTTTTGGGGGATATTTATTATAGCAAAAAAATAAAAAATAATGCGTTTTTTTTTCAAAATTGCCGCTCTTTTTTGTTTATATCGCAAAAAATAAAAAAACGCAGGGGTGATCAAATACCACCAAGAAGAAAGCTCTATTTGTGGGAACCACGTCGCACGACCACGCAATTGTCAGTTAAAGCGACGCAGTGCCGAATCGCAGTTCCTTCAACTTCACAATTATGTGCCACTTTGTGTGGTCTATCACATAAAATCCCATCTAGGTAAGCAGCCGTTTTACTGGCATGTAACCTAGTACCTGTTCAGCGGGCGCTAAGCTGAAACACATTCCATCCAGATATCTACATTTCTTGAAATGCAGGTTGCTAGCAAAAGAAAGGTCATGGCAAGGATGTTGCCATCCCTGGCTCTTCTTAAAATGCCTCAGCTTTGCAGTCCATTTGACTTTTAACGTTTCCACCAACCTCAAATGATAGGTCTGCATTCCTGCAGACCTGTGGTGGCCCTTGTCCTGTACTGTATGCCAAGATGTAGAATTTACAGGTAAGTCAAAATTCCTTGTATCTTAATCATACAGTACATGACATAAGCAGAATATTCATGCACCATGAGACTACCCCAAGAAATAAATAGGAGGGGTGGGCAAAATTCTGACAACAGGCCCAACAACAAGGGTCAGAAGACCCAACCTCCTGGAGTTGCTGCAAAAACCTTTCAACTAGAATCTTCATTAGCAGAAGATGCCTACCTTGTAAAACATTGAAAAAATATCAACAGAAGACTAGGTGGTGGCCTTACACAACTGGGCTACAGAGGCTTGGTGCCAAAAAGCCCAGGAAACTTCCACCACTCTGATGGAATGGGCATGTAAAAGCACAGAAGCTCTTGCACTCAAATTTTGTATCCATCGTGCAATGGTGGGCTTTGAATCAGGATGTCCCTTGCTATGTCCAGAGAACAGAATTAACATCTGATGGGAACAATAGCCTTGAGATATTCCCTAATGGTTCTATGTCCAGACAATGTAGAGAGATTTCCTTTGGATGCTTAGGAGCAGGGCAGAGAGACGGGAGGACAATGTCCTTGTTGAGATGTAATGCAGGTGAAAATACAGCGGCCATCAGTTCGCTATCATGTCTGCCATACATGTTTCTGAACCAAAAAATCTGCTTTACTTCAGCGATCCTCTAGTCTAGGGGTCCCCAAACTACGGCCCTCCAGTTGTTCATAACTACAATTCCCATCATGCCTAGTCATGTCTGTGAATGTCAGAGTTTTACAATGCCTCATGGGATGTGTAGTTTCTCAACAGCTGGAGGGCTGTAGTTTAGAGATCCCTTCTCTAGTCAATGTTAGTAATGCCTCAGGCTTAGTGGTCAGTGGAAGTAAAACAAGTACATAGCAGCCATGGTTAGTAGGAGAAGAAATAGTGTGCCATAGTTGGTACTGGTAGGAGAAATGGTGCCCAATCATTGGAATAGTACACAATATAAGGAATAGTACACCATCATTAGTATTAGTGGGAGGAATCGTGTTTTATCATTGGTGTCAGTGGAATGAATAGTGCCTCTTATCAGTGAGTGGAATAGTGCCACAATGGCAGGATAAAGGCAAGTAAAGGGCCGCATCCAGCCCACGGCCACAGTTTGGAGATCACTGCTCTAAAGGAATATCCCTTATAGGTTCAAAAGGTAGCTGAGCAAAGTTAATATTCCAAGTAAGCACAGGGTGCTGTAAAGGAGACGTAATACAAGATACTCCTTGAAGAAAAGTTTTTACACGGGACAGAGAAGCCAGAGGCTTTTGAAAAAGCATGGTGAATGGTCAGATAGCTCAATGGCAACATGGGCCAGGTGCGCAAGCAGGAACACTATCCAGCCCACGGCCACAGTTTGGAGATCACTGCTCTAAAGGAATATCCCTTATAGGTTCAAAAGGTAGCTGAGCAAAGTTAATATTCCAAGTAAGCACAGGGTGCTGTAAAGGAGACGTAATACAAGATACTCCTTGAAGAAAAGTTTTTACACGGGACAGAGAAGCCAGAGGCTTTTGAAAAGGAATGGGTAAAGGACAATACTGGACCTTTAAGAGTATTAAAGGCCCATTTCTGGTCAAAACCTGATAGTATGAAGGTCAGAATGTGAAGAACAGACTAATCTCTGGGACTGAAGTTACAGTTTTCACACCTAGAAAAAAAGGATTTCTAGGTGCAATACTGTTCGAGGTGCGTCTAAAAAGCATGGTGAATGGTCAGATAGCTCAATGGCAACATGGGCCAGGTGCGCAAGCAGGAACACTATCCAGAGAAGCGCCACCATCAGGGTAAACCCGCTATGGGCACAGTCGAATGTAGTCAATGTGAGAGGTAGGGTCACAGTCCCACATGATGCTCTTTAAAGTACATGACAGGTTGCACAATGCCAAGGCTTTTTTGGACAGAGGCGATGAGTTTTTCAACATTAGCAAGAATGTTGCATGAAGCTCCCTTCTCAACAAAGTGACAATCTAGGAGGAAAAAAACTTCCACAGCTTCCTCCATTACTGCCTTTAATATTCTCTTCATTCCTTTCTGTGTCTGCAGCCTCTAGGACTGGCATATCGAGATCCAACCAACACTGTCTTCTCCTGGCCGGGATGGCTTCCCTGTGGTTGCAGGAAAGAAATTTGCATTGTGTATGGCTTGCCTTATTGTCTGCATCTTCATTTTCCTCCTCCTAAGTCACTAAGAGGGTTACTTTGAGAACATAGCAGAAAGCCTGGCTTTAGATGCAACTCTATAAGCACACTCTAAATACCTGGAAGGTAGACACCATTTCTTATAGTATCAACAAAATTCCTTCCTTGAAGCAGAGTTTTCACTTACTGTCAGCTGTTGACTACACTTATGACAGAAAGACTTGTCATGTGAATAAGACAACTTAACATAACAATGTCTGCAGCATGTTTTTAAAACATCTGAGGCAGAGGTTGGGGCAGAGGGTGGATTAGTAGAAGTCTCGGAAAAAAATGATTTTTCAGACAATTTTTCCTCTAAAACAATTGATCAGGCAGCAGTCCTAAGCAATGCCCAACTTCAAGAAAGGGAAGGTGCCAAATAACACACTGCATGACCAACCAACCAACACAGTCACACTGCTGACGAAGGCAAAACCACCGCCACTGAAAAGCGTTCATCCACCACAGGCTGAGCAGCCATTGTCACCTTTGTCTCTCCTTCTATGATCCAGTGGGTAAGGGGAAAGACCATGCTGCCCAGTCCTTGACAAGCTGATGTTCTGACAATCCCAATTCAAGGCCACTTCCCAGAACTGCCCTGCCCTCCCAAGCCCGCAGAGCTGAGTTTCAACACTACCACTTCTGACAGGAAGACAACACAGGCAACTCACATCCCCTCAAACAACAAAACAGTTAACACTGCACTGCTGCTGGATGCAAGGAAACACAATCTAAACTGAGGAATGAGGAGGGTGGAAGAGGTTTTTCACCAATCTGCTGGTGTTTCTTGTGGAGGGAAGAACCAATCAGCTCTAAAATGTGTGCCCTGAAAGATAACCGAATAAGATGCATAAAAGGCTGCTAAAGCTTACAAATATGTACCCTAGGTATACAGACACTTTATTTTCAGAGCTGAGCACTACAAAGTTTTCTGCCTACTGATAACATTCAGAAGGCAAGACATCAAACTCACTATACTGCTGGTCGGGCCTACAGAAGGAACAGTAAAATGGGGGTCACGGTAACCTTTCTGTTGATGCCTCTGCTGCCTCATCATATCTAGCAGAACTAAAACATTATGCTTGGGAAATCTGTTCAGTGACTGACTGTTTCATTTTGGCTTGCTTTCTTTTATTTTAGACAAAACATTCAGTAATTTAGAAAATTTTAGTTATAGGTGGAGTTCGATTTGCTGATTTAGCCTCTGTCTTCATCCACTGTAACATTCTCCATTATATAAAGCAAATAAAAACCAAATCCAATGAGGATATAGGAAATCTACAATAATGGCCACATGCAGCTTACAGAATTCAAGTACAGAGGCCTCATCAATTGGGTCTCTGAGAGGTATAATAAACAGCCAGGTCATTTCGCTCGCTAGCATTTACCTAGAAATAAAATCAGTTTTATTTAGTCTGGCTACAACTCCAAAAACCCTCCAAAGCAGATCCCTGCATACGAAGTTATTACAGGATACATTAGTGATAGTAGGGGCCAGCTGATGGAACACCAGAACAAGGCATCCAACTCTCCTGGTTCAACAGAGTGAAGACAGGAGGATACAGGCTGCCAGAGTGGTAAGCATAACGGCTCTTCTTTTGCTAAGAGCACAAGAGAGATTTTTGGCCAATTACTGTGTATTTTTTTGAAGCAAACAGGCGAAAGATCTTAGATGTGCCATATAATTTAAGCCTGCTGCTTACCCCGAAGCGGAAATGAAAAGTGCAAAACTTTCAAGGAAAAAAAAAAAACCCAAAAGCTGCAAGCCAGTATAAATTGCAGGCACCTAGGAGGTGACTACACCTACCAGAAGCAGTCTACAGTTCTGAATCCCCACAAGCCTATTGGGATAAAGCTCTGCACATCCTAGTAGTGTTAAATCTGCATGAAGCACATTCCTATTACCCACTGAGGTGTTACTCATATTAATCCAACAGCAATATGTGAGGGTAGGGAGGCAACAAGCAAAATTTTAAGACTTCCAGGAAAAGTCAAAGCTTTACTCAATCAAAATATCTTACAGATTCAGTAGCAGTGGGGCTAAAGGCAGTTGCCGATATTTGGGGCACTTTAAAAAGGAAACTTTTGGGTATGGGTTTAAATTTATTGTTTCTACTATAAAAATACAACTTAACTTTGCAGATAAACTTTGTTTTTTTACATACCTAAGGATTCACAGAGTACCAAGGGTTAGTTTGAGACAGCACAACAGTAGGCTGGCTCCATCTCACTGAAACCTTGGATTGAGCAGTCCGTTTAAAAATGAGTCAGGGCTCTGACTCTTTATTGTGTGTAAAAATGTCAGCTTCTGCAACTGAATTCTGTAAATAGCCTTTTTACAACAAGCGAGATAATGGGGGTTATTTACGAAAGGCAAATCCACTTTGCACTACAAGTGCACTTGGAAGTGCAGTCGCTGTAAATCTGAGGGGGAGATCTGAAATGAGGGGAAGCTCTGCTGATTTCAATCACCCAATCATGTGCAGGCTAAAATGCTGTTTATTTTCCTTGCATGTCCCCCTCGGATTTACAGCGACTGCACTTTCAAGTGCACTTGTAGTGCAAAGTGGATTTGCCTTTCGTAAATAGCCCCCAATGAGTTCCTAAAATATATGAAACTGCTCTACTTGCCAATTTAAAAAGTAAAATACAAGGGGGGCATGGCCAGGATGTGAGAGCGACAAGACATGCCCTGCTGTAGCTCCCACCATCTGTCTAAATCCTGGGCTTTCCCTAGCCATCCTGCTCTGCAGACATCTCCATACCGCTTGGGCGGCTGCTTCGGTTCTTACCATGACTGGTAACCATAAATCCAGCAAGAAATCAGCCTCCCACAGCTCCCGACCCACGCCGCCGATAACTTGTGCGGCGGCCACCTTGCCTGTTCCTTCCTCCTCTCCAGCTTCAGTGGCGGTGCAGGTGGAGGCCTGGATGGCGGTGGGTCTAACTTCCGATCCAGATGGTGATTCATACTCGACAACCCTGGAGCCTACAACAGACTAGTCCACTGCTGCAATCCTGATGGCCATCACAGAAAGAAAGTCCTCCATGAAGGGGAAGATAGATAAGGTGGCATTAGAATGTAGGCTCATAAGGCAGAATATGGACAGGTTTAGAGGCCGCCTTACAGATGCAGAGCATCGCATCTCGGCAGTGGAGGATACCACAGCCTCCACTGTCCAAACACTGACTAATCTGCAACAAACGGTTACAGTCCTCACGGCCCACTCAGAGGATACTGAGAATCGCCTCAAACGCAATAACGTCCGGGTAGTCGGGTTCCCGGAGGGCGCAGAGGGCCCTAACCCTGCAGTGTTCGCTGAGGCCTTCAAGGAACTTTTGGGCTTGGAACAACTGTCCCCTATGTACACAGTCGAACGTGCGCATAGAGTGCCTACCGGCCCGAGACCTGCTGGTTCACTGCCGCCTGCCTTCTTGGTCCGTCTGCTTAACGTCAGAGCCAGCAATCAGATCCTAGGAGGCCCGTAATCTCCCTGAATTGCGACATGAAAATGCAGTGATCCATCTGTACCCTGATTTCTCCCCTGATCTACAAAAGAAAAGGAGCTCTTTCACGGATGTTCGCAGACATCTACGGGAGAAAGGCCTGATCTATAACATCCTGTATCCTAGTCGCTTGAAAGTCATCCACCATGGTTCTGCTAAGTTCTTCGAATCGCCTGCGGGGGCTGCTGACTGGCTGCATTAGAATCTCCTAACATTGGTAGGTTGCCTTGCCCGCCTGGCTCTGTGCCCACCACCAGGGGCAATTCTTCTCACCCTTTTCTGAGATGGTGCTGGGAGCTGCGGTACATGTCCCTTGCTTCTGAAGTGGATCTCCTCTTCAAATTGCCCCCACCCGCAAGAGATTCTTATTGGAGAGCTCGGGATTGCATGTACATTTACTGCGGGTGTCTAAGGTGACCCCTCGGCCCCTCTACAAGTAGATGATCCCTTGGAACAGTCTGCTGCAGTTTTTTCTAGTTTTGGGACTGAAGTTTCTCTGTAATTTTAACAGTTTTTTTGGTTTGTTCCGCCTGAATTAACAGGGTGTTGGGATTATAGCTTATTTATTTTTATTTTTTCTACCCTCAGTTTGTTTTTTCTTTTTTTGTGTTTTGCCCCAAAAGTTGGGACCAATGGGTATACCCATCCCTGGTCTGTCTTTGGGCCATCCATCTGCCTTGCACAATCTGTACTGAGCCCCCTAGCTTACCCTCTAGTCACACACATCCTCTCTCACTGGACTATAGGTTATTGCTGTATGAGTAATATCAAAATTCTCTCATGGAATCCCCGTGGGCTAAACTCAAAGTTTACGTTTAAGAGCTTTAGTTCTTCAATATCTAAAATCGCAGAACCCACATATAGTTCTCCTACAAGAGATGCATTTGATGGGTAGTAAAACACTCTCCCTTACCAGGAACTGGATGCTGAGAATGATACACTCTACACCAGGGCTCAAAATTTCAAGTCCTGAGCTACTAGCCAGGCCTCAAGGGTTACTCGCCACCAGTTGCCCCGCCCAACCCCTACCCTGCCCCGCCCCTAAACCCGCCCTCAAATTATCTCATTAAATGACACCTTTAATGTTTTATGCAATTAAGTTATAAAAATATTAACAACTTTAATGTTAATGCAGCCTGTGTCCCCCCCCATGTGCAGCCTGTGTCCCCCCCCCCATGTGCAGCCTGTGTCCCCCCCCCCCATGTGCAGCCTGTGTCCCCCCCCCCCCATGTGCAGCCTGTGTCCCCCCCCCCCCCCCATGTGCAGCCTGTGTCCCCCCCCCCATGTGCAGCCTGTGTCCCCCCCCCCATGTGCAGCCTGTGTCCCCCCCCCCATGTGCAGCCTGTGTCCCCCCCCCCCCCCCCCCTCCCCCCCATGTGCAGCCTGTGTCCCCCCCCCCATGTGCAGCCTGTGTCCCCCCCCCATGTGCAGCCTGTGTCCCCCCCCCCCCATGTGCAGCCTGTGTCCCCCCCCCATGTGCAGCCTGTGTCCCCCCCCCCCCCCCCCCCCCCCTTATGTGCAGCCTGTGTCCCCCCCCCCATGTGCAGCCTGTGTCCCCCCCCATGTGCAGCCTGTGTCCCCCCCCATGTGCAGCCTGTGTCCCCCCCCCATGTGCAGCCTGTGTCCCCCCCCCATGTGCAGCCTGTGTCCCCCCCCCCATGTGCAGCCTGTGTCCCCCCCCCCCCCATGTGCAGCCTGTGTCCCCCCCCCCCATGTGCAGCCTGTGTCCCCCCCCCCCCATGTGCAGCCTGTGTCCCCCCCCCCCCCATGTGCAGCCTGTGTCCCCCCCCCCATGTGCAGCCTGTGTCCCCCCCCCCATGTGCAGCCTGTGTCCCCCCCCCCCATGTGCAGCCTGTGTCCCCCCCCCATGTGCAGCCTGTGTCCCCCCCCCCCCCCATGTGCAGCCTGTGCCCCCCCCCCCATGTGCAGCCTGTGCTCCCCCCCCCATGTGCAGCCTGTGTCCCCCCCCCATGTGCAGCCTGTGTCCCCCCCATGTGCAGCCTGTGTCCCCCCCATGTGCAGCCTGTGTCCCCCCCATGTGCAGCCTGTGTCCCCCCCCATGTGCAGCCTGTGTCCCCCATGTGCAGCCTGTGTCCCCCATGTGCAGCCTGTCCCCCCCCCCCATGTGCAGGCTGTGTCCCCCCCCCCCATGTGCAGCCTGTGTCCCCCCCCCCCCCATGTGCAGCCTGTGTCCCCCATGTGCAGCCTGTGTCCCCCATGTGCAGCCTGTGTCCCCCATGTGCAGCCTGTGTCCCCCATGTGCAGCCTGTGTCCCCCATGTGCAGCCTGTGTCCCCCATGTGCAGCCTGTGTCCCCCATGTGCAGCCTGTGTCCCCCATGTGCAGCCTGTGTCCCCCATGTGCAGCCTGTGTCCCCCATGTGCAGCCTGTGTCCCCCCCTATGTGCAGCCTGTGTCCCCCCCTATGTGCAGGCTGTGTCCCCCCCTATGTGCAGGCTGTGTCCCCCCCCTATGTGCAGGCTGTGTCCCCCCCCCCCATGTGCAGGCTGCCCCCCCCCCATGTGCAGGCTGCCCCCCCCCCCCATGTGCAGGCTGCCCCCCCCCCATGTGCAGGCTGCCCCCCCCATGTGCAGGCTGCCCCCCCCATGTGCAGCCTGTGTCCCCCATGTGCAGCCTGTGTCCCCCATGTGCAGCCTGTGTCCCCCATGTGCAGCCTGTGTCCCCCATGTGCAGCCTGTGTCCCCCATGTGCAGCCTGTGTCCCCCCCTATGTGCAGCCTGTGTCCCCCCCTATGTGCAGCCTGTGTCCCCCCCTATGTGCAGCCTGTGTCCCCCCCTATGTGCAGCCTGTGTCCCCCCCTATGTGCAGCCTGTGTCCCCCCCTATGTGCAGCCTGTGTCCCCCCCTATGTGCAGGCTGTGTCCCCCCCTATGTGCAGGCTGTGTCCCCCCCTATGTGCAGGCTGTGTCCCCCCCCCTATGTGCAGGCTGTGTCCCCCCCCCCCTATGTGCAGGCTGTGTCCCCCCCCCCTATGTGCAGGCTGTGTCCCCCCCCCCTATGTGCAGGCTGTGTCCCCCCCCCCCCCCCCCATGTGCAACCTGTGTCCCCCCCCCCCATGTGCAACCTGTGTCCCCCCCCCCCCCATGTGCAACCTGTGTCCCCCCCCCATGTGCAACCTGTGTCCCCCCCCCCCCATGTGCAACCTGTGTCCCCCCCCCCCCCCCATGTGCAACCTGTGTCCCCCCCCCCCCCATGTGCAACCTGTGTCCCCCATGTGCTGCCTACCTGTGGAGAAGAGAGGAGAGCCGCCTCTGGGAGATCACAGCAGGGAACATCACTGCTTTCGTTTCATCATAAGCTGTGTGTTCCCCCGCCGCGCGCCGTCACATAAGCCCCTCCCCTTGTCCGGCGAACTTTGATACATGTCACCCGTCCTAGGATTGGACGGGTGATCTGTCTATCAAAGTGCCGGAAAAGGGGAGGGGCTTATGTGACGGCGCGCGGCGGGGAAACACACAGCTTATGATGAAACGAAAGCTGTGATGTTTCCTGCTGTGATCTCCCAGTGGCGGCTCTCCTCTCTTCTCCTCGCCAGCCCTCAAAAATCACTCGCAAAATGCGAGTGTGCGAGTGTAATTTTTGAGGGCTGCTCTACACATTCTTCATATTCCATTATACTGGCCTGTACAATTGAACATGTGGTCACAGATCCCCAAGGTCGCTTTGCAATAGTGGTTCAGCTGCTGGCAATAGTAAATATCTATGTCCCACCCCCCTTCCGAAATTAGGTTTTGTTCACAGTTTTGGAGAAAATCGCCACCTTTGGTCCATTGAAGCCATTTGTGGCTGGTGACCTCAATAACATTTTAGATACCTCTAACCCAACTCCGGTACAAAACCTTGACCTCTGGCACTGCACTTGTTCGCCCCAAAGTTCTGCACTCGTTCGCCCCAAAATATACTGACCTATAACAAGCGCTGAGTGAAATAAACATACAACCCTTTGCTGGGCATTACATCACGAAAGATCTTGGTAGGCCAGGTAAAAGACAAAATTTCATATAGTGTTCCATTTTTGAATGATGTAGTAACCAAAGAAGCACTCAAGTAAAAAAGCTATAATTATTAAAAATACACAAATAGGTCTGTAGCAAAATGTTTTGGCTATAGTGGAATAAAGAATGTATACAATTGCTGAATTTATAACACAACTTATTTTTAAATGTTATTTTATCAGCTACAATAATTAGCGTCTGGATATCATGCCCAATCACAGAAGATGATTAACAAGCATATAGTGTTCCCCTATTGTGGAACTTTAATATAAACTTGAAAAGCCAAATGATAACTCCATGGTAATGGTCACTTTGGACTGATATGTCCAATAATACCCTTATATAAATGATAACTAGCAGATGGTATATTAAAGTCATTGCAAAGATCCTTTACATCATCCCTGGAGTACCCCGACCAATACTGTCTGCTCCTCCTTCCCTGTGGGTGCCTCCTCAGCAAACTGCGTGCTGAGGGGGCACGCCTAAGCTGGGCTGTGTACGTCCATAGACACACACACAGCTCGCCCACACCCCCTGTTCTCGCATTACAGGATTTAACTGACAGCAGCGGTGCTGCAGACAGGACAGCACTAGATCGAGAGAGGGCTCAGGGAGTGTTTTATACAGGAGGGTGTATGGGGAACTGGTATTGGAAGATTTTTTACCTTAATGAAGAGAAAGTATTAAAAAAAAAAAAAAAAAAAAAAAAAAAAAAACACTTTTGAGTTTAGAACCAGTTTACATTTACTAGTGGTTCTGAAATTTTCTACCGCCTCACACCCAAGGGTTTTGTAAAAGATGGCGCATGGTCTACATACATTATGCAAGGAGGTATTGGACTTAAAATTGGAGGCAATATCGCAATTCGATCAGATTTCCAGATAGAACAAAAGAATCTGAGCTGCAGAGCAATGATGAACTGTAAGGAAAATGCAAATCAATTAACTATAAAGAGACTGAGGTCAATATAAGAATACCAAAAGCTGCTAGTTAGTATGAAGTACAGGTACTTAGAGGGCATGTACCTGCAACAGCTCTCAGGATCTTAAATTGCCCATACATCAGCAGAAGTTTGTCCAAAATGCTTTGTCTTAGGAACGTGCATTTGATTTTCTAATAAATAGTGGGGTCAAAACAACTTTTGTTTTTGACTATAGTGACAAACAATCTAAATAAGCAGGATGGAAAATGTTTCTGGAACCAATTTTTAACTGTGAATTTGGTTTTCCTTCAATAAAAATTGTACATATTGTAATGAAAGCCGTTTACTTCGCCTGAGATACCATTCACATTTTAAATGCTTTCAAACTAAAATATTTAAATCAATGATGGCAATAAAGAATCTTCTCACAAACTATTTTTCTTTGAAAGTTTGAATGAAAATCGAATCATGTATATCCAAGCTTTAGCTGCACCTGCATGCCAGGCTGTTCTGAGCAAGCAAAGCTCCCACACTTTGTAATGTCAGAGCTAGCAACCAAGTTTTGCTTCTCACATAATTTCCAACTGACCCATCGCTACAACTGACCTTCTTAAGAAGAAGAGGGGGCAATATTCAGAAGTGTTAAAGCTGAACTCCAGCTTTCTTTTCACTAGAACTGAATGGAATGATCAGTCCCAGCGTAGAGCATACCTCTGTGCCATGTTGCTCTGTTCTCTGTAGATCCTCTGATATTGTGGATTTAGTTGAGGCTTTGTACCATGTGACACTGTGTATAGTCTGGATGTAGACTGAGGGCCTTACAGCCACTTCCTGCTCAATCTCTAGCCTAGAACACACCCCTTTGTAGTTTTCCAGAGTCTGCAAATGATGTAACTTCCTTCACAGCTCTGATGATGAGTGGGATGGAATACATCCTAATTAGCATTCAATCCTGCCCAGTCGCACCTACAGGAAGAGTCCAAACCTCCCAAGTCCCTCCTTACAGATCCCAGCATTATTCAAAAGGAAACCCCTTCATACACCTGATCTGAGAGCTAGCTGTGCTGCTTCTGGGTAGAATCGAATAAATCACAATTGGAAGTCAATCCTGCCCAGGTAAATATGCTGACCTGTGTGAACAGGGAAGAGTCCCAACTCTCAGATCCCACCCTCCCAGAGCCCTATTCTCTGTGTTTTGATTAATTTACATATTAACAGAACACCTTTATATTAACCTTCTATAGCCCTTCCTCTGTAGACTTGCAGTAAGCCATTATTATTTGCATGCTGTAAGACAGGAATGACACATTTACACCTGTTTTGCAGACTGAATAGTGATCTGCATTTGGACCCATCCACATCAACTCCCAGAACTGCTACAAGTACACCCATAGCCTGCCCTGAAACTACAGAGGCTCAAAGCATGATGGGACATGTAGTATCAGGACTGGTAATGCAAGGAAACAGGAAGTTAGAGAACTTTGAAATTCAGCCAGGAGGCATTACAAACACAGATAATTGTTTTTTACAGCTAAATAAGGCAAGATATAGATAAAATGACAGTGGCGTTGTGATTCATTTACAATGCATCTGTTTTGGGGAGGAAAAGCTGGAGTTCTGCTTTAAAGTCTTGTTGGATCTGAACAGCCAAGTATTCTGGTGAAGAGTGTCTACACTTCATACCTGTCAGCAGTTTTAAGTATTCTTAAAGTGAATGTCTCTTTAAACGAAGAACTGAAGTTGGGGGAAAGTTTGCTAGGGGCAGAGTTTTTTGGTAGAGGATACCCTGTATATCTCCTCTGGCAAAAACGACTTTCTCTTTTTTCTAGTGACTTAATACAACACCTGGGTGAAGAGCAGACTGTTTTTGAGTACTTCTAGGAGGCAAAAAGAAAACTTTCAGAAGAACTCATTACTGAGATTTTCAACTTGGAAAAAAATACTTGATCATTTAATCTCAGAAAAAAAAAAAAGAATGAAAATTAAAAAAGTGTCAACTTAAAGTAGAAATACTATGGCAAAACATTTTTTTTCCATTTGGGATAGAGTAAAGGAGGGTTATAACCACAGTTATGATTTTTTTTTTTGCCATCTGTGTTCCATTGGGGAGATTTACCTTGATTGCCTATCCCATAGCCGTTTTGGCTATGGGATAGGAAGTGAGAGGAAATCCCTGCAAAATTAGGGGAATCCCTTGGGGCCCCCTCAGGTCACCAGAACTAGTGTCCCCATTTTAACTTTTGCCCTCTATTACATTTCTGGGAAAAGCACAATATGTGGGGTTTATTTTACTTTCAATGATAATTGTAAACAGGACAAATAGAGGGTGAATCTCCCTGACAGAGGCACAGAAGGCAATAAAAACCCGACAGGGGTTCTAATCCATCTCTGTTCTATCAAAAGCTAAAAAAAATAAGTTTTGCCTTTTTAGCTAAACTTCCTAAGAATACCCATAAACAGACTGATGCTTACTTGCATCGAAACCTAGCAGCTAGTACGATCACAGTTGAATTATTTCCTGCAAAAGAAAAAGTAAGAAATTCTTTTCAAACCTCATGGGCAAGAAGGCAAACATTTGCATATTTGGTTTGTTTATGAAATTTAAAAAAAAGATTGAGTTTTATGTAATATTAAAACTTTAACAAGCAAAGTGGAATAACATTCAGCAGAGTGAACCCTCACCTCTATTTCCAACTGGCTGGGTTGGTATTGCATAGCAGCTGTTGAACACATTCCACTGGCTCCGTGTTGTAGCTCAGGCTGTGAGTAACTGCCCCCCCCTTCCATCACAGACACTGTGCAGGGCATCAGGGTCCTCGAGGTTGCATGGTGTCAGTCTATCTGTGTTAAAAAGAACAAAAAGACACATTGTAAGAGAGGGGAAGGGTAAAATGGAAGAACCTGAGTATACATTTTATTATAACAGGAAGTTCAATCTCATGTCTGTTTCATGTGTCATAAGCAAACAAACAATTTCTTGCTCTGAACAGAATGTGTGCTTTGCTTATGCAGGGCAAACCCATAGTTTCCCTTTAAAAAAAAGACTTTCACAGATGCATATAGTTACCTTCAGCTTAAACACAAAATAGAATGGTGGAAATGGGTGAAACACAGGTTTGGTGACCCTTGCCATTCTTCTTACTATGCCATCTAACAGTCTCTACACTCCAAGCCCTTTGTAAGACATTTATTGCTCCCTCTTTTATGTCACAGCTCTCCAGCAAACCCTATACTGCAACTGTGAAAATTGAGTAAAAAAGTAATTTACCTTGAATGCCTGTTTTGTAGTCTGTGTTCAGTCAGCCAACAGAAAAAAGAAAACGAGAAAGGAAGGATGAAGGAAAAGTAAAATGAGTTGATCTTTTACACACAGTTTTCATAGCTGCAGAGCAGGGAGCAGTGAAGAGATTACAACAGCCTCCACACAAAGCTACTGTTAGATGGCACAGCGAGAAAAATAGTATGGGTCACTTTAACAATGGGCTATACTACCTATGGTCACAGCATACGCTTTCAAGTTATAACATCACCGTTGCAATAACATTTCAAACAATAGTTATTTTGACAATCCAATTTAGGCCAGGTTAACACTGGTACACTGCAGTTTGGCCGCAGCACAGGACAGGTGCATGTGCAGTTTCCATGCATTTTACCCAAGCTTTTGGATATAGTCCCACTGAATTCTATTAGGTTACACTTTCTAAAAGCGCATGCAGAACTTTTGGTGCTCTTTCAGAAAACGCAGCAAAAACATGCAACCTAAAGAGTCAATGGGACCGCAGCTAAAAACATTGGAAACTTACGGAAACCGCACTTACACCCGTGCTGCGGCTAAACCACAGCGCATCAGTGTGAACCCAGCCTTAAGCTTGCTTGAAAAATCTCCTTTCATGTTGTGAGTTCTGAAAACACATAAGGACTAAAGAGTAGCCAGCTCGTTGTAAAAGTCAATCCCTCAGACGCAAAAGAAAAATATTAGATGTACTCCTCCCCTCAAATAGACCCTCGAAAGTCCGGGGATGAACTGTAACTAATGTAAACTTGGCTAGCTCTGAAGAAGAGGGTACTGCCCTGGAAACATGTAAGGCACGCTCCTAACATTTGGACAACACTTGTACACGACATGGGACAGTTTACATTGGATTAAGTGACGTGCCTGTCTACACTTACGTTTGTGAGTAGATTTCATCATTTTTTTATTCAAATAAAGTGGTTTGGCAATGCACAAGGCTGGTGCACCTTCTCTTTGTGTATTATGTTGCGAGTTCTGCTTGTCTGCTGGCCCTCTCTTTCTAAAAGTTCCTGGATTTCCTGCATGCTTTGTGGCTTTTCCTTTGCTGTTTACTTAGGGTTTCTAAGGCCCCATGCACACGAGACACAGATGCAAACTCTGCTGAACGCGTGTTTTAAAAAGCAGAAACCTGCGTTTAAAAACGCGCGTTTTGCTGTGTTTTCATGCCGCGTTTAGACGCGTTTGCGTCTATAAGCATTTGTAAAGATAACATCATATAGACCCTCCCCAAGCTCAGAAAGCATGTATTATTAACTATTTCTGCCAATTTGATCAGAGTGAGCAGCAGCAGCAGAGAGAGCAGTTGTACACTTGCATTTGCCTCTCTTTCTGTGTTTTTTTTTTTAATGGATCCCATATTGAATATATGTCAGGAAATGCTCCTGATGTTGCTCTTGATGCGGCAGCAATGTCGTCGCAAATTTGCATGAGAGGTCCAGAATCAGAGCTTGGCGATATTGGACCCATCCGTTGATGGCACAGCGAATGTCCGTTGGATATTTCACAAACATGTATGCATCAGTGAGTATATATGCTCTATGAACTATCTAAACTAATTACGACATTTTAAACAATTTTTTCTAGTATTTTTTATGGTTTACCATCATATTTCTGAGTTTTCTGCTCCAAAAAATTGGGTTCCTTTAAAAAGGCTTATAAACGTAAACGCGGCTAAACGCAGGTGCCTGCGTTTAGCTGCATTTTGCGTCTGAAAAGCAGAAAAGCAAAGTGTCTGAACGCATTTTTTTGCTTCTGGAAAAACGAGGTTAAACGCAACTGCATAAAAACGGGAAAAAACTAGACTGTGTGCATGGACACATAGGATAACATTGCATGCGTTCAGGTGCAGTTGAAAAAAGTGTCCAACTGCCTCTGAACGCGCGTTTAACAGCGTCTCGTGTGCATGAGGCCTAAGGATTACATATCCCATGGTAACTTGCTGTCTGTAACCAGTGATTCCTGTACTGACTCTGCCTCCTGAAACTTCTCCTCTCAGCACCTCTGTAGATCTGAAGGCAGGCTCTATTAAATGTATGACACAGCAGTGCCCACACACAGGACACGTGTCATAGAATTCAAGGAAGTAAATATGTGGAATTATCACAAAGTACGTTTACAAACTTTAACCACTTCCCGACCGGCGCACGCCGATGTACGTCGGCAGACAGGCAAAAGGGTGTACAGGTACGTCCCTTTGAATTTGCTGCCGTGCCATCAAGCGCGCACCGGTCGGGACCTCCATTAATCAGATCGCGGGTCCCGCGGACTCGATCGCCGCGGGCATACCCGCGATCGTCTAATGGGGAGGAAGAACGGGGATATGCCAATGTAAACAGCATCTCCCCGTTCTGCCTAGCAACTAGTGACACTGATCTCTGCTCCCTGTGATTGGAGATCAGTGTTCACTAAAACACAGCCACGTCCCCCACAGTTAGTAACACGCCCCTAGAAACACTTAAGATCCTGCTCTCAAACTTTTTCCACCGGAAATTCCGACAGAAAAAGCCTGCTAGAGCCCACACACGCAATCGGATTTTCCGACAACATAATCCGATCAGACTTTTTCCATCGGAATATCCGACCGTGTGTACGGGGCATAAGGCTCGCCAGTTCCTAAATGTCTTGCAGAACAATTTTTGGGTCAGATGGTAGATGCACCAACTAGAAATAAAGCGTTACTGGATCTACTGATTTCCAACAATACAGACCTGATCACGGATGTCGAAATACGGGGCAATTTAGGTAACAGCGATCACAGGTCAATTGGCTTCAGTATAAATCACACAAATAGGAAACATAAGGGGAATACAAAGACACTGAATTTCAAAAGAGACAACTTCCCTAAACTACGAACCTTGCTAGAAGGCATAAATTGGGATAAAATATTAGGAACAAAGAACACGGAGGAGAGATAGGTTTGCTTTAAGAGCATATTAAATAAGGGCATTAGCCAATGCATCCCATTGGGTAATAAATTTAAAAGAGCAAACAAAAGTCCTGGATGGCTTAACTCCAATGTAAAAATTCATATAAAAGCAAAGGAGAAAGCCTTCAAAAAATACAAGGTTGAGGGATCAGCATCAGCATTCAAAATTTATAAATAATGCAACAAGAAATGTAAGGGTGCAATAAGGATGGCTAAGTTAGAACATGAAAGACACATAGCGGAGGAGAACAAAAAAATCCCAAGAAATTCTTTAAGTATGTAAACATTAAAAAAGGGAGGCCAGACCATATTGGCCCCATAAAGAATGAGGAAGGACATCTGGTTACAAAGGATGGGGAGATGGCGAAGGTATTTAATTTATGCTTCTCCTCAGTCTTCACAAGGGAATCGAGGGGCTTCAGTAACCAAAACTGCAGTGTTTATCCTCATGACACATAACAGGAAGCACATCCATGGTTAACAGAGGACAGAATTAAAATTAGACTTGGGAAACTTAACATTAATAAATCACCGGGACCAGATGGCTTGCACCCGAGGGTACTTAGGGAACTCAGTCAAGTAATTGCCAGACCATTGTTCCTAATTTCTACTGACAGTCTACTGACTGGAATGGTACCAGCTGATTGGAGAAAAGCCAATAGAGCACCAATATTTAAAAAGGGCCCAAAATACATCCCTGGTAATTACAGACTAGTTAGCCTAACATCAATAGTATGTAAACTCTTGGAGGAGATAAGGGACTATATACACAAGATTTTAGTAATGAGAACGGTATCATTAGCAGTAATAAGCATGGATTCATGAAGAATTGTTCTTGCCAAACCAATTTATTAACCTTCTATGAGGAGGCGAGTTGCCATCTAGATAAAGGAAGGCCCGTAGACGTGGTGTATCTGGAAGTTGCAAAAGCATTTGACACAGTTCCCCATAAATGTTTACTGTACAAAATAAGGTCCGTTGGCATGGACCATAGGGTGAGTACATGGATTGAAAACTGGTTACAAGGGCGAGTTCAGAGGGTGGTGATAAATGGGGAGTACTCGGAATGGTCAGTAGTGGGGTCCCCCAGGGTTCTGTCATGGACGCACCGCGCATGGCGCTGCAACTGGCCACGGGCGCACGGGTCCATTGAGATGTGTTCCAGTCCACAGGCATTTAGCGGTGAATAGACGTGCGCCAATGCATCGTGCACAGTAACGCAGCTTTGGCTCCGAGTGATCTTTAAAAGGGGCCTCTTCAGAATGCATCCTTGCTGTCTGATCTGCAGCTCATCCTGTAACCCGATCCTGAACCCGCATCTGCTCCAGTGTCTACCCGGCTTTCCTGACCTTGCTGCTGTCTCCAATCCTGAACCCTTGGCTTGCCTTTGACCTGCTCTGTGTACCCGTTTGTCTGACCTCCTGTTGCCGATCCTGCCTGAACTTTGACCATTCTCTGCCTGCCGCTTCTGTCTGATTGATCCGCTGTTGTGACCTGGCTTGTCTGACCCTGCTCCTGCCTGCTGCCCTGCGCTTGTGCACACCTGCCTACAGTCCTGCATCTGTGCGCATTTGTCTGCTGCTTCTCAGCGTCTTTGCATCCACAGCACTCAAGCCTGTTCCTGTCTCTGCCAAGTGGACATCATCTTCAGCCAAGCAAACCCTGCAGGCTCTCATACCCCACTGTGCTCTGAAGATCACTGTTCCCGCTCCAGTGATCCCAGAACCAGAGCCGTACGGGAGGTCTCCCTCTGCACGTCAGGTTGGGACCAATCCTATTTAATTTGTTCATAAACGACCTGGAGGATGGGGTAAACAGTTCAATCTCTGTATTTGTGGATGATACTAAGCTAAGCAGGACAATAACTTCTCCGCAGGATGTGGAAACCTTGCAAAAAGATCTGAACAAATGAATGTGGTGGGCAACTACATGGCAAATGAGGTTTAATGTAGAAAAATGTAAAATAGTGAATTTGGGTGGCAAAAATATGAATGCAATCACACTAGGGAAGAACCTCTGGGGGAATCTAGGATGGAAAAGGACCTGGGAGTCCTAGTAGATGTCAGGCTCAGCAATGGCATGCAGTGCCAAGCTGCTGCTAACAAAGCAAACAGAATATTGTCATGCATTAAAAAGGGGATTAACTCCAGAGATAAAAACGATAATTCTCCAGGTCTACGAGACTCTTGTCCGGCCGCACCTAGAGTATGCTGTCCAGTTCTGGGCACCAGCCCTCAGGAAGGATGTACTGGAAATGGAGCGAGTACAAAGTAGGGCAACAAAGCTAATAAAGGGTCTGGAGGATATTAGTTATGAGGAAAGGTTGCGAGCACTGAACTTATTCACTCTGGAGAAGAGACCCTTGAGAGGGGATATGATTTCAATATACAAATACCATAGTGGTGACCCCACAATACGGATAAAACTTTTTTGCAGAAGGGAGTTTAACAAGACTTGTGGCCACTCATTAAAATTAGAAGAAAAGAGGTTTAACCTTAAACTATATAGAGGGTTCTTTACTGTAAGAGCGGCAAGGATGTGGAATTCCCTTCCATAGGCGGTGGTCTCAGCGGAGGGCATTGATAGTTTCTTGAAACTATTAGATAAGCACCTGAACGACCACAACATACAGGGATATACACTGTAATACTGACATATAATCACACACATAGGTTGGACTTGATGGACTTGTGTCTATTTTCAACCTCACCAACTATGTATGTATTCTTTTAAAATTTTGCGTCCACTGACATATCTGCGGCAGTGACCTGGGCAGCTCACAAAGCGACTATTAGAGGAAATTGATTCAACTAGCCTCTAGAACAGGGGTAGGCAACCATGGCATTCCAGCTGTGGTGAAACTACAAATCCTATCATGCCTCTGCATCTAGGAGTCATGCCTGTGATTGTCAGGGCCTTGCAATGTCTTATGGGACTTGTAGTTTCACCACAGCTGGAGGGCCGAGGTTGCCTACCCCGGCTCTAGGAACAAGCCAGCAAAGCTGTCATTCAAAAACAGGAGGATGAGGAGGATCTGCATGATTTAGTACAAGCCCAAAAACAAACTCTGCACATGAACCTTAGGCAGCAAATTGACTCGTCTAACTCTCAACTTTAGCATAACGACTAAAGTGGAAAAACATATACACTGGTCTAGACACAAGTACTACTACATGCGAGATAAACCTAACACATTATTGGCACGAAAATTGGTCCATAGATCTTTCAACCCAGCCTTACCAAAATTAGGAACACATAATGGGGATCCTACTCAGAATCCCCAACTGACCGTGCAGGAATGCTTTCCTTTTTTTGCTAAATTGTATTTCACGCCGAGACCTTTCTCAGACCAGTTAGTGGACAGGTTTTTTCAGGATCTTTCACTCCCTCACCTAGCGCAAGCTCATGCGGAACAAGTGGACTCCACTTTCACGGACGCCAAAATAACGGCGGCAATCAAATCTTTAAACTCGCCCCGGATCAGATGGTTATTTGGGACACTATTCTAAAAAATATACTGAAGTACTAACACCCCACCTTTGTGTGTATTTTAATGAGTTGCAAAAGGGTCATCCAATACCGCCGCACAAAAATTATGCGATGATCCATGTGATCCCAAAACCAGGCAAAAACCTTGGTGACTGCACCAATCACTGCCTCATTCCACCCATAAATGCTGTCTTATTATGACCAAAGTTTTAGTAAATAGAATGAACTCCTTCATATCGCACTACAAACATCCAGAGCAGGTAGGGTTTGTTCCTAGTCAGCAGGCACCAGATCAAACCAGACGTTTGTTTGACATCATATCGGCGATCCACTTGGATTGGGAAAATCAGGAACGACAAAAGGGATTGCTACTCTCCTTGGATCTACACAAAGCTTTTGATTACCTGTGTTGGCACTATCCCCATGTCCTTCAAAAATATGGCTTTGGTACCCACTTCCTGACATTTCTACTTACGCTCTATCAGGAGCCCACAGCAAATCTACAAATCAAGGGTTACAGTTCCCTGTGTCGGTCTATAGGTAGGGGCATGCACCAAGGATGTCAACGATCTTATTTATCCTGGCCTTAGAGCCATTCACCGTGGCGATCGAGTCCGCGGGACCCATGACCCGTCTCACGGAGCTTGCTGCGCAACCGCAGGCCACCTCTTAAAGGGCCACATACAGGTACATTAGTTTCCCTGTACGTGCCCTTCTGCCGCAGTACATCTGTCAATAATGTTATCATGTACCAGTACTTCTATATACTGTATTGTACAGTTTTACATCTGTATGCTTTAGAACCTTAAAGTGGAAGTAAACCCTTCCACATGACTTTGGCCTACAGGTAAGCCTAGATTAAGGCTTACCTGTAGGTCCAATAAATATCTCCTAAACCTACATGGTTTAGGAGATATTTAGCGATGAAAAGGCATCGCTGTCTACGGCGCATGCGCCGTAGACAGCGGCGCGCAGGCGCACTGAGAGCGCACTGAGTATGCCGCTCTCACGGCAATATGCCGATCTCGTGCGCATGCGCGGGAGTGACGTCATCGCCGCTCCAGCGAATGATATCGCTGGAGCGGCGAGACCCGGAAGTCACTCCGGCCCTGGATGGCGGCGAAGAAGATTGAAGATGAGGACCGCTTCGGGGGCTTCGTTTTCAGGTAAGTTTTTCATAATGAGCTAGTATGCTATGCATACTAGCTCATTATGCCTTTGCCTTGCAGGGTGTCTTTTTTTTTTTTTTTTAAAGAGGCTTTACTTCCTCTTTAATAAAAACGATTGGAAAAGAAAAAAAACAGGTGTATATCAATGTAAACTGAACTGAGCTGAACTGAAGTGCAAATGGATGTAAACTAGGGCTGCAACTACCGATTATTTACATAATCGATTATTAGGCCAATTAATCAAAACAATCGGTTAATAACCTTAAAAAGAGTGTGGTGTATAATTTAGTTAATGTGTAAAGTTTAAAAAAAAAAGGGCAATTTATTCTTAAATATCTCTATGCAGTGGTAAATATAAATAACCAACTATATGGTTAGGGAGCAAAATCTCTAATCCACTCTGAGAATAACAGATAGAAGAGATATACAGTATATACTATTAGAGGTTGAAGCTGGTAAATATCAGACTCCGTGATAAAAAAAAAAAAAACATGTATTTAAAGAAAAAAAAAAAAAAAAAGTTAGACGGTTTTGCAGATTTTAAAACTGTAATACATTATATGCTGGCCATACAAAAACAATGTCTTCCTGCAAAAAAAAAAAAATTAATTTTGAGAACGTTCGTTCGATTTTCTAATTGTTAGTGGGGTCAAATCGGCGTTCCACAGTGACGGGAAAATTTAGAAATAGAAAACCGCTTGGTCAAAGGAATTTTTAGACAGTGTATGGGTTTTTGTTCATTTTAAAACAGAATGTTAAAAGCAAGTGAACTTTAGGGAGTATGGCAATGGCTAGTGCTAGGGCAGATAAGTCAGAATTTTTAGTTGATTCTTGTTCTATTTTTAGCCAAAGCTTATTTTTCTCAGGGGAGAACCAATATTTCAGCTGGTCTAAAATGGATGCAAAATAGTAATTCTTAATGTCTGGTAGATTCATTCCTCCATAAGTTTTAATGGTGGCTAGAATTGAAAATGCGACTCTGGGTTTCTTTTTATTCCATATAAATTGTTGGAGCTTAGTATTCTATTGCGTGAAGAATTTGGCGGGTAGTGGGATAGGGACACATCTAAAATAGTATAGAATTTTTGGTAAAGTTTGCATCTAAAATGCAGCTATTTTACCGACCCAGGATAATTATAGCAGATATCACAGGAAACCTTTCCACGCTTACTCCTGCTTCAGCCCTATTAGGCATGGACCTTGAAAAATATCCCATTATACATAGAACTATAGTGGTCCACATTTTAACCACTTGCCTACCGCCTATTGTCAAAAGACGTTGGCAAAGTGGTTTTAAAATCCTGACCCCGGGGGGCGCGCATCGCGGCAATCGTTGTTGCGGGGTGTCAGTCTGACACCCCGCAACTACGGAGAACTAGAACACCAGGACAGACTCATAGAATCCTATTCTGGTAGCACTAGAATGCTATCCAGAATTTATCAAAGTTCTGGAAGGCTAGGTAAAGTTTGGAGGTAAATTTTTCACCTGAACTGAAAAAAAATAAAAAAAATGTCTAGATAAGGAACTATTGGAACTTTTGAAGCCAGAAAGCCATTACTTCTGCCAGGATCTTTGTGAAGATCTGGCGTTCTACAGAGAGAACAAATGGCAAAGCTACAAATTGCCAATATAGTATGCCTTTCCTGGTCTGAATACCGACATTTATGAGAACGGTGTATGGGAACATGCAGTTAGGCATCCTGGAGATCCAGAGCAACCACGAAAACTCCCTGCAATAGAAAATTCCTTACTAAATAAATGTACTGCATTTTAAAACCTTCGTAAAAGGATTCCCCCCCCCCCCCCCCCCCCCCCCCCAAGTTAAAAATCAACCTGAATTTTCCTGAACTCTTTCATTCTAGAAAACGCACAGGTGTAAAACCCTTGAGAAAGCACTAGCTCTCCAAGACTTGCAAAGTGAACTGTTGTTCAGAAAGGTACGAGACAAATATTAGCGCTTGTTACGTAAAACTGGCGGTAAGGGTGGTGGGGACAAAAATTCTAGGCGATCACCTTTCCTTCTGATTTGCCACACAAATGGGTTTATGCAGACTTCCCATTGTTTTAAAAAAAAGAAAAGCCTTCCCCTCTACCCCTGAGCTGGCATCACTTGCTTTCCTTTCAGGGTTCACTAAAAGTTAGCTGGACACCACCTTTCCCCAAGTCTTGTCAAATGAGCATCACTTTGGTTGTCTAATCTTTATTGTAACCTGCCTGAGACCTGTTTTTCTGGTTACAGAACATTTTCTTGTTGCAAAATCTATTATGTTTAAGGTGAAATTTCTCTCTTCTCAAAATAAATTAAAACAGCCTCCAAGCCAGAACCAAAAAATGTTGTTTACTTCAAAAGGAAATACCGCAGTCTATTCTTGAAATTAAGATTCCCTTCCCAGGCCTCGAGCCAAATGGCTCTCCTAGCAGAATTAATCAGCCCTACCTGTGGCCTTGACTGACTCAACAGCGGGATCTGCCAAAAAAGGCGACTGATTTAGCAACCAAAGACGAGGACTCTAGCCTGTTCAATAGGTGTATCCGAAAGAGAGATGGATCCAGTCTCTCCACCCATGCATCCAGATTTCAAGCCAAACTAATGGATGCCAAAGTCTGGCCCAAGAAAAAAGCAAAAGCATCCCAGGCTCTCAGGATTCAGCCTTCTTATCCATAAAATCAATCCTGTATTCTCGACAGATACGATTTTTTTTTTCTTACATCTGTGACAAGAGTGCATTTTTTGGGCACTTAAAAAATATATTTTCTCACAGTCTAAAGGGAAACCTACACGTACATGATGGGGACATAAACAACTTCCTCTCTGGCTCATAGGACCATATCTCTTAGACTAATTGACTTGAAAGGTTCTACATTTTTCGTTCCTGAAGATCCCTATATAGAACATCCCGTGCTGAAGGGATATTATCAATCTGCTTTTAGAGGGCTTTAGAAGCTGGTTAGTTTCTTCAACAGGGAAACAAATAAATAAATAAAAACTTGGTTGCATAGCTTCCCACCACATCCTCCTTATCTACCTCAAAGATAGCCTCACCTTCTGCCGGGAGAAGACAGTGAATATTGCTAGCATTTACAACAACCGCTAGTGATAATCGCATCTAAAATCCGGCAAGTTGGTTGTACCCAAGTTGATCATTCGCTATACTTGGGTACATTCAGCCTGCCCATACACGATTCAAATTGTCTATGGCCGACTTAAAGGCGCAAAATGTCAAGACCACTTTGCCTTGCATGGAATTCATAAAATCTTTCACAATGGAAGCAGTCTCAGACCCTGAAAATACTATAACACACTTGTGTAGAGCCTTGCCAAAAGCATCTAAGAGCCTGATTTACAGTTGACACACTTTTTGTTATATTTATGTGGCTTTTAGCCTAGAGAAAGCAGGGAAATATTAAGATGCAAAAACTCAACAATCCTGCTCCCTCCTGGGTGGAAGCTCAAAACACCCGAGTTTTAACTCACACAATGAAGCTCTAGTTCCAGATGAGAAGCCAGGTCTGCATTTTCACACCTCTAGCCAGATACAGAGTGTAGAGGAGACCAACGTCCCTGTTAAGGTAAACATACAAAAAATACAAGAGACAATAATCCCATTTTCTCGTAATGCTGGAACAGCAGCCAGCAGCTCGGCTGTAGCAGAATTGCGTCATCACCCGCCAGCAGAAGAAATGTTGGGTGCCATCTTGGGACACCTCTGGGACCCAGCCAGCCCCAGAGACAACTGAAGCCAAAGACACACGCAACCAGCACCCCTAGCATTCGTCGACCAGGAAAATTGTCCAGCAACAAAAAAAAAAGGGGCAGGATCTGGCATCTTAAAAATAGGAAACCTTCGGGTAAGCAGGTAAGGGGACAGGATAATACCCAGGAGCAGACTCAAACCACCTGTGCAGGCTAAAACATCAAACATTATGAAATGTAATCCTTGAGGCAGGAAACACAATGAAAACGGAGAATGAGGGGGGTAGGAACAATAAACTGCTTTAGGTATTGCGTCTTCTGTAGAGGGTGGAGCCAATCACCTGTCCTTGAAGAGGACTTGGAAAACAACCATTTACTCTAATATTAAATATCCAAAAGAGGTGGGCAATGCTTATACATAACAATTACAAAAGGCTATAAAACACATACACGCATTAAAATGTAATTTAACCCTTTTACTACTGCCACAGTAAGGGTTATGGCATAGCAGAACGACTTTCAACACGCCACCAAGTTTCCCTTAGGCTGCTTTCACACTGGGGCGGTTTGCAGGCGTTATTGCGCTAAGAATATCGCCTGCAAACCGACCCGAAACAGCTGTTTCTGTTCCTTCAGTGTGAAAGCCCGAGGGCTTTCACACTGAAGCGGTGCGCTTGCAGGACGCTCAAAAATGTCCTGCAAGCCGCATCTTTGGCTCGCTATAGGAGCGGTATATTTACCGCTCCTATAGCGCCCGGTCCCATTGAAAACAATGGGGGAGCGCGCCGAACCCGCCCGCGAAACGCCGCTGCAGCGGCGGTTTGCGGGCGGTATTGACCCTTTTTCGGCCGCTCGCGGGGGGTAAAACGCCGGTAAAGCGGCGCTAAATATAGCGCCGCTTTACCGCCAGCGCCCCCACCGCTCCAGTGTGAAAGCAGCCTTAGGCTACTTTCATACCGAGGCGCTGGCGGTAAAGCAGCACTCTATTTAGCGGCGCTTTACCGTCGTCTTAGCGGCCGCTAGTGGGGCCGTTTTACCCCCCGCTAGCGCCCGAAAAAGGGTTAAAACCGACCGCAAAGCGCCACTAGTCACTTCATCGACTATAAACTTATAGTAGAGTGGTGTCTATTGATGAATGCCTGGGATCGACAGCTGACATGCCAAATCACACTCATTAAAAAATTACCAATATTCTCCATCTGTCCCCATTAATTGTGGTCTGCTATCTGCCCCCATCAACCAAGTGCTGGTCTCACTGAGGACTTTCTTTTCAGGATACGATCTAAGGTCCCTATCTAACATGCATACATACACACACATGCTAGGGCCAATTTAGACAAGAGTCAATTAACCTACCAGCATGTCTTTGGACTGTGGGGGGAAACCAGATTAACTGGAGGAAATCCACACAAGCACAGGGAGAACATGCAAAGTCCATGCAGATAGTGTCTAGGCTGGAATTTAATTTAAAGACCCCCTGTGCTGCATGGTAAAAGTGCTATTTAAAAGAAAAAAAATGCACTACCACCCCAAAACACACACATAATGTATATGTGTAAGTTTTAGATGAGATAATGTACATAGGTAACTTGTGAGAGTCTGTACATGGACCATATGTGCTTATATATTTTTATTACTAATTGTAAGCCATAGTTTAACCCCAAAGCGGATTTTTAGTAGTTTTTCTGTTTATTAACTGCCTGAGATCCGCGCCATAGCCAAATGACGGCTACAGCCCGGATCTGTTGTGCCGGGAGTACGTCATATGACGTCCTCCCCTTCTGTGCACTCCAGGGAGCGCGCGCGCGTGCGCCACCGGGAGCACGAGCGCGCGCGCTCTCGCCGTGTCACTGGGCACCCGATGCGCGTGCCCAGCGGCCGCGATGTCCGCTGGGCACCCGCGATTGCCCGGTAACACAGCGGGACCGTGGATCTGTGTGTGTAAACACACAGATCAACGGTCCTGTCAGAGGAGAGGAGCCGATGGTGTGTTCTCTGTACAGAGAAACACCGATCGGTCTCCTCCCCTTGTGAGTCCCCTCCCCCCACAGTAAGAAACACTCCCAGGGAACATAATTAACCCCTCCCCGCCCCCTAGTGGTTAACCCCTTCACTGCCAGTGTCATTTATACATGAATCAATGCATTTAAATAGCATTGATTGCTGTATAAATGACAATGGTGCCAAAAATGTGTCAAAAATGTCCGATGTGTCCGCCATAATGTCGCAGTCACAATAAAAATCGCTGATCACCGCCATTACTAGTAGAAAAAAAAAAATATTTATAAAAATGCTATAAAACTATCCCCTATTTTGTAAACGCTATAACTTTTGCGCAAACTAATCAATAATCGCTAATTGCGATTTTTTTTACCAAAAATATGTAGAAGAATACGTTTCGGCCTAAACTGAGGAAAAAAAATGTTTTTTTATATTTTTTTGGGGATATTTATTATAGCAAAAAGTAAAAAAAATATTGTTTTTTTTTTAAATTTGTCGCTCTTCTTTTGTTTATTGCGCAAAAAATAAAAAACGCAGAGGTGATCAAATACCACCAAAAGAAAGCTCTATTTGTGGGGAAAAAATGATAACAATTTCATTTGGGTACAGTGTCGTATGACCGCGCAATTGTCATTCCAAGTGCATCAGCGCCGAAAGCTGAAAATTGGTCTGGTCACGAGGGGGGTTTAAGTGCCCACCCAGTAATCAGGTGGTTAACCACTTCAATACAGGACATTTTCATCCCCTTCCTGCCCAGACCAATTTTCTGTTTTCAGCGCTGTCACACTTTAACTGACAATTGCGCGGTCGCGTGACGTTGCACCCAAACAAATTTGACGTCCTTTTTTCCCCACAAATAGAGCTTTCTTTTGGTGGTATTTGATCACCTCTGCGGTTTTTATTTTTTGCGCTATAAACAAAAGAAGAGCGACAATTTTGAAAAAAAAAATAAAAACACACAATATTTTTTACTTTTTGCTATAATAAATATCCAATTAAAAAAAAAAAAAATTTTCTTCTACTAATTTTTGGTAAAAAAAAAAATAAGTTATAGCATCTGCAAAATAGGGGATAGATTTATGGCATGTGACATGTGACATTGTGACATTGTGACGGACAGATCGGACACTTTTGACACATTTTTGGGACCATTCACATTTATACAGCGATCAGTGCTATAAAATTGCACTGATTACTGTGTAAATGTGACTGGCAGGGAGGGGGTTAACACTAGGGGGCTAGGGAGGGGTTAATTATGTTCCCTGGGAGTGATTCTAACTGTGGGGGGAGGGGACTCACAAGGGGAGGAGACCGATCGGTGTTCCTCTGTACTGGAAACACACCATCGGTCTCCTCTTCTCTGACAGGACGTGGATCTGTGCGTTTACATACACAGATCCACGGTCCTGCTGTGTTCCCAGGTAATCGTGGGGGCATGGCTGACATCGCGGCCGCAGGCACGCGCAGCGGGTCCCGAGCATTGTGATGGGCGCGACCATGCGCCAGCCGGCGTTTGCCGCCTAGACGGAAGGGGAGGACGTCATACGACACCTGCCCAGGATGGGAGATCCCATCTGCGGGCGTCATATTACTATGGCCGGGTATTGAAGTGGTTAAAAGTCAGCAGCTACAAAAAGTGTAGTTGCTGACTTTTAATAAACACACACACTCACCTGTCCCACGGTCCAGCGTTGTGGCCGCCCGAAGCCTCGCTTCTCTCCCTCTTCTCTCCGCGGTGCCAGCATTGCAAGTGTGGGCACCCGGCTGTGACAGCTTGTGGCTTGGAGGGAAGGGGAGAGGAGGAGTGGCCTAGGCGGCGTGAGCGGAAGTGGGAGCTGGGTACCTGTCAAAACTAGGTACCCACTCCCCCCCCCCCCCCCCATAAAAATGACATGCCAAATGTGGCATGTGAGGAAACCTTAACCACTTGCCGCCCGCCCACCGTCAAATAATGTCTGGGCAGCGCGGCTCTCGTTTTGGGTGGACATGATATGATGGCCCTCCAGAACGACCGCTCTCGCCTTGGGGGCACGCATCGCGGTGATCGGTAGTGTGTCAGTCTGACACACTGCTACACAGATATCGGTAAAGAGCCTCTGACGGAGGCTCTTTACCACGTGATCACGATGTAAACAGGAAAAGCCATTAAATCGGCTGCTTTCCTGACAGAGGGGGTCTGTGCCGATTGTTTATCAGCACAGACCCCCCTCGGATGCCCACCCAGGACCACCAGGATGCCGCCAGGACCACCAAAGATTGCCACCACACTGGACCACCAGGTATGCCACACTAGACCACCAGGGAAATGCCAATCAAGTGCCGCATATCAGTGCCCAGCAGTGCCGCCCATCAGTGCCACCTATAAGTACCCATCAGTGCAGCCTTTCAGTGCCGCCTATCAGTGCTGCATATCAGTGCCACCTCATTGGTGCCACCTTATCAATGCCCATCAGTGAAGGAGAAAAAAAAAATAATGTTTACCAAATTTTATCAACATAAACAAAAGAAAAAATAAATTATTTATTTTTTTCCAAATTTTAGATCTTTTTTTATTTGTTTAGCAAAAAATGAAAAATGCAGAGGTGATCAAATACCTCCAAAAGAAAGCTCTATTTGTGGGAACAAAGTGATAAAAATTCTGTTTGGGTACAGGGTAGCATGATTGTCATTTAAACAGTGACATCGCTAAAAGTTGAAAATTGGCTTGGGCAGGAAGATGGTGTAAGTGCCCTGTATTGAAGTAGTTAAAGCTCAAGTTCCACTCTTGGGTGGAACTCTGCTTTAAAGAGGCACTCTAGCCATATTTGTGTCTATTAACAATCGGCATAATCGGATAAAAAAAAAAAACTGTAGCTGCTGACTTTTAATAAACAGACACTCACCTGTTCCACGATCCAGCGATGTGCTCACCAGAGCCATTCTTTCCATCTGTGTCTGTCCCTGACATCCCAACCGTGGGCACCCAACTGTGACAGCTTGCGGCTTCACAGTCAGGTGGCCACTGCACATGTGTGAGCCACCCAGCACTTTGTGAATGGTCCAGCAGTCTTCTGGGGCCTATGACAAGTCACCGAAGACTGTGGAGGGGGCTTGGGGGAATACATTTTGCTTGGATCGCATAGGCAATGGAGGTGGATACCCTGCCCCCTCCACAGAAAAAGGTCCATTTCGTAAAGAGGAGGGGGGAGGCCTCCTCTACTTTAAGGCAGGGCTCGACAAAACCCAGGCGCCAGATCGCAATTGCGACTGGAAATTGCATACTGGTGCCTGGGCTACACCGCAGCAGTGGTCTGGATTCCTGCGATGTGGTCCTCCCCACATGTGTGCAGACTTAGGGGGCTGGCCAAAACTAATGCCGCGCTTTACGGCCTGCTGCAGCAGTAAACATGCTCCTCCTCTGGTGGGTGGTGCTGTGATTAGCGCAGCTTGCTCTCACTGCCCAACCACCTCCAACATCATCTTCCTAGTTTAACAGCTGGGGTTCAGGTTGCGGCCTTGATCGGTCGTCCATTCCTTACCACCGCTGTGGAGTGTCATCTCGTCAGTGCCACCTATCAGTGCCCATCGGTGCTACCCGACAGCGCCCATCAGTGTCACCTCAGTGTTGCCTAATAGTGCCACCTTTCAGTGCCCATCATTTCCATCTCAGTGTTGCCCATCAGCGGACATCAGTGAAGGAGAAAAATAACTTTTTTTTTTTAATAAGATTTTGCAAATAAAAGTTTTTTTTTTTTTTTTCACTTGGTATCAGACATGAGCAATTCTTATTGCACCGACGCACGGGACATGCAGTCCTGGGCACTGGGCAGAGGACTTAAAAAAACTGGCTCCTAACTTTTTCAGCTGGCTCTTAGATTCTAAGCAAATTTGTCAAGCGCTGCTTTAAGGCCATTCAAAAAAATGATATTGGCAACTATGAATTTCCCTTCAATCACCACTATACCCAGCACTTCTAAAATGTAGACACTAGAACAAGGTATCCATACCTAAGATATATGCAAGATCAGAGGATTGAGATGCAATCCATGGCCCAGTACATGCAAGCAATTACACTTATGCGCCAGCTGCTGTCCTCAATCTTATCTCCCCTTCCTGTGACCACTCCCTGGTTTCACCAACCTAAAGACTGCAAAGCAGGGTAAAAAGGGGTTGAAAACTAGGGGTCATCTACATAGTTATCTATTATATATTTAACCACTTCCCATCCAGGCCAATTCTGACATTTCTCTCCTACATGTAAAATTCATAATTTTTTTGCTCGAAAATTACATAGAACCCCCAAACATTATATATGTTTTTTTAGCAAAGACCCTAGAGAATACAATGGCGGTTGTTTCAACGTTTTTTCCTCGCAGCAATTTTTCGAACACGTTTTTTTCAGAAAAAAAACAATTTCATGCTTAAAAAAAAAAAAAAAAAAAAAAAAAAAACAGTAAAAAGTTAGCCCAATTTTTTTTGCATAATGTGAAAGATGAAGATAGGCCGAGTAAATAGATACCCAACATGTCACGCTTTAAAATTGCACGTGCTCGTGGAGTGGCGCCAAACTTTGGTATTTAAAAATCCCCATAGGCGACGCTTTAAAATGTTTTACTGGTTACATGTTTTGAGTTACAGAGGAGGTCTAGGGCTAGAATTATTGCTCTCGCTCTAACGTTCGTGGCGATACCTCACGTGTGGTTTGAACACCGTTTTCATATGTGGGCGGGGCTTACGTATGCGTTCACTTCTGCGTACAAGCTCACGGGGACAGGGCGCTTTAAAAAAAATGTTAATTTTACTTTTATTTTTTTAGTTTGACACTTTAAAAAAAATAAAAATAAAATTTGATTACTTTTATTCCTATTACAAGGAATGTAAACATCCCTTGTAATAGGAATATGGCACGATCGGACCTATTTACAGTGAGATATGGGGTCAATAAGACCCCACATCTCACCTCTAGGCTGGGAAGCCTAAAATAAAAAAAACGATCACGGCCTCCCAGCCGAGGCAGCGCCGTTATTTTTAATGGGGCGTGACGTCATAACATCGCGCATGGCCTCCAAACGATCATAGAGATAAATCTCTATGATCACCATCCGGGGTCCGGCGGATCCTGTGTCCGACTCACCGATGGAAGCGGTGAGTCGGAAGAAGCACCGGAGGGCAGCGGGAGGGGGGGTGTCCTCTCCCGCCGCCCGTAAGAACCTTTGGTGCAGGGAATCGCCGGCTGAAAATGGCAATATCTGAATGATGTCTGTAGCTGCAGGCATCATTCAGATATACCCCCTAGAAGTCAAGGACGTCCCTGGACGCCCTACGTGCGCAAAGTGGTTAAAAGGTACCCATATAGCGCCGTCAATTTACGCAGGGCTCCACAAATTCATCACACACTCACATCGGTCCCTACCCTCAAGGAGCCCACAATCCAAGGTCCCCAACTCACATTCACATTCAAAATGTTTCTTTGGAATATCCCTCCTGAGAAACCCCTTCATGGAATAAACCCGAATACACACTAAGGCCCCTTTCACACTGGGGCGGTTTTCAGGCGGTACAGCGCTAAAAATAGCGCCTGTATACCGCCTGAAAAAACCGGCCCCATTCACTCCAGTGTGAAAGCCGGCGGGCTTTCACACTGGAGCGGTGCGCTAGCAGGACCGCAACAAAAGTCCTGCTAGCAGCATCTTTGGAGCGGTGAAGGAGCGGTGTATTTACCGCTCCTATACCGCTCCTTCCCATTGAAATCAATGGGAAACCGCGGGGATACCGCCCGCAAACCGCCGCTGCAGCGGCGCTTTGCGGAGGTTTTTAACCCTTTTGCGGCCGCTAGCGGGGGTTAAAACCACCCCGCTAGCGGCCGCATACCGCGGGTAAAACGATGGTAAAGCAGCGCTAAATATAGCGCTGCTTTACCGTCGCCGCCCCGCACCGCCCCAGTGTGAAGCCAGCCTAACAGTTTTTTAGTTTTCGCGAAAAAAAAAAACCTGGCAGCTCCAGTAGAAGACATTGTACTAACCATGTGGAGGTTTAGTTCAGCGACCTCCCCCACTGAGCTGTTGTGTTCTGACAGGTGGACAGTCTGCCACTGGCTAAGAGCGCTGATCGAGAGTCGATTGGCTGTTGGTTTTCCAGCATGCACGTCCGACAGAAGCCGACCAGCTTCTGTCGGACAGAGCGACATACACACAGGCAGAATGTCTTTTTTGAACCAGCAAATGTCTTCTGACATTCTGCCAGTGTGTACGGGGCTTAACTCTTTCAGGCCCTATCCCATATGGAAAAGGAGAAGGAAAATCCTGAGAAATTAGACAAAAGGGTGCTGAATTGTGTCATCTGAAGTGGAACAAACGTCAAGGGGATTTTTTCCTTTAATTTATGCTGTGTTTCTCTCCCTCGGTTTCTAAAGCCATGTACCAGTTAGTTGGATAACCAATGTCAAATCACTTTCTATTTGACTCAAAAGTGTTACTGCCAAGTAAATATGAAAGTAAAAGCAATTTATGATTTACGCTTATCATAAATAAACAGACTCAGGGCTTAACCAAACCATGTCCATTGAGCTGCATTTTTCTGCACATCACAGCATATGTATAGTGTGAATGTGACACACACACAAAAAAATGTTTTCTATGTGCCCTATTCACACCATACATGTGCAGTGTTGTGCAGAAAAGAATGTGAGCATGGCTTAAAAAGGACATATATAGTATCTAATAAGTTAAATATGTGTAAATATTTTATTATATCTTTTCATGTGACAACACTGCAGAAATGACACTTTGCTACAAAGTAGAGAGTGTACAGCTTGTATAACAGTGTAAATTTTCTGTCCCTTCAAAATAACTCAACACAGCCATTAACCACTTAAGGACCGGGCCTATTTTTCAAACTGGTTGTTTACAAGTTAAAATAATTATTTTTGCTAGAAAATTACTTAGAACCCCCAAAACATACATACATACATACATACATACATACATACATACATACATACATACACATATATATATATATATATATATATATATATATATATATATATATATATATATATATATATATATATATATATATATATATATATACACATATACACACACACACACACACACACACACACACACACACACACACACATTATAATATATATATATATATATATATATATATATATATTATATTTATTTATTTTTTGACACCCTAGAGCAAGGCTTAAAATTTCAAGTCCTGAGCTACTAGCCAGGTCTTAAGGGTTACTCGTCACCAGTTGCCCCACGTAATCCCTACCTTGCCCGCCCCTAAACACACTCTCAAATTATGTCACTTAAATGTTTTATGCAGAATTAAAATTACAAAAATAAATATGAATAACTTTATCAGTGCCGCCTCACCAGTGCCCATCAATGCAGCCTCGTCAGTGCCCACCAATGCAGCCCTGTCAGTGCCCACCAATGCTTATCCCCGCCCACGTTTGCCAGCCCTCATTTTCCACTGGCAACATTTTTTGAGGGCTGCCCTGGAGAATAAAATGGTGGTTGTTGCAATACTTTATGTCACACCTTATTTGTGCAGTGATCTTACAACCAGGGCCGCTGATAGAAATCATGGGGCCCCGTACAGCCTACCTGACGGAGCCCCCTTCAGCTCCCTCAAGCCCTCTCCTGGCCCCTCATTGAAAAAATAATCGCATGTAAATTGATCAGCGGACAGATCCCCCATTGAACATGCGGATTCCACTCTGTGTGAAAGAAGCCTTTATAAACAGACAGCAACCCAGGCAGGTTAAGATCATCAGCATTATAATAACACACAGGCAGCAGGTGCTCTATTATGGCTGGCATTGTCACAGTGTGTCCTGGGACAGTGCTTGACCTATTTGCTTGAAATCTAGGAGCCAGCTAGAAAAGTTAGGAGCCAGTTTTTTTTTCCAGCATGCCCAATGGCTGTCGGACTGGCTGCCATACACATGGGCCGAATGGCAGTCAGTTTTTATTAAACCGACCGATGTTGCCTGGCATGCGGCCCAAGTGTACTAGGCTTGATGGTGTGATGGGCAGCGGCTCAGTAGGGAAGGTATATATGGGTCCGGGGAGGGTATATACAGATATCACATACCTGGTTTCCTTTCTGTCACTTCTAAGCACATAGATTTTGGTTCTGTCTCATGTTTATGACGTCAGTGCAGCTTGAGGTGGGCATAGTTGGTGTGATGAAAGGAGATGGCGGAGTTGGTGTCCGGGAAGATGGCGGTGTGGGCAGAGTTGGTCTCTGGGAAGATGGCGGAGTGGGCAGAGTTGGTGTGATGGAAGGAGGTGGGGAGCCCTGGTGTAACGACATATTCGGTGACCCATCGCACGGAAGTGACGTTCCATCACCGATATCTTGCTGCACCCCACACTCGTCCACAGTAAGTATACACTAAGAAGGGGGAAAGCGGACATGTTGTTACACCCACCGGAGTTTTGCATTTTACATGTACTTATAACAGTAAAGTCCGTTTATATAGTGAAATACAGGACTTACAACTCCGTCTGACTACTTAGATCTTAAATTTTAAAAGCAGCGGCAACCCTGCTCATCTCACAGGTTTGCTAATCTCACAGAAGTTCGCTGCTTTTAAAATTCAACATCTAATACTACCTGTATTTCACTATAGAAACTCACTTTACTGTTATAAATACGTCTACAATGCAAAACTCCGGTGGGTGTAACAACATGTCCGCTTTCCCCCTTCTTAGTGTATCTTACTGTGGACGAGTAAGGGGTGTAGCAAGATGGCGGCGACGGAACGTCACTTCCGTAGCAACACCAGCCACCACAAGAGGGCGCCCGTTCCCCCGATGTAGGCCGCAAAGCCGCGGCCTCAATTACAGGTCCAGCGCAACATCTTAGTCCGCGCACCCGCGGGCGGGGGCCGCATAAGGACAAGACACCAGACCCAATGTAGCCCAGGCGCCAGGCCGATATTTCTAGTCGCCAATGCGACCTGGCGCCCGGGGTTTGTCGACCCCTGTCCTAGGACATGGCTGTTGGGTGCCCTTGTTAACTTATTACCAATAAGTTAACAAAATCAGCACCTAAGAGCCATGTCATGTGACACACTGACAGAAAAAAACTGCTGCCTGTGTATTATAGAAGGGGACATAGTAATGTGCAGTGTATATCTTTCACCCACCTACAGGGGTGCTGCAGCAGCCACAATGAATTCTGGCTTTCCCTCTCCTCCTGGATGACGTCTGCTGCCGTACCACTGCCTCACAGCCTCTCACTCTCCGTCGCCAACTACTCCTGAGTGGAGGAAATTCACTCTGCCAGGGAAGGAAATGGGCAGCCGCCGCAGGTGGCCGGGACATGTAGCGCGGCACGGAATGCACTGCGCATGCGCCCGAAAATGAGAAGAAAAAAAGTCCCTCACTCCCACTAGCACATATCATCAGAGAGGAGCCTGGAAAATAGCAATACACCAAACTAAGCCAGTAGGAGCGGCTTAGTGGGGGTGCAATTTAGAAAGCCTGTTCTACGCTGTCAGCGAGGCTGCTCAGGCCCCCCTGGACGCCAAGCCCAGTACAACAGGGCCAGTTGTACTGGCCTATCAGCAGCCCTGCTTACAAGCGTGATTTTTTGGAACAAAACACACGCATAATCTTTAGAAGAGGCTTCCTTCTGGGACGACAGCCATGCAGACCATTTTGATGCACTGTGCGGCATATGGTCTTATGCACGGACAGGCTGACCCCCCGCCCCTTCAACCTCTGCAGCAATGCTGGCAGCACTCATACGCCTATTTCCCAAAGACAACCTCTGGATATGACACTGAGCACGTGCACTCAACTTCTTTGGTTGACCATGGCAAGACCTGTTCTGAGTGGAACCTGTCCTGTTAAACCGCTGTATGGTCTTGGCCACCGTGCGGCAGCTCAGTTTTAGGGTCTCGCAATCTTCTTATAGTCTAGGCCAGTGATGGCGAACCTTGGCACCCCAGATGTTTTGGAACTACATTTCCCATGATGCTGATGTACTCTGCAGTGTAGTTGAGCATCATGGGAAATGTAGTTCCAAAACATCTGGGGTGTCAATGTTTGCCATCACTGGCCTAAGCCATCTTTATGTAGAGCAACAATTATTTTTTTCAGATCCTCAGAGAGAGTTATTTGTTATTAGGTGCCATGTTGAACTTCCAGTGACCAGTATGAGAGAGTGAGAGCGATAACACCAAATTTAACACACCTGCTCCCCATTCACACCTGAGATCTTGTAACACTAACAAGTCACATGACAGCGGGGAGGGAAAATGGCTAATTGGGCCCAATTTGGACATTTTCACTTAGGGGTGTGCTCACTTTTGTTGCCAGCGGTTTAGACATTATTGGCTGTGTGTTGAGTTATTTTGAGGGAACAGCAAACTTACACTGTTATACAAGCTGTACACTCACTACTTTACATTGTAGCAAAGTGTTATTTCTTCAGTGTTGTCCCATGAAAAGATATAATAAAAAATTTACAAAAATGTGAGGGGTGTACTCACTTTTGTGAGATACTGTGTGCATAATATATACACACAAACACACGATCATTACCGACTTATGCACGATTATGATGAGGATTATGGCCCTATTACCTGATGAGTCAGACCTGGAAGAAGCATACAGCCAGTACATTCATTTTCCCTGTCTCACTCTCATTTAAATTTATTAGTGTAACAAAATCTGCCAGTACATCTAATACTCCCCTCCCCCTAGATTGACAATGCTGCTGTCCAAAAGGTATCTCTATGTTGCTTCTTCATTCAAAGCGTAGGCACCCTAAGACAGGAGATGTGTTATTGGCCAGATCACCAGGTAAAAACAAAAATTAAAAAATTAAAAATAAAATTAAAAAAAAAAAAACGAATGCAGCCACCACATCTAAAGCACTGATAATCTGCAATATGTTACATTTTGGGGCTTGGGTTTATTAACAGTTTAACTGCTTAAGGACCAGCCGCCGCAGTTGTACTGTGGCAACGTGGGTTGATCCCGCAAATTTGCAGTCATTGTACGTCGGCTCAAATATAGCGATTTGTGGACGTGTGTGGACTCGATGTCCGCTGACCACCCGCAATTGTCCCCGTAGTGACAGAACAGGGATCTGCCTGTGTAAACAAGGCAAATCTCCGTGGTGACAGGGGAGATCACACAGATCCTGTCTTTCCGCTATGCAGGAAGACAAATCTGTGTGTTTCCCCAGACACACAGTCCCCCATACAGTTAAAAAACACACTGAGGGAACACATTTAACCCCTTGATCACACCTGTTAACCCTTTCCCTGCCAGTGTCATTAGTACAATAACAGTGCATATTTTTAGCACTGATTACTGTAATAATGTCACTGGTCCCCTAAAAATAAGTGACAAAAATGTCAGTTAGGTGTCCGATCTGTCTGCCGCAATCCCGCTAAAAATCACTGATCACCGCCATTACTAGTAAAAAAAAAAAAATATAAATATATATATATATATATATATATATATATATATATATATATATATATATATATATATATATATATATATAATATATATTAATAATAACAACAACAACAACAACAAAAATGCCACAAATCTATTCCCTATTTTGTAAACGCTATAAACTTTTGCCCAAACCAATCGATATACGTTTATTGCGATTTTTTTTTAACCAAAAATATGTAGAAGAATACATATTGGCCTAAACTGATGAAGAATTCAATTTTTTTTTATATATTTTTTTGGGGGGATATTTATTATAGCAAAAAGTAAAAAAAAATATTTTTTTTTTCAAAATTGTCGCTCTTTTTTTTTTGTTTATAGCACAAAAAATAAAAAGTGCAGAGGTGATCAAATACTTCACCTCCGTAACATCTCTAAAATTCGCCCCTTTTTAACAAATGACACCACCAAGCTCCTCATTCACTCCTCGTTATCTCTCGCCTTGACTATTGCAACTCCCTTCTCATTGGCCTGCCTCTCCATAGGCTCTACCCTCTTCAGTCTATCATGAATGCTGCTGCCAGACTTATCCACCTTACCAACCGTTCAGTGTCTGCCAACCCTCTCCTCCAATCCCTACACTGGCTCCCAATCACCCAGCGAATTAAATTCAAAATACTAACCACAACTTACAAAGCCATTCACAACTCTGCCCCGAGCTACATCACCAATCTTGTCTCCAAACATATCCCAAACCGTCCTCTCCGCTCTTCTCAAGATCTCCTCCTGTCAAGCTCTCTTGTTTCCTCCTCCCATGCTCGTCTCTAGGATTTCTCCAGAGCCTCTCCCATCCTCTGGAACTCGCTGCCTCAACCTGTCCGGCTGTCCCCTACTCTTGCTACCTTCAGGCGATCCCTGAAAACTCATCTCTTCAGGGAAGCCTATCATGTCTCCAACTAATCTTCTACCACTTCCATCAGCTCATTCCCCACAGTTACAACCTTTTGTATCACCTCCCCCACCCTATTAGAGCTCTAAAGCTCTATTTGTGAAAAAAAAATAAAAAAAGATGTAAATTTTGTTTGGGTGCAGCGTCGGCGACCACGCAATTGTCAGTTAAAGCGACGCAGTGCCGTATGGCAAAAAATGGCCTGGTCAGGAAGTGGGAAAATCTTCCAGTCCTTAAGTGGTTTAAGAGTAACTCTGCTTTAGTTGAGAAAAAAACTCTCCCCTCTGGGTGATCTATGTACATTGCAAGGATTTTAACAATTTTTGTTGCAAATTCCTACCTTTTGTTATTCTGAAGAATTAGCTGTTTGTTTTGCCAGTGAATCTGTATGGGAGGGACTTATTAATCAGCTGCTGCATTTCCAGGGTTCTATCTTTCAATAGGTTTTTATTGAGTTTTTCATAAAGAAATAGCAAACATTGGTACATTCATAAGAGTAGATAAAAGGGGTGTTGGCGCTGTTCAAAGTAAAAGATGTAAAATATATATGTATATAAGTGATAAAACCTAAAACCTACAGTGAATATAAAACGTGGATAGCGATTCCATGTGGTAAAAATACATAAAAAGAAGGTGCTATAAAAGTAGGGTGAGATAAAAAGCACATAGGTACATAGGTTTCAGGGTGTCCCAAACAACAACAGCTCAGGGTACAAATAGAGAGCACATAGGTTTAGGGGTGTCCCAAACAACTACTAATGTACTAATGTACTGTGAACCTGAGTATTAACAGGTGTTTATAAAAATGACATCTATTAAAAAATATTGCTTATAAACAAAGTGCAAGTGCATACATATAATCTGTGCAACAAAATGCATGTGCATACATATAATCTTTGCAACAAAAGAAATAAAAAGGCTCAGATTAAGATCAATCAGGTGTGCTACCAATATAGATATGTGGACGGCACGATAAACATAGGAGTGTGGGGATAATGATCCAATAAATATTCGTATTGCTGGGTGCTATTATGGGAAGTGAATTAGATTCAGTAAGTCTATATTGGTCATATATACACCACTTCACATCGCCCAGACTAACATAAAGTCCACCATATAATGTATATGGGACAGTGTAGAAAGAAACAGTCCGTGTTTTAAATGCAGTAAATGAATTTCAATCTGGTGAAGCCTCAGACGACGTCCTATGACGAAACGCGTAAGGCGGGTCTAACTTGGTACGCAACACGTCACTTCCGGCCCACTGCCGCTTCCGGTTTCTAGCATACCACGGCCGTGGAACGCACGCTACAGCCCCGGATTAGCGGTGGTGATACACCGGCCCTATTTCTTGCATGGGCTTACTAGCCCTTTGTGTTTTTAAGGTTAATCCACTTGGTGGATAACCCCCCTTTTTTTATGTACTTGATCAGTTTTTTACCTTTCAAATAAAAGAAGTACTTTTTACAAAAACGGAGTCACGCTATGAATATACCCCTTCCCCATATATTTTTTTCCTATCTGCCCTGAACGAGCACAACACGGAGGAACAGAGGCCCAGCTGACAGCAACCCCCCACAGACGGAGGACGACCAAACAAGGACAACTGGAACTCTACTTTTATGCCCATTACCCCTGCAGGGGTTGGGCACTCCGGTGAGTGCAAACACATTAGGGGCACGATCGGAAGGAGGGGAGTACGGGACCCCCACAGCTGCTGATACAGGATAACCCACAGAGACCAATCACACATCAACCTTCTTCACCAGATTGAAATTCATTTACTGCATTTAAAACACGGACTGTTTCTTTCTACACTGTCCCATATACATTATATGGTGGACTTTATGTTAGTCTGGGCGATGTGAAGTGGTGTATATATGACCAATATAGACTTACTGAATCTAATTCACTTCCCATAATAGCACCCAGCAATACGAATATTTATTGGATCATTATCCCCACACTCCTATGTTTATCGTGCCGTCCACATATCTATATTGGTAGCACACCTGATTGATCTTAATCTGAGCCTCTTTATTTCTTTTGTTGCAAAGATTATATGTATGCACATGCATTTTGTTGCACAGATTATATGTATGCACTTGCACTTTGTTTATAAGCAATATTTTTTAATAGATGTCATTTTTATAAACACCTGTTAATACTCAGGTTCACAGTACATTAGTAGTTGTTTGGGACACCCCTAAACCTATGTGCTCTCTATTTGTACCCTGAGCTGTTGTTGTTTGGGACACCCTGAAACCTATGTACCTATGTGCTTTTTATCTCACCCTACTTTTATAGCACCTTCTTTTTATGTATTTTTACCACATGGAATCGCTATCCACGTTTTATATTCACTGTAGGTTTTAGGTTTTATCACTTATATACATATATATTTTACATCTTTTACTTTGAACAGCGCCAACACCCCTTTTATCTACTCTTATTTATCCCTGCTACATTCACGTGTAGTTCCCTTAGGGGGGCAGCAGTTCTTATATTCCTAAGCGCGGATACTCTCATTTTCATATTGGTACATTCAGTTGTACATAACATATAACGAAAAGTCATATATGAGCACAGAGTAATAATCATCCTCAAACATCAAAAGCAATATCAATGCTAATGTTGCAACAAGGGTATCACCCACCGCCTCTAGACACCCCATATGGGAGCAAACTGTGTCGCAGGGCGGCAGGCGACACGGCCATCCTTTAATATACTTTCAGTCAAGAAAAAAAAAAAAAGTTTTTATTGTTAGCATTTTAAGGAGCAGAAATAATTAAAAAACAAGCAACCCTAGGCACATAACATTTCCAGGGTTCTAATGAGGAAAGTGGCAGGGTCTGTATCCCTTTAAGAGTATCTCACCAAAAACAAAATTTCAGTGAGCCAAATCACACAAGCATGGAATTACATCTCTGGGGGGACGTTCTCTACATCTGTGTACAGAACACCTCCAGGTAGCCATAGTGCATTTTACAGAAAATTACAGAGCTGCAGATTGAAAAGGAAAGGTCATTTTTATTAAACTTCAATTACAATATGACTTGACACTATATTATTTTATTTGCTCTTTTATAATTTGTTTGGATTAACAAAATTTAACAAAATTAACAAAATGTATCAACAACTAGGCACTGTGCAAGTCTAAGGCCCCTTTCACACTTGTGCGACATCCTACAACTTGGGACTGCAAAGTCGCATGACAAGTCGTACCCTATGTTTTCCAATGAGTACTGTTCATATCTGTGTGACTTCAAAGTAGTTTCTGTACTACTTTGGTCTGACTTTAATGCGAGTTGAGGTCAATGGACCTCAAGTTTACACAGGCATTCCCTGAAAAAGCGAAAAAATTTTGTAAAAATCACCACAAAATCACGGCCATGAAATAGCACGACTTTCACGTTGCAGCAGTGCGAAAGGGGCCTAAGGGTAAATTCACACATTTGTTTTATGCATGTGCCATTCACGCTGTAATGCCACCTGCATTTCATCGCAGCACATTGTACAGAATCCCACAGCACTGTACAGCAGCGCATTGTGCTGCTGTAGTGACATGAAGTGTACTTTCGTAGACTTCAAATAAAGTTTGCACAAATCCAAAGAAAAAAAAAAAAAGGGAGCTGTGTGTAAAGTGCTAAATAGCGCACCACACCGCTCCCTACCAAGTTGGGAACAGACAGCTGCAGAAGAGGTAATGCGCCCCAGCACTTGTCCATTCTAGTGTTAATTTGCCCCACCTAGACCTATCCACTCAAATTACATCCGATCAAGTAGACACATGCAATTTTTGGTAAACTTTTGTTCAGGTCAGATCAAATCTTAAAGAGGGTCTGTACCCAAAAGGGGAAGTTCCGCTTGTTTGCATCCCTACCCAAATACCCCCACTGCCAAATTTTTGGGGGTTTTGACAGGTACCCGCTACCACTTCTGGCGCCGTGTTGATCTGAGCTGAAAGTGCAGCACCCCCTTCCTCCCAGAAGACTACAGGACCATTCACAAAGTGCAGCCGCAGGGCTTCACTACCGATTTCATTACTTACGATGTTGGCGTCTGCACCCAAAGCCAATTGAAGAACCGGCTTGGATGAGGGCATCGATGGATCCCTGGGCAGGTTAGTGTCCTTATATTAAAAGTTAGCAGCTACAGTATTTGTAGCTGCTGACTTAATTTTTGGAGGGAGTCTGGAGCTTCTCTTTAACCTCTTCCTGACAACAAAAGGCATACATGGGGTGGCACAAAAAAGCGGGCCTTAGGCTACTTTCACACTGGAGCGGTGGGGGCGCTGGCGGTAAAGCGGCGCTATATTTAGCGCCGCTTTACCGGCGTTTTAGCGGCGCATTGCGGCCGCTCGCGGGGTGTTTTTACCCCCCGCGAGCGGCCGAAAAAGGGTCAATACCGCCCGCAAACCGCCGCTATAGCGGCGTTTTGCGGGCGGGTTCGGCGCGCTCCCCCATTGTTTTCAATGGGACCGGGCGCTATAGGAGCGGTAAATATACCGCTCCTATAGCGAGCCAAAGATGCGGCTTGCAGGACATTTTTGAGCGTCCTGCAAGCGCACCGCTTCAGTGTGAAAGCCCTCGGGCTTTCACACTGAAGGAACAGCAACAGCTGTTTCGGGTCGGTTTGCAGGCGCTATTCTTAGCGCAATAGCGCTTGCAAACCGCCCCAGTGTGAAAGGGGCCTTAAAGTCCAGTCGCCACACATATGAAACCATAGTAGTCTAGGTTGTGTGCTGAGAGCACACTCGTTGAGTCTTCACAGCACACAGAGTTGTCTAAGACAGCTCTGGGTCACAGTTTATGATCGGGAGGCAGTGGGCTGCACTTCAGGTCACGTGACTGTTGTGAAAGTCGGTTTTGTCATCAGAAAATCACAGAGATACGGCATGAAACAATGTCTGTGTGTGGCCAAAATCAGCCACAAAAAATACTGCAACATGTCATAAAGCTTGCCTAATTTATCCAATCAAAATTGAATAGTTTCACTACTCTGGATTAAAAGGTGCTGGACTAGCTGAAATTCTGTAACACTTTAATGGTGTTCTTTAGGCTCTGTCCTTTACAGAGGCAGTCCACAAATCATAGGCCACTTGTAATTCAGGTTAAAAAACATGAAATGTCCATAGGCGGTTAAGCCCTAGAGGGTGAACATGGCGTACATACAGTAATATACACACAAACGTTCTTATAGATATGCCTGTAGGCTGTAATCTGATGCCACAACCTGTATGGGTGTGTTCGTGTAGAACAGAAACAGAAACTAACTGTGGTCCAAGTAACTTACTATATATAATACCCAGAGTCCAGGAAATGGAACCCTTCATCAATCATGGAGACTGGAGAGATAGCTACACAACACTGGAAAACTTTGCTATTTTGCCTAGATAGACAATGTTGTGCAGAGGACATTTTAGGAAATGTTTCTATACCCGTTGCCAACATCTTTACCCAAGGTGAATGCATACCTGCTGCATACAACATACACAAAACTACCATCAACCCATCAGTGAAACCAAAGTCTCCTAAAAAGCCTATACATTCCCAAAAACAAGAAAATTACCATAACTAGAATCTGCAGCTAAACACTGGATAGTAAAATGATGAAAAATCTGCAACAGAGACAAGTAAGCCAACAGGGGTTCTAGCCCTCCCCTACGGTACTAAAAAATGTTTTCTTTCTGTGTTGCTGCTGAAGATTTCTCTTATCTTTTTGGTAAAACCTTGTCAGCAGGATAGGATGTGGAGGTAAATATCTCTAATGGGGCACCAGATTGCAGGAGGCACTCATTAAGGCAGGAATGTCAAACTCAATTTCATGGGGCGGCTGCACCTGAGATGCGCTACGTACAGAGTGCAGGGTTCAGGAGTGCATTACCTACAGAGCCCATGGGTGTGCTGTGTACAGAGTGCAGGGTTCAGGAGTGCATTACCTACAGAGCCCATGGGTGTGCTGTGTACAGAGTGCAGGGTTCAGGAGTGCATTAACTACAGAGCCCATGGGTGTGCTGTGTACAGAGTGCAGGGTTCAGGAGTGCATTACCTACAGAGCCCATGGGTGTGCTGTGTACAGAGTGCAGGGTTCAGGAGTGCATTACCTACAGAGCCCATGGGTGTGCTAGGTACAGAGTACAGGGTTCAGGAGTGCATTACCTACAGAGCCCATGGGTGTGCTAGGTACAGAGTACAGGGTTCAGGAGTGCGTTACATACAGACCGCAGAGCTCAGGGGTGTGCTAGGTACAGAGTGCAGGGTTCAGGAGTCCGTTACCTACAGATTGCAAAGCTCAGGGGTGTGCTGTGTACAGTGTGCAACCCCCCAAAGTATCTCTCTCCCCTACCTGGCCCGGCTCTTGCACCTCCATGTGTAGATGGCTTACCTTGCAGGCAGATCGTTCTCAGATTCTAGAGATCTGTCTCTGCCATGTCCTGCTGCGAGTGTGTTCAGGGATCTGTTAGTTCTGGGAGCTGCTGAGAGCAAAGCTGTCCCTTGTAAACACAGAAGGCCTCTGTGATTACAAGTGACATTGGAGAGCAGAGGGTGAAAGCCAGAGGTAGCAAAATAGAGTTCCATCATGTTTCAGCTACAAAACCAAGTGCGAGGGCCACATACCAAACCCCGATGAGATTAAATTCTGCTTGCGGGCCTTGTGTTTGACATATGTGCATTGAGGCCGGCCACACAGAGCCATGGGTTGCAGGAAAGAAATATTTTCTATTCCCCCCATCAACACAGACAATGTTGATGCGGTAATCGCTCCTGCCAAGCCATTATCTTCTCCTGGCAGAGAAATCCATCCCTGCTGGGAGGAGACAGTGACTATTGCTAGTGGCTATGGCAGCCGCTAGCGATAATCGCAGGTAAAACCGTCAGTCAGCCTGATCTATACACAATTTGAACCATGTGTGGCCTGCCTAAAGCTTCTAATTCTTCCCCACTCTATCCAAAATGAAAGAAAAACATGTATACAACATCCACAAGCAGTTATATCTGAAGGTACTGCTGAAAGTCAAAATTTTCCAATGTGCAGTAAAGTGCAAAAGGCCCTGACCATTTTAAAGTTTGATGGGTGAAAACATAAAAAAAAAAAAATTAAAATAAAATAAAGAATTTGTAAAGCCTAAAATGTATTCTTTAGAACAGGGGTCTTCAAACTACGGCCCTCCAGTTGTTCAGGAACTACAATTCCCATCATGCCTAGTCATGTCTGTGAATGTCAGAGTTTTACAATGCCTCATGGTATGTGTAGTTCTGCAACAGCTGGAGGGACGTAGTTTGAGGATGCCTGCTTTAGAAGGAACCCCATTCACTGCTATGCTATGAAATACCATACAGGTATTTAGAGATGTCAACCTGTTTCTGAAATGTGCATACAATGGCAGCGTACATGCGCATACAATGGCAGCGTACATGCGCATACAATGGCAGACAGTGTACAGACAAAATTCTAAAGGAACTAAGAAAATATCATAATCCCATGAAAACACAAGACTTGTTTTAGACAAGGAAAACTGGCTATGGAAATGACAAAGAACTAAGGAGGCAATTCATCCTCAAAGCAATGAAGATTTGCTTTACCAAGTGTCTGCTGATGTGTGGTCAGCTAATCTGAAGTACTCATTTGCATGTATAATATATTCTTAACTACACCCCAATTCTGTATAAACATTCCAAAGCTATTCTGTATTATTCTGTAAATCTTACATTAAAGTACAACTAAAGGCATTTTTTTTGTTTTAGTGTTGGATAGAGTGGAGAGGGATTAGAACCCCTGTCAGCTTTTATTGCTGTCTGGGCCCCTGTTAGGGAGACTCACCCTCTCCATCTGTCCGGTTTATCATTATCATTGAAAATGAAGTAAAAGAAAATCAAACATTTTGGGTTGTCCCCAGAAAAAAGTAATAGAGGGGAAATCTTCCAATGAGGACACTAGTTCTTCTCACTTCCTATTTGACTATGGGACAGAGAATGAAGGGAAATCTCCCCAATGGGACAAAGATGGCATAAATAAACCTTGCAGGGTTTTAACCCTTTCTTACTCTATCCAAATGTTTAAAAAAAAAAAAAAAAAAGTTTTGCATACCTGCAATTAAGGATGAGCTCAGGCGTGTTAGCATGCTCCACGTGCAGAGCCCACCAGGAAGTCGGCGCAGCGCTGCACTAATCACAGGCAGTGAGACATTGCCCGATCTCTGCAGCCGCGCATCGGGGCAATGTCTTACTGCCTGTGATTAGTGCAGCACTGCACTGACTTCCTGGTGGGCTCTGCACGTGGAGCATGCGAACACGCCTGAGCTCATCCTTACCTTCCATTATGTAAGAAACTAAATGATCACTCTGCAACAGGAACATTACTATACTCTCCTCTCTAGCAGCCTGTATCATCTACCTTCCCTATATCAGACACCTCAGCATTCAACACTTCGGCAACTGCCAGATGCATGTGTCCCCTGCTGCACGCTGTGGCCCCATTGTCTGCCCCCCCCCCCCCCCTGTGCTGTGGGGCAGAGCCTGCATCTACGTACGTGCAAAAATGTCAGAGCTCTGGCGGGAAGGGGGAGGATACATTTAACAAGGCAGCCTGAAGACTTACATTTCTCGCACGGTTCTCCCATCATTGATTAGGAAATTGTTCGTTTTTCAAAAAATTTCCAACATGTCCAATTACTCAAATTCGATGGCCGCACGAAAATGGGCTGTTGCCGCAGCCCACTAATGGTGCGAAATACGAACGAAAATTCTTAGATAAGATTTTTGAAAGAAAATTCTTTCGAAATTTGACCCCTGTATGGCCTATACAGGGGTCAAATTTCGAAAGAATTTTCTTTCAAAAATCTTATCTAAGAATTTTCGTTCGTATTTCGCACCATTAGTGGGCTGCGGCAACAGCCCATTTTCGTGCGGCCATCGAATTTGAGTAATTGGACATGTTGGAAATTTTTTGAAAAACGAACAATTTCCTAATCAATGATGGGAGAATCGTGCGTGAAATGTAATTGAAAATTAAATGCGCATGTGCAAGAAAAGAAAATTCCCGGAAAGTAAAGAAGATTCCCAAACACAAAAATTCTTTTCTGTAACAACATGAGGTGAAATCGAAGGCTTGGATGGTCCAATTTCTAAATCAACGGTGGCACCATTGGATCACAAAAAGCACAAATTTTCTGATTTTCAAAAGAAAATTATTTTTCGAAATTCAACCATGTATGGCCAGACTTAGGCTAGATTTCCACTATTGCGATCTGAAAGTCTTGTGATTTTGATGAGACTTGTAACAATGCCTGTGTATTCTTGAGGTCTATGGACCTCAAGTCGCATCAAAGTGGAACCAAAATAGTGCAGGGACCACTTGAAGTTGCACAGATATTAACGGTACTCATTGGAAATCATGGGGTGCGACTTTGCAGTCCCAAGTCACACTAGTGGAAACCTAGCTTTAAAGTGGAATTTGAAATTCATGAAATTTGAGCTGGGCACATATATCAGCAGTGTTTTCTTTTCTCTCTTTAAAGCACTAAGTCCTGTGGTTTTCGCATGCTCCATTCTTTCGTTTTAGCATTATAACTTCTGACAAGTTTTCTGTCCACTGTAATAAAACCAGCCTGAAACTGGTGTAGGGGTCAGTGCTATAAATAGATTAGCAGAGAACTGGTCTATTCACAGTACAGCTCTGCAAGTCTCTGCCTATGTGGAGAGGGGGTGTGTGCCTTTCCTCCAATCAGCTGTCTCACAGTGTATGACAAGTAAGGATGGGCTTGGGCGTGTTCCCACACAGGCCCGACAGGAAGTCGGTGCTGCGCTAATCACAGGCAGTGAGACATTTCACGTTCTCTGCAACCGCACTTCTGGAAAATGTCTCACTGCCTGTGATTAGCGCAGCGCCAACTTCCTGGTGCCCAAGCCCATCCTTAATAAAGAAATCCACACCCACAGGTGACTCAGGAAGTGAAAATTGTAACAGGACGTGCACTTTCTAAACAGTATATAAAGCTGAAGACAGAAGATATTCATGTAAAACTTATGTAGGGAGATGTGTTTAATCTCTGTGTATCATCTGAGACAATTCACTTCACTGGGTATATGAGAGGGTTTACATCCACTCTAAACAAGGTCCTTCAAGGCAGGATCACCAAATACTCTATAGACAATCAATGTGGACTTTTGAAATGACATTAACGTGTTCATTATGCCCTGTTATTGGTTGGATGCCTATATACTTTCACCTTCCACTTGCTGGCCCTGTCATGTAAAGCACACCATAGAGAGTGACATGTGGAGTCTGTACATACAGAGCAGCGCCCTGCCACATCCTCACCACTACCTCTTCCATAGATTCGGAAAGAGGACGTGTTGTGGCACCACAAGCCCCAGCCTGCCCTCACACACACAGCTCTTGTAGCTCCCTGCCCCGTCAGGACAGCTGCTTCCCCAATTTTCTTACCACAGATGTCGCCTCTTACTTCCGGGACGGTAACGCCGAGGCTGCCCCTCACACCGAACTCTTCCGCCTGGGCCGCCAGTCTAAGCCTCCCTTAACATGGCCCTCCGCTCATGGGCACACTCTGCCGGGATTTTTTTTTGTTTGTTTACAACTTTTTTTTCTATTAATGCTATTCTTCCGGTCTTCCAGCCGTGTACCCCAGGTTTCCGTTCCTCACTTCCTGCTTCCTGCAACCATCTTACACGAACTTCCGGCTGTGACATCATTGGGCGTGAAGCTAGGGCGCCCTGGTTACTGGAGTGTCCTGTGCCCTGGTGTGACGTCACGTTGGCGTCACGGAGGCATTCTTTGGCACTTAGCTCACACATCAAACGAACACTGCATGCTTACCTATTTATTTCAGGGGACAGGAGTGTTTTTCACTTATTACAGATACAGTTTCTTGTAAATAGCAATTGTCATAAGCTTACTGTTACACAATCTGACATCTAATGGACTTAGGGTTGACACTTTTTCTTCAAGCCAAATGCAAACTCTTTAGCGGCACACAGCACTTTTTTAAATATACACTATGAGATTGTAACAGACCTGGGACACCTTTGGGCACTCCCAACAGAATAATAGTGCCCCGTCATCCTCCTGTCAAGCCCTTTTGCGAGCCCCATTCCTGTCTGAATAATGTGTCTGGGTTTCAGGCGGACTGAAGCCTAGACACATGATTCAAAACCCAGAATCTCGGACAGGTGGCAACCCTAAATGGACATTGTATCTAGACAAAAGATCCGCTTATTAACCAGTTCCGGACAGCCTACTGCATATATACTGTGGCAGGGCGGCCCGGCTGCGCAAAATCACGTACAGGTACGTGATTTTGTGCACGTGGTTTTGGGCACTCGTGCGTGATGCCCGAGCGCTGTTACCACTGTGATTGGACACAACGGGAGCCAATCAGCGGGTCCAGCAGCCGCAATGGCCGCTGCGACCTGCCAGTTACTCACAGGAGATACAGATCAGCCGTCTGCCTGTATAAACAAGGCAAACGGCGGATCTGTCAGGAAGAAAAAGAGCGAGCTTGTGATTCAGCTAAGCTGAATCATGGATCTCTCTCTTCCTTCAGGGCCAGTTCACACCATAGAAACACAGCATGGATGCGTTCCAAATGCTTTCCTGCATGCACATTTTTTATGCGTTTCAGTGCGTTTTTGATGCAGTCCAGTGCATTTTTCCCCCTCTTTTTTTCTTAGGGCCAGTTCACACCACATGCAGTCCAGTGTGTGTTTTTTTTTTCTGCATCAAAAACACATGGAAAGTAGGTTTTATGGTTTCTAATGGCACACCAGTGCAGTCAGTTCCAGGGTTTCTAGTTCCAGAAAAAAAAAGTAGAACATGTTGCATTTTTCCTGTACTGGAACGCAGTAAAATGCATCAAAAACGCACTAAATGCACTAGTACGCATCAAAAACACACTGGACCCTAGTATAGTGGGGAAAAAATCAGGAAAAAAGAAGAAAAAAAGCACCTGGAATGAATCCGGAAACGCATCAAAAAAGCACTGGAACGCGCTAAAAACACGCATGCAGAAACATATCCGTAACGGTTCCATCAGCTGTCGGGTGCATGCCGCCTCCATTGCGAGTAAGGGAACCTGGCAGTGAAGCCTTACGGCTTCACGCCGGGAACCCTACTGCGCATGTGCGAGGCGCTGCTTCTCTCTTCTACTGGCCCGACGGCCGGGGAAGGAGGAGGGAGCCCGGGAAGTAACGTCAATACCTGTGGCTGAGGCTCCCAGAAGTGGGAACAGGATACCTGTGAAAGACAGGTATCCTGCCCCCCTCCGAAATGTGCCAAATGTGGCACTAGAGGGGGGGGGGAGTACAACGAGCGTAAGTTCCACTTTTGGGTGGAATCCCGCTTTAAATAAGGACATGTGTGTTCCAGTGCATTTTTGGTGCATTCCAGTGTGTTTTTGATGCTTTTTACAGCGTTTCAGTGCAGGAAAAATGCAGCAAGTTCTACTTTTTTTCTGGAACTGCAAGCACTGGTGTGAACTATGCCATTGAAAACCATATAACCTACTTTCCCTGCGTTTTTGATGCAGAAAAAAAACGCACTGGACTGCATGTGGTGTGAACTGGCCCTCAGTGTGACACTGCCCCACACAGTTAGTAAGCACCTCCCTAGGGAACAATTAACCCTTTGATCGCCCCTGGTGTTAACCCCTTCCCTCTCAGTGTCATTTAAAAAAAAAAGTGTCACTCACTGTCAGTGTCTGCCGCAATGTCGCAGTCCCGCTAAAAATCACAGATCACCTTCATTACTAGTGTAGCACTGACCCTCGAAGGAGCTGCTGGTTTTATTGGGCTTACTGTTACTTTCTTGACCTTGTCTCCGTCTAGGGTTTTCCGTGGTAGATGGCCCAAAGAAATGTAGAAACTGACACTTTATCTTCCTTTCGGGTTATTTATTTGAAAGATAACACAGTTTCTTAATGTAGGGTAGAGGGTTAGGAAGAACGTTCAGGTACTTTTGGACTGCAAAAATAGAAAGTCTCTCACTATAGAAATCCAGAGGATTGCCGTTTCACAGCTGGATACACAGACCTCCTCTCACTAGGCTTAGCAGACGGTAGAGTCAGAGCCGATCCGCCCTATACACTCACTATGCAAGATGCATAGGGCCCCGCCGCTGTGGGGGGGCCCCCCCAAGGGCGGATCGGCTCTGCTTCCCGAGCTCCAATCTCCTCCTCCCCCTCCTCCTCTTGTCACACAGCGGGAGTCAGAAGACTGCTGTGTCTCAGAGCTGACTGAAACCTTCGGCCAGCGCTATGACAAAGATTCCGCCCTCCTCCTAGACCAGCTCGTGTGATAGATACAGTGTTCTGTCTATCACACGAGCTGGTCTAGAAGGAGGGTGGGACTGGTCTCGTTGGTTAGTGCTACGTTTGTGCTGTTTTGTGCTGCTAAAATTTCCGTTCTATCTTTTGTCGTTTTTGCGTTATTAATGATTTATTAAAGGTCACTCAGCCCCCCTACAACATCCAAATGACACAAAACTGGTCTTGTTGGTTAGTGCTACATTTGTGCTGGTTTGTGCTGCTAACATTTTTATTTGTGCTGTTATGGTTTTTAAGTTATAACAGTTTATTTATTTTTTTCAAACCCCACTCACTTTTCCGCCCTACGATCAGCACAAATAAAAACTCAAGTGTGTTTCTTTAGTGCTATGTTTGTGCTGTTTTGTGCCATAAACATTTACATTTGTGCTGCTTTTATTTTTAAGATATTAGCTTTTTTTTTTCCTAGACTATGACATCACCTAGCTCCCCTATAACAGCCAAATGGCACGAAACTGGTCTCATTGGTTAGTGCTACGTTTGTGCTGTTTTGTGCTGCTAAAATTTCTGTTTTATCTTTTGTCGTTTTTGCGTTATTAATGATTTATTAAAGGTCACCAAAGGTCACTTAGCCCCCCTACAACAACCAAATGACACGAAACTGGTCTTGTTGGTTAGTGCTATGTTTGTGCTGGTTTGTGCTGCTAACATTTTTATTTGTGCTGTTATGGTTTTTAAGTTATAACAGCTTGTTTATATTTGATAACACTCCACCCATTTTGCACCCCATGTTATTAAATCTTAAAAACAAACAATTTGTTAGTGCTACGTTTGTGCTTTTTTGTGTCATAAAAAAAAAATTATGCTGCTTTTATCAGCAATTATTTTTTTTCCAGACGATGACATCACCCGCCCTCCTGTCACGTACCTAGTTAGCAAGCTCCTGGTTAGACAGCAGCCATGGGAGCACAGCGAGGTATGAGTGCCTGTGATCAGTCCAGTAGACTGCGTGGTGGTAGCAGTCAGCAGGTGGATGTGGCAGCAGAACCGGCTGGTGGCAGATGAGCTGGCACTAGCTGTATGAAGTTGGCACCCCCATATTCATGTGTGCCGCATTTGTGCTGATTTGTGCCGCAAAAATGAGCATTTGTGCCGGTTCAGTTTCTGAGATATTGTGCGTTATAGTTGCTGAAACCCCGCTACTTTACACCCCATGTTGCTGAATTTTAAAAACAAACACGCCATTCGTTTGTGCCGCATTTGTGCTGGTTTGTGCTGCAAAAAAAAACGTTTGTGCCGCTTTGGTTTCGGAGATATTGTGCGTTATAGTTGCTTAAACCCGCGCACTTTGCAACCCATGTTGTTGAATTTTAAAAACAAACGCACCATTCGTTTGTGCCGCATGTGTGCTGGTTTGTGCCGCAAAAATAAACTTTTGTGCTGCTTTGGTTTCGGAGATATTGTGCGTTATATGTTGCCAAACCACACTGACTTTACACCTCGTTATTAAATCTTACATACAGATCCTATACTCAGCTTGGGTTTCCTTAATGTAATGCTCCTCCCACCGTAACGGGCACTGCACTTCATACTGTACCCTGGTAAAGGCATGACCATTGTAGAGCCAATAATTGCCAGACCAACCCCATACTCCCTCCCGCCCGTACCATTAAATCCCATTAATGGAGACCACACCATAAATGGAGTGAAAAATTGGCTGTAGGAGCATCTTTATTAACAAATAAACTTAAATGAACATAAACCGTAAAAAGTATTTATTAACGACATTACCACCGCCGCATGTACATATACGTCGGCAGAATGGCACGGACAGGCATATGGGCGTACAGGTACGTCCCTTTGAATTTGCCGTGCCATTCGCGTGCGTGTCCGTCGCAAGCTCCGCGGACTCGATCGCAACAGGGATACCTATACATTTTTGGGAAATATTTATTATAGCAAAAAGTAAAAAATAATGTGTTTTTTGTTTATAGCGCAAAAAATAAAAACCACAGAGGTGATCAAATACCACCAAAAGAAAGCTCTATTTGTGGGAAAAAAGGACGCCAATTTTGTTTGGGAACCACGTCGCACGACCGCACAATTGTCAGTTAAAGCGACGCAGTGCTGAATCGCAAAAAGGGGCCTGGTCCTTTGGCTGCAAATTGGTCTGGGGCTTAAGTGGTTAATAAATAATTAATAACACAAAAATGATAAAAGATAGAACGGAAATTTTAGCAGCACAAAACAGCACAAACGCAGCACTAACCAATGAGACCAGTTTTGTGCCATTTGGCTGTTATAGGGGGGCTAGGTGATGTCATAGTCTAGAAAAAAAAAAAGCTAATATCTTAAAAATAAAAGCAGCACAAATGTAAGTTTTTATGGCACAAAACAGCACAAACATAGCACTAAAGAAACACACTTGAGTTTTTATTTGTGCTGATTGTAGGGCGGAAAAGTTAGTGGGGTTTGAAAAAATAAATAAACTGTTATAACTTAAAAACCATAACAGCAGAAATAAAAATTTTAGCAGCACAAACCAGCACAAACGTAGCACTAACCAACGAGACCAGTTTTATGTCATTTGGATGTTGTAGGGGGGCTACGTGACCTTTGGTGACCTTTAATAAATCATTAATAACGCAAAAACTACAAAAGATAGAACTGAAATTTTAGCAGCACAAAACGGCACAAACGTAGCACTAACCAATGAGACCAGTTTTGTGTCATTTGGGTGTTGTAGGGGGGCTACGTGACCTTTGGTGACCTTTAATAAATCATTAATAACGCAAAAACGACAAAAGATAGAACAGAAATTTTAGCAGCACAAAACAGCACAAACGTAGCACTAACCAATGAGACCAGTTTCGTGCCTTTTGGCTGTTGTAGGGGGGCTAGGTGATGTCATAGTCTGGAAAAAACAATTGCTAATATCTTAAAAATAAAAGCAGCACAAATGTAAATTTTTACAGCACAAAACAGCACAAACGTAGCACTAAAGAAACACACTTGAGTTTTTATTTGTGCTGATTGTAGGGGGGCCAGCTTCGCTGAGCTGCTCAACATTGCTCTCAGCAAATAGCTTGGGGTGTCTACTTTCCAAAATGGGGTCATTTGGGGGGGGGGGGGTTTGAACTGTCCTGGTATTTTATGCACAACATTTAGAAGCTTATGTCACACATCACCCACTCTTCTAACCACTTGAAGACAAAGCCCGTTCTGACACTTTTTGTTTACATGAAAACATATTTTTTTTGCAAGAAAATTACGTTGAACCCCCAAACACTATATATATTGTTAAAGCAAAGGCCCTACAGATTAAAATGGTGGGTGTTGCATTTTTTTTCCCACACAGTATTTGCGCAGCGATTTTTCAAACGCATTTTTTGTGGAAAAAATATACTTTTTTTTTATTTTAATGCACTAAAACACACTATATTGCTCAATTTTTTGATGAAATAAAAAATATGATCTTAGGCCGAGTACATGGATACCAAACACGACATGCTTTAAAATTGCGCACAAACACGCAGTGGAGACAAACTACATACATTTTTAAAAGCCATTTTTACCACAGATTCACGGAGGAGGTCTACTGCTAAAATTACTGCCCTCGATCTGACCTTCGCGGTGATACCTCACATGCATGGTGCAATTGCTGTTTACATATGACGCCAGACCAACGCTTGTGTTCGCCTTTGCGCAAGAGAAGGGGGGGGCAGGGGTGCTTTTTTTTTTTTTTTTTTTGTTTAGCTTTTTTATTTTATTTTTAAACTATTCCTTCCATTTTTTTTCTTAGTTATCATTTTTATTGTTATCGCAGGGAATGTAAATATCCCCTATGATAGCAATATGCAGTGACAGGTACTCTTTTTTTGAAAAAATTGGGGTCTATTAGACCCTAGATCTTTCCTCTGCCCTCAAAGCATCTGACCACACCAAGATCGGTGTGATAAAACGCTTTCCCAATTTCCCAATGGCGCGTTATATCCGGGAGGGGGGACATTCCCTCCCACTGCTTGTAAAAGCAGTCTAGAGGCTAATTACCCACTAGAATTGCTTTTACATGAAAGCCGATCACTGGCTGAAAAGAATGATACCAAGATGATACCTAAACCTGCAGGCATCATTCTGGTATAACCATTCAAAGTCCAGCAACATACTGGACATATATTGTAATCTTTTTTTTTCATGCAGCCTCTTGGCTGAACGAAAAAAAAGAGATTGATTGGTGGGTATGCCCACCATTAGAATACCTCCCTTCATCCACCCACTTCTAATGGTGGGCATACATGCACCATTTATATATGCCGAAGCATGGGGGCATCCTCCCGCAAAAAAGTTATGCCACGTACACATGGTCGGACTTTTCCACGGGCAAGCCTCCGTCGGAATTTCGACCGTATGTACGTGGCATTAGGAGCAAAATAGCTCCTCCGCCCCTGCTGCCCCCATGCTTCGGCATATATGCTCTTTTTTTTAACTGTGGTGGTGAAATCACCTCCTACAGCGTTGGAGTCGCGGCTTTATGTATCGTGGGAGCAAACGCTGTTGCTGTCAAGATAAATAAATCCGCGCTGCAACTGAATGGCGTACCTGCTAAGCAAATAATGGTTAACATTAAAACAAAGTAACATTACAGTATAACAGTAAGACCTTACCATACCATACCTGCAAAGCAAATACCAAAAAAAAACATAGTAAAAAATAAAACATTTTGTTAACGCAACCGGTGCCTAAAATATATATATGCCGAAGCATGGGGGCATCCTCCCGCAAAAAAGTTATGCAACGTACACATGGTCGGACTTTTCCACGGGCAAGCCTCCGTCGGAATTTCGACCGTATGTATGTGGCATTAGGAGCAAAATCGCTCCTCCGCCCCTGCTGCCCCCATGCTTCGGCATATATGCTCTTTTTTTTAACTGTGGTGGTGAAATCACCTCCTACAGCGTTGGAGTCGCGGCTTTATGTATCGTAGGAGCAAACGCTGTTGCTGTCAAGATAAATAAATCCGCGCTGCAACTGAATGGCGCACCTGAAAACAAAAAAATGGTTAACAATAAAACACAGTAAACAAAATTACATACCTGAAAAGCAAGCATCATAAAACATAATAAAACATTGCAGAATAGAGTAAAAAAGAGCAACAATAGAGAGAATAGAGAGAGAGAGAGAACAATAAAACGACAACTATTTTTGTTTTTTTTATTTTATATTTTTGGGGTTTTTTTTTTTTTTGTACTTTTTTTTATTTTTATTTTTGACACTTTTTTTTTTAAACTTTTAAACTTTTTTTTTAAACTATAACTGTAACGGTCGGGTCTCAAAATCCGATGGCATTCTTGAGACCCTGTGAAAGTGTATCCTAGCCTGTGAAATGCTGTACCCTACGCTAATACCTCACTAGTGAGTGGTAGCGTTCAAAACATTCACCAATGCAGAGACCAGGATTGTCAGGACAGCGTGGACAATAATAACGGGTGACACGCCTACATCCGCGCTTGGTACAGACACGACATCTTCTTTGGGGGGCTCGTTGGGTAGGGGTACTCTGGAGGGCATAAGGAAAATGCCTCTCATGCAGCCGGCTTACTGCATTTGGTAGGGGATGTTGAGGTGCAGAACCGCCTGGATACAGGAGTTCTGTGACAACCTCTTCCTGGAATTCAAGGAAGGGTAAAGTCCCGCCTGAAGCTCCGTATAGCACATGAGCGTTCAGCAAAGCCAATTGGAACAAATAAATAGACACTTTTTTGTACCAGCGTCTAGCCTTATGGGCAACTAGGTACGGCGCCAACAACTGGTCGTTGAGGTCCACCCCTCCCATATTAAGGTTATACTCGTGGACACAGAGGGGTTTCGTCACAACACCAGCCGCCGTACGAATTTGGACTGTCGTGTCTGCATGAAGGGAGGTAAGAATGAAAACATTCTTATTATCCCTCCACTTCACAGCGAGCAAATTATTACACTTGAAGCAGGCTCTCTCCCCCAGCCTAAGAGGGGAATCTACAAGCCGCTGGGGAAAGCCCCGGCGATTAGGTCGCACGGTGCCACATGCTCCAATCTGCTGATCAAACAAATGACTAAACAGTGGCACGCTCGTGTAATACTTGTCCACGTACAAGTGGTACCCCTTTCCGAATAAGGGTGATACCAAGTTCCACACTTGCCAGCGCTCCTTATGTAATCTGGACAGTTGTCCGGCTCTACGTAACTATATTTTCCCTCATAAACCGAAAAGCTCCACGTATAGCCTGTTGCCCTGTCACAGAGCTTGTAGAGCTTGACCCCGTATCTGGCACGCTTGCTGGGAAGGTAATGTTTGAAAGACAAGTGGCCAGAAAACTTAATCAGGGACTCGTCAATGCAGACAACTTGATTGGTTAAAGTGGTTTATGAGGGGCCGAATTTTGTAGAGCCGATCAAATTCAGGGTCTCCACGAGGACGACAAAGTTCATTGTCACTAAAGTGCATGAACCGCAAGATCTGTTCGTATCGTGCCCTGGACATGGAGGCAGAGAACACGGGCATTTGGTGGACTGGTGAGGTGGACCAATAAGTCCTCAGAGTCGAGAATTTATGTATGCCCATGTTGAGGGAAAGGCCCAGAAAGGACTTAAATTCGGAAACCGTAATTGGTTTCCAATCTCTGGCAAGGGAAGGCAACTGGGGATTAGCGGCGATGTATTGACCAGCGTATATATTACTTTGGTCCACAATAGATCTATAGAGATCTTCTGTGAAAAACAGCGAATAAAAATCGGATGGCTTAAAATCAGCTGTTTCCACCTGAATACCGGGTTGGCCAGTGAATGGGGGAAGTACGGGTTCTGCAGAAGTGGTGGGCACCCAATCAGGATTGGCGAATTCTGCAGGAAGGGCACTATGTGATCGACGGGCCTGCCTTTGTCTTCTTCTTGGTGGCAGCGGGACACTACTTGTGCTTGCCACCTCGCCAGCTTGAACTGCACTTATGGGACTCGCCACGTCACCACGTGTTACTGCAGTGCTGGATGTACGTCCAAGGTGTACTAGGCCGCTGGTGCTTGCCAGTTCACCAGAAGGAATAGCGGCGCTAGTACTTCTCTGCTCCATACGAGAGACCTGCGGTTCCTGCACCTCAACAACAGCAGAAGATCGGGATCGGGTACGCCTGACCTTAGCAGGGACCACACCTCTGTCGCCAGAGCTATCTGTCATGGAGCCGCTGTCGTCTACTGGATCGTATTCTGAGCATGATTCTGACAGATGAGTGACCTCCTCTTCACTATCTGACATACTCAGAAACAAGTAGGCCTGTTCACTAGTGTACTACTTTAGTAGTACACTAGTGAGATTCACAGGTAAAAAAGCTCCTAGGCTGCTGGCGACTGAATCAAAACGCTACCAAAAAAACTGTTAGCGATCGCAGGGATCAGGCCTGACTCTGCGAACGCTGCAGTTATGTGTGCTTAGTGTTTTGTAAGTGACAGTAATCGATCGATACTGCACTTGGGTGGGCTGGGCTGGGCTGGGCTGGGCTGGGCGGAGGGGGAAAACGCAGGTGCTAGCAGGTATCTGGGCTGATCCCGCTAACAATGCGTTTTTTGGAACCCTAAACTGCTGGGACGCTAGTATAGATCTGATCAGATCAGATATTGATCTGTTCAGATACTGTACCACTAAGGGAGGTGTATGCTTTGCACGTGGGTGTTTGCGGTACTGGCACTAACCTGGGGCGACGCAGACCTTATTTGACCCTAAAACCTAATTGATATCACCCGCCGGGCGATCAGGGGGTTAAACCGTTATTGGGTAATAAATGGCGGGTGCCCTGACACTATAAAAAACAAACTAACTAACCAGCGTCACCCGTAACAGTTATACGGTGATCACTGGTGAAAGGGTTAACTAGGGGCAATCAGGGGGTTAAAACCTTTATTAGGTAATATATGGGGGTACCTGACGCTATATAAAAACCTGACGGGGAACCTAAATAACGAAATAACTAACTGGCTAACCAGCGTCACCAGTGACACTTATACGGTGATCACTGGTGAAAGGGTTAACTAGGGGCAATCAGGGGGTTAAAACCTTTATTAGGTAATATATGGGGGTACCTGACGCTATATAAAAACCTGACGGGGAACCTAAATAACGAAATAACTAACTGGCTAACCAGCGTCACCAGTGACACTTATACGGTGATCACTGGTGAAAGGGTTAACTCTAGGGGCAATCAAGGGGTTAAAACCTTTAGGTTGTAATATGGGGGTACCTGACCTATAAACCTATTTATGAGCCTATATAAACCTGGCGGTTAACCTAAAAAAAAAACTGGCTACCTAGCGGCACCAGTGACACTAATGCAGCGATCAGAAAAACGATCGCTTAGTGACACTGGCAAAAGGGGGTGAAAGGGTTACCTAGGGGGCAATCAAGGGGTTAAACCTTTATTAGGGGGGGTAGGGGGCTACCTTAGACCTAAAGGGGCCTAAAACTAACTGCCCTGACAGTTATTGCAGTCACAACTGACACTAAATGCAGTGATCAGTAAATAAATGATCACTGCAATCAGTGACACTGTGACTGGGGGGGCAGGGGGTGATCTGGGGGAGGGGTGACAGGGGGGTGGAATGTGTGCCTATGTGTGACTGGTGTCAGTGTAGTGTTGGTGCACTAACCTGATGTCTTCTCCGCTCGGCGTCCCGGTCAGAAAGACCGGCACGAGGAGCGTGACATCACTTCCTCTTGCCTGTGTTTACAATACGCAGGCAAGAGGAAGCATCTGATTCGCCAGGAGCGATTGCGAGGGGGTTTCCAGAAACCACTGGCTGGCCCCTCGTCTCTGATCGCTCCTGAAGCGATGCCGACCGTCCCCGCCGGTGGGGGGGGGTTCCGATTGGACACCCCACCCGCCGGAAGAATGGCACGTACAGGTACATGGTTTTGCCTGTACGTGCCATTCTGCCGACGTATATGTACATGGGGCGGTCGGCAAGTGGTTAAATTGACAAAAATAAGATAGATAGATTAACTAGGAAAGCTACAATTTCTGGGGAAATTGTGTGAAGTGTTCTTGCCTCCACCTACTGGAGTGGCTGGAGTAACTGTGAAAAGTGTTAAAAAGCATATTTTAAAAAGTATAAATAGTAGTAAAAAAGTTGAAGTTCCATCATTAGCTGAAAGAGCTGAACATATTTTTCCCCAAAAAAATTTTTTTCAAACAAACATTTATTTTTTTTCAAACAAAAATGTAGTTTTTTTCAAACAAAAATGTAGTTTTTTTCAAACAAAAATTTAGTTTTTTTTTTTCAAAAATAATTTTTTTTATACAATTTTTTTTTTTTTCAGAGAAAATTGAGTACTGTCCGTGATACTTTTTTTATTTGCACTAACATAATTTTTCATGGACGAGCTTTCGGGGTGTGTCCCCCTTCTTCAAGGTCTAAGGTCTATGAAAAAATGATATGTGTCACAGATAGTACTCAATTTTCTCTGTCACAATTGCACTAATACGGCTACAATTACTATTTTTTTTCAAAAATTATTTTTTCTTTCATGTGGTGGTCATAATGTTTTGGCTGATCATGGGCTGGTCATAATGTTTTGGCTGATCATGATTTTTCTTTTTCAAAATAATATTTATTTTTTTATTATTTTTTTTTTTCATGGGGTGGTGATAATGTTTTGGCTGAACATTTTTTTCAAAAATTTTTTTAAATTTTTTTTTTCATGAGGTAGTCATAATGTTTTGGTTGATCGTGGGGTGGTCAAAATGTTTTGGCTGAACATTTTTTTCAAAAATCCCATTTTCTCTGTCACAATTGCACTAATACGGCTACAATTACTTCAAGTATTTTTTTTCAAAAATTATTTTTATCATTATTTTTTTTTTCATGTGGTGGTCATAATGTTTTGGCTGATCATGGGCTGGTAATAATGTTTTGGCAGATTTTTCTTTTTCAAAATATTTATTTTTTTATTATTATTTTTTTTTCATGGGGTGGTCATAATGTTTTGGCTGATCGTGGGGTGGTCAAAATGTTTTGGCTGAACATTTTTTTCAAAAATTCATTTTTTTTTTAATGGGGGTGGTCATAATGTTTTGGCTGATCATGGGGTGGTCATAATATTTTGTCTGATCATGAGGTGGTGATAATGTTTTGGCTGATCATGATTTTTCTTTTTCAAAATATTTATTTTTTATTATAATTTTTTTTTCATGGGGTGGTGATAATGTTTTGGCTGAACATTTTTTTTCAAAAATATTTTTTTTTTATTTTTTTTTTTCATGGGGTGGTCATAATATTTTGGCTGATTTTTCTTTTTCAAAATTGTTATTATTATTATTATTTTTTTTTTCATGAGGTGGTCATAATGTTTTGGCTGATCATCGGCTACAGGAAATAGGTATATTTTTAAAGACATGTTGTATATTGCTAAATCATTTTAATAACCTATTGTCATAGGGGTATTTACATTTTTATATGTTTTTCTATTTGGCTTTTGTCTTCTGTCCTCTTCTGTCCTCTTCTGTCCTCTTCTGTCTTCTTCTGTCTTCGGTCCTCTTCTGTCTTCGGTCCTCTTCTGTCTTCTGTCCTCTTCTGTCCTCTTCGGTCCTCTTCGGTCCTCTTCTGTCTTCTTCTGTCCTCTTCTGTCTTCTTCTGTCCTCTTCTGTCTTCTTCTGTCTTCGGTCCTCTTCTGTCTTCTGTCCTCTTCTGTCCTCTTCTGTCCTCTTCGGTCCTCTTCTGTCTTCTTCTGTCCTCTTCTGTCTTCTTCTGTCCTCTTCTGTCTTCTTCTGTCCTCTTCTGTCCTCTTCTGTCCTCTTCGGTCCTCTTCGGTCCTCTTCTGTCCTCTTCTGTCTTCTTCTGTCCTCTTCGGTCCTCTTCTGTCCTCTTCGGTCCTCTTCTGTCCTCTTCGGTCCTCTTCGGTCCTCTTCTGTCCTCTTCGGTCCTCTTCGGTCCTCTTCTGTCCTCTTTGGTCCTCTTCTGTCTTCGGTCCTCTTCTGTCTTCGGTCCTCTGTCCTCTTCTACAGGAAATAGGTATATTTTTAAAGACATGTTGTATATTGCTAAATCATTTTAATAATCTATTGTAATAGGGGTATTTACATTTTTATATGTATTTCTATTTGGCTTTTGTCTTCTGTCCTCTTCTGTCCTCTTCTGTCTTGGGTCCTCTTCTGTCCTCTTCTGTCTTCGGTCCTCTTCTGTCTTCTGTCCTCTTCTGTCCTCTTCTGTCTTCTGTCCTCTTCTGTCCTCTTCTGTCCTCTTCTGTCCTCTTCTGTCTTCTGTCCTCTTCTGTCTTCTGTCCTCTTCTGTCTTCTGTCCCGTTCTGTCTTCGGTCCTCTTCTGTCTTCGGTCCTCTTCGGTCCTCTTCTGTCCTCTTCTGTCTTCGGTCCTCTTCTGTCCTCTTTTGTCCTCTTCTGTCTTCGGTCCTCTTCTCTCTTCGGTCCTCTTCTCTCTTCGGTCCTCTTCTGTCCTCTTCTGTCTTCTGTCCTCTTCTGTCTTTGGTCCTCTTCTGTCTTCGGTCCTCTTCTGTCTTCTGTCCTCTTCTGTCTTCGGTCCTCTTCGGTCCTCTTCTGTCTTCGGTCCTCTTCGGTCCTCTTCTGTCTTTTGTCCTCTTCTGTCTTCTGTCCTCTTCGGTCCTCTTCTGTCTTCTGTCCTCTTCTGTCTTCTGTCCTCTTCGGTCCTCTTCTGTCCTCTTCGGTCCTCTTCTGTCTTCGGTCCTCTTCTGTCTTCGGTTCTCTTCTGTCTTCTGTCCTCTTCTGTCCTCTTCTGTCTTCTGTCCTCTTCTGTCTTCGGTCCTCTTCTGTCCTGTCCTCTTCTGTCCTCTTCTGTCTTCGGTCCTCTTCTGTCCTCTTCTGTCCTCTTCTGTCTTCGGTCCTCTTCTGTCTTCTGTCCTCTTCTGTCTTCGGTCCTCTTCTGTCCTCTTCTGTCTTCGGTCCTCTTCTGTCCTCTTTTGTCTTCGGTCCTCTTCGGTCCTCTTCTGTCTTCGGTCCTCTTCTGTCCTCTTCTGTCTTCGGTCCTCTTCTGTCTTCGGTCCTCTTCTGTCTTCGGTCTTCTTCTGTCTTCGGTCCTCTTCGGTCCTCTTCTGTCCTCTTTGGTCCTCTTCTGTCCTCTTCTGTCTTTGGTCCTCTTTGGTCCTCTTCTGTCTTCTGTCTTCGGTCCTCTTCTGTCTTCGGTCCTCTTCGGTCCTCTTCTGTCCTGTCCTCTTCGGTCCTCTTCTGTCCTGTCCTCTTCGGTCCTCTTCTGTCCTCTTCGGTCCTCTTCTGTCCTCTTCTGTCCTCTTCTGTCTTCGGTCCTCTTCGGTCCTCTTCTGTCCTCTTCTGTCTTCGGTCCTCTTCGGTCCTCTTCTGTCCTCTTATGTCTTCGGTCCTCTTCTGTCCTCTTCGGTCCTCTTCTGTCTTCGGTCCTCTTCTGTCTTCGGTCCTCTTCGGTCCTCTTCTGTCCTCTTCGGTCCTCTTCTGTCCTCTTCTGTCTTTGGTCCTCTTTGGTCCTCTTCTGTCTTCTGTCTTCGGTCCTCTTCTGTCTTCGGTCCTCTTCGGTCCTCTTCTGTCCTGTCCTCTTCGGTCCTCTTCTGTCCTGTCCTCTTCGGTCCTCTTCGGTCCTCTTCTGTCCTCTTCGGTCCTCTTCTGTCCTCTTCTGTCTTCGGTCCTCTTCGGTCCTCTTCTGTCCTCTTCTGTCTTCGGTCCTCTTCGGTCCTCTTCTGTCCTCTTATGTCTTCGGTCCTCTTCTGTCCTCTTCGGTCCTCTTCTGTCTTCGGTCCTCTTCTGTCTTCGGTCCTCTTCTGTCTTCGGTCCTCTTCGGTCCTCTTCGGTCCCCTTCTGTCTTCGGTCCTCTTCGGTCCTCTTCTGTCTTCGGTCCTCTTCTGTCCTCTTCTGTCTTCGGTCCTCTTCTGTCTTCGGTCCTCTTCTGTTCTCTTCTGTCTTCGGTCCTCTTCTGTCTTCGGTCCTCTTCTGTCCTCTTCTGTCTTCGGTCCTCTTCTGTCCTCTTCTGTCTTCGGTCCTCTTCTGTCTTCTGTCCTCTTCGGTCCTCTTCTGTCCTCTTCGGTCCTCTTCTGTCCTCTTCTGTCTTCTGTCCTCTTCTGTCCTCTTCTGTCTTCTTTGGTCCTCTTCTGTCTTGTTCTGTTCTCTTCTGTCTTCGGTCCTCTTCTGTCTTCGGTCCTCTTCGGTCCTCTTCTGTCCTCTTCTGTCTTCGGTCCTCTTCTGTCCTCTTCTGTCTTCGGTCCTCTTCGGTCCTCTTCTGTCCTCTTCGGTCCTCTTCGGTCGTCTTCTGTCCTCTTCGGTCCTCTTCTGTCTTCGGTCCTCTTCTGTCTTCGGTCCTCTTCGGTCCTCTTCTGTCTTCGGTCCTCTTCTGTCTTCGGTCCTCTTCGGTTCTCTTCTTCTGTCTTCGGTCCTCTTCTGTCTTCGGTCCTCTTCTGTCTTCGGTCCTCTTCTGTCCTCTTCTGTCTTCGGTCCTCTTATGTCTTCAGTCCTCTTCTGTCCTCTTCGGTCCTCTTCTGTCTTCGATCCTCTTCTGTCTTCGGTCCTCTTCGGTCCTCTTCTGTCTTCGGTCCTCTTCGGTCCCCTTCTGTCTTCAGTCCTCTTCGGTCCTCTTCTGTCTTCGGTCCTCTTCTGTCTTCGGTCCTCTTCTGTCCTCTTCTGTCTTCGGTCCTCTTCTGTCTTCGGTCCTCTTCTGTCTTCGGTCCTCTTCTGTCCTCTTGTGTCTTCGGTCCTCTTCTGTCCTCTTCTGTCTTCGGTCCTCTTCTGTCTTCTTTCCTCTTCTGTCCTCTTCTGTCTTCTGTCCTCTTCGGTCCTCTTCTGTCCTCTTCTGTCCTCTTCTGTCTTCTGTCCTCTTCTGTCCTCTTCTGTCTTTGGTCCTCTTCTGTCTTGTGCTGTTCTCTTCTGTCTTCGGTCCTCTTCTGTCCTCTTCTGTCTTCGGTCCTCTTCGGTCCTCTTCTGTCCTCTTCGGTCGTCTTCTGTCCTCTTCGGTCCTCTTCTGTCTTCGGTCCTCTTCTGTCTTCGGTCCTCTTCGGTCCTCTTCTGTCTTCGGTCCTCTTCTGTCTTCGGTCCTCTTCTGTCCTCTTCTGTCTTCGGTCCTCTTCTGTCTTCGGTCCTCTTCTGTCCTCTTCTGTCTTCGGTCCTCTTCTGTCTTCAGTCCTCTTCTGTCCTCTTCTGTCTTCGATCCTCTTCTGTCTTCGGTCCTCTTCGGTCCTCTTCTGTCTTCGGTCCTCTTCGGTCCTCTTCGGTCCTCTTCTGTCCTCTTCTGTCTTCGGTCCTCTTCTGTCCTCTTCTGTCTTCGGTCCTCTTCTGTCTTCGGTCCTCTTCTGTCCTCTTCTGTCTTCGGTCCTCTTCTGTCCTCTTCTGTCTTCGGTCCTCTTCTGTCTTCGGTCCTCTTCTGTCCTCTTCTGTCTTCTGTCCTCTTCGGTCCTCTTCTGTCCTCTTCTGTCTTCTGTCCTCTTCTGTCTTTGGTCCTCTTCTGTCTTGTTCTGTTCTCTTCTGTCTTCGGTCCTCTTCTGTCTTCGGTCCTCTTCTGTCTTCGGTCCTCTTCGGTCCTCTTCTGTCCTCTTCTGTCTTCGGTCCTCTTCTGTCTTCGGTCCTCTTCTGTCTTCGGTCCTCTTCGGTCCTCTTCTGTCTTCGGTCCTCTTCGGTCCTCTTCTGTCCTCTTCTGTCTTCGGTCCTCTTCTGTCCTCTTTTGTCCTCTTCTGTCTTCGGTCCTCTTCTGTCTTCGGTCCTCTTTTGTCTTCGGTCCTCTTCTGTCCTCTTCTGTCTTCTGTCCTCTTCTGTCTTTGGTCCTCTTCGGTCCTCTTCTGTCCTCTTCTGTCTTCGGTCCTCTTCTGTCCTCTTCTGTCTTCTGTCCTCTTCTGTCCTCTTCTGTCTTCGGTCCTCTTCTGTCCTCTTCTGTCTTCTTCGGTCCTCTTCTGTCTTCGGTCCTCTTCTGTCTTCTGTCCTCTTCTGTCTTCGGTCCTCTTCTGTCCTCTTCTGTCCTCTTCTCTTCGGTCCTCTTCTGTCCTCTTCTGTCTTTGGTCCTCTTCTGTCCTCTTCTGTCTTCGGTCCTCTTCTGTCCTCTTCTGTCTTCGGTCCTCTTCTGTCCTCTTCGGTCCTCTTCTGTCCTCTTCTGTCCTCTTCGGTCCTCTTCTGTCCTCGGTCCTCTTCGGTCCTCTTCTGTCCTCTTCGGTCCTCTTCTGTCCTCTTCGGTCCTCTTCGGTCCTCTTCTGTCTTCGGTCCTCTTCGGTCCTCTTCTGTCCTCTTCTGTCTTCGGTCCTCTTCTGTCCTCTTCTGTCCTCTTCTGTCTTCGGTCCTCTTCTGTCCTCTTCGGTCCTCTTCTGTCTTCGGTCCTCTTCTGTCTTCGGTCCTCTTCTGTCTTCTGTCCTCTTCGGTCCTCTTCTGTCCTCTTCTGTCTTCGGTCCTCTTTGGTCCTCTTCTGTCTTCTGTCTTCGGTCCTCTTCTGTCTTCGGTCCTCTTCGGTCCTCTTCTGTCCTGTCCTCTTCGGTCCTCTTCTGTCTTCGGTCCTCTTCGGTCCTCTTCTGTCCTCTTCGGTCCTCTTCGGTCCTCTTCTGTCTTCTGTCCTCTTCTGTCTTCGGTCCTCTTCGGTCCTCTTCTGTCCTCTTCTGTCTTCGGTCCTCTTCTGTCCTCTTCTGTCCTCTTATGTCTTCGGTCCTCTTCTGTCCTCTTCGGTCCTCTTCTGTCTTCGGTCCTCTTCTGTCTTCGGTCCTCTTCTGTCTTCGGTCCTCTTCGGTCCTCTTCGGTCCTCTTCTGTCTTCGGTCCTCTTCTGTCCTCTTCTGTCCTCTTCTGTCTTCTGTCCTCTTCTGTCTTCGGTCCTCTTCTGTTCTCTTCTGTCTTCGGTCCTCTTCTGTCTTCGGTCCTCTTCTGTCCTCTTCTGTCTTCGGTCCTCTTCTGTCCTCTTCTGTCTTCGGTCCTCTTCTGTCTTCTGTCCTCTTCGGTCCTCTTCTGTCCTCTTCTGTCCTCTTCTGTCTTCTGTCCTCTTCTGTCCTCTTCTGTCTTTGGTCCTCTTCTGTCTTGTTCTGTTCTCTTCTGTCTTCGGTCCTCTTCTGTCTTCGGTCCTCTTCGGTCCTCTTCTGTCCTCTTTTGTCTTCGGTCCTCTTCTGTCCTCTTCTGTCTTCGGTCCTCTTCGGTCCTCTTCTGTCCTCTTCGGTCCTCTTCTGTCTTCGGTCCTCTTCTGTCTTCGGTCCTCTTCGGTCCTCTTCTGTCTTCGGTCCTCTTCTGTCTTCGGTCCTCTTCGGTTCTCTTCTGTCTTCGGTCCTCTTCTGTCTTCGGTCCTCTTCTGTCTTCGGTCCTCTTCTGTCCTCTTCTGTCTTCGGTCCTCTTATGTCTTCAGTCCTCTTCTGTCCTCTTCGGTCCTCTTCTGTCTTCGATCCTCTTCTGTCTTCAGTCCTCTTCGGTCCTCTTCTGTCTTCGGTCCTCTTCGGTCCTCTTCGGTCCCCTTCTGTCTTCAGTCCTCTTCGGTCCTCTTCTGTCTTCGGTCCTCTTCTGTCTTCGGTCCTCTTCTGTCCTCTTCTGTCTTCGGTCCTCTTCTGTCTTCGGTCCTCTTCTGTCCTCTTCTGTCTTCTGTCCTCTTCGGTCCTCTTCTGTCCTCTTCTGTCTTCTGTCCTCTTCTGTCTTTGGTCCTCTTCTGTCTTCTTCTGTTCTCTTCTGTCTTCGGTCCTCTTCTGTCTTCGGTCCTCTTCGGTCCTCTTCTGTCCTCTTCTGTCTTCGGTCCTCTTCTGTCTTCGGTCCTCTTCTGTCCTCTTCTGTCTTCGGTCCTCTTCTGTCCTCTTCTGTCTTCTGTCATCTTCTGTCTTTGGTCCTCTTCTGTCCTCTTCTGTCCTCTTCGGTCCTCTTCTGTCCTCTTCGGTCCTCTTCTGTCCTCTTCTGTCTTCTGTCCTCTTCTGTCCTCTTCTGTCTTTGGTCCTCTTCTGTCTTCTTCTGTTCTCTTCTGTCTTCGGTCCTCTTCTGTCTTCTGTCCTCTTCTGTCTTCGGTCCTCTTCTGTCCTCTTCTGTCCTCTTCGGTCCTCTTCTGTCCTCTTCTGTCTTCTGTCCTCTTCGGTCCTCTTCTGTCTTCTGTCGTCGTCTTCTGTCGTCGTCTTCTGTCGTCGTCTGACGGTCATCAGGACTGTGATAGCTGCTCACCTCTATTTCCTAACCAAAATAAAAAAAGACATTTAGGTGTCCATTTATCAAGCAGTGAAATCTATTCACTGCTTCATTCTCCGGCATTGACAGAGGAGATTTTTCTCTTCTGTGTGCCAGTTTATGAAGCGGAGTAGATCTTGGAGGAGTGAAGAGATCTACAAACGCTTCTAACACTGGAGAACGGCCCCTGATACTGGAATCTCGTGAGACTTTACGAGATTACAGCACCAGAAATTCACAGAAACACAGAGATGTCAGTTTATTAAGCAGTGATAGATTATCACCGCTCAATACACGGACAGACAGACACACACACACACACACACACTATAACTATATATATAAATTAGGGGGACATGGTTACAGTGTTGGGGGGGTCTGAACGAGGCACAAGGAAGTTAATTATCTTCCTTTTTCCTCCTCAGATCCTCCCACATTCCCTCTTCACTCCCCGATTCTCCACCTCTGAGCTGGTGAATCGGGGACTGTGAATTCTGACACAGATCGCCAGTGAAGCACTCAGATCGCAGCTTCATAAACTGGTCGTTACTGTGTCATTCTATGAGGATTCTCCATGTGTGGAGAAAATCGGCGGGAGAACAAGTTCAAACACTTCTCCCCCAATTATCTCTTGTTCATAAACTATTTATGTGCCGTGATCACTGCTTCTTAAACGGACACCTGTGTCCAGAGCTGATCCGCCCTATACACTCACTATGCAAGATGCATAGGGCCCCGCCGCTGTGGGGGGGGGGGGCCCCCCAAGGGCGGATCGGCTCTGCTTCCCGAGCTCCAATCTCCTCCTCCCCCTCCTCCTCTTGTCACACAGCGGGAGTCAGAAGACTGCTGTGTCTCAGAGCTGACTGAAACCTTCGGCCAGCGCTATGACAAAGATCCCGCCCTCCTCCTAGACCAGCTCGTGTGATAGATACAGTGTTCTGTCTATCACACGAGCTGGTCTAGAAGGAGGGTGGGACTTTTGTCATAGTGCGGCATAACATTTCACATTGAGCTCCGTGACACAGCAGGAGATGCCTGCTGTGCGTAATCCACTGGCACTGACTGGTGAGGCTACATTGATTGCCACAGTAAGACTGCAATGATGGGCACCATTAGGCTGCAATAATGATGGGCACAGTAAGGCTGCAATGATTGGCATGGTGAGGCGGCAATGATTGGCATGGTGAGGTGGCAATTAACATGGCGAGGCTGCGATGAAAAGCATGGTAAGGCTGCAATGATAAGCATGGTAAGGCTGCAATGATTGGCATGGTGAGATGGCAATGATGGGCACGGTGAGGTGGCAATTATTAACATGGTGAGGCTGCAATGATAAGCATGGTAAGGCTGCAATGATTGCCATGGTGAGGTGGCAGTGATGGGCACGGTGAGGCTGCAATGATTGGCATGGTAAGGCTTTAATGATTGGCACGGTGAGGTGGCAATGATGGACACGGTGAGGCGACAGTGATGGGCACACTAAGGCTGCAATGATGGGCACAGTGGGGTGGCAATTATTAGCACGGTGAGGCTGCAATAATGGGCACGGTGAGGCTGCAATGATTGGCGCGGTGAGGATTTAAGGAAGTCTCTCTGGGGATCCTGATGTAGGGGGAGGCTCTCTGGGGACCCTGATGTAAGGAGGGGCTCTCTGAGGACACTGATGTAAGGGGAGCCCTCTGGGGACCCTGACGTAAGGGGAGGCTTTCTAGGGGCCCTGACGTAAGGGGAGGCTCTCTGAGGACCCTAATGTAAGGAAGGAGGCTCTCTGGGGACCTATGCTCACGGCATCATGGGTCAGGTAGAGGGCCCCTTAGCAGAATTTTGCTTAGGGCCCCAGGGAGGTCAGGATCGGCACTGGGTAGAGTGTTAGGTAAAGCAAAGTCTCTGCCACAGACTTGGATGTAGAACACTTGAGAAAAGTCTCTGCCACAGACTTGGATGTAGAACACTTGAGAAAAGTCTCTGCCACAGACTTGGATGTAGAACACTTGAGAAAAGTCTCTGCCACAGACTTGAATGTAACTGAGGGACTTATGCCGCGTACACACGGTCGGAATTTCCGATGGAAACAGTCCGATGGGAGCTTTTCATCTGAATTTCCGACCGTGTGTATGCCCATCGGTCTTTTTCTGTCGGAATTTCCGACGGACTTTGGATTGAGAACCTGTTCTTAATTTTTCCGACGGAAAACCTTTCTATCGGATTTTCCGATCGTGTGTATGCAATTCCGACACGCAAAATTCCGACGCATGCTCGGAAACAATTCGACACATGCTCGGAAGCATTAAACGTCCCTTTTATAGTGCCGTTGAACGTGTTGTATGCCGCGGTGTTATTGACCATCGGAATTTGGTGTGACCGTGTGTAGGCAAGGCAGTTTGAGCGAAATTCCGTCGGAACTGCGACGGGAAAACCATCAGAGCTTTTTCCGACGAGAATTTCCGACCGTGTGTACGCGGCATTAGACGAATTTAGTAAAGCTATCCATTTAGTGTACTTCAACTGAGCCTCCAGGCTCCTTCAGAGAAACCAGCCTTGTGCATGGCCTTCTCCCGAAGAGTCCTCCCCTGAATGCTTCTCCAGTTGCTGAGCCTCTCCTTAGAAGAGACAGCACCGGACCACTTTTGAATCCTCAGGACTCGATATCCATTCAAGCCTGTCCCTGCAGTTGCTTCGCCTCAGGCTATCCAGCCTAGAGACTCGGAATTGCATGGATCCGCACCCCAGGCCAGGAGGGCCATAGGGGCTGGTCAGGAGGACCAGGACCAAACAGACAGAAGATATCTTCTGGACCGGAACGGAACAACAAAACACGTGATCTCAGTACTTTAAATACCACCTCACAGAATGCACAGCAGGATGACACCCCGACTGGGCTGGTTCAGAGAAAGAATGGTACCCAATACGCCCAGCCAAACTGCGTTCTCATACCTGCCGGCGGTGACAGTGACACCTACGGCCAAGGAGAACTCAATTCCAGCTAGACTGGTACTGAAACCATAATTTGGCATAATTACTCCTAAAACCCAACTGTGGTTTCAGGAATATTAACTTCGAAAAACACATAGTGCATGCTCGTCAGGAGCCAGCGCTACACTAGTAAAAACAATAAAAAAAATAAAAAGTCCCTAAATCTATCCCCTATTTTGTAGACACTATAACTTTTACGCAAACCAATCAATATACACTTATTGCTGAAAGGACAGGCAACCCTATTGGACGCCTAGGAGGAGGAGGGAGGAGACGTACAGAGGAGGAGGAGCCGCCCGTAGGAGAGCTGCCCACCCGCAACCTAGATGGATTAAGTGCGGGGCTGGATGGCCGACCAACCGCAAGACCCCCAGTCGACCGGGGGGGGGTTGTTTGTCACCCCCCCAATAAAAAACACCAGCCACCCCCGGCCACTAGACCTTTGAATAATCGCTGTGGTTTCTGGCAGAAAGCCGTCAGTAGCAGATCCTTTGGCCCCTTTCGCATGGGGTGGACTGCGGCTGCAATCCGCTTGCTCAGCAGGAGATCTCTCCTCTGATCCTCGCTGAGCAGGTGGTTGACAGGTCTGTGTCCGGTCCACTCATGCAGAGACACAGACCGCTCTCTTCTATGGGCTTCTCGGATGTAAAAAGATTGCCTGCCTGGTTACACCCGACTGCCATCTGATCAACTCCATTCGTCTGTTTTTGGCGGATTGGATTCACTCCATAGAGAAGAATGGAGGTTCTGATGGGGCTTGCCTGAAAAACTGGAAGGTGTAAATAGGGCATAAAGTGGAACCAAACCATCCATTTCAACAAACAGTTACATTCCCAGCCATGCCAGGATTGCTAACTGTCACATTTGCTTCTGCTTTCAACCAAACTGTCAAACAATCAAATGGCTGGAGTCGTAATTGATTACATGTGCAGCACCATGACAACAGCAGATCAAACAGAGGCTAATATGGCAGGCTCTTTTGTTGAAAAGGAGGGTTTAATTCTGTTGATCTATATGTCGTATGGACCTGACAGCAGGGGGTTTCACACATTCCCGGCTACATCCCCCTGGGGGATTGTGTGTAAATCTAACTAACAGACTACTGCCTGTCCGATTAAAGCATTCGGGCAGCTGTCGCCCAATTGCTTCCACCCCCCCCCCCCCCCTGTAATGGTGCCAACCCCCCACCCCAGTGCCTGCCCCTGACATAGCGGGTGCCACTGGGTAGAGAAGGCTGACCCGGAAAGCGACATGTTTAGCATACCCTGGAAAAAATGTACTGCAACGCTATCAGCATTGCAATACATTCGGGGGAGACATCCAGGGTCTAAAAGTCTCATTAAAGAGAACCTGACTCCAGAAAATCATTACTAAGGGGACTTATTGTCCCCTATGTGATAAAAAAAAAAGGTTTAAGCGTTTTTTACCCCAACACTTCATATTCCTGATATGTGCCTGCTGTACCATGTACTTGTATGAGAATGTATCCTGTTCTCTTTGTATTGCTTCCTTTATGTAAAATCCCTGGTGTTCCTGCCAGTCATTCTGCTTTCCTATTAAAAACTGACCACACTAAGCAAGAGAGAACACAGTGGTCAGTTCTCTAGATATGCTGGGAACTCAGCCTTCTCTTCTCCAATAATCAGACTTGTCTTGACACTCCCCGCTGCACAGCCATTCTTTGGGAAGCTCAGTGTGATACACGGGAGTTCCTTCAGATTCTGCATTACCAAATTGGAGGAATTTGGAGTGCAAGTCAACACCTCAAACTCTGTTGCATTCCTTGAACCATTTTTGCAGTGTGGCATGGTGCATTATCCTGCTGGAAAGAGGCAACTGTCATCAGGGAATACTGTTTCTATGAAGGGGTGTACTTGGTTAGCAATAATGTGTAGGTTGGTGGTATGTGTCAAGTAACATACACATGAATGACAGGACCCAAGGTTTCCCAGCAGAACATTGCCCAAAGCATCACACTACCACTAGCAGCTTGCCTTCTTCCCATACCGTGTCCGGATGCCATCTCTTCCCCAGGTAAGCTATGCACACGCACCCAGCCATGCGTATGATGTAAAAGAAAACATGATTCATCAGACCAGGCCACCTTTTTCAATTGCTCTGTGGTCCAGTTTTGATGCTTGTGTGCCCATTGTAGGTGCTTTTGGCTGCGAATACGGATCGGCATGGGCACCCTGACCAGTCTACAGCTACGCAGCCCTTTAGACAACAAACTATAATTCCCATGTTTTCTGCTTTGAACATATCAACGTCACAAACAATATGTTTACTTGCTACCTAATATATCCTACGTACGTTCAGATGCCAGTGTAATGAGATAATCAATGTCATTCACCTAACTTTATAACCACTAAAAGCTTATGACTGATGGGTGTATATCTGTATACCTGTGTAAACACAGAATCATTGTAGTGGTTAGCACTTTGACAGGGACTGAAGTGGTGCCGTGTGGAGCAGCTTAAACACATCATCAGGAGAGCACCTGCAAAAACCATGAATAGACACCCAGCCCCCCCCGCGGCGCAACGCAGGGACCTTAGAGTACCCTGTACTCTCCAGGGACCTGTGACGTGGGTATACCAGGAGGCTGCAGACATTGTACATTCATTTTTCAATGAGTTGGGAAATAAGGAAGTGCCGGAATTGGTCCCCAAGTAAAATATTCCCACCTACTTCCAAGAATAAAAAATATCCAATTCTGTTAGAGGAGGAAGGTGTGTAAATCTAACTGACTACTGCCTGTCCGATTAAAGCATTCGGGCAGCTGTCGCCCAATTGCTTCCACCCCCCCCCCCCCCTGTAATGGTGCCAACCCCCCACCCCAGTGCCTGCCCCTGACATAGCGGGTGCCACTGGGTAGAGAAGGCTGACCCGGAAAGCGACATGTTTAGCATACCCTGGAAAAAATGTACTGCAAAGCTATCAGCATTGCAATACATTCGGGGGAGACATCCGGGGTCTAAAAGTCTCATTAAAGAGAACCTGACTCCAGAAAATCATTACTAAGGGGACTTATTGTCCCCTATGTGATAAAAAAAAAAGGTTTAAGCGTTTTTTACCCCAACACTTCATATTCCTGATATGTGCCTGCTGTACCATGTACTTGTATGAGAATGTATCCTGTTCTCTTTGTATTGCTTCCTTTATGTAAAATCCCTGGTGTTCCTGCCAGTCATTCTGCTTTCCTATTAAAAACTGACCACACTAAGCAAGAGAGAACACAGTGGTCAGTTCTCTAGATATGCTGGGAACTCAGCCTTCTCTTCTCCAATAATCAGACTTGTCTTGACACTCCCCGCTGCACAGCCATTCTTTGGGAAGCTCAGTGTGATACACGGGAGTTCCTTCAGATTCTGCATTACCAAATTGGAGGAATTTGGAGTGCAAGTCAACACCTCAAACTCTGTTGCATTCCTTGAACCATTTTTGCAGTGTGGCATGGTGCATTATCCTGCTGGAAAGAGGCAACTGTCATCAGGGAATACTGTTTCTATGAAGGGGTGTATTTGGTTAGCAATAATGTGTAGGTTGGTGGTATGTGTCAAGTAACATACACATGAATGACAGGACCCAAGGTTTCCCAGCAGAACATTGCCCAAAGCATCACACTACCACTAGCAGCTTGCCTTCTTCCCATACCGTGTCCTGATGCCATCTCTTCCCCAGGTAAGCTATGCACACGCACCCAGCCATGCGTATGATGTAAAAGAAAACATGATTCATCAGACCAGGCCACCTTTTTCAATTGCTCTGTGGTCCAGTTTTGATGCTTGTGTGCCCATTGTAGGTGCTTTTGGCTGCGAATACGGATCGGCATGGGCACCCTGACCAGTCTACAGCTACGCAGCCCTTTAGACAACAAACTATAATTCCCATGTTTTCTGCTTTGAACATATCAACGTCACAAACAATATGTTTACTTGCTACCTAATATATCCTACGTACGTTCAGATGCCAGTGTAATGAGATAATCAATGTCATTCACCTAACTTTATAACCACTAAAAGCTTATGACTGATGGGTGTATATCTGTATACCTGTGTAAACACAGAATCATTGTAGTGGTTAGCACTTTGACAGGGACTGAAGTGGTGCCGTGTGGAGCAGCTTAAACACATCATCAGGAGAGCACCTGCAAAAAACATGAATAGACACCCAGCCCCCCGCCGCGGCGCAACGCAGGGACCTTAGAGTACCCTGTACTCTCCAGGGACCTGTGACGTGGGTATACCAGGAGGCTGCAGACATTGTACATTCATTTTTCAATGAGTTGGGAAATAAGGAAGTGCCGGAATTGGTCCCCAAGTAAAATATTCCCACCTACTTCCAAGAATAAAAAATATCCAATTCTGTTAGAGGAGGAAGGTGATATAAAGTTGAAGTGGAGGGTGAAGCTCTGTCTTCAGTAGCCCCCAGTAGCCCCCCCCCCCCTAATAACAAAACTACTAGGTTGAAGTGCACATCAGAAGGAAACAAAATAAAAATAAGGTCCTATTTAGACCTATGTGTCTTTGATTTAGCTGTATTTATTTATTTATTTGCAATTTTCAATGCACGTTGCAACAAGATTTACAATGCTATGAAACTATTACACATACCTCACAAAGCTTTATAATGGAAAAATAATCGGCCATATCATATTTTATATTATGACTACAAAATAGTGCAGAAATGTGAACATCACACATTTACACCCCAACTTCAGGAGCACTTGCCTTGATAAGGGTGATGTCACTGGACTTTTTTTACCAGCAAAGCTGAGGATCTCAAACCTGTGCGAGTGAACGTCTGTTCTGTGCTGGAGTTTATTATTGTGAAATTTGGGATCCTCAGCCTTCCTGGGAATTTCCTGGGAATGATGTATTCACTGAATATTTCATCACCCATCAGTAGATACAGGGCCGTATTTAAGGCAGGGCAAAAGGTGCAGCTGCCCTTGGCCCTGTCATTATTGTGGGGCCCAAAGCAGCTGCCCCATACTTGCCAACTATCCCAGTTTAAATTCCCTAGTCCCTTGAGGTTTTAGTCCAGTGCTGTGTCCTGATATTTCGGTGTGAAATTCTGTTACTAATGCTGCCCAGCTCTGCCCTATTTTTTCTGGGGAGATAAAGGGGCATGCTGGAAATTGATCACACCCACCCCTCCCGCCAGCACTGCCACTGATCCCAGGAGTCCTAGGATCCCTAGGAGTTGTATGTCTATTAATGGGTCCCCTCACCTTCTCAGTCCATGGTGTACAGGCAGTGAGGAGATGATGTGCTCTAACCTCTAGCAACCAATCAGTAAGCAGTAATGATGTGCAGTAACCTCTAGCAACCAATCAGTGAGAAGTATTGATGTACAGTAATCTCTAGCAACCAATCAATAAGCATAAATCATGTGCTGTAACCTCTAGCGACTAATCAGTAAGCAGTAATTATACACTGTAACCTCTGGAAACCAATCGCAATCGCTGCCTGATCTGGTTCAGTAAACCGATTTTGATTTTGAGTCTAGCTGCTATTTATTGTATGCCTCACAGCAGGTGGAGAGCGAAACTGCATGGAGGGGACCCAGAAATTTTTTGCACAGGATCCAATCAATATGCACGACGATGTACGTCGACAAAATGGCATGGACAGGCATAAGGGCGTACAGGTACGTCCCCTTTAAGATGCCGCCGCGCCGGTCGGGACCATCGTGAGGCCGGTCGCGGGTCCCGCGGAATCGATCGCCGCGGGGATACCCGCGATCGTCTCACGGGAAGGCTGAACGGGGAGATGCGGAAATAAACAGCATCTCCCCGTTCTGCCTAGCAACTAGTGACGCCGATCTCTGCTCCCTGTGATTGGAGCAGAGATCAGCATTCACTAGCTGACAGCCACGCCCCCCCACAGTAAGAAACACACCTCTAGGCACATGTAACCCCTACACTGCCACCTAGTGGTTAACCCCTTCACTGCCAGTGTCATTTACACAGGAATCAATGCATTTAAATAGCATTGATTGCTGTATAAATGACAATGGTCCCAAAAATGTGTAAAAAATGTCCGATGTGTCCGCCATAATGTCGCAGTCACAATAAAAATTTGCTGATCGCCGCCATTACTAATAAAAAAAAAAATTTTAATTAATAAAAATGCTATAAAACTATCCCCTATCTTGTAAACGCTATAACTTCTGCGCAAACCAATCAATAATCGCTTATTGCGATTTTTTTTACCAAAAATATGTAGAAGAATACGTATCGGCCTAAACTGAGGAAAAAATATGTTTTTTTTATATATTTTTTTGGGGGATATTTATTATAGCAAAAAATAAAAAAGAATGCGTTTTTTTCAAAATTGTCGCTCTTTTTTGTTTATAGCGCAAAAAATAAGAACCGCAGGGGCGATCAAATACCACCAAAAGAAAGCTCTATTTGTGGGAAAAAAAAGGACATCAATTTTGTTTGGGAGCCACGTCGCACGACCGTGCAATTGTCAGTTAAAGCGACGCAGTGCCGAATCACAAAAAGGGGCCTGGTCCTTTGGCTGCAAATTGGTCCGGTCTGAAAGTGGTTAAAGACGGCCCTGAGTAGATGCCAACATTTTCTTAGGATTTCTTGTACATAGTAGTGATGTTTTGAATATCGGATTATGGCTCGTGTAGTTTCACTATCCATTTTTTTTTTTTTTTTTATTGAATCGAAAATCAGCATATCCTTTCTCATCAAACATACTTTTTCATAGGCCTTTTTCAAATATTTTCTACTGTACCCAATTGCCCTATGCTTACTGTATCTGTTATCAGCTTAGCATGATCCTCAAAATCCTTGTCGATGGGGCAGTAACCCTTATGCCGCGTACACACGAACGGACTTTCCCGCGGGATTGTCCGCTAGACTCGAGTCCGCCGGACAATCCCCCCGTGTGTGGGCGCCGGCAGACTTTTTGGCGCCAAAAGTCCGGCGGACTAGGTTTTAAGTTTTGTTTTAAAATTATCCGCTGGACTTGGCAGTCTGGCGGACAATCCCGCCGTTAGTATGCTAGTCCGCCGGACTTTTGGAAATGAACGGACTTGCCGATCATCGGAAAGTCTGTTCATTTAGCACGTGACTTCAGGTAGACGGAGCTAGCGAAAGCAGTGAATGCCGCCGCGCTAGCCCCATCACCTGGCATGGATTTAAAGGGAATCCCCTCAAATCCACCTCAGACCCTTATCCTAGCACGCAGCCCGGCAGGCCAGGAAAGGGGTGGGGACGAGCGAGCGCCCCCCCCCTGAGCCATACCAGGCCGCGTGCCCTCAACATGGGGGGTGCCCTGGGGAAAGGGGGGCCGTGCGGCCCCCCACCCCAAAGCACCTTGTCCCCATGTTGATGAGGAAAAGGGCCTCTTCCCGACAACCATGGCCGTTGGTTGTCGGGGTCTGCGGGCGGGGGCTTATCGGAATCCGGGAGCCCCCTTTAATAAGGGGGCCCCCAGATCCCAGCCCCCCCCCTATGTGAATGAGTATGGGGTACGATGTACCCCTACCCATTCACCTAAGGTGTAAAGTGTAAATAAAAAAAACACACAATTTTTTTAAAATATTTTATTGCACTGCTCCGGGGGTCTTCTTCCGTCTTGGGGGGTCTCCTCGCCGGACTCCTCCGCTATTTACCTAGCTCTTTTACTGAGCAGAGGAGGCCGGCTACCTTCTTCGTCGTCGACGCCGTCGTCTGGGGGTCTCGATCCGCCTTCGGGGGTCTTCCGGGGTCTCTTCTGTTCTTGCCGCTGTCGTCGTTTTCTGTGCCGCCACCTTCTTCTTCTTCTTCTTCTTCTTCTTCTTCCTCTTCCGATGTTGACACGTCGCTCTCTCTGGCCGGAATGCCAGAGCTGCGCTGTGCTGGGACTTATATAGGGACAAGGGGACAGGGTCACATGCTCATGTCACATGGTGACCCCGCCCCCTTGTGATGTCACAGTCCCGGAGGACTGTGAAATGAGCATGTGACCCTGTCCCCTTGTCCCTATATAAGTCCCAGCACAGCGCGGCTCTGGCATTCCGGCCAGAGAGAGCGACGGGTCAACATCGGAAGAAGAAGAAGAAGAGGAAGAAGAAGAAGAAGGCGGCGCAGAAAACGACGACAGCGCCAAGAACAGAAGAGACCCCGGAAGACCCCGGAAGACCCCCGAAGGCGGATCGAGACCCCCAGAAGGTAGCCGGCCTCCTCTGCTCGGTAAAAGAGCTAGGTAAATAGCGGAGGAGTCTGGCGAGAAGACCCCCCAAGACGGAAGAAGACCCCCGGAGCAGTGCAATAAAATATTTTTTACAAATTGTGTGTTTTTTTTATTTACACTTTACACCTTAGGTGAATGGGTAGGGGTACATCGTACCCCATACTCATTCACATAGGGTGGGAGGCCGGGATCTGGGGGCCCCCTTATTAAAGTGGGCTCCCGGATTCCGATAAGCCCCCGCCCGCAGACCCCGACAACCAACGGCCAGGGTTGTCGGGAAGAGGCCCTTGTCCTCATCAACATGGGGACAAGGTGCTTTGGGGTGGGGGGGCCGCACCTTCTTCTTCTTCTTCTTCTTCTTCCTCTTCCGATGTTGACACGTCGCTCTCTCTGGCCGGAATGCCAGAGCCGCGCTGTGCTGGGACTTATATAGGGACAAGGGGACAGGGTCACATGCTCATGTCACATGGTGACCCCGCCCCCTTGTGATGTCACAGTCCCGGAGGACTGTGAAATGAGCATGTGACCCTGTCCCCTTGTCCCTATATAAGTCCCAGCACAGCGCGGCTCTGGCATTCCGGCCAGAGAGAGCGACGGGTCAACATCGGAAGAAGAAGAAGAAGAGGAAGAAGAAGAAGAAGGCGGCGCAGAAAACGACGACAGCGGCAAGAACAGAAGAGACCCCGGAAGACCCCGGAAGACCCCCGAAGGCGGATCGAGACCCCCAGAAGGTAGCCGGCCTCCTCTGCTCGGTAAAAGAGCTAGGTAAATAGCGGAGGAGTCTGGCAAGAAGACCCCCCAAGACGGAAGAAGACCCCCGGAGCAGTGCAATAAAATATTTTTTAAAAATTGTGTGTTTTTTTTATTTACACTTTACACCTTAGGTGAATGGGTAGGGGTACATCGTACCCCATACTCATTCACATAGGGTGGAAGGCCGGGATCTGGGGGCCCCCTTATTAAAGTGGGCTCCCGGATTCCGATAAGCCCCCGCCCGCAGACCCCGACAACCAACGGCCAGGGTTGTCGGGAAGAGGCCCTTGTCCTCATCAACATGGGGACAAGGTGCTTTGGGGTGGGGGGGCCGCACGGCCCCCCTTTCCCCAGGGCACCCCCCATGTTGAGGGCACGCGGCCTGGTATGGCTCAGGAGGGGGGGCGCTCGCTCGTCCCCACCCCTTTCCTGGCCTGCCGGGCTGCGCGCTCGGATAAGGGTCTGAGATTGATTTGGGGGGGACCCCCACGCCGTTTTTTCAGCGTGGGGATTCCCTTTAAATCCATGCCAGGTGACGGGGCTAGCGTGGCGGCATTCACTGCCTTCGCTAGCCCCGTCTACCTGCAGTTACGTTCTAAATGAACGGACTGCTCCGTGTGTGGGCAAGTCCGTTCATTTTCAAAAGTCCCGCGGATTGTCCGGGCGTGTGTGGGCAAGTCACACGCTCGGAAAGTCCAGCGAAGCCCCGCTGGAAAGTCCGGCGGTTTGTCCGCTGGACTAGGTCCGGCGGACAAAGTCCGAACGTGTGTACGCGGCATTAGATGCCAATAATATTGAATATTGGATATCAGTGAGGAAGGATATGTTACTGGTTTATAGTATTGTATTGCCAGAGTTTGGTTTTCAGTACAGCCTGGTTTTTCGCAACCTATCTGGTGCACCCTTATTTGTTAGATCCAAGAATGCTACTTTACATGGATCCAAATACATTGTAAGATTAAGGGTTTTCTGAACCCAAATCCCCATAAACCCCTGTAATCCTCCTACAGAGCCTGTCCAGATCAGCAAGATGTCATAAATGTATCACCACACGACAAAACATGGCACAGGTATATCTAAGCTGACTCATCAGAGAACAACATGCACTCCCACCATACAATGGGGAACAACATAGTCTATAGCTATACAAGGGTACATTTGAATGGTATGTAATATCATTCTATTCTGTCCCACTTTTGATACCCTTGCCAGGTCCCCATTGGGTTGTGGGGTGACTGGGGTGTGCTGTATCTGGGCACAACCTACTTCATTAATCTGTAAGTGTATATCCAACCTGAGTTTTAATTATGATATAACTATAATATGACGAAATATTGACTTTGTTGTGCATTTTTTCAATTCATCTTCAAAAATTTCTGAAGAAGCAGCATATGTGTACTGTAAAATCTGTTGAATCTTGCCCCTACCCTATTGGATGTTTGGATATTTAAACTATTAGAAACAGCAAAGAAAGGGTACAATATATAATTATAAGTAGGTGACCAGTGGGGTATATGAAGGCAAGAATTCATGTGGACAGTTGAAAGGGGTGTTTACAATGGTCAGCTTTTATTTATTCATGTTATTCGTGTATTTGTTTACTGAGGACAACTGGTTTGCAAGAGGCGTGCAAAGAGGTCATCTATACTATATTATCAAAAGTATTGGGACGCCTGCCTTTAAACACACATGAACTTTAATGGCATTCCAGTCTTAGTCTGTAAGGTTCAATATTGATTTGGCCCACCCTTTGCAGCTATAACAGCTTCAACTCTTCTGGAAAGGCTGTCCATAAGGTTTAGGAGTGTGTCTATAGGAATGTTTGACCATTCTTTCAGAAGCGCATTTGTGAGGTCAGGCACTGATGTTGGACAAGAAGGTCTGGCTCGCAGTCTCTGCTCTAATTCATCCCAAAGATGTTCTATCGGGTTAAGGGCAGGACTCCGTGCAGGCCAGTCAAGTTCCTCCCCCTCAAACTCACTTATCCATGTCTTTATGGACCTTGCTTTGTGCACTGGTGTGCAGTCATGTTGGAACAGGAAGAGGTCATCCCCAAACTGTTCCCACAATGTTAGGAGCATGAAATTGTCCAAAATGTGTTGGTATGCTGACGCCTTAAGAGATCCTTCACTCGAACTAAGAGGCCAAGCCCAACCCCTGAAAAACAACCCCACACCATAATCCTCCCCTCCACCAAATACATAATACATAAGGGGTCCATATAGGGAACTTGGTGTTGAGTTATTCACTTCAAAGGTAATTACAGAGGACAAGGGGGCACTCATTACATCTAGAGAGATTTCATCTCCAAATATGGAAAGGTTTCTTCACAGTAAGGCCGCGTACACACGAGACTTTCCAGCGGGAATGTCCGCCGGACTGGAGTCCGCCAGACAATCCGCCCGTGTGTGGGCGCCGGCGGACTTTTTCCTCCCAAAAGTCCGGCGGACTAAGTTTTAAGTTCAGACTTAAAATTGTCCGCTGGACTTGGCAGTCCTGCGGTCTGTGTGCTAGTCCGCGGGACTTTTGAAATGAACGGACTTGCCTCGCACACGGAGGAAAGTCCGTTCATTTAGAACGTGACTGCAGGTAGATGGGACTAGCTAGCCCCATCACCTGGTATGGATTTAAAGGGGAATCCCTACGCCGAAATAACGGCGTGGGGGTCCCCCCCAAATCCATCTCAGACCCTTATCCGAGCACGCAGCCCGGCCGGTCAGGAAACGAGCGAGCGACCCCCCCTTCTGAGCCGTACCAGGCCGCGTGCCCTCAACATGGGGGGTGCCCTGGGGAAAGGGGGGCCGTGTGGCCCCCCCACCCCAAAGCACCTTGTCCCCATGTTGATGAGGACAAGGGCCTCTTCCCGACAACCCTGGATCAGAATCTGGATGTCTCCTTCACCATATGTGAATGAGTATGGGGTACATTGTACCCCTGCCCATTCACCTAAAGAAAAGTGTCAAAAATAAACGCAGTACACAGGTTTTTAAAGTATTTTATTAAGGCAGCTCTGGTGTCTCTTCCGTTCTGTCTTCTCCCCTCTCCGGCTCTTCTCCTTCTGCTGGTTCTCCTCCGATCCCTGCTGATGTCTTATAGCCCTCTCCAGTTCTTCTCCTCTGTCCACTGTATTCTGCCTCTGCCGGGCTTTCTCTCTCTCCTGTCTTCTCCCTCTGTTCTTCCTCCAATGTTGCGCTCTCCCGCTCTAATGCTGGGGCCGCTGTGTGCCAATACTTATATTGGCATGGGTGGGGCTACCCAATGACATCATTAGGAGGCCCCGCCCCATGCGACATCACCGCCCGTGGCACAATGGGCCCCCCTGCCCCAAAGCACCCCCATGTTGAGGGCATGTAGCCTGGTATAGTTCGGGGGGGTGCTTGCTTGTGCCCACCCCCTTTCCTGGCCTGCTGAGCTGCGTGCTCAGATAAGGGTCTGGTATGGATTTTGGGGTGGGGACCCCACACAAACGGCGTGGGGGTTCCCCTTAAAATCCATACCAGACCGAAGAGCCTGGTATGCTCTTGGAGAAGGAACCCCATGTAGTTTTTTTTTATTTGGCGAGGTTTCCCCCTAAAGAGTCATACCAGACACAAAGTGCCTGGAATTGTCGGGATTAAAGTCAGATCCCTGTTTATTGAAGTCAGATGAATGTCGGACACAAGTCAAGTCACAGGGCAAAGTCGGATCCACAGTCATACGACTGTCGTGTCGTACCAGTGTGAACCCGGCCTGAATCTGCAACTGAGGCTCCTGTGGAGGAATGAGGAATTAGTAAGAAATGAGCGCAGGAAGTATTATCAGGTGGTCTACAATCCCAGCATTTGGAGCCTGTGTGAACAGCCCCGAATTCCTAGCCTAAAAAATCATGAACTAGCATTTAGTGGACAAATATAAATAGAAAGCTAAGGAAACAGTATTGCTGGTGTGGATAAATAAAGAGTAATAGTAGTAATAATATTAATAGTATAAAAAAATCTATATTTGGTGATGCGCTCCTAAATAGTAAGTGCTAACAAGGTCACACTATTATGGCTATCAGAAAAAATATAAACTGAACTGATAAATTCATAAAAGTCCGTAGGATGAAATAAAGTTCAAAATATGCAAATATAATAAGTGATAACAGGGTTATGGGTATCAGATAAAATAAATAAACTGAATTGATACATTTATAAAAGTCTGTGGGATGAAAAAGTGCAAAAGATGCAAATGATGGAGCAATAAACAATCCATGTAAATTAATATGTAAACTGAATTGGTTAATATAAGTTCATATAGTGAAATAAAGTGCGACAAGTGCAGATAATGAAACAGTAAACAATTCCTACATATGGCATAAATTGCAAATGTGAAAATATAGTGCTGTCTAGCATCAAAAGGTGATGTTGTGACTTCAATTAAGTGAAATCTTCAAGTGACTTGAGTGAATGAAATCTTCGGTGTATGTTACACCCATAGGTGTACTACCTTCTTACCATACTGTTGTAAGGTAATCAGCGTATCAGAGTATAAGGGCTGGATGATCGCACAAGGAGAGGGGTCCTATCCACATTCCTTTCCAAGGGTTCCGGTGTCTGTCTCTAAAGCCTGATGCCTGCTTCCTCTAATGTCCCATCTCCTGGGGTTAGGTCAGTCAGTGCGGATCCACTGAATCAGCCGGGCATGTATAGGAAAGATTAGGAAGGAAGGGACCTCTATAGTGTAGCAAGTTAAATGCTATTTTATTGTATTCACAATGTATGACATAGAGGTACTCACATTTAATAAGATAAAAGCGTGCACATAAAAAAAACGAATGCTGAACTAGCAACCTGACGTCACTTCCGGGTTCCGTCTATCCAACGTGTGTCGTCACGAATCACGTGACTTCATCAGGGATAAGTCATGGTGCTCGGAAGTGTCTTTAAATAGGGTGTATTAGGTTCTAATGTCAATTGCCCATTTTCTTGAAGTCCATGCATAGAAAGTAATGGGGCGGCCATTTTCCCGACGAGGCTACGATCGCGGCCATTTTCTTGTAGCCCGTATCATTCGCAATTGTGCTAAATGTAAAGGGAGCTGAGGTGGGATGGGATTTCAGAATAGTAAATGGTGAATGTGATTGGCCTGATGGGAGCGGTGATGTTTAATAAGCAAGGAGCTGAATATTGCACGTAGGTGCAGACGGGATACAGTACACAAATGCTTAACAGGGACACAGGGAAACCAAAGAGGATATGTTTATATATAAAACAACAAAAGTAGCTCCCGTTAAGAAGCAAATGTCTAAAATACAATAAGACACAGTTGAAATGATAAAGTGCCATATGCCAGGGAGAATATAGTGAAGTAAATGTGTGTATGTATACACACAAACCGTGATATGGACTCTGGAAATGATGTCATGTATAGTATAACTGTCCCATATAGTAAGATGAAAAGAATGGAAAAGAGAAGGTAAACTTTAAAACCACAATAAAATATATAAATATATAATATTGGCATAATCAACTGTACTCAGGTGCTACAGTAAATAGTGGTAAAAGACCATTAAAATTATAAAATATGTTAAAAATCACTAATAAAACAGTTTAGATCAAATTCTATGTTTAAACCCCGGGGTGTAAAAGTATCAAGAATAAATATCCATAGCACTTTATTTCATCCCACAGACTTTTATAAATTTATCAGTTCAGTTTATTTATTTTATCTGATACCCATAACCCTGTTAGCACTTATATTTGCATATTTTGCACTTTATCTCATCCTACGGACTTTAATGAATTTTACTCTTTGGATAGTGTTTGACCCCTACGGAGACTGCTGCACCTTTACCAGAGCCATTTATCTTATATTAGCGTGGGAATACACATTTATATACAATAATATTAATGGGAAAGAGTAATAGAAGGGTTGCACTACTTTCCTTTCCTCAATAAAGAGCTACCTAGTGCAGGTCTCATACAGTGTATAAAGTCTTGGGCACTTGAGCTACCATTAAAGCTAAACATTCCTCTTGAAGGAGAACTCAGGCCTTACATGTGTGATGTGCCAGTGTAGTAACATTGTGCCTGCACACATTGCCAGCTTTTATGTTATGCCCCTCAACTACAACTCTGTTGCCCTCAAAACTATTTTAAGGACAACTGCAGGGGCCAACTGAAATCAGGCATGTACTGGTAAGAACACAGAACACTATACCACCAATTTCTCATGAAGCTGCACTAGCTAACCAGAGCTTGGAAACAGCAGCTGTGACTTAGGCAGTGGCATTGGCTATAGATGCAATACAGAGTACTTTGTAGGTTCCAGAGAGCCAGTAGTACAAGAGTGGCAAGATACCCAATGGCTCTGAAGGGAGAGAACTCATTCTGCAAAGTTAAGAAACCCTTAGGTAGGCTGAGTTGCAGTGTATAAGAAGCCGTTTAGCTTTCAGGGAGCACCCTGCAAGGGCTGATGAGTTTTGCTGTTGCCGGCTCCCAGGTTGCGGCCCTCTGAATCACCCAAGCAGGCAGCTACCTGGGACTGAGCACAGATCTATTGGAAGAGTCTCTTGCTGCCATGGAATGCTAGGAACACAGGAATGGCTAAGTACAATCTATGGCAGGCAAGGGTGTCAAAAACAACAAACCACAGAGACAAGAGTCTACCTGCACCAAGGTCACACAAGCACAATGGAGTTGGATACAGGCTGGAGTGCTTGGGAATACTGGAGCAAAATACAGGCTGGGGTTCACGGGATTACTGAAGCAGGGTACAGGCTGTAGTGCACAGGGTCTCTGGAACAGGCTACAGGCTTGAGTGCACTTGATAACTGGAACAGGATACAGACTGGGGTTCACAGGGGCTTAAATGTCATGCCACACCCTAGCTAGCCATTTAAGACAGCCCCCTCTGTAATTAAAGTCATTATATATCGATTATATGGTCTGTATTATATAGTCACCAGCAGAACCCAGAAGCCACAGGGACAGAACTGTCCTTGGAGCGTGAAACAGTTGAGTGTGACACAAACTGAACAGACTTAGGAAAGCATCAATTATGGCATAAAATTTGTCACTGTTTATAGAAAATGCTACATGCCAATGGTTTGGTGCTGCCTCTGGAGACCCTGCTGTCCTAGACTATGGCTATATTGACTATGTTGGTTATACAGAAATCCAGCCCTGCTTGCATACCCGACGTACCCCCTATTTTGATAGGCAGTGTTGATCTTTTAACAAAGGAAAAGACAAGAATTAAGTGTGTCGATATTCCTGCCAAACTTGTCTTGCCCATTTATGCCCCATCATAATGATGAGCCAGTAGGATTGTGTGACAGCTGAGCTTAGGTATGAGTTCTGGCTCTCCCAGAAGTGTTGGATCTTTATTTGTCAGAACAGGTTGGGATTGGGCTGTAACAGGAGATAGATATTCATGCACATACTTTCTGCTACCTCCCATGTGCCTGCACATTATACCAGAAGAATTTTGTTTTCATTTAAATGATAGGGTCACTCCATTATAGTTGTATGTTACCCTTCGAGCACAAGTCTACTAAGTAAAATTGAGGCAGACATGCAAGGAATTTTTAAAGGCTGTTATGCTTAAAAGCTGTCATGCTGATTCAATAGTTTCAGTTCTTTATGAGTCACACTCCCAAAACAAGTATGCAGACTAGGACGCTGGACTTCATTTTTATTTTTCCAATCTTCAACTAGTGCTTTCAGGGCAAGGTCAGCGATAGTGGTCATCTTTTTTTTTCAGTACAGATTTCATTAAATATTTACTGCAGACAGACAGATACAGTATACATCATGCAACCCAGTAATGCTTTGTTACAAGAAAAAAAATATACATATACACTATATTATATATATATATATCCATACACATACATACATATACACATACATACATACATACATACACACACACACACTGTATATTCTACTTATAATGACCACAAACTACAGAATCTGTCTAGAGATCTGCCTCCTGTAATCTCCACTGAAAGTCTAAGGCCCCTTTCACACGGACGGACTGTCTATCCGTTTTTCTTCCATCCGTCAATGGACGACAATGCATTCCTATGGGCAAACGGATGACCATCCGTTACCATCCGTTAACCTCCGCATCCGTTTTTATCCGTTTTTTTAAACGTACAAGGCTACGTCCACATCTGTCAAGATGGATATTAACTGATGTTAACGGACAATGTCCGTCAACGTCCGATCAGTTAAGATCCGTTTTGAAGGAATAATTTTTTTCTTTTGTTTATCTGTATGGGAGGAGCAATGCTTTCTGGGTAATTTCCTTAAAGGCACAGAAACTGCTGTAAACAGATCAAAACGGATACAAAAACTGATGAAAAAAGGGATGCAAACGTGTACATTAACGGATGAAAATGGATATTAACGGAACGGAAGACGGATGAAACAACGGATAAGAACTGATACGTTTTTAACGTGGCTAAACTGATGGTGCCCGTGTGAAAGGGGCCTAATGCCCTGTACACACAATAGGATCTTCCGGTGGAAAATGTGTGATAGGACCTTGTTGTCGGAAATTGTGACCGTGTGTAGGCACAATCACACATTTTACATAGGAATTTCCGTCACACAAAATTTGAGAGCTGGTCCTCAAATTTTCCGACAACAAAATCCATTGTCAGAAATTCCGATCGTGTGTACACAATTCCGACACACAAAGTGCCACGCATGCTTGGAATCAAGCAGAAGAGCAGCACTGGCTATTGAACTTCCGACCAACTTTGTGTGACCGTGTGTATGCAAGACAAGTTTGAGCCAACATCTGTCGGAAAAAATCCCATGGATTTTGTTGTCGGAAAATCCAATTGTGTGTACACTGACAGAGGAAGAGTTGCTTTTTATGGCATGGAAAATGGTACCGTATTTTATATATGTTTTTTACATTTTTCCAATAGGTTAACAAAACAAGCAGAGCTACAGAGAGTACAGTATAATGTAACATTGAGGTCCAAACCACATCTCCTCAAAAGCCAGGACAAATGTCTCCAAGGTTAAATCATATACGGAGGGATTGCATCCCGTATGTAAAAGAATATGTAAGTAAAGACAAGAAACAATTATTCCTGGAGTATATTATTATTATTGTCCATATACCATTTCCAGTTATGCTGAGTACACACGATCGGAAATTCGGCCAGCAAAAGACCGATGAGAGCTTTTGGTCGGAAAATGCAACCGTGTGTATGCTCCATCTGACTTTTGCTGGCCGAATTCCAGCCAGCAAAAGATTGAGAGCATGTTCTAAATGTTTTGGTCGGAAAAAGTCATGATCGGAAATTCCGATCGTCTGTAGCAATTCCGATGAGCAAAATTCCTACGCATGCTCAGAAACAATTTGACGCATGCTCGGAAGCATTGAACTTCATTTTCTAGGCTTGTTGTAGTGTTGTACGTCACTTTTGTGTGACCATGTGTATGCAAGCCAAGCTTGAGTGGAATTCGGATGGAAATTCCGCTCGTGTGTACGCGGCATGAGAAGAGTCCAGATACTGACTAAAGTTGTGGTTCAGTCAAGGCTTCAATGGTAGTCAGCTTCCATGGGGTAGAAATGTTGTAAAAAAACAGCAGAGAGAACATGGAGAAAAATATACCTTTCTCTGTGTAACCTGTGATAGTATTCAACCAGAGAGGTGGGAAGGTATTCGGTAGTGAAAGAAGAGAGGAAGAAGCAGTATAATTAGTCCTTGGGGTTTAATGCAGAGGGGGTGCCCTCTTGGGTTATACTATATTTCTTAATGAATACATACTTCCTGGAATTTTTCTAGGTTACTGTGCATTCTAAAAGGAAAAAGGAAGTAGAATATACACCGCTCCAAGGCTGTCTGCAAACTAAAGATCTCTTGATACTGCTGTGGCAAAAAGACTGGGTGCCTGCCAAGGTCCGCAACCTGGGAAATCCATGCAACAAAGAGAAAAAGCGGCACATCCAGGAGATGAAGAAAAATTTGTTGGTGTATTGTAGAATCAAAGGTTAAAAAAACATGACACACGAGGGATCCACACTGTTAAGCAACCCGTTTCACACAAAGTGCTTAATCATTGCAATGATTAAGCACTTTGATTGAAACGTGTGTCAGAAATCATGAATCAAACTGAGACAGATATTATTAAACAAGTGTGATTTAACTGTATAATGAAAAAAGGTAAACAGAGTAAACGTAGTCAAAACATAGCCAGAGTTCAGGAACCGGAACGGATAGTCAAACAAGCCACAACATCAGGGAGCCAGAGATGAGCGTAGTAGAACAGCAAGCAGGATCTGGAGCCAGAAGGAATGTCAGCCAAGCAAGTCTTTAACAGGATCACAGGAGAGCGTCTCCAGAGATGTGACCAAGGCAAAGGCAGAGATCATCTGGACTGGACGGCTTAAGTAGGCAGGAGAGGAGAAACAAACAACCACCGCTCCAAGACTCTCCTTCAGCTATGAGTAAGCACTAGTTGTGGTGCGAAACGCGTCAGCTCTGTACCCCCCTTTTTTGCCGTGTATGGATTGCAGTGTTTTTTGCTTTTAAATAAACTTTTTGGATTTTATTTTCTCGGTGTGCGGCTGTCCGGAGTTCTTCCTTTTTTGATTAAGTAGGCAGGACTAACAAGCAGGATATCAACAGGTGAGTCACTGTGAAGAGATAGGAGCTGGCAATTAGCCGACAGCTGAGCGGCCAGCTTTGAGAAGGAAGGGCTTTCCAATGCACCAGGTACTGTATGCGCCCACGGAACCTACGGGAGTCAACAATGGACTGTACTTCATACTCCTCATGGTTCTCAACATGTACAGGGTGAGGAAGAGGCACCAAGGTGGTAAAGCGGTTGCAGACCAAAGGTTTTAATGAGGAGACATGAAATACATTCAAAATACGCATATTAGAAGGAAGGTCTAATGCGTAAGCCACTGGGTTAAACCTGCAAAGAATATGAAAAGGTCTAATAAACTGAGGTGCGAACTTCAGAGAGGGAACACTAAGTCGGAGGTTGTGATATGACAGCCAGACCCTGTCCCCAACCTGGTTGGAAGGCGCAGGCAGGCGTCTGCGGTCAGCATGGAGTTTGTACCTATCATTAGCATGTCACAAAGCCTCCTGGACTTGTGCCCAAGTGGAACAAAGACCACGGGGATGCTCCTCTAATGCAGGAATACTCTGGAACAAACGAGTCAGGCAACATGGAAGGTTGGAAACCATAGTTCGCCATAAACAGAGACAATCAGGAAGCAGATTCAAGGCACTATTGTGAGCAAACTCCACCCACGGTAAGAGGTCTGAACAGTTGGTATGATGGTCAGAAATATAGCAACATAGGAATTGCTCCAAGGACTGATTGGCTCGTTCTGTGGCCCCATTAGACTGCGGGTCATATGCAGATTAGAAAGCAAGCTGAATTCCCAACGGTGCACAAAAGGCTCGCCAGAATCGGGACACAAAAAGGATATTGGGGAACTGGAGAAAGTGCAGAGAAGGGCAACCAAACTGATAAGAGGCATGGAGGAGCTCAGCTATGAGGAAAGGTTAGAGGAACTGAATGTATTCACTCTTGATAAGAGGAGATTAAGGGGGGATATGATCAACATGTACAAATATAAGGAAAAGAGATTTCATCTCCAAATATGGAAAGGTTTCTTCACAGTAAAGCCCCATACACACGGTCGGAAAATCCGACCACCAAATCCATCAGATTTGGTCCGGCGGATTTAGTTCGACACTGGTGTTGCATACACACGGTCGGACAAAGTTGTCGGAAAATCCGATCATTCTGAACGTGGTGACGTTTGTTGCCTACGACGGGACTACGTAGAGGCTAGTAGCCAATAGCTTTGGTCTTGTAATGTGATATGAGCATGCGTGGCACTTTGTCCGTCGGAATTCGCCACACACGATCGGAATTGGTAGGATCGGACTTTGTTGTCGGAAAATCTATCCAGCAGGAGATAGAACTTTGTCCGTCGGACAATCCGATGGAAACTGTCCGATGGTGCCTACACACGGTCGGAATTTCCGACAACATTGTCCGATAGGACAGAATCCATCGGAAAATCCGACCGTGTGTATGGGGCTTAAGAGTTGTAAAAATGTGGAATAGACTCCCTGCAGAGGTGGTTCTGGCCAGCTCAGTAGATTGCTTTAACCACTACAATACAGGGCACTTTCGCCCCCTTCCTTCCCAGCCCAATTTTCAGCTTTCAGCGCTCTCGCAATTTCAATGACAATTGCACGGTCATGCTACGCTGTACCCAAATGAAATTTCTATCATTTTGTTTGCACAAATAGAGCTTTATTTTGGTGGTATTTATTCACGACTTTGTTTTTTATTTTTTGCGATATAAGCGAAAAAATAGCGGAAATTGGGAAAAAAACTATATTTTCTTCTTTCTATTTTAAAAGAAATCCAATAAAATCGAATTTTGTCATAAATTTAAGCCAAAATGCATTCTGCTACATGTTTTTAGTAAAGAAAATTACGTTAAGTGTATAATAATTGGTTTGTGTCATCACGGACATATGTACGCAAATGATCATGTACAGATGTGTGCAGGTGATCACAGACATATGTGTGCAGATAATCATTGGGACATGTGATTTTAGTGGGACATATGTGGGGGACAGGTGTTTTTATTATTTGGGGACATGTGTGTTTTGGGGACATGTATGTTTTGGGGACATGTGTGTTTACTGTGTTTTACACTACACTGGTGATAGGTGAGTAAAAAGCTGTAAAAAACAGCTAATACTCACTGATCACCAGCCGGGTGCAGCGATCCGCTCTCCTCTCCTCAGCGACAACTTCCGTGTGAGGAGAGAAGAGCCGATTGCCTAGCAACCGTCTGTTTGCTTACATCACATGATGGCTGTGATTGGACACGGCCGTCATGTGATCAGGAGGGCCAATCACAGGGCCCTCCTGCCGATCCGAGATGCGCCGTGTCCAGATGACACGTGCGCATCGGGTTCGCGCCGCTGCGCGGGCACGCGATCCCCCTACTTCTGAAGGACGTTCAGGAACGTCCTATCAGAAGTAGAAGGCTCCCACCCGGCCGTATATGTGCAGTGGCCGGGTGGGAACTAGTTAAGAAAGGCCTGGATTATTTCCTAAATGTACATAATATGACTGGGTACTAACATTTATAGGTAAAGTTGATCCGGGAAAAATCCGATTGCCTCTCGGGGGATCAGGAAGGAATTTTTTCCCCTGCTTTAGCAAATTGGATCATGCTCTGCTGGGGTTTTTTTTTCGCCTTCCTCTGGATCAACTGTGGGTTTTTTGGGTATATGGGATTGTATGATATTATTTAATTTTTTTTGTTGTTGAACTGGATGGACTTGTGTCTTTTTTCAACCTGACTAACTATGTAACTATGTAAAAAACTGACTAGCCCTGTCCGAGACAATCACCTTGGGTAGCCCATGTAAGCAAAATATCTCCCGAGCAAAAATGAAAGCCAGTTCCTTAGAAGTGGGCAACTTCTTAAGTGGAATACAATGGGACATTTTTGAGAACCAGTCAACCACCATGAGGATGACTGTGTTGCCCTGGGAGTTGGGTAACTCCACAATGAAATCCATAGACAGGTGGGTCCAGGGCCTCTCTCCATTGGGTATGGGTTGTATGAGGCCCACTGGAAAGTGTTGTGAAGTCTTATGCCGCGTATACACGATCTGACTTTCCGACAACAAAACCGTGGATTTTTGTTCGAAGGGTGTTGGCTCCAACTTGTCTTGCATACACACGGTCACACAAATGTTGGCCAACAATTACGAACGTAGTGAAGTACAAGACGTTTGACAAGCCGATAAAAAGGAAGTTCAATAGTCGTGCGCCACCCTTTGGGCTCCTTCTGCTAATCTCGTTTAATATCTCGTGTTAGTAGAAGTTTTGTAAGTGACGATTTTCAACCTCGTGCTTTTCAGCTCGTTTCTGCTTTTCAGGTTGTGCTTGTCGTTTCGTATCTGTTCTTCAGTGCATGCTTGTCAGGTCGTTTCTGAAAAATGAAAAATGCTGGGGTCAGAATGATAGTCTTTTAATTTTTGTTACCATTCAATTTGCAACAGTCATGAGCTCAAAATTGTGTGTGATTGATGACCAAAAACCTAAAACTTTGTACCATTTTCATACACAGGGAAGTCTCAGCCAGGAAGAGGCCATGGCAAGCAGCCTGACCGAATCAAAGGTTCCTCCCCTCCGCCCTCCAACAAAAAGGACCAGGAAGGCAAGGAACCTGGAGGAGGCCACGGCTGCTTTCATAAAACATGCTACTGTGGCAATTAGCACGGTCCCTGATGGCCAGGAGGCGTTTGGTTGCGTCACAGCAAATAAATTAAAACAGATGGAGGAGGCCCTAAACAAAGGGATGAGGGGCAAACTCACCCATCAAACACACCTCTATGAGTTGGACCATGCGCCTCCACCACTTCCACCAACAACAAAGCCACCTCACCCACCACAGCAGCATGGAAGGAAGTCTGGAAGGAAGTGTTGAGAGTGATGGCCTGGGTTTGGTGTGGTCTGGCAAAAAACGCAGGCTGTTGTAAGACCACAGCCTCGGGACATATATGTCATCTGCTGCTGCTCCTGGAGCGTATTGTGCTCCCTATTAAATGGACTTCTCAGGTTACCAATTTTGACAGTCAAATAATTGATGTCTGCTCTGGGGTACAAAGGCTTCACCAATTCCAACTGTTTCTCCATTGTTTGCTTCCTCTTTTTTTTTTATATGACCTTGTGCTCCCTATTCATTTTAACATTTTTGTTTTGAAAAATACTTGGCTATGTGTTTTACTTCAAAAAGCACAGTTTGTTTGTGAGTAGGCAGGTACATTTCAAAAATACAATGTCAAATTAACAAGGGACACCAACATAGTTGTCACTTTGAGGTTAAAAATACAAGATAATAATGGTTTTGTGGTAACTTGACACACAAAACTTAAAAAACATATTATTCTCCCACCCCACATTCTTCCCTCCAACCAACAGCTTTGTCCGAATGATACTTATCTAAAGCGATACACACCTAACATATCTGATCACTAGGTCGAGTGCCCCACACGGCACCCATCCTCTTCGCCCACTCTACTAGTTTGGATTGAATACACTTCTCAAATACCAATACTGTATACAAAATGATGGCTATTGAGAACCCACCCTATTTCTTCCTACGGTTGCTACTACACCCATGTTAATAACCTACCTGTTCACAGTGAGATCCCTACTGGGGTGAACAGGTACAAACAGCTAACTGGTGACAAACAAAGATGGGGTTCATCACCCATGGGTGGTCTAATAATCCTCTACGGATTATACACTACCACCCTCCCCTACTCGCATAAGTCTTTTACCCCTCTTGCACTCTCGTTGTTCCTCACAGTTATGAAGTGTCTATGACTTATGATGACTTTCCATGTATAACCATAAATGTTATTGATATGTTCCCTACTCCTACTACTGTTTATCTCTCGGTAACATGTTACATTGAAATGTTTGTTTGATACCTGCCTTATCTCCTGTACATGCTACAGTTCACAATGTTTGTAAAGTTGACATATGAATAATAAAAAATGTATTAACAAAAAAAAAAACATATTATTCTGGAGATCACTAGAAAAAAAAAAATATGTTTGTCAGAACTCTGTGAATATCAGCAGCACAGCAGCTTCATTATTAATTTGGCTATATTCATTTTTCATCACTGGAGGCACAGTGAGCATACTTGCTCACTTTTTGCCTTTTGGTGAGAGCTCTAGGTTTTTTGCTTATATTGATTAGCTCCATACATACAATTTATATAATGTTCCTGCTCCTCTTAAGGTATTATTTTACGTATTTTACTTATTTAGTTTTTATATTGATCTCAGCAAAGTCTTTTAGCTCTGTCTCGAGGCAACTAGGTTACGCTACTCAGGATTCCAAACGAGGCATGGTTCTCTCTGTTATTATTATTTATGGCGATGAGTCAGTGCGTCGCCCGTTCCCCAAGACAACGTCATTTTATGACGAAAAGTACATCGGGAGGCTGACGTCATCACAGTGCACCTTGTGAGTGGACAGGTGTCTGCAAGCCGGCCGGCAAAACTTTTTATTGATGCTTTTACCTTCGTTCTCCTGTAAGTGTAATATTTCATTTCAAATACATTTTATAGTAGTCGGATTTACACTATGGTGAGTTTTCTTCATTTTTGGGTACATGTTTGATGCTCAACCCTGAATGTCCGATGACTTGAGCTTACCTGGTTTACCTTCTGCTCATCTCCTGTGAGCTGCTGCTGGATACAGGCCGTGATACTGATCAACATACAGGCTTGTTAATGCTTGCCTTTCGGTAAGTGCGCAATTCATGTGGTGGTTGTTCACAACCATTGGTGGTGTTTTGTTCAAGAGTTTACTTCACTTGCATGCGACCTTTGGAATATTCATGACTCTTTGAGGACTGTTTAAATATTCAACATTTTGAGTGGTACACGGACTGTGTTTTTTCCTTTTCTTTTTTACCACGATCGCTTGCTCATTTTATTTTATTATTTTTTTAGCTTTAGCTTTCTTTTCATTATTTGTAATTTGTATATGTGTGTATCTCACATCTGAGCTGCTGCTACTTTTTATTGGATTTTATTTTTATTATTGTATAATCATTTTGTAGGTATACCGTGGCATTTCTTTATATATATTCAGCTTAAGTATTATACCATTATAAAGAAGAAGAGAATGCGCTGCATTGAATGATTTCATAATTTGCCACGTCACGAATGTTAATTCTCCATTACGAACGCTAGTTTTGACGGACTTGTGTACACACGATCGGAAAGTCCGACAACAAACATTTGTGGGCGGAAAATTTGAGAACATGCTAGCCAACATTTGTTGGCAGAAAGTCCAACAAATGTCCGATGGTGCATACACACGGTCGGACTTACCGCCAACAAGCTCACATGCAACATTTCCCGTCGGAAAGTCAGATCGTGTGTACGCAGCATTACTCTGAGCACACAACAGGCACTTACAAAGGTAGTTACATCAGCACGTAGGCTAGGCCACCAGAATTGTTGGGAAATGGCCCAAAAGAGTTAATTCTTCCCAGGATGGCCAGCAGTCTTGGGAGAATGGCAAGTCTGGAGCACGGCAGTACGGAGACTCTCTGGGACAAAGCAGCCGTCACAAGGTATCTCAGGAGGAGCATGGACCTGAGCAGCAAGAATTTTGTCACCCAAAGGAGAAGTGAGACTGGTGCAAAACATAGCCAGAATACTATCAGAAACTAGTCCATCCAGACCAGTCAGGTTTTATTCCAGGCAGGTCAACCAGCACCAACATTAGAAGAGTTTTTCTCAATATGCAAATTCCAACTGACAATGCAAGCTCCAGGGCCATTTTGGCCTTGGATGCTGTTAAAGCCTTCGACAGCCTGGAATGGGACTATTTATGGCTGGTTCTGGAGCGATTCGGCTTCGGGCCTTCCTTCATCAAGTGGGTTAAACTTTTATACAATGAGCCTAGAGCTAAAATTAGAGTGGGTGGGGACTACTCTGAGCCGTTTCAACTGGGAAGGGGGACTAGGCAGGGATGCCCCCTGTCTCCTCTCCTTTTTGTTCTGGCAATGGAACTCCTGACGATCCTGGCAAGAACACGTCCGGATCTCCAGGGAATCTGGCGCCAGCTAGGGGAGGAAAGAATCGCATTGTTTTCCGATGACGTTTTGTTTTTTATTGGAGACACTAACTCTTCACTTGAGGTAGTGATGCGCATGATGGGGGAGTTCGGGCAGCACTCCGGCTTAGTCATCAATTGGAGCAAGTCAGCCTTGCTACCGATGGCTAGACCTGGCGATCAGACACCCCCTATAGTTCCTGCCTTAGACGTGGTGACTAGGTTGAAATATTTGGGGGTCTGGATCTCTAACGATACAAACCACTACATTAGCGACAACCTAGCCCCATTACTGCTTAAACTAAAACAAAAAGTGGACATATGGAGTCGCCTCCCCCTTTCCGTAGCAGGGCGCTGCAATTTAATTAAGATGGTCTGGCTCCCGCAAGTTCTTTATATCCTTCTCAATTCTCCAGTTTGGATTAGCCAGAAATGGTTCAAGAAGATTGAATCCCTGTTTAGAGAATTGATATGGAAAAAGGGCCAAGCCCGGATTGGATTGCAGACATTGCAGCTCCCTGTTGCGAGGGGGAGCGTGGCGATCCCGCACCCACGGCTATACTTTCTGACGGCTCAACTCCAGCAAATGGCGATCGGTAGGCTCCTGGAAGGCGGGAGTGTTGGCAATAAAATGGCGATACTGGGTGCTCCCCATAACTCACTAATAGAGGCGCTGGAAGCAGATTCTTTCATACATAGGTGCCCGACGAGTGATTTAATGTCCAGAGTATGGAGGGCAATAAAACTATTAATGGCACACATCGGGTTGAATGAGTATACCCCACTATGGCATAATAAGAATCTAGGGGAAATAATGTCCATAGAGAGATCTCAAGAGTGGGAAAGACAGGGTATTAGTCGGCTAATTCAGTTATACGAGGGAAAACATATGAAGTCATTTGAGGACCTGAGACGACAATTTAACATTTCAAACAGGACTTTTTATAAATACTTGCAGGTTAGACACGGAATTCAGGCCCAATTTAGATCTTCATCTATTAATTGGGATAAGACCCCCTTATTCCAGGAAATAACTAAGTCGAGACCAACGAGGGGCTTGATCTCCAGGATATACGATACCTTGGGAAACAGAGCTATGAGCTCCAAGGGACCTGATAGAAGCAGAAGGGGGTGGGAAAGAGATTTGGGGTCAATAACCCCGGAACAATGGGACAGGGTCCTAGAACAAGGCGGCCTGGTGTCAATATCCCCCTCGCAAAGGGTCTCCCACCTGTTGCTAATTTACAGAGCCTACTATACCCCTCAAAAACTGTTCAAATTCGGTAGGAAGCCCAGAGATGAATGTCCGAGATGTAAGGCGACAGGCGACCTTATCCACATGGTGTGGAAGTGCCCAAAGTTGTTCAGGTACTGGGTAGAAATAGTGGACAGCTTGAACAGAACTTTTGGGACTACTCTTGAACCAGAGGCTAGGACCTGCCTTCTGGGAATCTTCGAGGATGGAAATATACCACCTCTCACAAAAGTCGCCTTGCTGAGATGTTTGTACCAGGCAAGGCGGCTAATAGCGCAAAATTGGCAAGCTAGGACCCCTCCCTCTTCGATGAAATGGACAGAATACTATCAGGAGGAATTACAGGAACCGGAACCGACTCCATCTTGGAAGTGGAGGAAAATTATTGTGACAAAGCGTCAGCCCTCACATTCTTATTACTGGGTAAGAATGAGACAATGTAATTTAAACTAGACAAGAAAAAAGAGCCCATCGTGCCCTTCTGGGATAGAGGCATTTAGCCTCAGACAAGAATGTGAGATTCTTATGGTCAGTAAGAATGAGAACCGGCACAGTGGTACCTTCGAAGAAATGTCTCCATTCTTTCAGGGCTAAAATGATCGCTAACAGCTCTCTGTCATCAATCTCGTAATTGAACTCTGCAGGAGACAATTTCTTAGAAAAGTAGCCACTAGGATGCATAGCGCTCTTAGAGGTAGGACGTTGAGACCGAAGGGCGCCAACTCCAGTCTCAGAAGCATCAACCTCAAGGATAAAAGGTAACGTAGGATCAGGATGTGCCAACACAGGAGCAGAAACAAAGCAGCCTTGAGACTCTCAAAGGCCTTAATGCCACACTTCTCCAATTTACAATAGAGATTGTTCTCTCAGTTTCTAAAGCAAACAACATCTGTGTGGTGGCTCTCCAGGGACTTGGAAAATATGAGGTAATCGTTGAGATAAACCACCACACATAACTGCAACAAATCTCAGAGGACAACGTTAATAAATTCCTGGAAAACTGCCGGGGGGTTACAAAGGCCAAAAGGCATTACGAGGTACTCATAATGGCCTGTTCTGGTATTAAATGCAGTTTTCCACTCGTCCTCCTCCTTAGCCATTTTTCAGCTTTCATCGCTGTCGCATTTTGAATGACAATTGCGCGGTCATGCAATGCTGTACCCAAATAAAATTTTTATCATTTTTTCCCCACAGATAGAGCTTTATTTTGGTGGTATTTGATCACCTCTGCGGTTTTTATTTCTTGCGCTATAAACAAAAGAAGAGCGACAAGTTTGAAAAAACATAATATTTTTTACTTTTTATTATAATAAATATCCAATTTTAATTTTTTTTTAAACAAATTTTTTCCTCAGTTTAGGCCGATACGTATTCTTCTACATATTTTTGGTAAAAAAAATCGCAATAAGCTATATTGATTGGTTTGCGCAGAAGTTATAGCGTCTACAAAATAGGGGATAGATTTATAGCATTTTTATTTATTTATTTTTTTACTAGTAATGGCGGCAATCTGCGATTTTTATCATGACTGCGACATTGCGGCGGACATATCGGACACTTTTGACACATTTTTGGGTGAAATGATTGCGACCCCTATAATCTATACAAGGTCTCAGTTCACCACTCTTCTTCTTCGCAAAGAAGAAACCAGCACCAGCAGGAGACGAGTATTTGCGGATGAAACCTTGAGAAAGTGCGTCTGCAAAATACTCCTCCATGGCCTTATCCTCCAAGACTGACAAAGGGTAAACCTGGCCATGAGGAGGTATGGCACCAGGTTGAAGGTCAATTGCACAATCATACGACCGGTGTGGAGGCAAACTACCAGCTTGACCTTTGTCAAAGACATTGCTAAAATCGCGGTACTGCTCTGGCAGGGAGGAGAGTGAAGAGTTGCACAGGACCTTGGCTACCTTCTGGAAGCATGTCTTACTGCATTGTGGCGACCAGGAGAGAACCTCAGCACGGAGCCAATCAAAAGAGGGGTTGTGCCTCTGTAACCAAGGATAACCAATAACCAGCGGAAACTTAGGTGAGGAATTAACTTGGAATTGGATTATCTCATGGTGAAGAGCCCCTACGGCCATGGACAATGGAACAGTCTCATGAGTCACATGGGCAGGCTTTAGAGGTCTTCCGTCAAGAGCCTCAATGGCAAGTGGAGTGTCACGCCGCTGCAGCAAAACAAAGGCAGCATCAATAAACAGGCCTGCAGCCCCAGAGTCGATTAGAGCCTGTATCTCGACGGAAAACTCATCCCAAGAAAGGGTAACCAAAACTAGGGGCTTATCCTTCTGGATAACTGGGGACGAAACAACGCCAACTAAGGTCTGTCCCTGACAGGACCTCAAGGTTCGGGCGTTCCCTGGATGGGTAGGACAACACTTCAAAAAGTGACCTGCCTGGCCACAATAAAGGCACAATCTCTCCCTCCTCCTAAGGGCTCTCTCATCTGCAGAGAGACGCGTGAAGCTCAAGTGCATGTTGTTCATTTTCACAGACCGACTCGGTACCAGGAGGCATGGTAGGTGAGGGAGGCAAGGGTGGGACTGCAAAGTTTGGAGACAAATGTACAGGAGGCTTCCCCAAGCGCTCCTTAAAAGGGAGTCTTTCTCTGAGTCTGGAGTCAATGAGGATGGCAAATGTGATCAACCTCTCCAAATCAGTGGGTATATCTCGGGTTGCTATCTCACCCTTGATGGTATCCAAGAGACCATGAGAAAAAGCAGCCATGAGGGCCTCATTGTTCCAAGCAACCTCTGCTGCCAGAGTACAGAATTCAATGGCGTAATCGGCAACAGTTCTTGTACTCTGTTTGATGGTCATGAGGCACTTGGCAGCAGAAGCAGAGCGTGCGGGAACATCAAATACCCTTTTAAAAGAAGTCACAAACTCAGGGCAACTCAAGACAACAGGTTTTTGCGTCCCCGATAGAGGGTTTGCCCAGGCCACAGCTCTCTCAGAAAGCAAAGATATCACAAATCCTACTTTGCTTCTGTTTGTGGGAAACGCCTGGGGCAGCATCTCAAAGTATATCTCAACCTGGTTGAGAAACCCTCTGCATTGAACTGGATCACCCCCAAATCTATGGGGAAGCAGAGCGGAGCCAGACATTCCTCTTATAGAGGTAATACTTGAGGCGGGTGCCTGCACAGAGACTGGAGCAGCAGCAGGGACAGCCTGCAACAAAGGTTGTACTGGAACAGCCACAGTGGGAGATTCCAGGTGAGCCATGCGACTCAGAAGTGTTTGTAACGCCATGGCAAACTGATCCATGCAGTGATCCTGCTCATCCAATCTGGAAAAAATGTTACCAACAAATGGATTAACTGCATCTTCTGAATTCATGGCCTTCGCCTACTGTCAGAAACCATGAATCAGACTGAGACAGAAGTACAGTTAAAACAAACATGTTTAATAATAAAAAAAGGCAAAAAGAGTAAACGCAGTCAAAACATAAGCAGAGTTCCGGAACCGGAACGGATAGTCAGACAAGCCAAAATGTCAGGGAGCAAGAGATGAGCGTAGAAGAACAGCAAGCAGGATCTGGAGCCAGAAGGAATGTCAGCCAAGCAAGTCTTTAACAGGAACACGGGAGAGCGTCTCTAGAGATGTGACCAAGGCGAAGGCAGAAATCATCTGGACTGGACAGCTTAAGTTGGCAGGACTGACAAGCAGGATATCATCAACAGGTGAGTCACTGTGGAGAGATAGGAGCTAGCAATTAGCCGCTTTGAGAATTTCCGATGGAAACAGTCCGATGGGAGCTCTTCAACGGATTTTCCAACCGTGTGTATTCCCATCTGTCTTTTTCTGTCGGAATTTCCGACGGACTTTGGATTGAGAACCTGTTCTCAATTTTTCCGACGGAAAACTTTTCTATCGGATTTTCCGATCGTGTGTATGCAATTCCGACACGTAAAATTCCGACGCATGCTCGGAAACAATTCGACGCATGCTCGGAAGCATTAAACTTCCCTTCTATAGTGCGGTCGAACGTGTTTATGCCGCTGTGTTACAGACCGTCGGAATTTGGTGTGACCGTGTGTAGGCAAGACAGTTTGAGCGAAATTCCGTCGGAATTCCGACGGGAAAACCATCAGAGCTTTTTCCAACGAGAATTCCGACCGTGTGTACGCGGCATTAGAGTCTGCATCTGGGTCAGGGGGAAACAACTCCAGTGGCAGCGATCCCTAAGAGTCTATCCAGGAGGACCATATCTTGTCGAAATTACTCTGACAATTTCTATTGTCATATGTTATTTTATATAGTGGTAAGACAGCATTCAGGGTATTGCTCCAGGTGGTGATGGTGGGCGGGAGCTCCGACCTCCATTTCAACAAAATCTCCCTGCGGGCATAATAGGTGGCAAACGCCACGAACAGTTTCTTGTATTTTCCAACATTAGGATCATTAATCATGTTTAACAACATGGTTTCTGGCTGCAGTGGAGATTTCAGACATCAGCCAGGACCTGCTCCCAGTATCCCTGTAATGCGGAACATGACCATGTCATATGCATAAAGGAGGCTTCTGCATCTCCACATCTAGGACAGTTTGGGGATCTGTTCCTGTAAATGATTGCCAGTCTCCGCTGTGTATAGTAAGCCCGGTGCAAGAATTTCAACTGTATGAAACGGTCCCTAGACGAGATCATGGTCGAGACACAGGACTCCCAGTCTTCCTCTTCAAGGGATGGTATGTCCCTTTTCCATTTTGTATATATTTTAGTTAATTTAGTGGGTAAATAGGCTGACATGTGAAAGTAGATTGCAGACAGGGGGGCCGTTAGGACCTTTAGTAGTTAGCAGCCTCTCCACCGGGTCCGACTCAAGGCTGACACCACCAGGAAACTGATGCTGGAAGGCACGCCTCACCTGTAGGAAACTGAAGAACATGCAATTTGGCAGGTTGTATTTTGTTTTAAGTTCTGGAAACGTGCCAAATCTACCCTCCGTTATCAGATGTTTTAGGCCTACTATTCCTCTATTTGCCCATATCTGTGGATCTGGTATGCCACGGAAATGGGAAAGATTAGGATTGCCCTACAGGGGTGCATGGGGAGAAATAGTGCCTGGGGTATGGTATATTGCCCTGGCTCGATTCCACACCACAATGGTTGTGCGCATCAGAATAGTGAGATTGGGGTGAGCCCTGACTCCACAGAACACTAAATTGCTAAGTGCAGCGTATGACCCCAGGATTGCTGCTTCCAGGGTCACCGCCGGATTATCTTTTGGCTGTGAGAACCACCAGCAGGCCGTCACTAGTATGGCTGCCCAGTAGTAGTGCTGGAAGTTGGGAAGAGCCAGCCCGCCCTGTCCCACCGACAATTGCAGTGTGGACAGTGCCAATCTTGGTACCCTGCCCAGCAATATAAAGGAGGAGACTATGGACTTTAATTTATTGAAGTAAGACACTGGGATTATAATCGGGCTATTTCTGAAAAGGTACAGGAATTTTGGAAGTAAGACCATTTTAATAAGATTCACTCTATCCACTGGGGTCAGGGGCAATGACCTCCAGTCTATGCATCTTTTCGAGAAATTTGCCAGCAGGGGAGCTAGGTTAAGATCCATGTACTTGGTTATTGGCCCACCCATACATATCCCTAGATATTTGAAGTTGTCCACCCAGACAAGCGGACTCTGCATGGGTGGCCTAGGTCTAGTGGGATTCAAGGGGTAGATTAGTGATTTATCCCAGTTGACTCTAACTCCCAAATATAGTCCAAATTCATTGATTATCTGCAGGGCCGCTGGGAGTGAGGAGGAGACATCATTCAAATACAGAATAGTGTCATCTGCATATAAAGATATTTTCTCCTTCACCACGCCCACCTGATTTCAACCGAAGCGAAAGCTTTTTCAGCGTCTAGGGACACTACCACCCCCAGGCTATCCTCCGGAACCCTATCCATACGTGTCAGCAGTCTACGTATGTTGATGTCTGTCCCTCTGCCCGGCATTAATCCGGACTGGTCCGGGTGCATAAGAGCTGTAATTACTGTGTTCAGACAGCCCGCCAGTACTTTAGCGAGTATCTTCAAGTCGACATTTAGAAGTGATATAGGCCGGTAGGAGGAGCGCAGTTCAGGATTCTTGCCAGGCTTAGGGAGGACTACAATCACCGCCTCTGACATAGAGGGAGGCAAAGTACCACCCTCAAGTGCTTTTACTAGGACCTCTCGGAATGTAGGAAGGAGATCGTCCACATATTGTTTATAGAACTCTGCCGGGTACCCATCCGGGCCCGGTGTCTTCCCGCTTTGCAAGGATTTTGCCGCCACTTGGAGCTCTTTAAGGGTCAGGGGGCTATCCAATTTCTCCCTGGCAGCATCTGTAAGGCATGGTAGATCTACCTGGTCCAGATACTAGCGCATTTTCTGTTCTGTATACTGAGCCCTGGGACTATAGAGTTCTTGATAATAGGTAGCAAACCAAGCATTAATTTGGGAAGAGTCAGTCAGGACTTCCCCACTGGGCGACTGGATCCGGGATATGGATACGGGGGAGGAGTGCTCCCGTGATAGCCATGTCAGTAAACGGCCACTCCGTTCACCCTGCTCAAAAATCCTATAGCTCCGATGGAGCAGATGTATCTTTGTAGCAGAGGTGCGGATGAGATTCACATCTCTCAGGGCCTCCCTAAGTTGTGAGTATGTCTGGGGGGGATCGGTCTCTAACATAGGCAGATTCCAAAGTTTTGGCCCTGGCCTCAGCCTTCTGTAAATCCCTATGGGCTCCCCTACGGACATTACCAATGTGAGTTTGGAAATTCCCCCTCATGCAGACTTTAAATGCATCCCAGGTGTCCGGGATAGGGACAGATCTATCTCGTGCGTTCCAGAAGTTACTCATATGAGCCTTACCTGGGATGTCTATCCTCAAGTCGGAAAGCCAGGACCTGGAGAGTCGCCACAGAATTTCTGGTGGTGGGCCAGACAGTTCGTGCATCAGGGAGATTGGGGGATGGTCCGAGACCCCTCTGGGCAGGATAGTGATGTCCTACACTCTAGAGAGGACAAGCCCCCCAGAATACACCAGGTCAATCCTGGAAAATGTTTTGTACGATGCCGAGTGGCAATTAAATGCTTTCAATTGGGGGTGCCTCCATCCCCAGATGTCCGTGAAGTTAAACACTTCTGCCCATGCCTGCAATTCAGTGGCAGAGCCGGACGACTGGGTCAGTCTATCCATTTTAGCGTCTGGGACCATGTTGAAGTCCCCCATCAGCAGGACATTATCCGTGGCATACTGTGTAATTTTAGATACAATTTGGTACAGGAAGGAAATCGAAGCAGGTGGGGGAGCATACAGACCCACTATAACTACCTCTAAGTTCATGATGGTTGCATGAATAATGACAAACCTTCCACCAGGGTCTATCTCTAGCGCCAGTAGGTGAAAGGGCAGAGACTTACGTATAAGTATACTCACTCCCCTTGCAAGGTTTGAGTAGGTTGAATGGTAAGAGTGGCCCACCCAGGGTCTCTGTAGGCTCATGGTTTTTCCCCTGGTCAGGTGGGTTTCCTGGAGAATGCAGATATGGGGAGAATGTTTTTGCAAAAACTGGAACACCAGTGATCTCTTAATCTTAGAGTTCATACCCCTGGTGTTCTAGGACACAATTTTACAGACAGACACTGAGCATCTTGCACCACTCTACAGGAGGGAAAGACATCTCTGGGAGTCTCCGAGCTCCCACCACACCACCATTTTCAAACACCTGTATAATAACCCTGTGCAGAGCATTAAGCATTTAGTACATATAGTAAAATGAATCAGAAAGGCAATGATTTGAATGAACCAAACAAAAACCCAAACCCCGCCACCCAAACCGAAGGGGGCATTCCTACCAAAACATAAAGGGGCAACTGGCCCTTGTGGGGGTGCAATGTGCAAGAAGGGACCGGAGTCCCATCCTCTGAAGTACAGTACATGGACCAGGTATTGGAGTCCGGCATTCAAAATCAATGAAGTCTCCCGGCCTGAGCCGGGTGTAGTAAACTTAAGTTGCAAACATAACTTGAATGGTCCGAGGACAACTTGCCAACAGGGTAGACACATTACCTCCACCCCGTGATTTCAGAGAATGGGGGGGGCCTGTAAGATAGGTATACGTGTGCGGAGGCATAGCGTAATATAACCAGGCAACATGTATCAAAAGGGGAGGGGGGGGGGTCAGTATGACCTTTTCCCCTCGCATCCCCTGAAACATCAATGATGATACATCCATGTCCCTACCAGAAGGGAGAGGCATGGGGGGGAGGGGGAAGAGAGGGGCCCCTATGCTGAAACCCCTGCTGGGAGACTCACAGGAGAAAAGCAATGGATCAAGCGTCCAGTGCAGAGGGTATCATCAGGGTGCAGGTAGGAAAGTGTAGAGCACTGTACATCGTACAGTTCAGGTTTCCCTCTAGTACAGGCAAGCAGTTAAGGCAGTTCAATAAGGCAGTCTATGCAGCAATAAAGTGTTAAAGAAAGGGCAATTCAATGTCTGCGTACCGTTTCAATCCAGGATGAGGCCTCCGCAGGTGATGTAAAAAAAATCGGGTGGTCTCCCCATCCTCCACCCGCAGCCTTGCTGGGAAGAGCATGCTGTACTTGAGCCCCTTAGCCCGCAATTTGGCGCGAACCGCATCAAACGACTTGCGTTGGCATTGGGTTTCCATGGTATAGTCTGGAAATATCATTAGCCTTGCATTTTCAAATTTGAGCTCTTGAAGTGCCCTGGCCTCCCTCAGCACCATGTCCCTGTCTTTAAAGTGCAGGAGCTTAAAAATAAATGTGCGGGGGGAGGGAGAGCCCTGTGGCCCACGCGTAGCCAGAATGCGGTGGGCCCTTTCAATGGTGAAGAACGGGGGAGAAGTGCGCCCTCGGCAGTAGCTCCTTAAGAAGGTGCTCAGTAAAAGCAGTGGGATCGGTACCTTCTGATCCCTCCGGGAGGTCGACGATGCGCAGATTATTGCGCAGATTATGGTTCTCTACATCCTCTGCATGGCTCTCCAGGGCCTTAACGCTGGCTTTCAGTGTGTGTAGATCACCGGTATGATCCCACACCGTGTCTTCGGTCGCCGACACCCACTGCTCCACCTCCGCCACGCGGCTGCGGAAGGAGTCCAGGTCCCGGCGGATAAAGTCCACATTTGTCTGCAGGTGATCTATCTTGTCCATCAACGCTGCCTGACCTGTGGCGATTGTTTGCAGGGCAGTGGCGAGATCTGCCGCCGTTGCCGGAGGTGAAGCGGCCTCCGTCTGGGACGCCATGTGGGCAGAGATGGCGGCCTGGCCTCTGGTCTTGGCCCTGTTCTGTGGAGCCGCTGCTGACTTTGACCTCCGGGATTTACCACCGGGCATGACCCAGAGATCCTGCTGTGTCCTCGGGGTGTTTCCACCACAGTTCTCAGCCCAGGTGCCGAGAGAAAGGCCGGACTCCAGGAGCTCTGTTACTGAGGGTCCTCTCCCATCGATTCATCTTGGACACGCCCCCTTGTAAGACCAATTTAATTCCACTCTCAGGGTTGGCTTTGCATAGTCATGTAACCCCGATATTGTTGCACCTCCCCCTATTATCCAAGTCTTCAAGATGTCGTTAGATGTCCCTAGTGGTGGAAGTCTAGTGTGACCTTTTCATGAAGTGTTGAAACTGTAGGTTTTAAATGATACAGTTCTTTATCTAGGGATTTACCCTTTACCTACAAAAAAAAACAATATTCCAAAGTGTGCTGTCCTTGTACAAATTTATACATCTCATAAGAAACACAGTAAAGTGCCTTAAACATATAATAAACTCATCTTGTATTAAAGCGGTAGTAAACTGCAAAAAAATCCCCTGCCAGGCAATGTCACAATGGGCTAGTATGCATCACATACTAGCCCATTATGAGAGACGTACCTTAGAACAAAGCCCTCCAGCGCCGCAATGTCACTGCTGAGAGGGCTGACATCTTCCCTGGGTCTTACTTCCAGGTTCGTGTCCTCCAGCTACATGATGTCACTCCTGCGCATGCGTGCGGGAGCCCCTGTGTACGAAGGGGCACTGTACGCCGAACCTTAAGCGCACATGTGACAGTAACATCACCAGCTGCATACACTCTGAATATCTCCTAAACTTTGCAAGTTTAAGAGATAATCACAGTACCTACGGCTAAGCTTTACTATAGGCTTGCCTGTAGGTACAAGTGGTTGAACTGAGTTTACTACCACTGTAACAGATCTATATAAATCAAGTCCATATAAAATGTGCAAGAATTGTGCAAAAATCATAGTGCAAATGTATTATAAAGTGCAAAAGTGCTCAGTTCCAAAACATCAGGCATTTCTTCTCCCTTGCTAATTGATAAATTGATAATGTGCACCACCATGAAAAGTGCTCCCGAAAGGAAATCACCACAACCGGTTAAATGAGCACCTTACCAGCCACTCTGATCCCACAAGGAGATCACTGAATGCCTTACTGCATAGCTGCCACATACACCACGATCCGTAATACAAAAGCTCCCCGAATTCCTAAGCCAAAATAGATCCACATAGTGTAGTATTTCACCAATTGATTTTAATTAAACCATGAAATTACACTTGCAATCTCCAAGGAATAAAACAGCATGTATTACAAACAGCCAGCAGGTCCAAGCGGTCCGCCCGACTTGCGGAACAATGTCACATGTGAGACCCCTCCCAACGTGTTTCTCTGTAACAAGCATCACCTGGGGATCTGAGGCTGCATTGGATTCAGATTCTGTGGAGGAGTGTGTATCTTGGACTGGGGTCACATTTGGGATGTCGGAAGATGATGGTGCCTAAAGTGGCATGGAGGCCTGTCTGTCCAGGCTCCATCTATATATCTGCTGGGCTAAACAAAAAATGTGGTGGTAGTGAAGGCTCCAACAAAGCCTGTAGTTCCAGTTCCAACAGTTAAGGGTTAAAAGGTATTGAAGTATTTTAAAGTGGTTTTGACCCTGGAGTGAATGTGGCCCTGTGATGGGCTCCCTCTGGGGGGTGTTGCTTGCCCATGGTTAGGGTTTATTGCCCATTGTGTGCCGACTGACACGAGATCAGAGCTAGCAAGCATCTGCACATGCCTTCTTAAAGGAAGTCTATGGTCACAGCATATACTTTCATTTTAGTTTCCAATAGTTTTTATTGGTAAATTTCAGATGATGCATATCAATCAAACATAAATATCTGATAGAAAGAATGGTTATCCATCAAGATCTACCAATGTTAACATTCAAAACAGGAAGAGGCCTGAGATTAGGCCTTTACGCCTACCCCCTCTTAAATATAAAAATTCCCAAGCTCCAGATAACCAGTCTAGTGGGTGTAGTCAAAGAAAAGGAAGAGAAAGAACAGCCCACAGCAGAGAACAGAAAGAATAGGCGCAGGGCTGGCATGAGTGAAGGAAACATGCCATTTAGGTATGGCCCTTTAAGATTTAAGAGGAGGGGTGGAGCTGGCAACAGGAAGAGGAGGGGCAACAGCCCCAGAAAGATTCAGTTCAGCAAGAGAGAAGTTGTAAGCAGATCGTCATGGAGGAGCTCCTGAAATCCATTAAAACGGCGGCGGCTTCAAACGGAGCAGTTTGGCTAAGGACAAAGATAGAGCGGGCACTGGAGGGTGAAAGCATAGGTTCCGGGGGGTCACACAACACGTGGGGCGGCAGCGGCGATCTCGGCCGCCGGACAGATATTCGCCAGAAGGGCGCAGATCCTCTGATATGCCAGTCAGCAAGAAGGGTAAAAACAGCGCTGAACCGCCGAAAAAGCGGTCGGCCAAGGGAGAGGTTGCAGGCATTTCTGGCACATTTGGTGCTGTGGGGGGGGGGGGGGGGGGGGGGGGGGGGGGGGGGGGGGGGGGGGGGGGGGGGGGGGGGGGGGGGGGGGCGGGGGGCCCAGCAGCACGCGGCGCATGGCGTCCACCATGCGGTCGCCACACAAGGCCTCAGGCCTATCCACACACGCGGCGGGGGGGCGGTTAGGGGCCCAGCACAAAACAGGAAAGGCCATCAGTGGAACATCAGTGGGGATTGCTAAAGGGGCTACTACAAAGGCAGTTAACACACATAGTTTAAAACATCCGGCAAGGGGAAAAAAGCTATCCCAGGTCAATATACCACCAGCAAGGGAAAGGGGCATGGAGGCTAGGAACAGGACAATCGCCTACTCAAACTTCAGCACAGATGCCACTTACTGCGATGAGACGCATGCTCAGCCGAAGGGGGGAAGAGGACATTTACAAGCAGGAGGCGGTCGGCCCAGCTTGAGTTCTAGTGTGCGGGGGGGACATAGCAGAGGATGTCTGCGGGATGGAGGCGATCCGCCTGCCCGTAGGAACATTAACGGAAAAAAAGAAGCGGAGGCGTCAGGGTCTGTGTCTTGGAACCCACTTAAAAAGGCCAGCAAGTCGGCAGTTGGAACGAGAAGAAACGAGAGAGAACGCAGTTCGTCTGCATCTGAGGCTGAAGACCTTGGAGGGCAGGCTCTTTCAACTGCAGATGAGATGGTGGAGCTGTCGGAGGGCGAGCTGCCTGAATCGGAGGACGAGGTCGCAAGAGGACGCACAGCAACGAAGGACGCAGGATGTTCGGCTGGTGGAAGATTTTCCAGGCAGCCCGGTAAGTCTTGTTTTTGTTCAGGGTCTTGCGGGGGTGAAATGTTTTTGGGGGGGGATGTGGGGGAGGGGGGCAGGAGGCATGGTGATCGGTTCCAGAGGGGTGGGGGTTTTACGGGCGAGTCCGTCCCTGAAACAGCACTTTTGGAGGGGGGATTACAGGGTTTTTTAGCAGGCCTCAACAGTTAAGGGTTAAAAGGTATTGAAGTATTTTAAAGTGGTTTTGACCCTAGAGTGAATGTGGGGAGTGGGGGATGGAATGACAGTACAAGCTAAGAGAACGGTGTTGGCGAATCCGCCCGTGTTTCCCCCCGGGGGGATTGAGGCAGGTATCGTGGAAGCGGCGGAGGCATTTCAGCTCACGCCAGGTGAGGGGAAAATGGGGGGTGACAAAACCAAGAAACAGGACATAGTGCGGTTAGCTGATTCCGCACGCTGTGAGGTTTATGTATGTTTTGAGGGGCCATTAGGTGCCCATTTGAAACAGGAGGTGAGAGAGAAAATTTGGAGGGGGGAGTACGTGGAGATTTTTTCTCTGCTTCCCCTTGAGAAATTCAACTTAGATAGGGTGAAACCCGAGGATAGTAAGAAAGAAGAGGAGGAGAAGAGAAGGTACAGACTAATACCCCGGACATTTCAGAATTGGCTGCAAGCGTTTGGGGTATTGGCAAGCGTGATAGGCGAAAAGGAGCCGGAACATTGCTCGGCCCTTTTCTGTTATTTGGATGCTATTGGCGAGGCTCATCGGACGTACGGGGGACTAGCATGGCTGCGTTACGACGAACAGTTTCGGCAGAGAAGGGCAGTGAGACCGGCTTTAAGGTGGGATCACAAAGACATCAGTCTTTGGATGCGCTTGATGTCTTCAGCCAAGCCAGCTAGTCAGTTTTTTCAGGGGGGGGCCGGAGGACCAGGGGCTTCGGGTCAATTGGCCACAAGGAAAAAAGGAGTCTGCTGGCAGTACAACAAAGGAAGTTGTAAATTTGGACATGGATGTAAGTATAAGCACGAGTGTTCAGGGTGCGGTGGATCACATCCTTCCTCAAGGTGTTTTAAGCAGGGTAAGGGAAAGGCCAGCGATTTTGCGGGAAAGGGGGAGGACGCCAGTGAAGGTGGGAAGAATGCGTCCTTTTCTAGATAGATATCCGGATAAGGCGGTGGCTCATCTACTTAGGTTGGGATTTTCGGAAGGTTTCACGATTCCTGCGGTTTTGAACTCAGCTCCTCCCATTCCAGATAATTTACGGTCCGCTTTAAAACATCATGAAGTAGTGTCCGACAAATTAAACAAGGAGGTAGCTCTGGGTAGGATGGCAGGCCCCTTCTCCATAAAACCCATGCAGGACCTGGTAGTTTCTCCGTTGGGGGTGGTACCCAAAAAGGAGCCGAACAAATTTCGCCTCATTCACCACATGCTTACCCACAAGGGGAGTCGGTGAACGACGCTATTGATCCTGAAGTTTGCACTGTCTCATATACATCCTTTGATGCCGCAGTACATTGGGTAAGGAAGTATGGTAGGGGGCCCTGATGGCAAAGACAGACATTGAAGCGGCTTTTCGTTTGCTGCCTGTTCATCCCGATAGCTTTCATTTATTGGGTTGCAAGTGGCGAGAGGAATATTACGTGGATATGTGTTTGCAAATGGGTTGTTCTATATCGTGCGCTTTCTTTGAGTGTTTCAGCACATTTGTGGAATGGGTGGTAAGAGACGTGGCAGGATTAAACTCGCTGATCCATTATTTGGACGATTTCCTGTGTATAGGGCCGCCCGCATCTAACGTTTGCGCGGTGCTCTTAACAACGGTGGAAAGGATTTCAGGGGAATTCGGCATTCCGCTTGCGCCAGACAAGACGGAAGGGCCCACAACAGTGATCAGTTTTCTCGGGATTGTAATCGATTCCATGGCCATGGAATGCAGGTTGCCTGAAGCTAAATTGGTTGCATTGCAGGCGGAGGTGAAGGGGATTGTTGGCCGGCGCAAGGTTCAGCTGAGGGCATTGCAATCGGTGCTGGGCAAGCTCAACTTTGCATGCAGGATCATTCCGATGGGCAGGGTTTTTGGCAGAAGATTAGCGGCAAGTACGGGTGGCATTGAGTCGCCTTCGGTGTATGCAGATGAACATTTTCATTCAGGCAGTACACTTACCAGGACTGGACAATGTGATTGCTGACGCTCTTTCTCGTTTCAGTGGGAGAAATTTTGGAGCTGGTACCAGGGGGCAGAGCGTCATTTTTCCGTGTCGAGGCTGGGGAAGGTTATGGCGGCCATGCCAAGCTCGAAGGGGGAGAGATTGGAGAAGAGGCTTGAGATTAGGCCTTTATGCCTACCCCCTCTTAAATATAAAAATTCCCAAGCTCCAGATAACCAGTCTAGTGGGTGTAGTCAAAGAAAAGGAAGAGAAAAAGGAAAAAGGATAAGTTAGATGTTTAGTGCGATAATAATGCTCCAAGCTTGTACTCTACAAGTGCCCTTTCATGTAGTTAATCCAAGGCTCCCAAAACTTTTTGAATTGTGAAATTTTATCATTGAGGATGGCTGAGAGTTTCTTGATGATCATTATCCAGGATCCATTTATTGGGGTTTATGGGGCCCAAAATTTTTCCAGGGGCAATGGACGATTTCCTGTGTATAGGGCCGCCCGCATCTAACGTTTGCGCGGTGCTCTTAACAACGGTGGAAAGGATTTCAGGGGAATTTGGCATTCCGCTTGCGCCAGACAAGACGGAAGGGCCCACAACAGTGATCAGTTTTCTCGGGATTGTAATCGATTCCATGGCCATGGAATGCAGGTGCCTGAAGCTAAATTGGTTCGCATTGGATGGCTTATTGTGACACTTTCCCGGAACATAAGGATGACCTGAGAATGTGGCATATGTTTCTGGAGGCCCTTGGCCGGACAGCTGGAATGAAGCGGGGATGCTCAAGAATATGTTGTTGCTTGAGTTGTTTCCGGTGGTATTGGCGGTAGAATTGTGGGGCGAATTCTTCCGGGATCGGAAGGTGCGCTTCCACATCGACAATTTGGGGGTGGTACAGGTGATTAACAAGGTATCTGCGGCATCACCGCCGGTGATAGGCAGTACACTTACCAGGACTGGACAATGTTTCTTTCTCGGTTTCAGTGGGAGAAATTTCGGGAGCTGGTACCGGGGGCAGAGCGTCACGGCGTCCCGTGTCCTTTGGAACTGTGGAAGATTGCCCTGGAAGGATAGGTGAGTGGATTAGCCGGTCATTGAGCGAGGGAACATGGAAAGCATACAGGAAAGTATGGGACGAATTGATGTGTTGGCCTTTTTCGGTGCTTTTCGGATAGGGGAGCTGGTGAGTTCCTCCAAGAAAACAGGGGATGGATTAGCTGTGGGGGAGGTTCGGTACATGGAGGATAGACTGGTGATGCGTTTGCGTAGATCTAAAACGGATCAGGAGGGCCGAGGCAAGGATGTGGTGGTTTTCGCTATCATTATCCGGAAGAAGCGGTTAAACGGATTGGGAGATGGGAATCTAGGCGATTTCGGTCATATGTCAGGCTTGATTTTGCTGGTGGCGTTTTAGGTGCCGGCATGGTTTCCTTAAGGGGGGAGGCGTACATTAAATGGCAAGTCTGGTCCCGGAGGCGCACAAATTTGCACAATGGGACAGGCCTCCCGAGGTTTTAGTGATTCATGTGGGGGGGAATGATTTGGTTTTGAGGACAAAATTAGACATTACCAGGGATATCAAGCATGATTTCTGCCTACTACAGGCGGCATTCCCAAAAACTGTCCTTGTATGGTCGGACATGATAGCCAGGTCTTCGTGGCATTTAGCGAGGTCAGTAGAACTGATTAACAAGGCCAGAAAAAAGATCAGGAGGTGAGCAGGTTTTTTATTAAAAACGGTGGCTTAGCTATCAGACACAGAGAGCTAGAGATTGATACGTGGCGATATTTGAGGGCTGACGGGGTTCATCTGAACCCAGTGGGCACTGATATGTGGACCATGGGTATACAGGACGGAATTGAAAGAGCGCTTAGGGTGTGGAGGTGCGCTCAAGGTTAAGGTTTTAACCTTGTTTGCTGTGGCGGATGTTGGCTGACGTAGGTATAGAGAAGAAACCCCCTCCCCACAGAGAAGTTGATGCGGGACCCATTGGAGATATGGGCCCGTTTGTCAAAAAAGGAATACAAAAAAGGTCAGGGCCTAAATTTCCACACGCATTTGATTACGCAGAGTCTTTTTTTTCTTCAAATTTGGACCTGCTACGCCAATTTACACTCCAGTTCAGTGTGGTTTCCGTAATGGAATGGTAAGATAACTGGGTAGCACAAAATGAGTTATGTTGTACTTACTTTTGAATTGTGAAATTTTATCATTGAGGATGGCTGAGAGTTTCTTGATGATCAAACGGTATCACGTGGGACCTCCATGACTTAGCTATTGCGATGTGGTCTGCCAAAAATACAAAAAAGGAGGTAAATTTCCACACGCATCGCAGAGCTTTTAAATTTGGACCGGCCAATAGAGCCTTAATTGTGGATCATTCTTAAGGTTCGTGCCCGTTAGTGAGTAGAGGACATACTTTCATTTTGTGACATCAACATTATAATAGCAAAACAAACAATAGTTATTTTTGACAATCCAATGTAAGCTTACTAGAAAAAACGTTCATGTTGTGAGTACTGCCTGTCTACTTGTCATCTCTTTCCACTACCTTCTGGCTTTCCTGCGTGCTTTGAAGCCCCTCTTCTGCTGTTTACTTTTAATTTCTAAGGACTATCTATCCCACAGTACCATTCTGCCTTCAAGCAGTGATTCGTGTACTGACTCCACCTCCTGAAACTCCTCCTTTCAGCACCTCTGTACTTTAGGAGGCAGGCTCTGTGAATCATGTGACTCAGCAGGGCCTATCAACAGAGAATAGTGAATACTGTCACAGAATTCCAGGAAATGTGTGGGTAACTTCACAAAGTTGAAAAAAATGTAAGATTGTTCATGCTTACATAAGAGGAGAACAGAAGAATGATCTCTTGAGGTGTTGCTAATTTTGTCCAATCAGGAAACATAATGCTATATATATATATATAGCTACAGTAAAACTAGCTTCACAACAGATGCTATCGTTCTTTCCACTTAGGTTGGACAAGTTCTTTTGTTCAGGTATGTCTTACTGTTTAAAAATAACAACATAAAAGTTAAACTACAGAACTGATATTACCTGTAAACCTGAAGACTTTCAGTGATAAGTGTCTCTGATTTAGCCACACCTTGAGCACACAATGTCTCACTTCCTCATTACGAAGGCTGGGTTTCCCCAAATCTTCCAGCAGACAAATTCCTCATTTTGCCACTGGCTCAGATTCGTGCATAAATTGCAGGAACACACACAATCTAAACAATACAGTGGCCATGAACCAATTGCACATGCACTATTTAATATTAAGACGTTGCCGGTCCTTTACAGTGACAGAACTTCTGTCACCACATCCTCTGGCCAAAGAGAATAAAACAAAGGCATCCTGGAAAAATTTGAAAGATTAACCCCATTTGTGTGATAAAACTGTTATTGCAAGGCAGGGGAATAAAATGACCAACTTTGCAATAATACTTACTACTTATCTTTGTTCACTTTGAGTCATGCACAGCATAAGTGCATTTAAAGCGGAAGTGATATTAAAAATACAAAAGAAACAAACATGTTTTTCCTATCTGCTCTGTGCAATGGTTTTGCACAGAGCATCCCCAATCCTCCTCTTCTGAGGTCCCCTGCTGGCACTCCCCTGCCGAGTGTGAAAGTTATAGAGTCTACAAGCAAGGGTACCAATCATTGAAAATTGATCACGTCTGATCACAGCTGATGTACTGATGGCCTATCTCATTCCTTAAGGCCCCCAACATGCCAGAACAGTACAAATACCCCCAAATGACCCTTTTTTGGAAAGTAGACATTCCAACGTATTTAGTAAGAGGCATGGTGAGTTTTTTTTAAGTTGTATTTTTTCCCACACTTCTTTGGAAAATGAAAAAAAATGTTACCACAAAATTGCCACATTAACAAGTTCTTTTTTTCTCACACAGCATAGGAATACTTGCAACTAGTACACCTCAAACCACATTCTGCTACTCCTCCTGAGTATGGTGATACCACGTGTGACACTTTTTCACAGCCCAGCCATTTAGAGAGGCCCTACATGCAAGGAGCACCATCAGGTGTTCTAGGGACATAAATTACACATTAGGGTAAGAGCAACAATTCTACCGCTAGACCTCCTCTGTAACTCTAAACAGGTAACTTGAATTTTTCTTTTTTTTTTTTTACATGGAGATTTTTAATCAAAAATTTATAAAAAGACACCCAGGCAGACCAATAATTAGTTGATGCACAGGGTGGTTTAAGGTCAGAACCGTATCCTTATGCTGGGGCCCCCACCTAAATTACCAGGTGTGGTTCCTTAAGGTCATGCATAAACTGTGAGACGAGGCGGTGAGCATACTGATGAATAGTGGCTGCATGTTGCCCAGTGATTGCTATATGGGGTTTATGTGTTGCATCCTCACCAGTCTTTAATTATCCAGCGACATGTGGCTGTGAATCTCTACACTTGACAAAGGAGCGTGCAGGTGCCGTACGGACCTCGCCCATGCTCAGAAACGCGTCGTGTCCCCGCTGGTCTTATGGCACACGCTGCCTCCACGAGCCGCCTCATACACCCTTAGGACGCAGGATACAGCTGAGCTCTCCCCCGGCTTCTTGCAATGAACATCACAGGAGTACACAGTGACTCGGCGGCGCATATGTGACCACTGCTACTTTGTATGCACATCTTCCTGATCCACTATGTAAGTGATACTTTGTCATTTTAAACTGGTATTAAAAAGCTTTTTTGCTGATTGGCGCTGTTCTATTTTGTTTCTTTTTCCTCTACAACTGAGTCGGCTTCGCTCCTGAGAAAAGAAGCCTTCAGCATAAAGTGTATCCTCCATCTGATCATCCATCCAGCAAAATAGATTGGACTCATTATTTGGCTCCTGCACTTTTAATTTTATTTTTCCTTAAAGTGGACTTGGACATTATTTGTTGTATCTTATTACCAGTGTTGGTCATCTTACTTTAAAAAAGTAATTTAGTTAAGTTACAAATTACTTCTCCCAAAAAGTAATTGCGTTAGTAACTCAGTTACTACATTGGAAAAGTAATTAGTTACGCAGCAAAGTAACTGACTTTTTTTTTTTAAATATTCTATATGTGTAACTAAGGGGGGGTCTAGTATTACTGTAACCAAGGGGTGCATTTATTATTGTTATATATCGTGTAACCAAGGGGCTGCTCTATTATTACTCTAACCAAGGGGCAGTTCTGTTATAGCGTGTAAGCAAGGGGCGGGTCTATTATTATTATATCGTGTAAGGGGCGGATGGCTACAGAAGAGGGCGAATGTTAAATTAATGGGCAGAGCTCGATATATAACAATAATAATAAATGCGCCCCTTGGTTGCAGTAATACTAGACCCGCCCCTTAGTTACACGATAGACGCCCCTTGCAGAGTAGCACGAGCATTGGGAGCGTGCGGTATCGCCTCGTACAATTACATGTTAACTGTGCCTGCGCTGTGTAGAGTTCACTCAGAGCTGTTTAGGTTCGGCAATTTTCGGAAGCTCCGTAGTCCTTCGTACTGCGCAAGCGCTGCGCCTGCGCAGTACAGGGTGTCCTTATCCGGCGGGGGAACTTTTTTGGCAGGACACCGGAATTACACTACTGCCATCTAGTGACGGTAGATGTAATTGGGGTAACTAAGCCAAAGTAATGGGAACTGAGTTACCATGAGGGGAAAAGTAATCAGTTAGATTACTAGTTACCCTCTAAAGTAACTGAGTTACGTAACTCAGTTTATTTTAACTCAGTTACTTACATCACTGCTTATTACTAACTCTCCCAGCCATTTTATTTATGACCTACACTTGCATACTGAGCGCCTGTGTCCTTTTGTTATGTCGGGGGATTGACTTACACCGACTTTTGTGACTGGTTCTTCTGTTCATCCATAGACCTCATTCAAGGTATAGCCAGCTACTCCCATTTCCATTCCGCCCTTATCTCCCCATCCAGCCTGCAATATCCTCACTGCGGTTCTATCGAACACTTAACTTCAGCTGCATTCTATGGGGATTGTTATACCCTTCGACTGGAGAAATTCCAGGGTTGGTCTCTGTGGATAGAGTGATTTACCATTGGAATAATCTCATCCTTTTTATCCCACTGTCTGTGGAAGAGCCCATGTATCCCCATAGACCTATTGCAGTGTGGACTGTGTGTGGTGGTGTATGAGGTGTGTTGCCGGCAGTTATCCGAGTTGTTTGACAACGTTGTCATTTTTTAATGTTTGCACTAGCATTTTTTTGCATCAATTCATTTAATCATTTTCATTAAAGTTGTTTTTTAAGTCTAGAGTGTTCCTTAATAAGGTTTATTGGTGATCTTCAATGGAGATTTTTAAAGTATCGTAATTCTGGCGTGCAGCATGTGAGGACGGCAGGCACAGAGCTCCGTCCATAGATCCCTGATCCTGACTCGATCCTGGGAGCAGTTTGCCCGATGTCAGCCCGAATTGCAGGGCAATGTGTGCAGGTAAAAAATGTGAGCTAAAAAATTCAAAAATGACTCTGGCAGAGAAAGGAATAATCTTTTGCTTATATGAATTACGTGTACCTCACTTGGAATATTGGTACCATTATATACATAGATTGAACAACCCTAGGTCCACATTTTCTTTATTGTAATAAGGTAGCAAAGTCTGATTCCTCCATCAAGATGGCCACCTCCAAACACAGTGCAGTATTGGAGGAACGTTAAGCTGCAGGAAGCCTACAGGGAATAAGTATGACTAGTTATTTGCCTTCTGCTTGTTGTTTTGGGCATAGCTTCCAAAAAACAGCTCCTCTTTAAGGCCGCATGGACACTGTAGCCCAAAAACTTGACTTTTTCTGCCTCTAAACACCCCTCCATGTTAGCCTGTGTGTCCATACACACATAGGCATTTACAGAAGTTTACAGGCAGGGGAGTTTAGCGGCAGAAAAAAACCCAGAAACAAACAAATCTCACTTGTGCTTTTCAAAGAGGAGCAATTGGGCTGAAAAAACACAGAAACACACCTAGAGCTTATGGGCAAGAAACAGCACTTCTAATAAAATGGTGTCCTAGTAGATCACAACATGTTTTCAATGAAATCTCTTGCCTTCTTGTTGGCACACACTATTAACCATGGAAGTTTTCCCAGTAAAAGATCCAAAAGGCTTATATGTACTGAAATTTCTGTATCTGTCTGGTTACAGGCAAGACCCTACCAAGAGCTGGTTTCGTGGCATGGAGTTTCAGTTCTTTTTTCCTGATGAGCTTTGAATAGAGAAGGTCAAATTAGAACTGAGCTGAGCTCCAGAGCTGGAGCTGACATTCTGCAGCTGCTCCTCTCAATGCCATTTCACATACCATTTTTAAATAAATTCTTTAATACAAACAGGAGGCCAAAATGCCCAAAATGAACAGGGGGTGTAAAATAGCATATGTATCCTCTGAGAGGTAACACACAGTTATCAGTACAAGTACACAATTATTTAGAATTTGTGCCACTATAACTCAGCAGACTCTATGTAACCTGGTTATGTTCCTTTGTAGTCTCTTGCGTAACTCTTTGTGTTACAGCAATGTGTCTCCTTTGTAATATGGGATAAGTAAATACAGGTTTGCAGGTACAAACTCTGAAGGCTGGACTGCATATGCAAACAGGTTCCAATATAGGTTGGGTATCTGTTTTTGTAGTTTGCTTACAAGTTGATACCACTCACTTGTGCTGCTTTGGTTAACATTGTTCCTCCCTTGATTCATGTTAGCACTTCTATTATTCGGACACCATGGCTTCATCGTGTCACTTGTCACTGTAGCCTGCCACCAAATGCCGCATATCACTTGTTATTGTAGCCTGCCACCAGATGCAGTGTGTAACCAGCCTGCCACCACAGCCTCCAGATGCACCGTGTCACTAGCTTGCCACCACAGCCACCAGATGCAGAGTGTCACTAGCCTGCCACCACAGCCACCAGATGCAGAGTGTCACTAGCCTGCCACCACAGCCACCAGATGCAGTATGTCATTAGCCTGCCACCACAGCCACCAGATGCAGGGTGTCACTAGCCAGCCACCAGATGCAGAGTGTCACTAGCCTGCCACCACAGCCACCAGATGCCGCATGTTACTAGCCTGCCACCACAGCCACCAGATGCAGCGTGTCATTAGCCTGCCACCACAGCCACCAGATGCAGTATCACTAGCCTGCCACCATAGCCACCAGATGCAGAGTGTCACTAGCCTGCCACCACAGCCACCAAATGCAGAGTGTCACTAGCCTGCCACCACAGCCACCAGATGCAGCGTGTCATTAGCCTGCCACCACAGCCACCAGATGCAGTATCACTAGCCTGTCACCACAGCCACCAGATGCAGAGTGTCACTAGCCAGCCACCAGATGCAGAGTGCCACTAGCCTGCCACCACAGCCACCAGATGCAGCATGTTACTAGCCTGCCACCACAGCCACCAGATTCAGAGTGTCATTAGCCTGCCACCACAGCCACCAGATGCAGTATCACTAGCCTGCCACCACAGCCACCAGATGCAGAGTGTCACTAGCCTGCCACCAGATGCACCGTGTCACTGGCCTGCCACCACAGCCACCAGATGCAGAGTGTCTCTAGCCTGCCACAGCCACCAGATGCAGAGTGCCACTAGCCTGCCACCACAGCCACCAGATGCAGCATGTTACTAGCCTGCCACCACAGCCACCAGATTCAGCGTGTCATTAGCCTGCCACCACAGCCACCAGATGCAGTATCACTAGCCTGCCACCACAGCCACCAGATGCAGAGTGTCAATAGCCTGCCACCAGATGCACCGTGTCACTGGCCTGCCACCACAGCCGCCAGATGCAGAGTGTCTCTAGCCTGCCACAGCCACTAGATGCAGAGTGCCACTAGCCTGCCACCACAGCCACCAGATGCAGCATGTTACTAGCCTGCCACCACAGCCACCAGATTCAGCGTGTCATTAGCCTGCCACCACAGCCACCAGATGCAGTATCACTAGCCTGCCACCACAGCCACCAGATGCAGAGTGTCACTAGCCTGCCACCAGATGCACCGTGTCACTGGCCTGCCACCACAGCCACCAGATGCAGAGTGTCTCTAGCCTGCCACAGCCACCAGATGCAGAGTGTCACTAGCCTGCCACCACAGTGACTGGATGCAGCGTGTCACTGGCCTGCCACCACAGCCACCAGATGCAGAGTGTCACTAGCCTGCCGCCAGATGTACTGTGTCACTAGCCTGCCACCACAGCCACCAGATGCAGAGTGTCACTAGCCTGCCACCAGATGTACCATGTCACTAGCTTTCCACCACAGCCACCAGATGCAGAGTGTCACTAGCCTGCCACCAGATGCACAGCCTGACTTTTTTAGGTGTAGGTTCAACTTAGAACAATTGTACAAAGACTTCAGGCAGCATGTTTTATGCGTTTGCAAAAAAGTTTGCTCATTTCTAGTTTATGTTAGCTTGCCACCACAGCCACCAGATGCAGAGTGTCACTAGCCTGCCACCACAGCCACCAGATGCAGAGTGTCACTAGCCTGCCACCACAGCCACCAGATGCAGTATGTCATTAGCCTGCCACCACAGCCACCAGATGCAGGGTGTCACTAGCCAGCCACCAGATGCAGAGTGTCACTAGCCTGCCACCACAGCCACCAGATGCCGCATGTTACTAGCCTGCCACCACAGCCACCAGATGCAGCGTGTCATTAGCCTGCCACCACAGCCACCAGATGCAGTATCATTAGCCTGCCACCACAGCCACCAGATGCAGAGTGTCACTAGCCTGCCACCACAGCCACCAAATGCAGAGTGTCACTAGCCTGCCACCACAGCCACCAGATGCAGCGTATCATTAGCCTGCCACCACAGCCACCAGATGCAGTATCACTAGCCTGCCACCACAGCCACCAGATGCAGAGTTTCACTAGCCTGCCACCACAGCCACCAGATGCAGCGTGTCATTAGCCTGCCACCACAGCCACCAGATGCAGTATCACTAGCCTGTCACCACAGCCACCAGATGCAGAGTGTCACTAGCCAGCCACCAGATGCAGAGTGCCACTAGCCTGCCACCACAGCCACCAGATGCAGCATGTTACTAGCCTGCCACCACAGCCACCAGATTCAGAGTGTCATTAGCCTGCCACCACAGCCACCAGATGCAGTATCACTAGCCTGCCACCACAGCCACCAGATGCAGAGTGTCACTAGCCTGCCACCAGATGCACCGTGTCACTGGCCTGCCACCACAGCCACCAGATGCAGAGTGCCACTAGCCTGCCACCACAGCCACCAGATGCAGCATGTTACTAGCCTGCCACCACAGCCACCAGATTCAGCGTGTCATTAGCCTGCCACCACAGCCACCAGATGCAGTATCACTAGCCTGCCACCACAGCCACCAGATGCAGAGTGTCAATAGCCTGCCACCAGATGCACCGTGTCACTGGCCTGCCACCACAGCCGCCAGATGCAGAGTGTCTCTAGCCTGCCACAGCCACTAGATGCAGAGTGCCACTAGCCTGCCACCACAGCCACCAGATGCAGCATGTTACTAGCCTGCCACCACAGCCACCAGATTCAGCGTGTCATTAGCCTGCCACCACAGCCACCAGATGCAGTATCACTAGCCTGCCACCACAGCCACCAGATGCAGAGTGTCACTAGCCTGCCACCAGATGCACCGTGTAACTGGCCTGCCACCACAGCCACCAGATGCAGAGTGTCTCTAGCCTGCCACAGCCACCAGATGCAGAGTGTCACTAGCCTGCCACCACAGTGACCGGATGCAGCGTGTCACTGGCCTGCCACCACAGCCACCAGATGCACAGTGTCACTAGCCTGCCGCCAGATGTACTGTGTCACTAGCCTGCCACCACAGCCACCAGATGCAGAGTGTCACTAGCCTGCCACCAGATGTACCATGTCACTAGCTTTCCACCACAGCCACCAGATGCAGAGTGTCACTAGCCTGCCACCAGATGCACAGCCTGACTTTTTTTAGGTGTAGGTTCAACTTAGAACAATTGTACAAAGACTTCAGGCAGCATGTTTTATGCGTTTGCAAAAAAGTTTGCTCATTTCTAGTTTATGAATTTTAAATGTCACTTTTATAATATATTCTTGATTTGCACCTCAAACACCAGATTAATAATTTTAATGCATATAAGCAAACTTTTGGGTGGAACTCCACTTTAAGCTCTGTGTATCATAAACAGTTAAAATCTTTAACATTTTTATGTATTTGCACATATTTTGTCTGACAGAACACTTTGCACTCTAATCATGCCATCTACTGACAAAACTAAGTATTGCAGTGGTTTTACCATTTCTAAAACAACTTCACAAGCAAGTCTACAGGCTATACATGAAAACTTATTTTGTCAATCCTTTGAGCTTCCTTATTTATTATTGTCAGTCTGCATTTAACCTTTTCCTGGTTTGTACTTTTCAGCTAAAACAGTGAGCAGTAAGCTCCAGGCATGTGCAGCATAATATCCCAGATTCTGCATTTTGCAGTTCCTCTGCATTTAAAGAGTATGTTACCGCAACATTTGATATTCCTTAGATGTGTCTGTTGTACTATGTATTTGTTTGAAAAAGTATCATATTATTTTTGCCTTGCTTCCTTTGTGTGAAATACCTGGTGGTCATGTTAGTCCCTCTGCTTTCCTATTTTAAACTGACCACGCCAGGGCATGGAAGCACATTCATCAGGAAATTCTTTATAAGCTCCACGTTGCAACTTGAAGCCAACACAAGGCTAAAAAATCTCTCCATACCCCCAAACAAAGGTGGGTGTTTGAGTGCTATGGCATAGGAGGAAGGGGAGTAAGTAGCACACTTCCCACTTGCTTCTGAGACAAGAAATCATCTCAGGATGATCATTTCCATGCTCAGAGCTGAGTGCTTCTGGGTTTAGATATTCCCCAAACTACTCTGCAGTGACCAAACCATGAAGTGCTCACCTCTGAGCAAGAAATCAGCATGGGCCTGGTGCATCTGGGCACTCCCAAATTGAGTATTTACATCTGACCTTGAAGTCTCCGCTACTGGAGAGGCTAAATCAAGGTGGGAAGGGAGGAACTACTTTCTGGGCAAAAGTATCTTGGAGTTGTCACAGAGCAAGAACAAAACAGGATCACTAGGGGGAGGGTAGTCCCTGGATTTATCTCTTTTCAGGGGGTTCACTTGTCGGGTAGTAGGGGTGAAGCCAACCTATTAGTAAGCTAGCATGATGTTCTCCAGGAAAGATATTTACTGTTAAATGTAGGCTATAGTTTTCATAGATACTTTAAAGTGATACTAAAGGTAATTTTTTTTTTTTTTAAAAACAAACATATCATACTTACCTCCACTGTGCAGCTCATTTTGCACAGAGTGGCTTCGAACCTCATCTTCTGGGGTTCCTCGGCGGCTCTCTCGGCTCCTCCCTGCATCAGATAACCCCCTGGGAGAAGTGCTCTCCCGGGGGGTTAGCTTGCGGGCGTGCTCCCAAATCCAGCATTTGGCCCCGACCCCGCATCATGGATTTGATTGACAGCAGCATGAGCCAATGGCTGCGCTGCTATCAATCTATCCAATCAACAGCCGAGAACAGGGGGAGGGCTGGTCACTAACAGGTGTTTTTTCACCTTAATGCATAGGATGCATAGGATGCATTAAGGTGAAAAAACACGAGGGTTTACAATCCCTTTAAGGCTGGGTTCACACTAGTGCAAATTGGATGCAGGGAAATTCGCACAGCAGGAGATCGTGACCGGCTTTCTATGGAGCCGGTTCACATATCTCCGCAGCGGCTCCAGTTCGATTTGCACAGGAATGCTGTGCCTCTTTTGGTCTGTTTCAGGTCTGAATTCAGACAAAAATTTGGGCTGAAATCGGACCTGAAATGGTGAACGAGGACGCCCCGGACTCCTGCTATGAGCCACTGCGTTCTCATATGTGAACCGAGCCTTAAACGTTTATATTCTGTGGTCATATCATGGTGGCCATTGGCAGTAAGAATAGATCATTCAAAAGGTCGGCCATTTGTACTGAGGGCAGAGAGATCAAAAGATCCACAAAGACAAGTGCCTGCATTTAAAGCGGAGTTCTGGCCACATCATTTTTTTTTTTTGGCATCCTATCATAATGTATTAATAGCCAAAATAAAGTTTATATTTGTTTACTATTGGATCTGGATTTTATATTTGTTTATACTTACAATTAAGAAAATCTTCTCCTGCCCGTTGCCATGATGATTGTGGGCATGTGAAGCCCAATCGCAACCTCTTCCTGGATTTGCGATGGAGAGGTGCATGCTGCAGCCTCTTGATCTCATGCATGCGCGATGCTCCGGCGGCCATAGCGCCGATTGTTTAGAAAGTTGCCATCACATGTTGTTATGGCAACATGTCAGGAAATAACGCGATTTTCCCTCTTATCACGGCCCACTGACTCCTGGGAAATGATGACTCACATTTCCCAAGAGCACAGGCGAGGGTGAAAGTGATGAGGAGCTCCGCGGACACGGAAGTGGCAGATTATAAGCCACTACATAGCAACAGGGCGTATCTGGTGGTGAGTTAAAAAAAAAAAAATCCCCCCCCCCCCGAAAATGTTTATTAATACTATAAAAGGACTGTAAATATGTAAAAAAATGTTTAACCACTTTAAGACCAGACTCGTTTTGGCTTTTAGGTGTTTACATGTTTAAAACATAATATATATATTTTTTTCTAACACCCTAGAGAATAAAATGGCGATCGTTGCAATAATTTTTTTCACACCGTATTTGCGCATCAGTCTTACAAGCGCACTTTTTTTGGAAATAATTCACTTTTTTGAATAAAAAAATAAGACAACAGTAAAGTTAGTGCAATTTTTTTATATATCGTGAAAGATAATGTTACGCTGAGTAAATTGATACCCAACATGTCACGCTTCAAAATTGCGCCCGCTCATGGAATGGCGTCAAACTTTTACCCTCAAAAATCTCCATAGGCGACGTTTAAAAAATTCTGGTTGCATGTTTTGCGTTACAGAGAGGTCTAGGGCTAGAATTATTGCTCTAGCTCTACCGATCGTGGCGAAACATCACATGTGTGGTCTGACTACCGTTTTCATATGCGGGCGCATTCGCTTCTGCATGCAAGCTCGTCTGGGCTTTAAAATTTTTTATTTATTTTTCTTATTTATTTTACTTGCTTTTATTTATTTTTACACCGTTTAAAAAAAAAAAAAAAAAAATGGGTCACTTTTATTCCTATTACAAGGAATGTAAACATCCCTTGAAATAGAAAAAAAGCATGACAGGTCCTCTTAAATATGAGATCTGGGGTCAAAAAGTCCTCAGATCTCATATTTGGACTTAAATACAAAAAAAAAATGATAATTGTCATTTGAAAAAAATTACATTGAAAAAAATATATTTTTTCATTTGCATCTTCCAGGAAGTAAAGGAACAAATAGTCATATACAGCTGTCATTTTTTTATGTTACACAATATTTGTGCAACTGTTTTTCATATTTTCTGGAAAAATACACTAAAATTTATTTTAGTCCACACAAACACAATACCCAATTTTCTGGTAAAATCTAAAAGATGGGATTGATAAATAGATACCAATCATGTCAAGCCCTAAAATTGTGCCTGACCACAAAAATGGAAAATTGTATACTCACCTTTTCGTAATTTTCCTTTCTTAGTGCATCTTCATAGCAGCATACAATGGATTGTGTGCTACCATGATGCGCCAGGAAATGTGTATTACTGTGGTACCTAAAGTTGACGTCTTCACGGATCATCAGTTTAGAGTTAACAGTGAAGGATTGCCCTAGAATCATTGCTTTTACTCTGACATTAAGGGTCAGTTCACACCATAGAAACGCAGTCCGAATGCTTTCCAGATGCTTTTCTGCATGCATGTTTTTGACGCATTCTTGATGCGCTCCAGTGAGTTTTTGATGCATTTTTAGTGCAGTCCTGTGAATTTTTCCCCCTCTCTTTTCTTAATCTTAAATAAGGACATGTGTGTTCCAGTGCGTTTTTTGTGCATTTCGGTGTGTTTTTGATGCTTTTTACAGCATTCCACTACAGTCCGGTGCAGGAAAAATGTAGCATGTTCTACTTTTTTTTTTTTTTCTGGAACTGGAACATACTGGAACTGCAAGCACTGGTGTGAACTATGCCATTGGAAATCATTAAACCTACTTTCCATGCGTTTTTGATGCAGAAAAAAAACACACTGGACTGCATGTGGTATGAACTGGCCCCAACAGAAATGCAACAGCGGTTTACTTATATGTGTGTGCCTGTTTGCATTTGTGTGTGTGCTTAAGGTGAAGGAATTGCGTTAAGTGTAAATTATAGAAAAAAAAAAAAAAAATGTAACACTTTTTAACTTTCTTGCTATCACCAAAGGGCAGGTGACAGGTTTTGTCTATGGAGACAATGGGCATCTATTAGACCCCTTTATGTCCCCTGTGCCCTCCACTCCAGCGGCGGGAGGGGGGATGTCCCCTCCCGCTCCTCCGGTTTGGTTGTTATACCTGGAAAGCCGATTGCCCCCTCTAAAAAACGGTTCCCGGGATGATGCCTGCAGCTGCGGGCATAATCCCAGTATAACCCCGAAAGCTGAGTACACACACCTGCTTACGCTTGGCGGGAAGGGGTTAAAAGGCATTTGTTTTGTACGATCTGAAAATTGCGAATCAATGCTCAAACTTCTACTTAACATTCAATTAGCAAAAGGGGCCCAAAGGGTGGTGCTTTAGAAATTAACTTCCTCTTTATACTCTTATAGTACGTCACTACATTTGTGTTTGCTCCATCTGACTTTTTCCGTCGGAAACAATTTCCGATCGGGAGTAGCGAATTAGTATGCTAGACAAAATCCGTGACACGCGCTTTTGTCAAAAATCTGATGCTCGGTCACACAACAATCAAACTGTGTGTACGAGGCCTAATAGGTTATCTTTCAAGATTGCCCTGTATTTGGCTCCATCCATCTTCCCATCAACTCTGAACAGCTTCCCTGTCCCTGCTGAAGAAAAGCATACCCACAACATGATGCTGCCACCACATTTCATGGTGGGGATGGGGTGCTCAGGGTGATGTGCAGTGTTAGTTTTCTGTCACACATAGCGTTTTGATTTTGGGCCATAAAGTAAAATTTTGGTCTTATCTGACCTGAGCATTTTATTCCAAATGTTTGCTGTGTCCCCCACATGGCTTCTCACAAATTGCAAACAGGATTTCTTATGGCTGTCTTTTAATGATGGCTTTCTTCTTGCCACTGATTTGTGGAGTGCACGACTATTAGTTGTCCTGAGGACAGATTCTCCCACCTGAGTTGTGGATCTCTGCAGCACCTCCAGAGTTACCATGGGCCTCTTGGTTGCTTCTCTGATTAATCCTCTCCTTGCCTGTCAGTTTAGGTGGATGGCCATGTCTTGGTGGGTTTGCAGTTGTGCCATACTCTTTCCATTTTCCATTTCCATTTTCAGATGATTTTTTTTTTATAACCTAACTTCTCCACAAGTTTATCCTTGAGCTGTCTGGTGTGTTCCTTGGCGTTCATCATACTGTTTGTTCACTAAGGTTCTCTAATAAACCTCTGAGGGCTTCACAGAACAGCTGTATTTATACTGAGATTAAATTACACACAGGTGGACTCTATTTACTAATTAGGAGACTTCTGAAGGCAATTGGTTCCACTAGATTTTAGTTAGGGGTATCAGAGTAAGGGAGGCTGAATACAAAACGCACGCCACACTTTTCAGATATTTATTTATAAACAAACAATCTTGAAAAACATTTATCATTTTCCTTCCACTTCACAATTATGTGACATTTTTTTTTTTTAAATCAGAAAAAAGTTTTTATTGAAAAACCGAGCAACAATACAATCAGATACAATCACAACATGGCACAAGGGTATAGTGCAATACGTATTACATGTGACATAAGTTGTGTAGCAAGTTATCAATTATAAAGGGTTTATCAACTGTATACATGCAATAAACTTGGTCACAATAGTGATGCCTAATGTTCCGGAAATACTGAGCAGTAGTTTTGGATTGTACATCGGGAATCTTGAGGACTATTATAGAAAAAATTTTTTTATTTTTAATCCTCTAACAATGAATCCAATGATGTAAATCACAAGATCCGTGATCCTCATTCAGAAATAAAACCAGAAAAAATAAAAGTAACAAGAAAAGAAAATGTAACTTCTCTTTACTCTTTTTGTAATGATATTTATGTATTCACAATGGCTCTCTATGTATATGTCTCATGCGTGTCTTACATGAGTGATTATTTTGGTTATACCCACCACTTTGCTATATTACATCTGTAGTAATCTGTCTTTGATTAACTGGGTTGGGGCTAGCCCCTGAGTGTCAAGGCTGCCACATTGCAAAAAAAAATGTAAGGACATTCCTATGTTGATAAGTGAGTTTTTCCCTTATCAGCATGTTATTTACCAGTTCTACCCCCCCCCCCCCCTTCCCCGTAGGTACCCTAGGAGTTATCCAAAACCTTGCGATCGCCTTTCGGGCTAGGTATAGCAGGCGCATAACTGCGGTGTGGCCATTCAGAGAGAGGGTATCTCCAGGGCACCAAGGAGACAAACAACTGGGTCCTGCAGAACAGGAAACTGAAATACCTGGGAAATAGTAGTCAAGACATACTGCCAATATCTGAACAATTTTGGGCATTTCCACATCATATGCAATAAGTCCCCTTCATCTCTGTTACATTTTGGACATAGTGGGGAGTCTCTAAATCCCCATTTGTGTAGCTTAGATGGAGTTCTATAGAATCTATGTAGCAAGAATAAGTGCGATAACCTATGTGATGTAGAGACTGAGACTAGTGGGGCGGATGTCAGACATAGCTCCCATTTTTCTCCGTCAATGGGACCCAGGTCTTTTTCCCACCCTCTTCTACAGGGTAGTTTTGAGGCATCGTGTGTTGAATGGATTAGTCTAGCATATACTCTTGAGATCATGCCTTTCCTATCTTCCGACAGCAGCACATCAGACATTAGAGGATGTGTCACCGTCGCAAAAGAGGATGACCTAGCCTCGCTGTGCACTGCATGCCTGAGCTGCAGGTATTGGTAAAACTGAGTTCTAGGAATTGCAAATTCCTCTTGTATGTCTGTGAAAGATTTAAATACAGCACCACTGAACAGCTGGGGGACGTACCGCACACCCATTGTCTCCCATTGTGAAAAGTGTGTAAGCTTGTACAGTTCCTTGTAGTATTTATTCCTCCATATGGGAGTGAATAAACATGTACCTCTTATTTTCATGATGGATCTGATGTACCTCCACAGAGTGTTTAGTAGCACTATCGTAGGGAGAGTCTGTGATATATGAGTGAGACCTGCCTCCAGGTGTGACAAGGCTGAGAGTGTAGAGTCTTGAGGAATCAAGAGGGACCTAATAGGATCATTAGTCTCCAGGCTCCCCCAGTTACCTAGGTGTTGAATCTGGGAGGCCACAAAGTAATATCTAGCATGAGGGACTGCCAAGCCACCCTGGTCTTTCGCTAGTTGCAACGAGTGTAAACTAATTCTTGCAGACTTTTTACCCCAAATTAGATCTCTAAATTGAGCGTCTATTTGAGCAAACCATTTATGTGGAATCCATATGGGGGAATAATGAAATACATATAGTAGCTGTGGAGCCCACACCATTTGGATCAGGTTCGCCCTCCCGGTGGCAGAAAGGGGTAACTTCACCCATGAGGAGCATTTCATTCTGAATTTGCAAAGAATGGGGGCCAAATTTAGGGTAAGATATTGATAGGGGTCTGGTGTCACCTGTATATAACAAGATAGCGAAACTCCTCTACCGTAAGTATGTCTTTAGCACATTCGGGCAGAGGTTTTCGTAGGGGATCTAGGGGCAAAATTACAGATTTATTCCAATTAATACTAAACCCCGACAACTCACCGAATTTGGCTATTAAGTGCATCACATTCTTCAGAGAGTTGTCGGTGTCTCCAAGGTAAATTAACGTGTCATCCGCATATAGAGAAATTACATCTTGTCTGACAAAGCGAAAGCCTATAATGTTTTGCAAAGCCCTGACATGAATGGCCAAAGGTTCAAGTGCTAGGGCAAACAACAGGGGTGACAAAGGGCACCCCTGCCGAGTGCCCCTGAAAAGTCTAAAAGGTTCTGATATGTCCCCATTAATTCTCATTCTTGCCGAAGGGGTATGATAAAGTAGTTGAACCCATTTCAAAAAGGAGGGACCCACCCCAAATCTGGTCAGTGCTTCCCATAAATATGGCCATTCAACGCTGTCAAACGCTTTGGCCGCGTCTAAGGAAAGGATGGTCCTATTACCTGGGTTGTCCACAGGAATTTGTAGATTAAGGAATAATCTGCGTACATTTTGGGCAGTTCTGGTTGGTATGAATCCAGATTGATCCCTGTGCATCACTGTTTGAATGCATTTTGCCAATCTGTTGGCCAGGACTCTGGCCAGCAGCTTAACGTCAAATGTAAGTAATGAAGTAGGCCTATATGAATCAGGAGACAGGGCATCCTTACCGGGTTTCAATAAGACCACTATCAGTGCTTCACTTATAGAAGTGGGAAGCTTATAAACCTGTAGGAGAATTGGAATCAGTTGTGTGGGATAACGTTTACAGACCTTTGATGGGAGACCATCCGACCCGGGCGCCCTCCCATTCTGTGCGTGAGCTAAGGACTCTAATAGTTCCTCCTCTGTCAGTGGGGCGTTAAGCTGGTTTGTGTCCGAGGCGGACAAGCAAGGTATGGGATATTTATCTAGAAATAAGTGGATTTCCTCTGCAGATGGGTGAACTTTGGAAGTATAGACCTCCTGGAAAAATTCCTTGTTGTGTCTGAAAAAGGAGATCAAAAGATCCCGGAATTGATCAGGGTTTGGCAGGAGTGACAACCAGAAGGGGTTAAGCTTCCACATGCTCCAACACCTAGCTGCCCCTAAACAAATATCTATGGTGAATGGAGAGTGATCTGATGTCCGTCTGGCGTGGTATTGTGATGAATCAATCATGGGTAATATACATTCATTTCCTAGACCTAAGTCAATACGTGATAGGCCGCCCACGAAGCTGACTGGCATCAGGGTTATGCAGTACACTTTGGCATCCTCCATACATCTGTGAGGCCCATCTCCAGGAGAAGGCGGGCAAACGGAGTAGTCCGTTGCTTGGTTCGTGACCCCTCCACACTGCGGGCACCCAATTTGTCTTTCTCTAAATCAATATAATTGTTGAAACCCCCCACTGCCAATATTGGTATTCCCGGAAAGCGAGACATATAATCCGCCAGTAATGTAAGGAGACTAGCTGAGAATGGAGGAGGGATGTATAACCCTGCTATTATGCATTTAGTCCCTTAAAGAGAACACAGAAGAAATATATAACGACCTTCTGGATCGATTTTAGTATCCAAAGGAGAGAATTGCGTTCCCCTTTTGATCAGGATACTCACTCCCCTCGAATACACCAAATAGGTGGCATGGTACTGGTGACAAAACTGTCTTTGCGCCATTAGCGGGGTGGATGTCGAGGGAAGATGAGTCTTCTGTAGGCATATAACATCTGCATTCAAGCACTTGATCGTACGCAGCACGGCCAATCGCTTGACTGGGCTGTTCAAGCCCCGCACAATCCAGGTCAGAATTCTTGTTGCCGAAGACATTGGAATATCTTAGTCAGGGCTCGACAAATACCAGGCGCCAGGTCGCCATTGCGACTAGAAATTGTGCCCTGGCGCCTGGGTTTGTGTCACTGACAGGTGCCTCTGTTACAGGGCGGGCTGTGGGGTCTGTTTGGTAGTGGGGGTGGAGCAGGAAGAGAGCGCTCAGCAGCCGCGGACATCCTCCTCTCTTCTCCAAACACTGTTGGCAGAACAGCGCAGCGTGTGTGAAACTGTATGTAGAGAGGAGCTGTCACAATTGAGGTTGGATGTCGGAGGTGGGCGGGACTAGGGGTGGGCAGGACCCAGCTATCCAAAACTAGCCAATGGGATGAAATCTGGGCGGGCCGCTATGTGTATTTGGCTGCTGGGTCCCACCCACCTCTGACATTATGCTGAGTTTGTCAGCTGCTCTCTCCATACAGTTTCACAGCAGAGCAGGCCTGGTAATATGATCCTAGAGTGAGAGCTCAGCTCCTCCCTGCAACCAATCAGCCAGCTCACAGCACACTGACACTCAGAACATGTATCTAGTTCTTGAGTCAGAAGTACCCAGTACATTCTCACACCGCAGAGCTGCAGAGAGCATTCAGTTTCACATTTACACTATCGGCTGTGAAATCTGCCAGTGCAACCTGCCAATGCCAGTTAGTGCCATCTGCCAGTGCCAACCATTGCCATCTGCCAGTGCCAATTAGTGCCATCCAGTGCCACCTGCCAATGCAATCCAGTGCCACCTGCCAGTGCCAGTTAGTGCCATCTGCCAGTTAGTGCCATCTGCCAGTGCCAACCATTGCCACCTGCCAGTGCCAATTAGTGCCATCTGCCAGTGCCAACCATTGCCACCTGCCAGTGCCAATTAGTGCCATCCAGTGCCACCTGCCAGTACAATCCAGTGCCATCTGCCAATGCCAGTTAGTGCCATCTGCCAGTGCCAACCATTGCCATCCAGTGCCACCTGCCAGTGCAATCCAGTGCCACCTGCCAATGCCAGTTAGTGCCATCCATTGTAACCTGCCAGTGCCACCCAGTGCCAATTAGTGCCATCTGCCAGTGTCACCAGTTAGTGCCACCTGCCAATGCCAGTTAGTGCCATCCAGTGCCATCTGGCAGTGCAACCCAATGCCATCTGCCAGTGCCAATTAGTGCCGCCCGTCAGTGCCAGTTCTGGGCGCTGGGCAGAGGATGTAAATAACTGGCTCCTAACTTTTTCAGCTGGCTCCTAGATTCTAAGCAAATTTGTCAAGCCCTGTCTTAGTAATAATAGCAAGGATGGGTATTAGAAATAGTACATATGTAAAGAACAGCATTTTTTGATGGCTTATGCATGGAAACCTTGGCCAGAGCAGCAACAGGTATAATGAGGGGGGCATCAAAGTCGTGTGGACTATGGAATCCATAGAGTTATGATGATATGGGAGGTATGAGACATAGTTAGTGGGTAGAGTAAAAGAGAGGCCATGGTAAAAAATTCAAAAATAAGAGAAAAAAATGAGAATAGAACCAAAAAACAGTAGGCCAACGGGGCCTTGCAGTTTTCCCAAAGCACAAATGGAGGGCTGATCCTGACCATCCTGGGGGCAACAGTGGAAGCGCACGTTAGTGTCTTAAAACTTCTCAACAGCAAGAACCACAGCCGTAGTTTTGCACAAGTTTTCAAAAGCATATAGAAAGATAGTCATCTCCGCCTTTTCTTAATAACGATGGGAAGTAGAAACAGGAATGTAGCATATCACTGCAAATAAAAACTGGGTTGAATCTTTCAACGTGGTGCTGAGCGCCTATTGTGAGCTGCCCGGATGGATTGCTCCTCTCGATCCAACCATTGTGCGGCCGCAGATGGGGTATCAAAAAATTGTACTGATCCCAGTACCTCGACACGTAAACGTGCTGGGTATAGCATAGCATAGTTCAAGGTTTCTGAGTCGACGCTTGACATCAGTGAATTTAGCTAGTTTTTTCTGCAGTTCAGCGGAAAAATCTGGGAAAAGGGACACATTGGTATTATCAAGCTTGAGGGCGGCCGGCTTTATCCTGGCGTTGTGTAGGATCACATTCCTATCCTTATAATTAAGGAGTTTGAATAGGAAGGTCCGTGGAGGGGCACCTGGCTGAGGAGGTCTGGACGGGACCCGGTGTGCGCATTCCACAGAGAACATTGGGGAGAACACTTCCCTGCCAAAGGCAGTAGTAAGCCATCGTTCAATGAACTCCACTGGGTTCTTTCCTTCCATGCGCTCGGGTATTCCTATGGCCCTCATATTGTTCCTCCTCATTCTGTTTTCCATGTCATCTAAACGAGCAGCATGTTGGGAGAGCAGGTGATTATTGTATGTGAGGTCATTCTGCATGGGTGCCATGTCGTCTTCTATGGAGCTTACCCTTCCCTCTAGTGCAGATGTCCTTTCCATTATCTTTTGTATGTCCAGGCGCAGAAAAGTTATTTCTGTTTTAACCCCTTTGATCTCAGCAGTAAGGGCTGCTATGGAAGTATTACAGGAGGTCAAAGCTGTGAAGATGTCCCTCAGTGTGGGTTCTCCCTCAGTGCCAGGGCTGACTGGGGCTTGAGGCCTTGTGGAGGTATCTTTGGGAGGACTCACTGTGTCCCATGCAAAAGAGGCACCATTATCCTCCAGCGGCACTGTGTCATCCATTTCAGATGCTCCTCCGGATGAGTCCTCAGCTTTTCAGCTGCCTCTCTGTGTAGCTCCTTTGCAGAGCGCTGCGTGGCGGCGCCATTTTGGCCCATGAGGTCCGCGGAGCGGGATGAAGTTTGCCGTTTTACGGTGGACATCTGGCTCCCTGAGGACTTTTGGCGGTATGAGCGGGGTCAGGAGATCTTCAGTTCGTGGGGACGCCCCCAATTATGTGCCATTTTATATTGGTCTATCACATAAAATCCCAACAAAATACATTTACGTTTTTGGTTGGCATGACAAAATGTGGAAAATGTCAAGGGGTATGAATACTTTTTCATGGTACTGTACTTTCAGCCTGCACATTAACAGTTCAAATCTCATCCGGTTCCTGCTAACTGGCTGAGATTCAAACTGTTTAAGTTTTTGTACTTTTGCCCACTGAAAAATAAATGATCAGTCTATAATTTTGATGGTAGGTTTATTTTAACAGTAAGAGACAGAATAACAACAAAAATATCCATAAAAAACGCATTTAAAAAAAGTTATAAATTGATTTGCATTTTAATGAGTGAAATAAGTATTGGATTGCCTATCAATCAGCAAAATTCTGCTGGCTCCAAGGTGTCTTCTATACAGGTAAAGATTAGGAGCACTCCCTTTAAGAGATTACTTTTAGAGCCGGTTCACACTGAGGCAGCACAACTTGCTGTGCGACTGCCTCTGTATAGAAGTCAATGCAAGTCGCCTGAAGTTGCCCCAAAAGTAGTACAGGAACCTTTTTCTAAGTCGGAGCGACTTGAGTCGCTATTTTGCCCCGTTTTGCCCCGTACACACGGTCGGAAAATCCGATCACAAAATCCATCGGATTTTTTCCAACGGATTTTGTCCGACAATGGTGTTGCATACACACGGTCGGACAAAGTTGTCGGAAAATCCGATCATTCTGAACGTGGTGACGTTTGTTGCCTACGACGGGACTACGTAGAGGCTAGTAGCCAATAGCTTTTGTCTTGTAATGTGATCTGAGCATGCGTGGCACTTTGTCTGTCGGAATTCGCTACACACGATCGGAAAAAGTCCGATAGGACTTTGTTGTCGGAAAATTTGAGAGCAGGAGATAAAACTTTGTCCGTCGGAAAATCCGACGGAAAAAGTCCGATGGAGCCTACACACGGTCGGAATTTCCGACAACATTGTCCAATAGGACATTTTCCGTTGGAAAATCCTACCGTGTGTACGGGGCATTAGAACGGTCAGACGGCTAAGTCGCCCGAATAGTCGTCCCAGTGTGAACCGACTCTCAATCTCAGCTTGTTACCTGTATATAAACGACACCTGTCTACAGAAACAGATTCCAATCTCTCCATCATGGCCAAGACCAAAGAGCTGTCCAAGGATGTTAGGGACAAGATTGTAGATCTACACAAGGCTGGAATGGGCTACATCGCCAAGTAGCTTGGTGAGAGGGTGACAACAGTTGGTGCTATTTTTCGCAAATGGAAGAAGCATAAAATAACTGTCAATCTCCCTCTGGGGTTCCATGCAAGATCTCACCTAAGATGAGAACGGTGAGGAATCAGCCCAGAACTACATGGGAGAATCTGGTCAATGATCTCAAGGCAGATGAGACCATAATTACCTAGAAAACAATTGGTAACACACTACGCCGTGAAGGACTGAAATCCTGCAGCGCCCACAAGGTCCCCCTGCTCAAGAAAGCACATGTACAGGCCAGTCTGAAGTTTGCTAATGAACGTCTGAATGATTCAGAGGAGAACTGGGTGAAAGTGTTGTGGTCAGATGAGACCATCAACTCAACTCACCGTGTTTGGAGGTTGCCTATGACCCCAAGATCACCATCCCCACCATCAAACATGGAGGTTTGGGGTGTTTTTCTGCTAAGGGGACAGGACAACTTCACCACATCAAAGAGACAATGGACGAGGCCAGGTACCATCAAATCTTGGGTGAGAACCTCCTTCCCTCAGCCAGAGCATTGAAAATGGGTCGTGGATGGGTATTTCAGCATGACAATGACCCAAAACACACAGCCAAGGCAACAAAGGAGTGGCTAAATAAGAAGCACATTAAGGTTCTGTAGTGGCCTAGCCAGTATCCAGACCTTATTCCTATAGAAAATATGTGGAGGGAGCTGAAGGTTCGAGTTACCAAGCATCAGCCTCGAAACCTTAAAGGAGTTGTAAAGGCAAAAGGTTTTTTATCTTAATGCATTCTATGAATTAAGATAAAAAGCCTTCTGTGTGCAGCAGCCCCCACAGCCCCCCTAACACTTACCTGAGGTCCCTCTCTGTCCAGCGATGTCCACGATTGTCTCAGCCGCCCGAGACTCGCCCTCCCGATTGGCTGATACACAGAAGCAGCGCCATTGGCTGTCGCTGTTGTCAGTCAGCTAGCCAATCAGGGGAAAGAGGGGGGGGGGGGGCGGGGTGTCTGAATGGACAAAGTAACCTGTGACTCGGCTCGGGTGCCCCCATAGCAAGCTGCTAGCTGTGGGGGCACTGAACAGGAGGGAATGTGCAGGATCACAGAAGAGGGACCCAAGAAGAGGAAGATCTGAACTGCTCTGTGCAAATTCACTGCTACAGAGCAGGTAAGTATAACATGTTTGTTATTTTTATGGGGGGAAAACAAGGAGACTTTACAATCACTTTAATAACTTGGAGAGGATCTGCAAAAAGGAGTGGGACAAAAGCCCTCCTGAGATGGTGGCCAACTACAAGAAACGTCTGACCTCTGTGATTGCCAACAAGGGTTTTGCCACCTAAGTCATGTTTTGCGAAGGGATCAAATACTTATTTCACTCATTAAAATGCAACTCAATTTATAATTTTTTTTAAATGCATTTTGTTGGATTTTTTTGTTGTTATTCTGTCTCTCACTGTTAAAATAAACCTACCATTAACCACTTGCCTACTGGGCACTTAAACCCCCCTCCTGCCCAGACCAATTTTCAGTGCTCTCACACTTTGAATGACAATTACTCAGTCATGTAACACTGTACCCAAATGATTTTTTTGTCCTTTTTTTTAAACAAATACAGATTTCATTTGGTGGTATTTGATCACCTCTGGGTTTTTTATTTTTTGCGCTATAAATGAAAAAAGACCGAAAATTTTGAAAAAAACAAAACAAATTTTCTTTGTTTCTGTGATAAAATTTTGCTAATTATTATATTTTTTTTCATGAATTTTGGCCACAATTTATACTGCTACATATCTTTGGTACAAATAACCCAAATTAGTGGATATTATTTGGCCTTTGTGAAAGTTAGAGAGTCTACAAGCTGTGGTGCAAATCATAAAAAATTGATCACATCTGATGTACTGGTGGCCTATCTCATTTCTTGCGACCCGAACAAGCCAGGAAAGTACAAATACCCCCCAAATAACCCCTTTTTGGAAAGTAGACATTCCAATGTATTTAGTAAGAGGCACGGTGAGCTTTTTGGTGTTGTCATTTTTTCCCACAATTCTTTGCAAAATTAAGATTTTTTTTTTTCCACAAAATTGTCATTGTAATAGGTTATTTCTCTCATATGAAATGTGTATACCACAAATAATGTCCCAAAATACATTCTGCTACTCCTCCTGAGTACTACGATACCACATGTGTGGGACTTTTTCACAGCCTAGCCACTTAGAGAGGCCCAACATGCAGGGAGCACCATCACGAGTTCTAGGAGCATAAATTACACATCTACCTTGTTGACTACCTATTACACTTTTGAAGGCCCTGGAGCAATCACACGTGGCACTGAGGGCAGATGGCACTGATACGTCATATGACGTCCAGCAGGATAACATGGGGGTGCGCAGTATGGCGATTGCGAGTGCGGCGTGTCAGTCTGACACCCCGCATCTCTGATTGTGATAAGAAGCTTCTGTCAGAGGCTTCTTACCACGTGATCAGCTGTGACCAATCACAGCTGATCATCGCGTGAACCAGGGAGTGCCGGTAAACGGATTCCTTGGTTCGTGCTGACAGGGAGAGCCGATCGCCGGGTCTTCCTGTCAAAGGGGGGGTCTGTGCTGATAATCAGCACATTGATTATCAGCACAACCCCCTCAAATGTACAATCACCTGCCAACCAGTGCCCAGCAATGTAAAAACAATAAATTCTGCCAGTGCCCACCACAGTGCCAATCACTGCCCCCCACAGTGCCAATCACTGCCCCCCACAGTGCCAATCACTGCCCAGTAGTAACACCTGTCAGTACTTATCAGTACCTTATCATCAGTGCCACCTGTCAGTGCCAATCAGTACCACCTATCAGTACTGCCTGTCAGTGCCACCTATTGGTGCCCATCAGTGCTGGATCAATTCTACATATCAGTGCCTCCTCATCAGTGCCACTTTATCAGTGCCCATCAGTGAAGGGGAAAATAAAAATTTAATGACAGAAACTAAAAAAAAGTTTGTTTAGCAAAAAATAAAAACCGCAGAGGTGATAAAATACCACCAAAAGAAAGCTCTATTTGTGGGAAGAAAATGCAAAAAATGTACTTTGAGTACAGTGTTGCATGACCGCGCAATTGTCATTTAAAGTGTGACAGCGCTGAAAGCTGAAAATTGTCCTGGGCAGGAAGGGGCGCAAGTGCTCTGTATTGAAGTGGTTAACCACTTCAATACCAGACACTTAGACACCTTCCCGTCCAAGCCAACTGTCAGCTTTCAGCGCTGTCGCAATTTGAATGACAATTGCGCGGTCATGCTACACTGTACCCAAACAAATTTTTTATCATTTTGTTCCAACAAATAGAGCTTTCTTTTGGTGGTATTTGATCACCGCTGCAATTTTTATTTTTTGCGCAACAAACAAAAAAAGACCGAAAATTTTGCAAAAAAACAAGTTTTTCTTTGTCACTGTTAATTTTTTTTATAAATAAGTGCGTTTTCTTTTTCAATGACGGGCACTGATATGGCTGCACTAATGGGCACCGATGAGGTGGCACTGATGGGCACTGATAGGTGGCACTGGTATGCGGCAATGATGGGCACTCAGGTGGCACTGATGGGCACTCATAGGCGGCACTGACGGGTACTTATGGGTGGCACTGATGCACACATATAGGTGGCACTGATAGGTGGCATGGATGGGCACGGATGGGCACTGATAGGTGGCACTGATGACACTGATGGGTGGCATTGCTGGGCATCCGTTTTAAAACATATATATGATGTGCCAATCAGTGCCCATCTGTGGGCACTGATTGGCATATTTTGTGCATTTTTAACATGTGGATGGCCATGGGGGATGTACCTGGCCATCCACATGCTGGGGGCTTCCCTGGTGGTCCTGGGGGCTTCCCTGGTGGTCTAGTGTGGGCATCTGAGGGGGGCTGCGCTGATAAACAATCAGCGCATACCCCCCTGTCAGGAGAGACGCCGATCGGCTCTCCTCTACTCACGTCTGTCAGACGCGAGTGAGGAAAAGCCGATCAACGGCTCTTCCTGTGTACATCGTGATCGTCCGTGATTGGACACGGCTGATCACGTGGTAAAGAGCCTCCGCCGGAGGCTCTTTACCGAGATCAGTGTAGCGGTGTGTCAGACTGACACACCGATCGCCGCGATGCGCGCCCCCACGGGGCTTTTATCCTGAAGGACGTCATATGACGCCCAGTCAGGATAACGAAACCACTTCCCAGACGTCAATCTGCTATTGACCGGGCGGGAAGTGGTTAAAGAGTCACTTATGGAGATTTTTTAAAGGGATTGTATGGGTTCGTTTTTTTTTTTTTATTTATTAATTTATTTTTTAAAATAACAAACATGTTATACTAACCTCCACTGTGCAGTTTTTTTTGCACAGAGTGGCCCTGATCCTCCTGTTCTCGGGACCCTCTGCAGCTGTCTCGGCTCCTCCCCGCAATAGCTAACCTCCCTCTGGGAAGCTCTATCCTGAGGGGGTTAGCTTGCGGGTGCGCTCCCTGTCATACACGCTGTGTCCATAGACGCGGCGGGTCGCGTCATTGGATGTGATTGACAGCAGAGCGAGCCAATGGCTGCGCTGCTATCAATCTCTCCTATCTATCCAATCAAAGGCCAGACTCCATGGAGAAGAGGACGCCAGGGGACGCGCACAGCAGGTTAACAGGCTCAGGTAAGTAAACGGGGGCTGGGGGGGCAGTCATGCCAGGTGTTTTTTCACCTTAATGCATAGGATGCATTAAGGTGAAAAAACATTAACCTTTACAACCCCTTTAACCACTACACGCCCGCGCTATAGCCGAAAGACGGCTGCAGCACGGACGCTCCCTGCTGGGAGGACGTCCCTGGACGTCCTCCTGTTTACTTCCCTAATGCGCGCTCCTGAGAGCGCGCATCGGGGAAGTTCTGTGCTGCCCGTGTCCGTCGGACACAGCCGGTCACAGATCGCTGTAAACGGCCAATCACAGCAGCCGTTTACAGCGAGATCGGGCTGTCCAATGAGAGATGATCTCATATGCAAACATATGAGATCATCTCTCAGCGCCGCTCTGCCTCCTCACACAAACAGCGTGTGATGAGGGAGAGATGAACGGCGCCGGTGCGCCGTAAGTAAAAAAAAAAGAAAAATAAAGTGATCTGTCCCCGCTGCCATCTGTCACCAGTACCACCTGTCCCCGCTGCCACCTGTCATCAGTACCACCTGTCCCCAGAGTGCCATCTGACAGTGCCACCTGTCCCCAGTGCCATCCGTGCCATCTGCAAGTGTCACCTGTCCCCAGTGCCACCTGTCATCAGTGCCACGTCAGTGCCATCTGTCATCAGTGCCACGTCAGTGCCATGTGTCATCAGTGCCACCTGTCATCAGTGCCATCTGTCAAAAGTGCCACCTGTCAGTGTCACGTGCCATCTGTTACCAGTGGCACGTGTCATCAATGCCACGTATCAGTGCCATCTGTCATCAGTGTCACGTGTCATCAGTGCCACGTATCGGTGCATCTGTCATCAGTGCCACGTATTAGTGCCATCTCTCATCAGTGCCACGTATTAGTGCCACATGATAGCAGTGCCCCGTATTAGTGCCATCTGTCATCAGTGCCACATCAGTGTCACGTGTCATCAGTGCCACCTGTCATCAGTGCCACGTGTCATTGTCCTGGTGCTCCAGGGCCTATAAAAGTGTACTAGGTAGTCAACAATTTAGATGTGTAATTTATGCTCCTAGAACATGTGATGGCGCTCCCTGCATTTTGGGCCTCTCTAAGTGGCCAGGCTGTGAAAAAGTCCCACACATGTGGTATCGTAATACTCAGAAGGAGTAGCAGAATTTCTTTTGGGGTGTCATTTGTGGTATACACATGCCATGTGAGAGAAATAACCTATTACAATGACAATTTTGTGGAAAAAAATTAAAAATTAAAAAATAATTCATTTTGCAAAGAATTGTGGGAAAAAAAATGACAACATCAAAAAGCTCACCATGCCTCTTACTAAATACCTTGGAATGTCTACTTTCAAAAAAGGGGTCATTTGGGGGGGTATTTGTACTTTCCTGGCTTGTTCGGGTTACACGAAATGAGATTGGCCACCAGTGCATCAGGTGTGATCAATTTTGTATAATTCACACCACAGTTTGTAGAGTCTGTAACTTTCACAAAGACCAAATAATATTCACTAATTTGGGTTATTTTTACCAAAGATATGTAGCAGTAAAAATTGTGGCCAAAATTTATGAAGAAAAATTAATAATTTGCTAAAAGAAAAATGCGTTTCTTTTCAAAATTTTCGGTCTTTTTTCATTTATAGCGCAAAAAAAAAAAAAAACCCAGAGGTGATCAAATACCACCAAAAGAAAGCTCTATTTGTGGGAAAAAAAGGACAAAAAAATCATTTGGGTACAGTGTTGCATGACTGAGTAATTGTCATTCAAAGTGTGAGAGCACCGAAAGCTGAAGATTGGTCTGGGCAGGAAGGGTGTTTAAGTGCCCAGTAAGCAAGTGGTTAAGTACCGTACTTTGTCGCCATTCCACAAGCATGCACAATTTTAAAGCGCAACATTTTAGGTATCTATTTACTCGGCGTAACGTCATCTTTGACATTATACAAAAAAATTGGGCTAACTTTACTGTTTACTTTTTTATTTTATTTACTGAAGTGTATTTTTTCCAAAAAAATGTGTTTAAAGGGCCGCTGCGCCATTTTATTCTCTAGGGTCTCTGCTAATATATAATACAATGTTTGGGGGTTCTAAGTCATTTCCTAGCAAAAAAAACGGAGTTACTTACCGGTAACGTCCTTTTCCGGGAGTCTTTCAGGACAGCACCATAGAGAGACCCTGGCTCCTCCCCTTTCAGGAAACACCGCCTTAGATTTTGAAATTTAAGCCCCCACCGTCCTGCCAGTCCCTCAGTTCTTCAAGAGTACCTCCGGCCAGCTGGGGAGACACAAGAACACGTCATAATAACTTACATCTCTTACCTGACGGTCTCATGCGATGACTTCTTCCATGTCCACAAATTAGGGTGGGTAACTTGTGCTGTCCTGAAAGACTCCCGGAAAAGGACGTTACCGGTAAGTAACTCCGTTTTTCCCCATCCGTCTTTCAGGACAGCACCATAGAGAGGATAAGCGAGCACCTTACCTTTAGGGTGGGACTACTGCCTGCAGAACTTTACGCCCAAAGGCTTGGTCCTTCGCTGACAGCAGGTCCAACCTGTAGTGCCTTACGAACGTATCAAAGCTGGACCATGTTGCCGCCCTACAGATCTGCTCTGGAGAAGCACCAGCCCACTCAGCCTGCGAAGTCGCCACTGCCCTGGTGGAATGCGCTCTAATCCCATCCGGGGGCTCCACTCCCCCCGCTACATAAGCCTGTCTGATGGCTAACCTAATCCATCTGGCTATCGTCCGTCTAGAGGCCCTAGACCCTTTTTTAGCTCCTGAAAACAATACAAAAAAGGAATCAGACTTCCTATAGTCCTTTGTACTCTCCAAGTACTGGAGGACGCACCTCCTAACATCCAACTTATGAAATGTGCGTTCCTGTTCCCTCACAGGGTTTACACAGAAGGTAGGCAAAACTATTTCTTGGCCTCTATGAAAACTTGAGGCCACTTTAGGCAAAAATGCCGGATCAGTTCTAAAAACCACCCGATCCGGAAATATCTGAAAAAAAGGTGCCCTAATGGAAAGGGCTTCGAGTTCACTTACTCTTCTTGCCGTGGTGATCGCCACCAAAAACACAGTTTTGAGGGTGATCGACCTCAACGTACAAGCCTCCAATGGTTCAAACGGTTCACCTGTGAGGGCTTGTAACACTAAAGAAAGATCCCATACTGGAAAAGAGGATACTCTTACTGGCCTCTGTCTGTTCAGAGCTTTAAAAAACCTAGATATCCAGGGGTCTAATGCTAACTGTTTTTCCAAATATACACTTAAAGCAGACACTTGTCCTTTCAGTGTGCTAACAGCCAACCCCTTGTCTGCCCCCGCTTGCAGAAATTCCAGTACCGCTACCGGACTGCTTGTGTCGAAGGAACTATCCGCACACCAACTATTAAAGCGTTTCCACACTTTCAGGTAGATAGCTTGCGTCTCCTTTTTTCTGCAACTTAGTAGGGTTGACACCAACCGATCTGAGAACCCCTTGCCCTTCAGCAATTCCTCCTCAGTAGCCAAGCAGCCAGGTTCCACCGCTCCACCTGAGGACAACAGATTGGACCCTGGGACAGAAGATCTTCCTGGAATGGCAGAATCCACGGGGGTTCCACTGCCAGACTCTTCAAGATGGAAAACCATGGCCTCCTGGGCCAATGAGGTGCTATCAGAATGAGAGTTGTGCTCTCCAACTGTAGCTTCCTCAGTACTGCTGGAATTAGTACAGGAGGGGGGAAGGCATAGCACTTGGAGAACTCCCAGCTCTGAGCCAGTGCGTCCACTCCAAGTGCTCCGTCCCATCTGCTCAGGGAGAAGAACAGATCTGTTTTTCTGTTTTCCCTTGAGGCGAAGAGGTCTATACAAGGCATCCCCCACCTCTGGGTAATTGCCTTGAAGACGTCCTGGTTCAAAATCCAGTCGCCTTCTCTCAGCTTTCTCCTGCTGAGAAAATCTGCAACCTGATTTTGATCCCCTTTTAGATGTACCGCCGACAGGGACAGAATATTTGTCTCGGCCCACCTGAGAATGGTGCTTGTCAAGCTCCACAGAGACCTGCTTTTGGTACCTCCCTGCCTGTTGAGGTATGCTACTGCAGAGGAGTTGTCTGACCTGACTCTCACGTGTTGACCCTGGAGTTCTCCCTGAAAGGCTCTGAGCGCCAACTCTATGGCTTTCAGCTCCCTCCAGTTCGAGGATTCCCTTGCCTCTTGCTTTAGCCAGGTGCCCTGAACCATCCGGGAATCTAGATCAGCTCCCCAACCTGTGCCGCTTGCATCGGTCGTGATGGTTTTGGATACCGGGAGGACCCATTCCAAACCCTGGGAAAGATTGGCCCCTTTTCTCCACCACCAAAGTGACCTCTTTACCTGACTTGGTACCTCTATCAGAGCGTCCAGGGAATTCTGACTGTGGTCCCAAATTCCCAGGATGAACAGTTGTAAGGGGCGGAAATGCAGCCCTGCCCACTGTACTGCTGGGAGCGAGGATGTCAACAGCCCTAGGGCTGACATGGCTTTCCTTATTGAGATCTGTTGATTGCCCTGCAGGAACAACATCGCCCTGTCCACCTTCTGGATTTTTTCTTCCGGAAGAAAAACTTTTTGTTTTGTTGAATCCAACCTGTAGCCCAGGAAGATGATTTTCTGAGATGGGGTCAGGCTGGATTTTTCCAGGTTCAAGAGCTCTCCTAGATTTTCGAGGATTTCCCTTGTTACCTGCAGATCTCTGGACAGCTGCTCTGGGGAAGAAGCAAATAGGAGCAGATCGTCTAGATATGCGACTATTGCAATGTTTCTGAGTCGCAAGAAGGCCAGAACCTCCACCATGACTTTGGTGAATATACGGGGGGAAGAAGATAGCCCGAAGGGAAGAGCCCTGAATTGTAGATGCACTATCCCTTCTGGGGTCTTCACCGCCAACCTGAGGAACTTCTGGTACCCCTCTGCTATGGGGATGTGCAGATAGGCATCTTTCAGGTCTATGGACGCCATGAAGCAATTCTGGGGAAGAAGTGCTTTTACCGAATAGATCGAGTCCATTCGGAACTTTCTGTATGTAACCGAGACGTTCAGGGGCTTCAGGTTCAGGATAAGTCTGAACTTTCCCGATGGTTTGCGGACCACAAAGATGTGGGAATAGAAGCCCCTGCCTGTCTCTTCCTCCGGAACTCGGGTTACCACCTCTTGTTCCTCCAACTCCTGTAGAGAGGAAAGAAGAGCTGAAGCCTTTTCTGCACATCTTGGAAGCGTGGTGACCAGAAGCCTGAGAGGTGGGGGTTTTGAAAACTCCAACCTGTAACCCCTCCTTATAATCTCCAAAATAAAATGGTTGGAGGTGATCAACTCCCACTGTGGGAGGAAGTACCCCAGTCTTCCTCCTACCTTGGTTCCGTCATTTAGACTTTTTGGGCTGTTCAGGAGGGCGAAAAATAGCTCCCCCACGCCCTTTGCCCTTCTGCCAAACTTTTTTCTGTTGCTCATTTTTAGGAGGTTCAAACTTCCTCCTGGGTTGAACCCTCCTTTTGGCTTCCGCAAATTTCTTTTTGAGAGGAAAGGCCTTTTTCCTGTCGGCCGTCCTATCCAAGACGGCCTCCAAGCCAGGACCGAACAACAAGTCCCCTGTGAGGGGAATACCGCAGAGCTTGACTTTTGACGCGCTATCTCCTTGCCACGTCTTAAGCCAAAGGGCCCGCCTTGCTGAGTTGGACAAGGCTGCTGACCGTGCTGACATCCTTACTGACTCCGCTGAGGCGTCAGCCAGATAAGCTACTCCATTGAGGAGCATAGGAAAGGAAGACAGGATTGTTTCCTTAGGAGTTCCTGCCTCAATGTGCGCCTTAATTTGCGTCAACCAGTACTCCATGTTCCGTGCCACCACTGTGGACGCCATGGCGGGTTTGAGGTTGCCTATTGATGAATCCCAGGATTTTTTCAATAAAGAGTCCATCCTTTTATCCATAGGATCTGGGAGGGCTCCCATATCCTCAAAGGCAAGGTCGGTGTGCCTAGAGACCTGCGAGAAGGCCGCATCTAGTTTAGGAATTTTATTCCACACTAGAGCTTCCTCCTCTGCAAAAGGAAACCTCCTTTTCAAACTTCTTGAAAAGAATGGTTTCCTTTCCGGGTCCTGCCATTCTTTTTTAATGGCGTCGACCAGTACTTCATGGACCGGAAACACTTTCCTTTTCTGTTCCCCTAAGCCCCTGTACATTTGGTCATGGAGCGATAGCTTTTTCCTTTCTTCCTGGATTCCCAAAGTGGTGTGAATAGCTCCTAAAAGCTCTTCCACTTCCTCCAGAGAAAGTTTGTAGCGAGAGGTTCTCGTGGACTCGCCATCCACCTCCTCTCCCTCGGATTCCCCTTGGGAATCAGAAACAACGCTATCTGGCTCCTCCTCAATCTCTTCTCTAGAGCCCCCCGGATTCTCACCACTCGCCGAGGGAGCATCCGTTAGGCTTGGCGCAACACTCTGCTGTGCTGGTGGAGGGTTAATCTGAGTCTGCGGAAACTGAAAACTAGAGAAGAGCGTTTTAAAAGATTGTACGGTGTTTGATAGTTCCTTGACGGACGCAGCTAACTCCGTATTTTGCTCCGCTGACTGCTCCCTCACTAGCCCCTCTATACATTCCCTACAGAGTGCTTTGGACCACGATTCCCCCATTGTGGTTCTGCACGAAGGGCATTTTCTCTTTGAATTGTGGGGCGATTTGGTTTTCTCAGCAGACTTGCTCTGAAAAAAGACAAACATGAAAGAGAGCAGTCAGACTCCCCTTAACCACCAGCAATACACACAGAGGGCCACCAGGGGTGCTATAACTGTGACCACCACCACCAGGGTCCTAGTTACCCCCCATCTTCCCCACCACCAAGGGAGACAAACACCCCTGTGGAGCTAACAGGTTGTCTAGTAAGGGAACACCACCCCAGGGTTCCACTTACCTTAGAGTGGCTGGTGCAGGCATCTCCAGGAGCCGTTCGGGAAGCCTCTGCTTCCGACATTTCCCGCTGAGGATCGGTGGTGCCAGAACGCTCGTTCCACTTTTCAAATTCCGCGGCCGGAACCGGAAGCCGCGGAACGAACGGAAGCACTGACCCCCGCCGGAAATGACGTCACCCGCCATCCGACCCCGCGCACTGAGCTCCACGCCGACATGGCGGCCTCCTGTGCTTCCGTTGGCGTCCCCCTGGACAGGAGAAGAGCGGAACCCTCCGGCTTACAGTTTCCCCAAAAGAAGCCGGAGGTGCGTGTAAAAAGATCAGTCCAGTCCCCGGCTTCCCCAGCCTCACGGACCGCAAGGTAGGATGGAGGGAGGTAGAGAGACCCCTGCTCCCCCCCCTTCTTCTGGAAAGAATTGGCCTTAGCCTCCCTGGCTATTCAGCCCTTGGCTCCATAGCGGTGTCTCCCCACCGGAGGAAACACCATAACTGAGGGACTGGCAGGACGGTGGGGGCTTAAATTTCAAAATCTAAGGCGGTGTTTCCTGAAAGGGGAGGAGCCAGGGTCTCTCTATGGTGCTGTCCTGAAAGACGGATGGGGAAATACTGATTTTAACTTGTAAGCAACAAGTGTCAGAAATAGGCCTGGTCTTGAGGTGGTTAAACTGGAGCAGACAGAAACTGCAACAGCTTCTACTTGTTCAGTTAGCCCACATTCACATCAGGGGTGATTTGACATGTCAGATCGCATGCCAAAATTGGTGGCTTTTGCCGGCAACAGCACCGTCCAAATCGGTGCGATGCCGACTTTGCGGCGCTGCATCGATTCCCAAAAGTAGTCCCTGTACTACTTTTGGTGACTTCGGGGGCGATTTAAATAGACATCTGTACAGAAACCCGCACAGATGTCTCTGAAATCGCTCCCGAAGTCGGACTGACATGCCGGTATGAAATTGTGCGAGTTTGGCTGAACTTGCACGATTTCTAACCCGCAGTAATGTGAACCTAGGCTAAGCCCCTTTTCAGACTACCGCGACTTTGAATCTGACATCCCTGTGGCTTGCATTGACTTCTTTAACAGAAGTCAATGCAAGTCGTGGTAACGCTACTTGAGTCTCACCGATTAGTCGCCGCAGTGTGAACCGGGGCTTAACCTACGTTCACACAGACTGAACTCGCACGAGTTCAAACCAGCAATGCAGTACGACTTCAGGGGCGATTTGACAGACATCTGTGGGGGTTCCTGCACAGATGCCTATACAAATCGCCCCGAAGTCGCCAAAAGTACTACAGGAACTACTTTTGGGAATCGGTGCTGTGCCGCTTTGATTCGGAAGGTGCCATTGCCAGAAATAGCCGCTGATTTGACGTGTCAAATCGCATGCCAAATGAGCCCCATGTGAACGTGGGCTTAAGGCCCCTTTCTTACTGCCGCGATATTTCAGGGAATGCTTGTGTAAACGAGGTCTATGGACCTTATCTCGCATCAAAGTCGGACCAAAGTAGTACAGGGACTACACTGAAGTCACACAGATATGAATAATTATCATTGGGAATCATGGGGTATGACTTGTCATGCGACTCTGGTGTCCAAAGTTGCAGGAAAAGTCGCACAAATGTGAAAGGGGCCTAAAGTGGTTGTAAACCTTAGACATGAAATATGAACAAAGCATAACCCTCTATAGCGAGGGGTCTTCAAACTACGGCCCTCCAGTTGTTCAAGAACTATAATTCCTATCATGCCTAGTCATGTCTGTGAATGTCAGAGTTTTACAATGCCTCATGGGACGTGTAGTTCCACAAAAGCTGGAAGGCCGTAGTTTGAAGATCCCTGCTATAGTGTGTACTAATGCCCCATACACACGATGAGATTATTGGATGAATGATCGTCCATTTTTTAATGAAAGCTAATCTCAGATCGAATCTGATGAGTTTACTAAAGTCACAAAAAGTCCCGCACGACAGAAAAAAAAATTCTTAAAGTGATGTCATGTGTTGTAATACATTTTCGAACGATAGCTGTACTGAATGAAAAATTGTACGATCTGGCATCGCACAAATTTTTTTTTTCGTGCATGTCCGATAGAATAATATTAGATGAACTGTCCTGATTGGCTCTTCTAAAGCTCTGTATAAACGATCCGATTATCGTATGATCACTTCAAAAGCAGTATTTTCCGTACGATTTACATGTCATTTCTGTCTGCTGCTTTACTCCTCTGCCATCATCATAAATCACTTCTGACAAGTTTTCCTGACAAATAAAAAAAAAAGGTTACAGGGGAGGGACCTCCAAAAGATTGACAGTCAGCTCTGCATGCTGTTTGGAGGGGTTGTGTCCCTTCCCTCCAATCAGCTCTTAGAACTCTTCAGTGCAACTTAAGCTCTCCTTTTTTCTGAACTCTCAGATAAGCTCATAAATTCAGCACTTTAAATGTAGAAGAGACTGCTGATAAACTGATACAACTTACATAGGAGGATTTGTTTCATGTCTGTGTATCACCAGAGGATGGTTCCTTCACTGAGTCTATGGAAAGGTTTATAAGCACTTTAAGCTTGAAAGCCGATTGGCTAACATTGCCTGCTCCGGTTTTAATGACACCCCCCCAAAATTCCTTCTGTAACCTCCAACACATTCCCTCGCTATCAGCCCCCAGCTCCGCCCCTTGCCGCACACTACCCACAATACACGCTGCTTGGCTCCGCCCTTAGTTCTCTCAGAAGGACCCCTGCCGGGTCTGTCCGCTCTCCTGATAATTCACATCCGTTCCTGCCGCAACGACATTCTCGGTAACAGTTAACAACATTGAGGCCAACGACCAATTTTAACGACCGCGCTAAACCCTATTAAGCGGTCACATAACGACATTTACGTACGGGCACATCACGGACAGCAGAGTGCGTTGCGGCTTGTTACAGCTCGCCCGGCGCGCGTGCGCGAATAGCTGAGCCCTCCGCGCATACTCTATGTACATTTAGTTCTGCGCCTGCGCGGTGGCCCATGACAGTTTAGAAACCGGGGATAACATATTTGCGGGATTGGTCGTTAAAAGAAAAATCGCTCGTGTCCCGGGAAATGCTGCGCCTCCGGGACAGTGGGTCGCTATGCGGTTGGACTAGGGGACGGGTGGCACTGTCGTCACTGGGAAGAAGTGACTGTTTGGTTTAGGCTCCTGGCTGCAGTGACATCACAAGCTGAACCTTTTGGGAAGCGGTGCCCAGTGGAGTGAAGATGCTTGGACTGTGACTTTGGGGTGTCTTGTGAGTATTTTGGGACGTTGGCAAGCCTTGAGCTGCTTTCTCAGGGTGTGACACTACTGAAGAGGTCAGGTTTGTGCCAAGCCATTATGGATGAGGGGGAGTGTAAAGAAATGGAGTTTCTGGAAGACTTGTCTGTGGGGATGGACACGTTTATTCACCGCATTGACTCCACCGAGGTGATCTACCAACCGCGACGGAAACGGGCAAAGTTGGTGGGGAAGTACCTAATGGGTGACCTGCTGGGAGAGGGATCCTACGGCAAGGTGAAAGAGATGCTGGACTCCGATACGCTGTGTCGCCGTGCTGTGAAAATTCTCAAGAAGAAAAAACTGCGTCGGATCCCCAACGGAGAGGCAAATGTTAAGAAGTGAGTGTTTACCAAAAGGGATAATTTCTTTTTTTTTTTTTGCCTTTCCCAAACAGATCAGCCTACCGAAGTAGATGTGGACGCCAACCAAATCCTATTTTGTTTGCCAAAGTAATAGTTACCATGTTTAACCCCTTAACACCTGCCCTGGCATCCCTTTAAAATGTTCTTAACACCTGGCAGGTGGTTAGGATTGGCAGTCATGTGTCTACTGTGAGTGGTCACCTGATCCTGTCTGCGACTTAAGCGTCTGGTCCAAAAGGATCAGTACACGTATTTGCCAGCACACCGTGTCCGTGGTTCTTCAATTGCAGTCCAAAACGTATTCTGCAGAAAGATCACATCACAACAGAATCGGTGCAAAGTTTCGGAGGCACGCAGGGCCCCTTCGTCAGGCTTGTGATCTATCAAATGGATCTTCAGTTGGACTGCAATTGAAGATCCAAGGTGTACTGATCTGTGATACATCCAGTGTCCAGCTGGTAATCGCTACAGTACCTGCTACCGATGAGCCTGTTATTCAGGAACATGTGTGATGGGAATATAGACAAGACTGGTCCAAGAGGATGTCTTTGACAGCAAGTTCACTGTGCTGGGAGAGTTCAGTGAGTATGCTGTCAGCACAGACACATCGGCCACCCAGCAATGCATATGTGGGTGTTAGGCCCACCCTTTTGCCACAGCATGTATGTGTTAGGCCTCTTTCGTATGACTGGGTTAATGCAGCTGCTGGATTCCTGCTGCTGATATTACCAGGTTATGTGATCAGCAGCTCAAACCCATTTTAACTAATGGCAGTATGACCGCGCTGCTGCTGTTTGCATTAGGTATGCACCGATACCATTTTTTTTTATCAACGAATACAAGTACCGATACTTGCAGTCAAGTACTTGCCGATACCGAGTACCGATACTTTGCGTTGCGATTTGCGTTTCATACAAAATGAACGGGCGCAAATAGCACTGCAAAGAATCACATGTGATTTGAACAGGAATGCAGTGTGATTCCTGTCCGAATCACATGCGATTTACCCCTCTGCTCCTGAGTGTGTGAACGCCGTAAAGAAAGCAAAGGGCCATGTAGTGCTGCAATAGGTAGTATATTAAAATATTATAACTCGCTAAGTAAATATCAAATCAATATCTGCAGTGTCCCCGTCCCACCAATGATGGCAAACCACGGGCGCTGGAGGTGCTCACAGTGCTGGAGGAGATGTTCGGGCATCCACCCCCAAGCTGACATGACTTCCACCTTCTACCCACAGGAGTCCCAAAACTGCTCCCCCAGCCCTGTGAGCACCTCCAGCAGCCATGGTTTACTATCATCGGCGGGACCAGAACGCTGCAGATATCGAATTGACTAGATGTTTACTTTGTCCATGCCGAGTTGGGGTGGTAGTGGACTGGGTGGGAGGGGAAATGTTGTGGTTATTGTTTTTTCTATACCACCATGTTTACAACTGTTTATCAATGCAAAAGGTACTATGTTATTGTCAAACATACATTACAGATATTGGAGGCCAATGTGTTTTATGCTTTCTGACATGTCTATATCTGCTCTGCTGATCTTGGCCAAGTCGTGGTCTACCATATATGCCCTATACCCACCATGAGTTCCTTAAAGTTTCTCACATGGAATGTCAGAGGCTTGCGTAATAAGATCAAACGCACAGCAGTCCTGACATATTTGAAGTCCAGATGTTTACTTTGTGAGTTAAAGAGTTAGTAAAGCCTCCATTTAAAAAAAAAAAAAAAAACGGAACCTGCAAGGCAAAGGCATAATGAGCTAGTATGCATACCATTCTAGCTCATTATGAATAACTTACCTGAGAACGAAGCCCCCAAAGTGACCCTCGTCCACGACCTATCCCGGAGTGACTTCCGGGTCTCGCCGCTCCAGCGCTCTGATTTGCTGGAGCGGCGATGACGTCACTCCCGCGCATGCGCACGAGAGCGGCATATCGCCGTGATTTCGGCATGCTCAGTGCGCCTGCGCGCCGCTGTCTACGGCGCATGCGCCGTAGACCGCGATGCCTCTTTTTTTTCTAAATATCTCCTAAACCATGTAGGTTTAGGAGATATTTTATTGGCCCTACAGGTAAGCCTTAATCTAGGCCTACCTGTAGGTCAAAGTGGTTTGTAAGGGTTTACAACCACTTTAAAACATCTAGTCAAATCCATGTCTTCAGTGTCCTGCTCCCGCCGGTGATAGCAAACCACAGCCGCTGGAGGTTCTCACAGGACTGGCGTATAAGTTCCGGGACTTCTGTGGGTATCAGGCAGAAGTGATGTCAGCTTGGGGGTGGACCCGCCTCTACATCTCCTCCAACTTTGTGGGCACCTCCAGCGGCTGTGGTTTGCTATTATCGGCGGGACGGCGACACTGCAGATATGGATTTGATTAGATATTTACTTTGTGAGTTGTTATAACATTTTAATGAACTGCCTATTGCTGCACTACATGGCGCTTCGCTTTCTTTACTAGGTTCACACACAGGAGCGGTGGGGGAAATCGCATACAATTTAAACAGGAATCGCACTGCATTCCTGTTCATATTGCATGCAATTCTGTGCAATACGATTTGTGCCTATTCATTTTGTATGGATGCATATCGCACCGTAAAGTATCAATATCTGAGGCATTTTCAGGAATACTCATGAAAATACTTAGTATCGGTGCATCCCTAGTTTGCATATAGCCGCACACAGAGCAGTTGACTGCGGTTTGGTACCGACTGGGTCCAGGCTCGGACATCTGTCCCTATCCTCAGCTAACCGCTCTGTGAGGAGAGCTCTGAAAGCTGATTGGAGGGAAGAGACACGCCCCCCTTCACACAGCACATAAGAACAGAGCTGAAGCTGTCAATCTGCTACAGGTCCATCCCCTGTCAACATTTTTCTGTGTCAGGAAAACTTGGCAGAAGTGACTTATACCGATAGTAGAGGAACAAAACAGTAGACAGAAATTACATGTCGTGCTCTAGATTGAGACAAGTACAAATTAAAGAGGGATATGCTTTGTTTATATTTCCGATTCTGAGATTTACAGACACTTTTAAGCAGAACTAAACCTATGGTTTAACGGTTTACTAAAACCGCTACATTCAAGGCATGCCGTGGCTGTTAACTGTTGTGCTTGTTCTCCCAACTGAACTGTGAAGCCATCAAATGGCTGGTGTCAAAACTAATCACATGTGCAACACCATGGCAACTGCAGATCAGAGGCTAAGATGGCAGCTTCTTTGGATGTAAAGGAGAGGAGGGTTTAGTTCTGCTTTAAAGAATAAAATACCTGTTTTCTGTTTTTTTTTTTTAATCTTTTGTTGGATAGCGCTGCTGATCTTCTGTGGGCTTTTTGCGGCCACTTCCTGTCTACATGTATGTGCTCCAGCAATAGTTGCATACCATTTCTCAGGGTGGGTTTCCTGATGGTGACAACAGTAGACCATGCCTGTGCAATGTGTTTTTAAAAGGCCACCTGTAGCCCCCATTGTAAGTCTGTATGACGGGATTGCAATGCAGGGGCAAAGTTAGAAGACGGGGACAGAGAGCTGTCATCTTATAACAAGTAGTACTTGAAAAAGACCCTTTATGGCAGGATCACTAGGTATTCTATGAAAGAAAGTTGCAAATGTAAAGTGGATCTTCACCCTCAAGTTTAAGTTGCCACCCCCCCTGCCCCATTTTCACACAGCGTGCACTTTTTTTTTTTCTTTAATTATGATTGTTTACTTGAGTAATAAACTTCAGGACCCCACCCAGCCAGATGACGTGCATTATGCCTGCTGTACCTTTTGGGATATGCATGTCACATATCCCAGGAAACGTATTCCTTTACTGAGAAAAATAAGGGGGCAGGTCTAGTGGCACGTCATCGTGAGGTGCCACAGCTGAACCCAGAAAAACCACAGCAGGTCTCACAATGACATCACATAAGAAGATGACAGCAGAATTTTGAGAGGATTCTGCAGGACACCATTGGGGGTGTGAGTGTTTGAAACGTTACAACCATTAGAAAAGAAAAAGAGGCACGGGGAGGGTGGAGATCCAATTTAAAGCTGAACTCTAGGACAAGCAAAAATTGTCAAAATACAAGTGGCTTATGTGTCATTGAAGTTTGGTGTGCTTTATCTACAATGGTGAAAATACTTATTTGATCCCCTGCAGATTTTGTAAGTTTGAACAACTTACAAAGAAATGAAGGGTCTATAATTTTTATCATAGGTGTATTTTAATCATAGAAACAGAATATCAAAAAAGGCACGATACAAATGTTATAAATTGAGTTGCAGTTCAGTGAGTAAAATAAGTATTTGATCCCCAACTAACCAACAATATTTCTGGCTCCCACAGACTGGCACAGTCTGTGCTCGTGTGGTACACAGATGTCAATTTTTAAGAAGGTGCTCAAATTAAGAAGGTGCTCCGAACGACAAATCATTATGTGTATTAAAGACGCCTGTCCACAGAATCTTTCTTCCATGCAGCCCAGGTTCACATTGATACAATTTGACTTTTTTGGCAAAAAAGCGGCTATTGCCGGCAATGGCACTGTCCAAATCGGTGCAACGCCATTTCTATAATACTTTTGGCACCTTCGGTGCGATTTCAATAGACCTCTGTGCAGGAACCCGCACAGATGTCTCTGAAATCGCCCCCGAAGTCAGAATGACATGCGGGTATTTCAATCCCTTTGCGCTGTGAACCGAGGCTCAAACCCACCATCATGGGCAAGACCAAAGAGCTGTCAAAGGACATCTTGGACCAGATTTTAGACTTGCACAAGGCTGGAATGGGCTACAAGACCATCAGCAAGAAGCTCGGTGAGAAGGAGACAACTGTTGGAACGATTATTCGCAAATGGAAGAATTGCAAAATCACCATCAATCGCCCTCAGTCTGGAGCTCCATGCAAAATTTTGCCCCATGGGTTAAGGATGATCATGAGAAAAGTAAGGGATCAGCCCAGAACTACAGGGAGGAACTTGTGAATGATCTTAAGGCAGTTGGGACCACAGTCACCAAACAAACCATTGGTAAAACAATATGCCGCCGTGGATTGAAAACCTGCAGTGCTTCTCAAGCAGGCACATGTTCATTGGCAAACTACAGACGGGCCTATACATCTAAATGATTCAGAGAAGGATTGGGAGAAAGTGCTGTTGTCAGTTGAGACCAAAATTTAGCTCTTTGGCATTAACTCGACTCGCTGTGCTTGGAGGAAGAAAAATGCTGACTATGGCCCTAAGAACACCATCCCTACAGTCAAGTACGGATGTCGAAACATTATGCTTTGGGGCTGTTTGTCTGCTAAAGGTACAGACCGACTTTGCCGCATTGAGGGGCCAATGGAGGGGCCATGTGTTGTAAAATGTTGGATGAGAACCTTCTTCCCTCAGCCAGAACACTGAAGATGGGTCTTGCAGCATGCCCATGACCCCAAACATATCGCCAACGCAACAAAGAGGTGGCTCAACAAGAAGCACATTAAGGTCATGGAGTGCCCTAGCCAGTCTCCAGACCTTAATCATATAGAAAATTTATGGAGGGAACTGAAACTTCGAGTTGCCAAGCGGCAGCCAAGAATCCTTAAGGATTTAGAACAGATCTGTGGACCAAAATCCCTCCTGAGATGTGTGCAAACCTGGTAACCAACAGGAAACGTCTTACCTCTGTGCTTGCCAACCAGGGTTTCTCCACCAAGTACTAAGTCATGTTTTGCTTCGGGATCAAATATTATTATTTTATTTTATCTTTTTACTCACCGAACTGTAAAGCTTTGTGTTTTTTAACCTTAATGCATCCATTTGTATGGCGTTTTTTCACTGGATTTTTGGTTGATATTCTGTCTTTATCATTTATAATACACCTATGATAAAAATTCTAGACCCTTCATTTCTTTCTAAGTTGGCAAACTTACAAAATCTGCAGGGGACCAAATAATTTCCCCACTGAATTTATTCCAGATCAGTGCAGTAATCCCATGTGAAACTTTGCTTCTGTACAGAAGGAGCTTCCTGAAATAAAGACTAGTCACTGCTGCTCTCTCTCCTTGTGCAGGGTGACCGGTCTTAACTCTGCCCTCTGTGTAGTTTTCTGCAGGCAGTTTAAAGTGGGTGGGCCTACCAGGCCCCATCTGCAGCTCTGCTCTTTGCATAAGCCAGTGATGTCACTGCTACTTTTTAAATGTAATAATTGAGTTTCCAAAGTGGTTTTAGATTCTTTGTGTCTATTGGGAAATGTATTTAAATGAGTTTTTGTGGCAGTAGTTAAAATTTAACAATATTGAAAAATGTAAATACCTGTACCATTGTAACACTTATATGAGATGTTAGTGAATAACTGTACTATTATGATGTATGCAGGGACTACAAGCAACTTTACAAATGTGCTATCTTACCATTGCATTTTCTTTCCCTGTTTGAGAGCTGTGATCCCAGGCCCATCCCATTGTAAACATTTTGTTTGCATTATGCCTGTCAGCACAGTATATCGTAGACACATGACTGAGATCAAGGGAGGCATTAAAGGGGTTGTAAACCCTCCATATTTTTTCCCCTTAATGCATCCAGGTGAAAAAACACCTGCCATTCACCGGCCCCCCAGCTCCCTCGTTTTTACCTGAGCCCCTTCATCTCTTCGTCAGGGATGTGCTGTCCCTCTCTCCACGGGATCCCGGCTCTTGATTGGATAGCTTGATGGCAGTGAAGCCATTGGCTCCCGCTGCTGTCAATCAAATCCACACGGGGGGTGTGACAGAGTCCGGCATTCATGTCTGTGGACTCCGGAGCGCGCCTGCAAGGTAACTCCCTCGGGAGAGCGCTTCTCCTAGGGGGTTATCTGATGCGGGGAGGACCGTTCTGAGCAAAATGAGCTGCACAATGTCAGTAAGGCCCCTTTTACACTTGTGCGACTTCAAAGTCGTGCAATTTTGCCGCAATTTCAAGGAATGCCTGTGTAAGTGGCATCAAAATCGGACCAAAGTAGTGCAGGGACTACTTTGATGTCGGAACTACTTGAAGTCTTACTAATATGAATGGCTGTCATTGGAAATCATGGGGAATAACTTGTCATGCTACTTTGCAGTCCCAAATCGTGGGACAAGTCGTATAAGTGTGAAAGGGGCCTAAGTATGACATGTTTGTTATTTAAAAGAAAAATCCTTTACAATCACTTTAAAGACCTCTCTGTGTATTCTGCTTTCCACAGTTGAGTGGCTGGAATATCATGGGTTTGAAGGATTTGGGGTTTGGTTGTCCTCGTGCAGGCAGAGTGAATACTGTACTGCACATGCAGTGTGCCTAAATTGTTACTAGAAAAAAAGGGATTCATTTATTTTGGCAGAAGAGACATGCAACCAGGGTGGATTTGTTTTAAATCACTAGTAAAAAGGCTAGATTTTTATCATAATTTTTAAAGCAACTGTCATCTGTCCTGTAGCAGCGGCTCCTCCTCTGACCCGCTGTTTACTCACCGACAAAACAAGGTGAGGGATGTGGTGGCAGCAGGTGAGTGGATGCCCGCTAACAGGGGTTGCCATGATGGATCTGAAATGACAGGTGCTCTTTAAATGTAAGGACTTATTCTTGCTGGTAGTTAGGAAACCTTCATTTTGTTTGCTAATATTAAAGATTCTATTTAGAATATAAAAGTGGTCAGGTTAGTAAAACAGCGATATCCGAACCGATTTAATCATACAGTTTATAGTGTACATAGATTTGAAAAACAATGGGATAAAGGAATATTTTTGAACTTTGTTTTATCTCATGGTTACTGTGGAATTGTGTGAATGCATCAATGCAGTGCATGTTATCTCAGCTTGGAGAGCTTGGATTCATTGAATGAGTTTACCAAAAAATGCTACATAACTAAGCTCCAATTCATGCTTAATAAACCCAATTTATTAATGTGTCTTAACTAGAAAACTATCCTTTAGATTGTTACTCCAAAAGCATTTTATTAAAATCAGAATTATTATTATTATTATTGTTATTGGTATTATTAATACATTTTATTTTAATTTTTTCTTAAAAAAAATCATTGCTTTTATTTCCACCCTGGTAGCAACTACTACCTACTAATAGAAGGCTATCATCTAGAAGGGCTACACAAATTCAAATATGATTTTAACCACTTGCTTACTGTGCACTTAAACACCCTTCCTGCCCTGACCAATTTTCAGCTTTCAGTGCTCTCGCACTTTCAGTGACAATTGCGCGGTCATGCAATGCTGTAACCAAATACATTTTTTATCATTTTGTTCGCACAAATAGAGCTTTAGTTTGGTAATTATTCGCGACTCCGTTTTTTATTTTTTGCGATAAGCGAAAACATAGCGGAAATTTTGAAAAAAAAACAATATTTTCTCCTTTCTTTTTTAAGAGAAATCCAATAAAATCAAATTTTGTCATAAATTTAAGCCAAAATGTATTCTGCTACATGTTTTTTGTAAAAAAAATTCTGTTAAGTGCATAATAATTGGTTCGCGTGATCACGGACATATGTACGCCAATGATCATGTACAGATGTATGCAGGTGATCACGGACATATGTGTGCAGATAATCATTGGCACATGTTATTTTACTGGGACATATGTGAGGGACATGTGTGTTTTGTGGGACATGTGTGTTTTGTGGGACATGTGTGTTTTGGGGACATGTGTGTTTTGGGGACATGTGTGTTTTACTGTGGGGACACTACACTGGTGATCAGTGAGTAAAAAGCTGTAAAAAAAACAGCTAATACTCACTGATCACCAGCCGGCTGCAGCGATCTCCTCTCCTCACCAACGACTTCCGTGTGAGGAGAGGAGAGCCGATTGCCTAGCAACCGGCTGTTTGTTTACATCACATGACGGCTGTGATTCGACACGGCCGTCATGTGATCAGGAGAGCCAATCACCGAGCCCTCATGCCGATCCGAGATGCGCCGTGTCCGGGTGACACGGCCGCATCGGGATCGCGCCGCTGCGCGGGTGCGCGCGCGCACGATCCCTCTACTTCTGAAGGACGTTCCGGAACGTCCATTCAGAAGTAGACGGCTCCCACCCAGCCGTATATGTACAGTGGCCGGGTGGGAAGTAGTTAAAGCTGGTTTGGCTGTACTTCTCTTGTGGATCACAGAAATGCAGTTCATTCTGCACTCCTGTGATCCATTTCAGCAGACAGTGGGCTGAAACCTGCTGTTGGCTGAAGTCGCAGCCTGCTGGGGCTCGGGCAAGATCTCGACCATATAGTTGGGATCCTTCCACATGCCTGGACCGGCACCCGGCTCAGCCACCCAGCAAGCCGCTGAGAGCCTGAGCTGGCCGCTCCCGCCTCCTCCACAGCCCAGAGCAGAGAGCTGCGAGAACCGAAAAATTGGCGACGTTTGATTGCTCTCTTCTTAGAGTTGGTGTTTGGTGTGTTTTAATACAGTGGATGTAAAAAGTCTTCACACCTTTGGTAAAATGTGAGGTTTCTGTGATGTAAAAAAAATGATAAAAAGATAAATCATTTCAGAACTTTTTCCACCTTTTTTTATGTGACCTATAAACTGTACAACTCAATTGAAAACAAACTGAAATCTTTTGGGGCAGGGGGGAGTAAAAAATAAAAATTAAAATAATGTGGTTGCTTATAACTAAGCATGTAGCTCTGTTTCAGAATTTAGCAATCACATTCAAACTCATGTTAAATAGGAGTCAGTACACATCTGCCATCATTTTAAAGTGCCTCTAATTAACCCCAAATAAAGCTCAGCTGTTCTAGTAGGTCTTTCCTGACATTTTCTTAGTCGCATCCTACAGCAAAAGTCATGGTCCGCAGAGAGCATCCAAAGCATCAGAGGGATCTCCTTGTTAAGGCATCAGTCAGGAGAAGGGTACAAAAGAATTTCCAAGGCTTTAGATATACCATGGAACACAGTGAAGACAGTCATCAAGTGGAGAAAATATGGCACAACAGTGACATTACCAAGAACTGGACGTCCCTCCAAAATTGATCAAAAGACCTGAAGAAAACTGGTCAGGGAGGCTGCAAGTACTGGCTGTGTGGTACATGTGACAACAATCTCCCGTATTCTTCATATGTCTGGGCTATGGGGTAGAGTGGCAAGATGGAAGCCTTTTCTTGGGAAGAAAACCATCCAAGCCCGGCTAAGTTTTGAAAAACAGATCTGAAATCTCCCAAAAGCATGTGGGAAAATGTGTTATGGTCTGATGAACCCAAGGTTGAACTTTTTGGTCATAATTCCAAAAGATATGTTTGGCGCAAAAAGAACAATGAAGCATGGTGGTGGCAGCAGCTTGGGGGCTGTTTTTCTTCAGCTGGAACAGGGGCCGTAGTCAAGGTAGGGGGGCAAGTGTTCCAAATACCAGTCAATATTGGCACAAAACCAGCTTTCTAGCATAAGCCTGGTAAACATGAAGAGGAACTTCATCTTTCAAAGGAATGGCTTCACTAGAAGAAGATTAAAGTTTTGGAATGGCCCAGCCAGAACCCAGATCTGAATCCGATTGAAAATCTGTGGGGTGATCTGAAGAGGGCTGTGCACAGGAGATGCCCTCACAATCCGACAGATTTGGAGTGTTTTTGCAAAGAGTGGGCAAATATTGCCAAGTCAAGATGTGCCATGCTAATAGACTCATACCCAAATAGACTGAGTGCTGTAATAAGATCAAAAGGTGCTTCAATAAAGTACTAGTTTAAGGGTGTGCACACTTATGCAACCATATTATTATTATTATTATTATTATTATTATTTTTGAATTTTTACAACCCCCCCCTCAAAGATTTCAGTTTGTTGTTCAACTGAGTTGTACAGTTTGAATTACAGGTGGAAAAAGTTCTGAAATTATTTATCATTTATTTTTTTTTATTTCCTCTTTACATCTCAGAAACCTGACATTTTAACGGGTGTGGAGACTTTATAAATCCACTGTACACCATTGTCTCCTGAAGAAGTGGATTAAGTCCAGGAAACGCATCGAGCCTTGAGATCATCACTTTTGGATACGATCACTGTATTGTTATGGTTTTTAAACTTTGTATTGTGATGTTACAACTAAGGCTGAAACAACGATTTGATTAATCAACAACTGATTATGAAATTTAATCGATTACTGTTTTTATAATCGATTAATCAGCCAGCCCTTTAGTTGGCCTGCATACAGAATGCATTATTTGTTTACATTTTAGGAAATGCAGTGCAGCACACATACAGCTCAGTACATCATCCATACATGTCAGTAAGTGCTTGTGAATGTGTGAGGAGCAATGCCTCATGGGACATGTAGTCCTGGGCAGGAAGTGAGTGGTTCTAAAGGCAGAAGTTTTCTTTACCTTGCTATTGGGGCCCTCTATACTGTACTTAACGCACAGCAAAAAGCACTGTAGAAACAAATCAAAAGCAAACTGCATAGGTGTGTACTGAGCCTTATGCTGGCCACACGGATCAATTTTCAGACGAGAATATTCAGACGAAAAATCTTTGTACATTTGCTGAATAAAAGAATGTTGTTTGAAAATTTCACTTGCTTTTAACAATTCTGTTTTAAAATTAATGTAATTTCTGAACAAAAACCACATACACTGTCTGTCTGAAAATTCCTTTCCCCAAGAAGTTTTCTATTTCTAAATTTTCCTGTCACTGTGGTTGAAAACAAATGTCGATTTGACCCCACTAATGATTTAAAAAACAAATGAACGTTCTTTTTAAAATGACATTTTTTTTTTTTTTGAAAGATGACATTTGCTTTTGTATGGTCAGCATATAATGTATTGCAGTTCTGTTTTTAAAATCTGCAAAACAGTCCTAACTTTTATTTTTTTTTATTTAAATAAAAAAAGATCAGAGTCTGATATTTACCAGATTTAACCTCCTAATAGTATATACAGTATATATTTCTTCTAATAGTATATACAGTATATCTCTTCTGTCTGTTATTCTCCGAGTGGTCTAGAGATTTTGCTTCCTAACCATATAGTTGGTTATTTATATTTACCCACTGCATATAGATATTTAAGAATAAATTCCTTTTTTTTTTTTACTTTTACATATTAACTAAATTTATACACCACACTTTTTTGAGGTTATTAATCGAAACAATCGGCCAACTAATCGATTATGAAAATAATCGTTAGTTGCAGCCCTAGTTACAACTCACTTTTATGTGAAATGATGATGGTGTTATAGGATTTTATAAGTTTGAGCTAATAAACTTGTAACTTTAGACAAAAAATGCTGCTCCTTTTTAAAAGTCTTATTTAAACTTTAGATGATGTACTATTTTTAAGGATGTGGCACTTGAATTTCACTTTAATTTCTTTTGGTATTTCTAGAAGAAGGCCTTAGAAGTCTCCTGTTTAAATTCTATCCCCCACCGTGGGCATCTCAATCCCACGACTGAACTGCATTTTTACTGCCTTGGCTGCTCCTCTTTAGCTGGGGTGTATACATTCTGCAGCAGGAAATATACCCCTCTGTCGTTTTCAAGTGAATGGGGCCTGCTCTGCAATTGCCTCACAATCGCAACCATTCTAGTGCAGTGATCAAGTGGATACAACTCCCGCTCACCGCCTATCAATTACTCTCTGAAGAGCAATCCGCATGAAGATCGTTCTTTAGAGAGCAAAGCATGTGTTAACGAGCCCTAGAAGTGTAAATATGGGGTGCTCTCGCCTGTATATCTGTTATTTTCCAACTTTTAACAGACCAAGCTATCCAGCAAAAGTGGCAGTTAGAGGGTTGAGACCATCTATTTATAACTGACAAGGGGGGCTCTTGCTCTTTTATTCATCTATGTAAAACCTTTATCCCAAATAAATAAAAAAACTGCTGTAACTGCTTAAAATGTGTTGGCTGGAGTTGGGCTTTAAATTGTTAGTCAAAGCCATCTAAATCTACTAGTCCATCGAACACCAGCCTCTCCACCGATTGACCATGCTGCTGTCCAAGGGTGGCATTGTTGCTGCTCCATAGATGCAGTGGAGGAGTGAATGTAGCCACCCTAAGACAGGTGTCAACAGATGAAACTGAAGGATTAAAAGCCTGAAAAACAGGAAACGAATGCAGCTAGTGAATTCTGTGATTGGTTACATTTTTTGTTTTTGGATTTAGTTACCCTTTAGGGCAGGAGTAGGCAACCTGGGGCCCTCCCAGCTGTTGTGGAACTACATTTCCCATGAGGCATTGCAAGGCTTGCAGTTACAATTACTCCCAGAGGCATGATGGGACTGCAACAGCTGGAGGGCCCCAGGTTGTCTACCCCTGCTTTAGGTCGTATTTACACAGCATTGCAGAAACTCCAAAGTAATTTATTGTTCCGGCGGCTCTCCGTTGCTGCCTTCAGTAGGGGGCAGTGTGGTGTGTGATTTCAGCGCATCACACAGCTTTTTTTTTTTTTTTTTTGCCTTATACAAACTTTATTTTAAGTGTACAAAATGTACACTTCATTCACGGCAATGTACAGCAACGCAGCTAAATGCCTCGTTCGCTGGATTCCAGCGTAAAAATTCAGCAGATTTTTATGGCTATAATAGATGCACGCAAATAGCGGCCACTGTTCACTTTGTACAAGTTGTAGAGGCTTTGTACAGTTTGTACAGGCTTACAGCAGCCATTGCTGTTCACACGTAACCGCAGACCCAGCAGTTTTACCTGTGCTAAGGGACAGGTGTCCAAGCCTGGATGCATCTTGCTGCATCCAGGATTGGGCACCTGTCTCTAACCGCAGTTGCATACAATGCTATCAGCCAATCCTGAAGAATCTGCTAATACTTGCGCTGGAATCCCGTGTATGTGGCCAAACACTCGTGTAAAGGAGGAAAGTGTTATATCTGTTGGAGAAGAGTATCGCATGTGCGCTGGAGCCGTCAGTCACGGCACTTGCGAGTGAAGAAATTGCACAGAGGGCCATTTCTTCACAGCGCATACGCCCATGACATCATCGGCGTACTACAAGGTAAATATCTCCTAAACGGCGCACGTTTAGGAGCTATTTCCACTACCTATAGGTAAGGCTTACCTATAGGTAAAAGTGATTTTTCTTTCTCCCTTTTTAATTATGATTTTAAGGTCTTGCATTCCCTGTACAGACTTAAACGGCTGTGTGTGGGCCTCCATTCATCTCTATGGCAAACAGATGGGATACAAGATACTCATGTCTGTGCAAGTCCTCAAAATGTAAATGACATTTAACATGTAGAAACTGGATTCTGTTTGGGGTTTCAGCAATGCTGCATATATTTTTGATAGTGGAGATGTCATAATAGTTTAACATTCATTGTTGAATTTCTGTCATGCATTCAGATTATGTAAATCTTTTAACGCAGCTCTAGATTTTTATGAAAGAGAGAGATGTTTAAGTAATCCAGAACTTTTTAGTTATTTTTTTGATAGTGTGAGGATAGTTTAGAACCCCTGCCACCTTTTTTTTTTTTTATTGCTTTCTATGCCTCTTTCGTATCCTCGTTTGGGAGATGTCCCCTCACATTTGATTGCATGTCAGGACATTGAGACAGATGGCAATAACCACAATATTCCAGTAGATTGGACAAGGATACAACCTCTGTCAGGTTTTTATTGCTGTTTAAGTCCTATGTTGGAAGGTTTTTGAATTGTTAGACACTGCATTTCATTTGGATAGGAATGGCACCGCATTCCTATTCAAAAAGCATTTGATGCTTTGAAGTTCGATTTTTGATCCCATTCATTTTGTATGGGCTTAATTAGCACCGCACGAAAAGATGGAGGCATCTTCTTTATTTTTTTCTTTCCTACACCGGAATTTGAACACCCATGCAATTCAATTTGTTTAATTACACTGCATTTTGAGACCTGTTTTGGGGTGTCCTAATTTAGCATTGATACCGGTGGCAGAGCACATGAACGGAATTGCGATTTTCATTGCGGTGTGGGAAAACTCCCGCACCACATATGAACTGCAGCTTACATGGACAGCCTAATCACATTTCCTAATTGAGCAATGCTCTCCTTCACTGGCTGAAACACTGTAGAATAGGGATGCACCGATACCAGTTTTTTTAATACTGAGTACCTTTCCATTTTCTCATGTAGTTGCCGATACCAACTACTGATACCTGTTTTTAGTGTCACCTGACAGTTTAAGGGAATATAGGTAATTAAATAACTCTGGATGGCCACGCTCCAAAACAAACTCGGTGCCTTTATTCAAAAATACAGGAACACTGCAAATGACATCACAGCAAAAAACGACAACAGCTGACGCGTTTCTCACTACGAGGAGTGCTTATTCATAGCTATGAATAAACACTCCTCGTGTGAAACGCGTCAGCTGTTGTCGCTTTTTGCTGTGATGTCATTTGCAGTGTTCCTGTATTTTTGAATAAAGGCACCGAGTTTGTTTTGGAGTGCGGCCGTCCAGAGTTATTTAATTACCTATATTGTCTGCATCCCGTGGTCCACACTCCGCACCCAGATCTCTTTTCCAGGAGGAGCTATCCTTTGTTCTCTGGATCTGCCTAGAGCGGTGGTGTCTCTTACCTGACAGTTGAAGGGCTCGTTCACACCATACATGCATGAAAACTGATGGGAAAACCGCACAGATTTCACTTGCAGAGACATAATTTTCATGTGCGTTTCAGTGAGTTTTTACAGCCTGTTCACATGTGCGGGCAGCCATAGTGCAATTTGAAAACGAGTCCTGTGCAATTTCAGTTCAGGTGCAATTTTTATAATCTCATACACTACACTTCGCATTATTATCCTAACATTATTTTTCAAATTATTTCTATTTTATTTATTTTTCTATTTCATGATAATAGTTATTTGGAGCATCGCTTAGTCATATGATCTAGAACAGGTGCCCAACCTTTTTAAGAGGAAAGGGCCACTAAAGCAACTTGGTAACTGGTCATGGGCCACAATGAGTGGAGCTGGCGGATGACAGGTCTGCATATGCAGAGCAGACACAGCCCGCTTTACTTTATGGGCCCTCCGATCCGAGATGCAAGGCGACGGATCCCACCTTCTGTTTTTTATTTTAATAAGATTGGCTGTAGGTTTACCCACACCGAGGGTGCAGTGCACCTGCGGGTTACCTGCACTTTGCCATAGACATCTATTATATCCTGTAGGTGGGGTGCACTTTCTGAAAGTTCACCAAACCTGCAGGTAAAACCAGAAGCCTATAGCTCAGTGCAGGTAAGCCACAGGTGTTCTGCGCTGCACCCGCGGATCAGTTTGAAAGCAGCCCAGTAACCACTGTAGAACAAATGTGCCCATATATACCCTGTGATGTTGGTAATAAACTTACCTTTTAACCACTTTACGACAGGCGCACACAGATGTACGTCGGCAGAATGGCACGGACAGGCAAATGGGCGTACAGGTACGTCCCTTTGAATTTGCCGCCGTGCCATTCTCGTGCACGCCGCCGGCGGCGCGTGCCCGTGGTGAGCTCCGCGAGTCGTGTTGCGGGTCCCGCGGACTCGATCGCCGCGGGATACCCGCGATCGTCTCACGGAGAGTCAGAACGTGGAGATGCTGATGTAAACAACCATCTCCCCTTTTTTGCCTAGTGTCACTGTCACTGATCAGCTCTCCCTGTAATCGGGAGAGCTGATCAGTGTAGTGTAACACACAGCCCCTCCCCCTGACAGTTAGAACACGCCCCTAGGACACACTTAACCCCTCCCCACCCCCTAGTGGTTAACCCCTTCACTGTCAGTGTAAATTTTACAGTAATCAGTGCTATTTAATCGCACCGATCGCTGTAAAAATGACTGGTCACAATAATGTGTCAAAATTGTCCGATGTGTCCGCCATAATGTCGCAGTCACAATAAAAATCGCTGATCGCCGCAATTACTAGTTAAAAAAAATATATATATATATTAATAAAAATGCCATAAAACTATCCCCTATTTTGTAAATGCTATAACTTTTGCGTAAACCAATCAATATTTTTGGGGGATATTTATTATAGTAAAAAATTAGTTTTTTCCAAAATTGTCGCTCTTTTTTGTTTATAGCGGAAAAAATAAAAACCGCAGAGGCGATCAAATACCACCAAAAGAAAGCTTTATTTATGGGGGAAAAAAAGGACGTCCATTTTGTTTGGGAGCCACGTCGCACGACCGCGCAATTGTCATTTAAAGCGACGCAGTGCCGAATCGCAAAAAGTGGTCTGGTCTTAAGCCAGCAAAATGGTCCTGTCTGAAAGTGGTTAATAACCGTTTTCCATTGAGGTATCGCCGGCTGTCCGTTTGGTATGCCTCTGCCTGTGAGTGGAGTTGGCGCTATACAGGAAGCATTGGCTTATTCAGCTCTGCAGCCGCTTGCCTCCTCTACTGACAGATTCATTCACAACACTGATGCTCTGGGATGGCCAGTTGGCAATCCATAATCTGGGCTTGCCAACCCGCCATCCCAGAGCAGGAAGTCACGGGCCACTGATTGGGCACCCCTAAACTATAAGATTACCATCTGTATACAAGAACACACATTTTCAATGTAAACTCATTGAATACTTTTCATATGTATGTTCTATTAATGTTGCTTCAAAAATTAGTAAAAATTATTTTCTTTTTTTTCAAAAAAAAAATGTGTAAACTAAAAAAAACTTTTTTTTATCTTGTATAAAGCAAAGGTGTTAACAATCATCACTTCCTGCTGTCTTTGTATGTTTTAACATCCTGTCTCTCTTGTGTACTTTGCTTTTAATATGGTAATACTGCTAGTTTTCTTCCCTTTTTTATTTTTTTTCTTTTCTTTTTTTTTACAGAGAAATTCAGCTACTGAGGCGCTTGAGGCATCGCAATGTGATCCAGCTGGTAGATGTTTTATACAATGAAGAAAAGCAAAAGATATATCCTTCTCATTGTCAGTTTCCTGTTGATAATGAATTTGGTGCCAGCTTATGTTTGTGGTTTCTTTCCTTGTAAAAGCAGTTTTAGGTTTGTCTAGCTCAACAAGAGAATGGCTATATTAAAGTGGATGTAAACCCTCTCATCCTTTCTAAACTACTGCAATATTGGTTATCTAGAAGGATAGACATGTCTCCTGCATGTATAATTATCTGTCAAATGTCTCCCCTCCTGTCTGCTATGAGACCCGAAAAACTTCAGATTTTGTGGGTGGGTCTGTTTTCCAGGGCTCAGTGGGTGGAGTCGTGATGTCGGTAGACTCCCCGCCCACCTCTACACTCCCCTTATCAACATGCATTTTCCCCTGTGCATTTCTTACACTGAACTTCTGCTATGATCACTAACATCCAGTCAAAACCCAGAAAAGTCCCCACATGACTTCAGCATGCCAAATCATGCTGAGGTGTGGAACAGCCAATCCTTGCAGAGCTGCTGAAGAAAGGAGTGGGGGTGGGAATTAAAAAAATAATGCATGTCTTAGGCTAGTGCACAAGATATGTAAATCACCTGTCAATTACAGCAAGGGGGAAGACACTGAAATAAGATATGAGAATTGCTCAGAGCTGGATTAACTCTTTGTGGCAAGACTGGGCACAGCTGATCTGAAATCCCATACTCTATATTGTGCCAGACAAAAAAAAAAAAAAAAAAAAAAATTCGGGTTTACATCCACGTTAATGATTTTGATATACTTTTGTCTCAATCAAACTCGGACAAAGAATGACCATAGAATGGACAAATATCTCCCTAATCAGACAGATGGATCGGCTTGTCCTCTTACCGCTCTGTTTATTTTCTTTTTATCCTTGACCAGAAGCAAGGATAGAACTTGTACAGCCTTTGGGAGGTCTTTGTATGTTTAGTGAACACCTCTGATGTGAAGAGATCTTCATTTCCACCTCAAGGGAGCCGTGCCCAGTTATTGCAAGCATTCCTCTTGATTTGTGCATTACACAATCAACTGTTCTAATTGGAACTGTACTTACCTGCGGTCACTTAGGCCCCTTTCACACTGGGGCGGGAGCGACGGTGACGGTAAAAGCGCATGCTTTACTGTCATTTTAGCCGCGGTATTCGGCCGCTCGCGGGGCGGTTTTACCCCCCGCGAGCAGACGAAAAAGGGTTACCGCAGTATCCCATTGAAATCAATGGGTAGGAGAGGTGAATACACCGCTCCTATACCGCTCCAAAGATGCTGCTAGGTCCTGCTAGCGCACCGCTCCAATGTGAAAGCCCGCCGGCTTTCACACTGGAGTGGATGGGGCCGGTTTTTTCAGGCGGTGTACAGTCGCTATTTTTATCGCTGTGCCGCCTGAAAACCGCCCCAGTGTGAAAGGGGCCTAAGGCTTGTTTGACACAAGCTTCAGCCTGTAGAAGGGCAGTGTGAACAGCATTTGCAGAGCTATCCGCAAACTTTGAAGCTTTTAAAGCGACCTTTAGCTCCAGTTTAAGAATGTTATACACAGATCTTAAAGGGCGTGCTGATTGTCCCCTTAACCAAGCACCACTTAAAGCTTGTTTAACCACTTCAATACCGGGCCATTTTACAGCCTTCCTTACCAGAGCACTTTTTGCGATTCGGCACTGCGTCGCTTTAACTAACAATTGCGCGGTCGTGCGCCGTTACACCCAAACAAAATTGATGTCCTTTTTTTTTCCCCACAAATAGAGCTTTCTTTTGGCGGTATTTGATCGCCCCTGCGGTTTTTATTTTTTGCGCTATAAACAAAAGAAGAGTGACAATTTTGAAAAAAAACAATATTTTTTACTTTTTGCTATAATAAATATCCCATTTTTTTACTCAGTTTGGCCGATACGTATTCTTCTACATATTTTTGGTAAAAAAAATCGCAATAAGCGTATATAGATCGGTTTGCGCAAAAGTTATAGCGTCTACAAAATAGGGGATAGATTTATTGCATTTTTTTTTTTTTTTCGTGACTGCGACATTGCGGCGGACACTTCGGACACATTTTTGGAACCATTCACATTTACACAGCGATCGTTGCTATAAAATTGCATTGATTACTGTGTAAATGTGACTGTCAGGGAAGGGGTTAACACTAGGGGGCGCTGCAGGGGTTAATGTGTTCCCTAAAGAAGTGATTCTAACTGTGGGGGGAGGGGACTCACAAGGGGAGGAGACCGATCAGTGATCCTCCGTACTGGGATCACATGATCTCCTCTCCCGCTGACAGGACCTGGAGCTGTGTGTTTACACACACAGCTCCACGGTCCCGCACGGTCCCGTTGTTTTAACGGGCAATCGCGGGTGCCCGGCAGACATCGCGGCCACCGGGCACTCGCACCGGGTCCAGAGCGAAGCCGCGGGCGCGCGCGCGCCCCCCAGGCAGCCGGGAAGGAGAGGACGTCATATGACGCCCACCCAGGATGGGAGATCCACCTTGTGGGCGTCATATGACTATGGGCGGGATGGGAAGTGGTTAAAGTGATAATCGGCACTCCCTTTAGGAGCTGTGTATAACATTTTAAAATAGGATGCAAAGTGTGGTGAGTATAGTCTTTGATAATAGAATTAACTTGATTAATGCGTACCATCATCCATGTCTAATATTATAGAAACAAAGGGTTTTAAACCTGTGTATGCAGGTGAAGATTCCGCATCAACACAGCTTTTACCCAAGGAGGGGGGGGGGCGCCAATTGGACTATCTCGGTACTTGTGGTAGGTCAAATAATCATATAGGGTAAAAGGTAATAGCAAAAAATTAAATTTTAATAAAGAAACACATCTGTTTCTTTATTAAAATTTTATTTTTTGCTATTACCTTCTACCCTTAAATGATTTTTTGACCTACCACAAGTACCGAGATAGTCCAATTGGGCCCCCCCCCCCCTCCTTGGGTAAAAGCTGTGTTAATGCGGAATCAGCAGGTTTAAAACCCTTTTGTTTCTATAATTTTAAAACAGGAGTTAAAGGGTGCTTTAAAACTTGGAGGATCAGAGCTTAAAACGTGAAACAGGTCTAAAAGCAGAATTCACTTTTCACTATTCACAATTTTTTTTGTAGAAATCCTTGCAACAGTGTGGTGAACAGCATCTTTTTGAGAATCAGTCAGAGCAGCGTTTTCTAAGGATACACTTTGACAGTCCATGATCATTGACTGACTGCTTTTAGGCCAGATTGAATCATAGTCACAATGTCTGTAAGTACTGTAAAAGAACACACTCCTAAGGCCCCTTTCACATGGACTTTCTGATCAGGCCTGGCTGTCCATTTTTTTCAGATGAACCTGATTGGAAGCCCCATACAGCCCTATGGACAGGCATGCGTTACTGGACTTTTACACCCGTCTACATCTGAGTTTGTCCAGGTGCGGTAAAAAAAAAAAAGACTGCATTCTTTTTCGTTATTGCGACCCTAAAAGCGTCAGATCTGAGGTAGCCTGGTGTGTATGGACAATGGAGTTGTCCCATAGAGGCTCCCATACAGTGGTCATGTGTCCACCAGCCACAAACTGAACAGGCACGGATATCATAACACTTCAGCAGGGGATCTGCTCACTGAGGTGAGGTCATTTGCCCCTGAAACAAAATTGGTGTCAGAGCTCTGGCCAATATGAGAATGTATGTTTAACCACTTCAGCCCTGGAAGGATTTACCCCCCTTAATGACCAGGCCATTTTTTTGGCAATGCAGCACTGTTTATGTGCGCAGGCACACTGAGTGTGCCATTAGTAAAGGCGATCATGCCGTCACTGATGGCTCCTGGGTATCATGTCGGCTACGGAGGAGGTGAATGAGGGTCGCTTCGGGGGCTTCGATCTCAGGTAAGTAATTCATAATAAGCTAGTATGCTTTGCATAGAGGGTTTGCTTCCTCTTTAATCCTGTTGTGATTAAAAATACAGGTCCTGCTGTTTTCCATGTTGGCTAAAAGTGGACCTTTCACTACCAGCAGCATATAGCTCTGCATGCTGATAATAAATAATCTTCCATTCACCAAACGCTTTTTGCTTTTACTTACAATTACTATTTTTTCACCTTCCTTAAGGCACTGGTAACATCACCCTGTCTTCGCAGCTGCATCCTGGGACGTTCCGGTCAAATTTTTCAGGAGGCAGCCCCAGAGTTCTAGGTAGAGTTCCAGTAAGTAAAGGGTAATTTGCCCCGAGTTATTTTTATTTAATTTTTTTTCGTTCAACCCAGCGGGATGAACAAAAAAAAAAAAAAATTTGAGGATCTCACTGTACTAACTATACAATGTTAGTACAGCAACCCCCCCCCCCCCCCCCCCCCCCCCGCCCTCCAGAACACACCTGTCAGCGCACTTAGCCATTGGCTGTTGGCTGCCAGCGCTGATCCTGATCGGATGCTGGTTTTCCAGCATGCTCGTTCGACAGAAGCCAGCTGTTCAGCCGACTTCTGTCTGACAGGCTGATGCACACATGGGCCAAATGTTGTCTGGTTTTTGTTGAGCCGGACAATATTCGGGCCCATATGTACCAGGCTTTAGTAAAAGTGGCCACCATGAAATTAATGGGAAAGAAAAGAAAAATAAGATATGCAACGCCTGCAATTCATACCTGTTTTGTAGATCGCCATTACTAAAAAATTCTAAAGGAGCCTTTGTTGTAATTTTTTTTTTTTTTAATACGGAGGAAGTGCCGTTTAAAGAGACTGTCAGTAGAAGTATATGGGCTGCCATTGCAGACCTTGTTCTGACACTGCTAGTTGCCTGCCTGTGTCTTGACTTCAGTACTTTACAAGCACTTACCTGGAATATGCATGTTGTAAATGTGTGCCAGAAAAGTGTCATCATTCGATGCCTCCACATTTGTCTAAGGTCAGTGGCTCAAAGTTTATTGAAGATAAATGCATTAGCATGACAGCCAAGCTTCCCTTTAAAACAAGCAAAAGTCAGATTTTCAAAATGTGATCCTTTTCATCTACCAGCTTCAGTTTAGTGATACACTGACCAGGACAATTAGATAGTTTTAGTAAGTAAAGCTGACATTTTGACTTTTTTGATGGAACTGGTTAATAAAGAAGTGTTTTTAAGATTTGCTAACCAAAGCAGTCCTATCACGCTATCAATGTGTTTCTTGTAAAGGGATCATAGCAATAAGAATAACTTGCAGTTCAAGGGTAATGGTACCCTTACACCAGATGTTACACCTGCTTATTTTTTATATCTAATAAGAAAGGAATACTTTAGGGACCATTGCATGTAAGGGTGGGCATGCATTTTTGGTTTGCAGATGAGTGGACTAGCACTGCTATGCAATGTGCCCTGCAGTAATCTGTTATTAGCTATAAATATTGGAAGGAAAATACAGCTGAGACAACAGAAATTCTAAAAGTTCATTGAATACTTTATAACTATGTTGATCCTTAATTTTTATTATACGTATATGGTCATGGAGTACTGTGTGTGTGGAATGCAGGAAATGCTGGATAGTGTACCGGAGAAAAGATTTCCCATCTTTCAGGCGCATGGGTAAGTCCATTTTGTTTCCTGATATTTTTACTGATTATTCCAGGATGTTTTATTACACCACTCTTTAATTTCCTGTAAGAATTTAATTCGCCTTTTGAACACATTACACTCGTGTTAAGAGTGTAACATGTTCAACGCCTCCACTTAAATCCCCCCCCCCCCCACCCTTTCCTGTGACAGTCATGTCATTCATTCACAGGGATATGTGAATGAATAAACTACAATTCCCATCTGCCACCACAGCAGACAGGCTTGTAGTTTTAACTTAACAATCTGTTAATCATTTTGACACAGTTTTCACTGAAGGTAGCTTCTACTTTGATCGTGTGTTTGGCTTGAATTGCCATGGGGGGGTTTCCTTTGGGTACTTGAGGTTCCTGTACACTAGCCTACTGTTGTCTTAAATGACTCTACTATGTTTGCATGTATGAATGTGATATAGGGACCTTAAACGAGCTCCTTGAAGACAGGGACAAATCTGAATGTACAGTATGTAAAGCACCGTGGAGACTGCCAATGCTATATAAATGCCTGAAATAATGTTCTAGAAGGCTGGAGATCGCACACGCGCATACGCATTTAAGTTGTGAGAAATGTGGGACTAAGCTCCACTGTTGCAGGATTTTTGTACTTGCCATAAATTGTTTTTCTTGGCATCCACTAAGTAACACTGCATTTTATGTTAATAAACCAGGGGGGACGTACAAAGAAGTTCACAAAAATAAAGAAAAATAGGTGGGCAACCTTGGCTAACACAGGCATAACAAGGCTCAAAGCAACTAAAAAAAAAAAACAGCTTACTAGCCAACAGAAAATTATGTTACCAAACTGCAAGCTTGCAAGACCACAGCGAAAAGTTGGGTAAAACCCAACCTGTAATTTTTCTAGCAGTTTCTTCTTCTTTTCCTTCAATAAAGAGTCTACTGCACACAGCTGCTGGAGGTTTCCCCACTGATCTGCAACTATCTTGCCAATCGCAGTTACCCGGATCCCACAGAGTTGGATGTTGTGGTTCGAGCCTGTAAGTGACCTTCAGGCACGAAGTTCCATATTGGGCACTTTCCAGACTTAGTCCTGGTTACGTTAGCTGTGGAGTGCTTCCTAGGTCTTGGGACACTGGCATTGCCTCTATGCTTGCTCTGTATCTAAAGATTTGCTTAATGAGTAGGCCAGTGGGAGCACCTACCAGGAGTTGCCTCCTTTTCATTGGCCACTAGGCACCATTATTTCCCAATTACCACCAGTTTTGCTGTACAGGGGGTTAACATTGTGGGACAGATCGCTGATGTCATCCACTTGGCAGAGTGTCATATGTCTGCACCACATCTTTCCCTACTCCTGTTTTTTGTTTTTTTGTAATTCCTTTTTTTTTTAAGCAAAGGTCAGGCAAGTTACAAAGGCTGGCCAAATACCAACAGTTGCAATAGAAAGACAAAGCCATGTCAAATTAAATGACTGTGACCTCTACGTCAGCAGTAACATAACTAAGCATCATCAAATAGTGCAATACTGGAGAGAATCCAAAAACAATCACTGGTAATGATATATCTGATAAGATGAAATCCAATGGGAAATTCCCTGCTCCTGTTGCAAAGAGCCACATGGAACATTGATTGTCTATTAATTTCTACTCTTTGCCTACAGTGACTTTGGTCACCTCCAGCCATTTGTCACTCAGGTCACTGACCCTCACTTTCTGCCAGTTGTTCAAAGTTCATGAGTACTTAAGGCCTTAACGCTTACCCAGAGCCTATACATTGCTTAACTGTGTTGCAGTTGCTACATGTCTAATTCTAGATGCATAGGGTGCAGTCCTACTGTACCAGGTGCCCCTCAACTCCCTTTCTGCTAATTGGTTAGGGGCTGTTTATAGTGTGCCTATTGAGGGTGCTCTTGTCTACAACCTGAGGTCATGTTGTCCTGAACTGTCAGTCTCTCATCTTCAGAGTCGTTCTTGGTCCCGTTGGGTCTAGCTGTGTCCTCTGCCTTTCCGGCTGGGGATTTTACTGCCATGCAGGATTCAAGTTACTCAGTTCTTTTTCTAACTCTGAGCACCGAGACCATAACCATGCTTCTGCTCACTCCCCAGCAAATTCTGTATTGGATTTACCTGTGGCAATGGCAGCTTTTGACCATTGGCTGCAGAGACGCTAATCCTAGGTTGCTCAAGTCCTTGTTCGATAAGTTTACCCCTGAGGAGTCTCTCCATCTCTACATATATTACTCCAATGTTGGTAAGGCCCCATTCACATCTGAGCGATTTTCTGCTTGTAGCTCTAAAGCACTCAACAAGCTAAATCCCATTCATTTCAATGGCCCCTGTGCACCCTCAAAGATTGTTTGCTCTTCCTAAATGCTTAATGGGTTTGCATCCATTTGGTGTAGGTTTTTTTGACAAGTGTAACATTAAAGTGATACTAAAGTCTTGTGTGTTTTTTATTTTTACACACAAAAAAAGAACAAATTTTATACCTGCTCTATTCAGTGGTTTTGCACAGAACAGCCCAGATCCTCCTCTTCTCGAGTCCCTCGCCAGCGCTTCTGGCTCCTCCCTCCGAGTGCCCCCACAGCAAGCAGCTTGCTATGGGGGCACCCAAGCTGCTGCTCTGTGTGTCAATTCAGACACTGAGCCATGGCCCCACCCCTCTCTATCTCATTGGCTCACTGACTTTAATTGAGATGGGCTCAGGTAAGTATAAGGGGGGGAGGGGGGGGCGGCTGGGCGGGCTGCTGCACACAGAAGGTTTTTTATCTTAATGCATAGAATGCATTAGGATAAAAAACCTTCTGCCTTTAGAACCACTTTATGTTTTGAACGAGAGGCCACTGGGTGGCGATGTGGGCACTCGTTAACCCAAACTGTATGAAGGTGCCACTTGATACATTGTTGAAAAGTATTCTGTTCCCTCTGTGGGTTTGGCCATGTCTTACTTTTATTATGGTGTCTGTTTCGGTGGAAGATGTGCCTGCATTTAATGACTAGGCGGGGGGGGGGGGGGGGGGGGGGGGAACCCCTTTTCAGAACCCTGTTCTCACTTTTTGCCTTGTGTCCCAATTTTGGCTGTGATTTTTATTTTGTCAGATCCCTTTTAAGAGATTTCTTCCAGTCAGACTTAATCTAACAGTCACTGCTGTGTGTACTATGCTTGTTGAACATTTGGTGCACATGGCTGTAACATTGAATTTGCACTTTGATGGCTTCCTCTTGCCTTGTTTTTTGTATTTGTCTGTCTGTGTAGGGCACTTTGCCTAAAATGCTGGACTGGACATTTTGGATTCAGGCACCTGGATACAGAAGATGCTGTCCCAGGGCTATAATATTGAGCTGCAATTCTTCCTGAGTCTCCTCAGACTGGCAGATCCCCATCAGGCTCTCGGGGGGCCTTCTGGAGCAAGGAGTCAAAGCTTTGGTCACAGCTAAGGAGGGGTTCCGAAAAGTTTTAGTCCAGCTTGTTTACGAACCCAAAGGTGCCCCCACCATCTTTGACTTCTGGGCCTTGCATGTTTTCATTCAGGTGCGCAAAGTCTGAATGGATCTGATCAGATCTGCCATTGCCTACTTCATCAGGAAGACTGTCTGGTTTCTGTGGACATAAAAGATACTTACTTACGTGTGCCTATCTTTTCAGTGCACCAGCATTTTATGAGATTTGCAGGCCTCTGTACTACTGGTTTCAACAAGATGGACCTTTCTGCCCTTATCTGATATCCGTTTTGGGTGCAAGAACATTAAGGCAGCTTGTTGAGCCACTGCTGTGTTGCACCCCTTGAATCATCATTCTGTTTCAATGGTCCCAAGGACAGATAGAACATTTTTACAGCAGTGTCAACAGTCAAAATGATAGGGGGTTCTTATAATTTTCTACTTCTGTCCAAAATGAAAAAAAAATCTTGGCTATACATACTTTAAATTCTGTTTTTATTTTCCTGGTCGCTGTTTTCCATTTCCAGTGTAATTTTGTTTTTCAGTCCATGCATTCTATATGTGACATATTATACATTCTTCTTTTTTTGTTTGTTTTTTATTATTTGTAGTTATTGTTTGATTTTAGGAACTTTTTTTTCTTTCCTTTTTTTTTTCTTTCAGTTATTTCTGCCAGCTAGTGGATGGTCTGGAGTATCTTCATAGTCAGGGAATTGTGCATAAAGACATCAAACCTGGGAACTTGCTGCTCACAACAGACGGGACGCTCAAAATCTCAGATCTAGGTGTTGCAGAGGTAGGTTGTGAGAGATCAGGGGGTTACTCCTAGGATAAGCCACTCCCAGCAGTGGGGTAAGGCAATATGGGGTCACCTCCTTTCTCTCCACAGGCCTTACACCCGTTTGCTGAGGGTGACACGTGCAAGACCAGCCAGGGGTCTCCTGCATTTCAGCCTCCAGAGATTGCGAATGGCCTGGACACCTTCTCAGGGTTCAAAGTGGATATCTGGTCAGCAGGCGTGACCTTGTGAGTGTACCAATGTGCAATTACCTGTGGACAATCCATGCGTATACCAATTACCCCTCCATTTTCTTTACAATTGGCTTGGTTTAAACATCAGCCATATTGTTGATGGAATATTAGCTGTTTTAATCGCTGTTTTAAAAGAATTAGAAATGTTTTTAATCTGTGTCTCTTTGCATAGGTATAATATCACTACTGGGCTGTACCCCTTTGAAGGGGATAATATATACAAACTATTTGAAAATATTGGAAAGGGAGACTACTCAATACCTGAGGAGTGCGGGCCACTACTGTCTGATCTGCTAGGAGGTAAGAATTTACTATATAAGAACAATCATGTTATATGTAGAATTTTATGGGGTAGTACAACGAATGGGGTCATGGATATTCATGCTGAGGTTTACTAGGATTAATGATACAACCTTTGTACAAGGACATTTTGGTGTTGTTTTTTTTTTATACAAATGTATATCAGCAATGAAAAGGTACTTCTGTATGTAAAAGTTATTAGTGCCTAAAATGTAAGAATTCAGTAAAACTTTGGTTTGAGAGTACGGTAACTTGGTTTGAGAGCGTTTTGCAAGACAAATTTTTTAAAATAAATTTTGACTTGATATACAAGCGATGTCTTGATACACAAGTAGCCTCACGTCATAACTGAGTATAAAAGAGAGGGGAGGCGCCACTAAGTGTAGCAATATGGTAAAAATTTATGAAGGTACAACATTTAGCAGCTCATTTGGTTGACGATTAAAACAGGCACATCTAAGTATGCAGGCATCTGGGGTAAAACTGTCCACATAGACCATCCTCCTCACCGCCATTGACCTCATCTCTTCCACACTGTGCTCCACGAGCGGTCCAATCACTCTACTGCAGGGTAGTCTTCCTGGTCGCGATTGTAGACTGATAGCGGTGAGAGCCGGCGGTGTGGGGGCTGGTCTATGTGGACAGCTTTACCTGGATGCCTGCATACTTAGATGTGCCTCTTTTAATCAACCATGTGAGTTGCTAAATGTTGTACCTTCATTAAATGTAACCATATTGCTACACTTAGAGGCGCCTCTTTTCTCTTTTATACTCTGTAGCTCCTGCTGGATTTTGCTTCTAATCCCCTTGTGGTGGCTGCCATTTGTGGATGGACATTTTATTGTTGCACAACCTATCACATTGCTATAATCTGTTTATATGGACTTTACACTGAAAGATTTATGAATAAATGGTTCTGGAACGAATCATTTGAGCTTCCATTATTTCTTATGGGGAAATTTGCTTTGATATCCAAGTGCTTTGGATTACAAGCATGTTTCTGAAACGAATTATGTTCGTAATCCAAGGTTTTACTGTATATCAAAATTCCTTTGCCCAAAGCAGCAGTCGTTTAGGAAGACACAAGCTAGCATGCTTGTCTGATCATAACAGGTACAGTTTCTTTTTAATGGAGCGTGTGTGTGTGTGCACGCGTTCTTTTTTTTTTTTATTCCTTCCTGTCTGCAGTAAAATATTTCATGATGCAGTTTCAGTGATTGCTGAATTGGTTAGATCTTGAGGTTTTAAGTTCAAAGGGTTAATCCAGGGCCGGTGACTCAGCTAAAATAGAAGCTAGCTTTTTTTTGTTTAGTATGTTGGCATCATTCTGTGTTTTATAGGCTATCCCCAGGCAAAACATGCCATTTTATCTTGTTTTCATACTCTTGAATCATTGACAGGAAATGAAGCCTGTCTCAGACAATGTCATGCTTCATCCCCCTTTCCACCTTGTAACTAGCTTTCTGCCCCTCTTAGAATTCTGCAGAGAGTTTATTTGGAGTTGCATCCCCAGCAATTGACTGCACTAGGCATTTCATATTTGGTAAGATATTTGCCAATACCTGTCCCTGGGTTTTTTTAGAACACAAACTCTTAGCACCCTTTTTTAGCAAGCACTTTATTTTCGAAAGTAGCCTTTCATTATTAGGGATGGGCTCAGGCGTGTTCGGATCCTAGTACCAACCCACCTGAGCAATTCCGCCAGGAAGTCGTTGCTGCACACCACCATCATGAGGTGTGTGTGTGTGTGTGTGTGTGTGTGTGTGTGTGTGTGTGTGTGTGTGTGTGTGTGTGGCTGCAGACTGGAAAATGCCCCATTGCCTATGATTGGTGTTTGTGCAGTGACTGCTTCCTTGGGGGTTTGCTCAGGTGGGTTGGGACTATGATCCGAATGCGCCAGAACCCATCCCTATTCACTATCTGTAGAACAGAAGTGGGTACGATTCTGCAATTAAATCTGCAAAAAAAATTTAAATAAGTTTGTAATCTGTAATGATGATTTTTTACAGCATGTGAGGTTGGGCATCATAAAAATGACCTAACTGGAATGCGTGAGAAGGTGGGGCTTATCACCAAGCTTTGACGCTACCTGGATGTGTCTGAGCTTTTCCTGTAGTCCTTGCTTTTGGCTGTGACAGGAGTGTTTGGGATGCTGTTGCAACTATATGCAGGGGCACCACTAGAGAATTTTACACTTGCAACCGTTTACTTTTGACCGAAACGGATCTTAAACCTTGCCTTGCATGTTACAATTTGATTATGCAACTTTCTTTTTTTTCAGCTATTATGTTTATAGAATATCCCTTCAATTCATATTTGGCCAGACAAAACAAAGATTGTACAATCTAAATGTAAACATTTTAATGTGTATGGCCAATTTAACACTGAACACGCAACATACAATCTCTTTTCTCAAACTGTAATGTGTTTTATTTGGTCTTAGTAGACCACTAAGTCGGATTGTAATTTGTGTCACTAAGGAGGATGGCACTAATAAATGTGGATAAGGACTGGGTTTGATAGAATTGTGTGAGACGTGTACAATAGAAAGGTATGAGGCACTTTGTTGAGGCACCTTGAGGTATGAATGCTTCAGATTTCTTCATCCACACAAATTAGGTGGATGAAGGAATCCCCCCAGGATGTCCATTTTGACAGAAGACGATTTAAACAATCCACTTCTGTCAAGCAGGAGAGCCCTGTTGGATTGGCCAAATTTCGACCAGTGTATGGCTAGTTTAACACTTCTAGGCTGAGAATTCTTCTCTCCGGTAGACATGTGCTTACACCAGTTTGCAAACCCATTTGTTGCTTTCTCTAGCAGATAAAACGTTAGATAAGCCAGTTACTTCTGCCTACAGGTTTGGTGCATACACCTTCAATAGCATACGCTTTCTGTAGAGTAATGAAGCTACGGTAGTACCTGAAAAGGTACACAGTACAATTTTATATACAATATTGTTATAAGGTTGCAAAAGACAGAGTTTCAAATAAAAAGGATAAGACCTGAAGAAACCTTACTTAACTAATATTTTGCTCCCAGGAGCTGAGTGTGGAAAACTAAGAACCCAATCAGAAGCTGGACTCCAAGAATACAAAAACTTACAGATGCTATTGACTTTTTTAGTTCCATAATACTAATACGCAAATGTTTATCAGATCGCTATTTTCACTGAAAAAATTCCGTCAAATTCCTACTAAGGCCTTACATAATGTGGTTGGTGTGTTCGTACGCCCATAGAGGGCTGTGTTTACCCACACGGAACACCTGTGCAATCCTGTGCAGCTGCTGTGTCCCAATTGACATCACCTAGGATTGCCTGCATTTTTTTTTTTTTTATTTTTATTTCATCCCTGTAAACATTTTAATTCAATAGTAATAATGCTGCCCCCAACTCTCTTCAATCAGATGTAAGGAGCTGGCTGTTCCACACCCAACAACATTTTTTTGATTTTTCAATTTTCATGTTTAAACTTTTGAACAGAATTGACTTCTTTTTTCTTTCTAGCAATGTGGCATCAGCAAGGTCCCTTGGCACTGAAATCGTCTTCTAGTTTTCTTCCTGGTTTATCATCTTCAGCCATCTTAATTGGTCAGTCAAGGTTGACCTCTCACAGGTGCACACAGGAGTTAATGCTGTCACCAAGGCTGGCCATAAATGGATTGATTTTCTTTCCTGCAACCATGGGTTGCAGGCAAGAAAGTCGCTTGATTTTTATTTTTTTTTAAGTTCCGCTTAAAATATTTTTTTAAAGTCAGCTACAAATACTGCAGCTGCTGACTTTTAATAACTGGACACTTACCTGTCCCAGTGTCCAGCGATGTGGGGGAACGAAGCCCTGCTCTTCTCCCCCCTCCTCTCTGCGGCTCCAGCATTGTCACTGTGGGTGCGCCGTGTGCTGTGACTGGCCGGGCAATCATCTGAGACCTGTTGCGTGTCCCAGATGATTGCCGAGAGGGAGGGGGGAAGAGGTGATCTTCCTTCCGATGCCACAGGTGCACCAGGAGGAAGTGGGAGCTGCTCCCCCCCCCCCCCCAAAAATGACATGATAAATGTGGCATGTCAGGGGGTCACCTTCCCTTAAAGCGGATGGAACTCCGCTTTAAAAAAAAAAAAAAAAAAAAAAATCCTTGCAATGGCATAATGTGCTAGTATGCCAAAAAGAGCAAATATCAAAATTGTCTCTTCTTTCCGTTATCTGGGCATAATAATCCAACAACCTCTTTCCTCATACATTAAGAATAATTTGGACCCTCTCATTGGTAAACTCTAAAAGCTTGGTCCAATATTCCCCTGACCTTTTTATTATGTAGGGTGAATATATTGAAAATAATTTTTCTGCCGCACTTCCTCTATGTACTAGGCAATTCCACAGTGGATATACCTTAACACTGCTTTCATGAGATTGACTCTATCCTTGCGTCCTTTATTTGGGGAGGTAGAGCTGTTGGAATCGCTAGGGACACGCTGCAGCTGCCTATTCTGGAAGGGGGCCTTGCAGTCTCCAACGTACAAACCTATGAAATTGCCTCTCAATTGGCTCATGCTCATTGGTGGTTCTATCCTGAAATTAATAATGCAGTCACAGCCCTGGCGGCAGCTATTCTCACATCTTACGAATCCCTACAAAATTAAATTCACCACCAAAACACTATGGGCAGGGAGAGTACAAGCATTTTATCCATGATGCTGCCAACTCTCCAATGTACTTCCATTTGGAGAAGCCCCTGTACACTCCCCCCCAACTCTCCCTTATGGAACAGTCCATGTCTGCTAGGGTTTTTCCAAAGGACAGATGGGGCATTCTGGTTCTGGCATGGGGTGAAATTGACTTTACACTTGTTTTTATCGGATACCTTTTTGCTCCTCTTGAACGATCCTTCTCATTCTAAACTAATTTCTACATATTATTCTTCCCTACTCCCTCTAAATCTGACGGACTTAATCTTACCAAATCCAAATAGCGCTCAGACAAACCCGAACCTTGCGGAGGAAGTCTGGCAGGTAATTCTCCCGCTACAGGTCCACGTGTTTATCTCTTCTAGGGATAAAGTTATCCAGACCAAGTTTCTTTATAGGTCTTATTATACTCTCTATCTCCTTTTCTTGTTTGAAGAGGTTGCCCTCAGCTATCTGTACTAAATTCTCCTCAGCAGATGGCATGTTTTTATCACCTACTATGACAATGCCCACCTATTAGATCATTTTGGTCTGAGATCACCGGCTTCATCAACTCGATTATTCAAATACTTAATATCTGTAATCCCTTAAGGTGCCTATTTGGATATATTGATGATGAATCCCAACCTAAGAATTCCCAAACCTATCACCAGCTCCCCCTACTATAGCTTTCTGGCTTACCCCTATTAATTGGGTGATCCCATTATACAATTTGACATATGAGGCTAGAGGCTGCCCTCGCACATTTCATAAAAGCTTGGATCCATGGGTAAATTATACCAGCACTTTACCACCTGATTATCCGTAACTATGGACTACTTGCAGAGTTCTAAACTTTTTTTATTTTATTTTTATTTATTTTTTCTTCCTCTCTCTGTTGCGTATATATAACGTTCTATTGACAATTTGTATCTTTATGATTATAGATGAGTTTGTGTTGTATACTGTAACTATTTTTTTAATACCTGCTGTAAGTGTATTAAATGGACACTGTTTACATTTATGTTGTGATACCTGGGCAATGTTTGCTCTATTTTATATCTGTCAATTTTATGTAAAATAAAGTTACCCTTTAAAAAAAAAAAAAAAAAAGAGCAAATATCTCCTAAATGGTGCACGTTTAGGAGATATTCGTTTTCTCTACAGGTACGCTTTATTATAAGCTTAACTGTAAAGTAAAAGTAAGTAAAAATTTGTATTAATTGGTCATTAATTACCTAGTGGGGGAACGTCATCTGTCATTACCTGGTGAGGGGAAGGGGGCCATCTGCCATTATGCAACACTCGAAAAAGAACCCTCAAAGTAAAGCCTATATATGCTACTGTAAATTTTAAATAAACTTGAAAAGTTTGTGTATCCTCATCAAATGGCTGAGTGGGGGGGGGGGGGGGGGGGAGAGGATAGGAGTGGGAGCTTTTGGCACAAATCATATATGTGTAACTCAATAATAAAAAACCTGAATTTAGCTCAACCGCCTCCTCGCTTTACGAAACAAAAAACCCACTGTACATCACAATAAGGCAAAAAGTTATGGAAAACTACATACAAAAACACACATATGACAAGACCCATACATTGTTAAAATGTGACCACCTCTACAGTTGTATTGTAGAACCATGAGTGCTGTTGTGTTGTATATAATGTCCTCTATGTTGGCACTGAGCTACTTAAGAGAAGAAACATAGATGGAATCGTACACCCTGGTAGCTGGCAAAATTGTCCTGTGAGGTAAAGGTGTGAAGATGAACCACAGAAAGCATGGATGTTGCACCAACATCTCCAAAAGAACACAGACTGATGACAAATGGTGAAGACAACCAAACGCTGGATTAAATGTTTCATCAAACTCAATGCTTGGTCATCACAGGTTGTGCCATGCTTCAAATCCTCAGGGTGATATTGTGGTCACATCAGAGGTGGTCACATAAATCGCCTGACCGGTTTTACCGGACTTCTCTCGGCTTCTTCAGAGGCTAAATTAAGGTTTTTTTTTTTTATTCTTGAGTTACACGGCCATCTGTCATTACCTGGTGGGGGGGGGGGGGGGGGTCATCTGTCAATACCTGGTGGTGGGGGGAGGTCATCTGTCATTGCCTGGTGGAGGAAAGGGGGTCATCTGTCATTGCCTGGTGGAGGAAAGGGGGTCATCTGTCATTAGCTGGTAGGGAAAAGGGGATCATCTGTTATTACCAGGAGGAGGCAGGAGGACATGTCATTACCAGGAAGGGGGTGGGGTTATTTTTATCACCTTTCCTGCACCTCCACATCACTGCAGCTTGGCCATGAGAGAGGTAACTGGGTGCTGTTTTTAATAATGTATAAAAGAAAGGTGTGGTAACCACTCTTACCAGCCCCCTGCCCAGCACAATACAGTACCCTCCTCCTGCCTTCCTTAGCCCTGCATGTGCACACAAGGTGGGAGCAGACAGGCCACACTCTGAGCTGCCGGGTGAAAGCAGTGGGCTTGTATGTGAATCTAGAAGTCAGAGGGCTGTCTAGCCCAGGTCAGGCCCATTGAGTTTCCTTTTTTACATACAAGCCGACCACTTTCACCCAGCAGCTTAGAGTGTGGCCTGTCTGCTCCCACCTTGTGTGCACATGCAGCCAGAAGCAGGAGAGAGATGAGACCGCTACCAAGCTATGCCTCTGCTGTGAGTTCTAACATTGTCTAAACTGACTAGATGTTGCTTTAATTCCTTTCTAGACTTGCGCACACACAGGAGCAACTGCATTGCTGTTCAAATCACATGTGATTCTTTGCAGTGCAATTTGTGCCAACTTTTTTGTATTGACGTAAATCGCATTGCAAAGTAGCAGTACTCGGTATTGACGAGTACTTGACCTAAAGTATCGGTACTCGTTGCTAAAAAAAAAAAAAGTGGTATCGGCGTAACCCTAGTAAAAATCAGTGGACTTTCGTTTACCTGTCTTTGAGGGAGTTCGGCCGTGGGGAAATTATGTTACCGCTCTCATCCCTCATCCTCCTCCTTACCCCGCTGCTGGGCCAGTAGGAGAGCGCAGCGGCGCCTCGCACATGCACAGTAGAGACGCGGCGTGAAGCCATAATGCTGCATTATCGGGTTTGCTTACTGGCAATGGCGGCAGCAGCACCTAACCAGCCGATGGAAACATCAGCTGCGGTGCCGACATCGATGGACTCCAGGACAGGTAAGTGTCCTATTATTAAAAGTCGGCAGCTGCAGTATGTGTAGTTGCTGGCTTTTAATTTTTGCAGCGGTGGGCAGGACTCTGCTTTAACTAGACTTTAACTGGTGATTACTACATTTCAGTATGTTTATGTACTATTTCATAAGCAACAGGGCTGTCAAACTGGCAGCCTGCAGTCCATCAGTTTTACTTTTAAAGCGAACATGTTGTGGCCTAAAAAGTTAACAAAAGTACTAAAGTTGCTGTGTCTCTATGAAACCCACCTGATCCTTGGCCCATGCTGGGCGTAGAGCCTCAACTACTACCCAAGTCTGGATCGTGTCCTATTTCTGCCTGAGTTGCTAAACGCTAGAACTTCAGTGACTGATAGAGGAATGGGGAAGAGTTGCATCCTATTTTGAGTTTTAAATGTTGTTTGTGTCCCTGTTGGGAAGGATTTTCAGTGAGATGTTAAAGAGTAACTGCAATCTGCTCACATAATTTGTAATAAAAACCTCTTTGCCATTGTGAAGCTTCCCTCCAACCACGTTGCATATTATTTTATATATACTGTGATTCTGTACTTGCCAAATATGCTGCAGAAATCTCCCTCCACTGAGTCTGGCTGCATCCATTTTAACTGTGGGCAGCTGAAGCTGCTGCCTGTTTACTACTTGGATTTACACAGACACACACTTCCAGCTCTGCAGCTCTCATTGGCCCTCTTATGACTCATCCCCCTTCCCGGCAAACTCTCACGAGAGAGCTATGCATGATGTCATAAGCCTAGGCTTTTTACCAGACAAGAAACAGGAAGTGGGCTGTATAAGGTATTTACTGGCAGAAAAAAAATGTTTTACTATCTAAAGTTAAAACAACAAGGGCAGAAGATTTAATGGATGGAAAGATGAAAAAAAAAAATGACTGAAGTTCCGCTTTAAATGATATCCATGTCCACACAGAATATACTTATCTTTTTTTTCTGACAACCCCTCTGTCATAAAATACTTCTGACTGTCATCGGTGATGCACAGAGCTCTGTGTCATAGTGATGCGATTCCCATGTACAAGCACATGAATGACCTCATCATGGCCTGGCCGAACAGTACAAACATGAAGAGAAGACCAGGAGAGAATAGAAGTGCCCCTGCGCTGAGAACGCAGCGCTGGAGGTCTTAATTTGACCGGTATGCCTGTCATTCACTACAGCAATCGAAAGCTTTTAATTTTTTATTTTATTTTTATTTTTTTGCAGTAATGAACTAATTTGTCTTGCATTTTGTAGTCCACAAGTCTGACTGGTTACCAATAAAAAGGAATCAAACTGTGATGCTGTGAATTAGTGTCTCCTAAACTGGAGGCCATGGGTTGGATGTAGTCCTTTTGCTTGCCTTTAACTGATCTTTAGGGTACTATTCCTTCCTCTGGTACAAACAATAGGGGACAATTTCTCACACTGACCCCAGCAATGGGTGACCAATTTCCTTACCGATGCCATCAATGGGGCACTTGTCCTTCCACTGACACCAGTGATGAGCTTTATTTCTCCCACTGATGAGAAAGGGGCAATATTTTTTTCCATGGACACTAAGTATCATTCCTCCCACTGACCAGAATAATGGGGCACTATTCCTCCCAATGACACAAACCATGGGAACGGTTTCCTCCACTGACACCAATGGAGCGTTATTCCTCCTACTACAGGTGCTAGGTCTTTTTGTTTACACCCATTGACTGCTGGGGCATTTTCACGTCCAGCTGCCAATAGTCTGGCCCACTCGAAGTCTGAAGGATCGTAAACCGGTTTAGAACAATTGAGAAACCCTGCTCCTAGATGCAGTAGCAATCCTATTTTTACAAAGTGCGAAGTGCATTTGATTCACAGTGGAACACTGTGAATATAAAGTGACCCGGAGGTTAAATTGTAGGCTGTTCTTCTTAAAGTAAATGTAAAACATCCCATTCAGTTTAAAATCAAAATGAAAGTCAAAACATTTGTTTATACAAATGAAAAAAAAAAAACATTGTTTTACTTTTTTTTTTTTATTTAATTTTTTTTCACCCTTTTTTTTTTTTTATAAAGCCACTTTCAGACTGAGGTGCTTTACGGGTGTTTTAGCGCTAAAAATAGCGATTGCAAAGCGCCTCTCCTCCTTTTTTTTTTTTTTAACAAGAAAAAGCGCCTCTCCTCTTTACAGTGTATAAGCCCGAGGGCTTTCACACCGGAGCGGTGCGCTTGCAGGACGGGAAAAAAAGTCCTACAAGCAGCATCTTTAGGGCAGTTTAGGAGCGGGGAATACACCGCTCCCAAAACACCCCTGCCATTGAAATCAGCGGCTTCAGCAGCTTTGCAGGAGCCTTTAACCCTTTTTCAGCTGCTAGCTAGCGGGGTTAGAAGCTCCTCGCTAGCGGCCGAAAAGTGCTGCTAAAACGATGGTAAAGCATTGCTAAAACTAGCCGCACTTTACTGCTAACTTGGCCGCTGCTTTAAGTGTGAAAGTGGCTTAAGCGATTACATAATCTGTTCTCAGCTGCATAAGGAGCTCAGGGAGCAAGAAGAGGAGAAACGGCAGCACACCGCTCTTCCCATCAGCGTATCGGGACACATCTGATCTTTGGAAGAGAGCAGGCTAAGTTTCCAGCACAGCCAGAGAACTACGTTGTGCTCTTATGCCTTGTGCGGTCAGTTTTTAGGAAAGCAGAGGGACTGGCATCAGGGATGTCACACAAAGGAAGCAAAACAAAGAACAGGATACTATCTCATACAAGTACATGATACAGCAGGCACATATCAGGAATCTGAAGTGTTGGGGTAACATATACTCTTCAAGGTTACTCTGCCTGGAAACTGTAGATTTTTGTAAGGTGGAGTACATACCGGAACAGCGGGTAGACCTTAGAATGGTACCATGGCATTTTTAGGGAACAGTAAACTTTTAGGTAAGCTTCCTGTCCCCTTATACTAGCTGCTTATGTGTTTTTTTGTGGCAAAAGCCCTGCTCTGGATGCATTCTTATTGCATCTTCATTTTTAGTATAGTGTCTCAAAGTGTATATTGGCAATCTAAATATTGAATCCTGTATGCATGAGGAATAAATGTAAATGACATAAATTCATGGCAAATCAAAATACCTTGTTTTAAAATTTTAGATCTAAAATACATTGACTGTAGCAGCTTATTCCTTTTTTTTTATTTATTTTTTAAGCAAGCTTTGGATGTTCTGCAATACCCTTACAGCACAGTGTGTGGAGCTGCCTTATCACTGCAAGATATACCTGAATGTTTAATATGCGATGGAGCACCACTCCTCAGTCTGTACAGGATCAGCTCTGACGTCTTTTCATTCATAGCAAACTCCATAGAGGTTATTAATGTAAACCTTCATTCAGTGGTGCAGAGCTGCGTGTCTTTGTGTGGGTGTATTGGATAGAAAGGAGGAGAGCCTTGGCTTGCAGTGGTTGGAGTCTCAGAGAAGCCCGTATGCTTGTGGAATCTAAATAGGTTCCCTGAGTAATCACTGATTCATTTTTTTTCTTTCCCTTCTGCTTTGAGAATTTTAAGCAGGAATAAAAAAAAAAGGCAGCCTTTGCAATACGTTTAAAGCGCCATTGTGGTAACCTGTGTTTAAGAATGAGATTAGGGTATGAATGTAGTATATAGGGGCGCCTGCTGTAAGCTTGCATTGTATAGATTGTTGGTTGGAAAACAAAGGTTTAGATTCCATTTTTTTTATTTTATATTTTTTTTTTGCTTTTTTCTAGTGTTTTAAAAAAAAATTAAAAAAAGGTTACCAAAACGAATGTAGAGCACATGTGACTAGATAATCAGTGTTGCGAGAACAGGAGCTTCCTACAAACTGCAACCCAGAATGAAGAAAATGGGGGGCTTATTTGTGAATCTGTTCTTTTGCTTCCTAAATTAGATCATTTACATGGGGACATTGTATTCTGACAGCTGCTGTCCGAACGTACTGATCAGTGGCTGCAACATAAGAGGGGGGGATGGCCACACACTGAATTCAGCAGATCCCTGCTGAACCAGACAGATTTCAGTTGGTGTATAGCCAGCTCTATAGGCCCCTATAAGGCCGGCTTCACACTGGGGCGGGGGCAGCGACGGTAAAGCAGCGCTATATTTAGCGCTGCTTTACCGTAGTTTTAGCCACGGTATGCGGCCGCTAGCGGGGTGGTTTTAACCCCCGCTAGCAACCAAAAAAGGGTTAAAACCCCCCCGCAAAGCGCCGCTGCAGCGGTGCTTTGCCGGCGGTATCCCCGCGGTGTCCCATTGATTTCACACTGGAGTAAAGGACCTGCTTTTTTCAGGAGCTATACAGGCGCTATTTTTAGCGCTGTAGCTCCTGAAAAACGCCTCAGTGTGAAAGGGGCCCAACAGTTTCGGATAGGCCTTTTACCAATTTACATGCGGGGGGCTCCTAGCAATTGGCTAATGTAAGCAACAAGGGGCTGACTGCTCCCACAGCTAATCATGGCCACTTCCGTGTAATCGCTTATGGGGTGATTACCTGCGATGATTGGCCCTGGATGCAGATTGACTGATCATTGCAGGTAATTGCTCCATGAGCAGTTTACATAGGAGTGGCTGCAGTTGACTTTGGAAGCCATCGCCCTCCTGTTGCTTTCTATGGGGCTGCTGCCCGCAGCTGGGTCCTCTGCATGTAATCAGTGACTGCCCAATTTGCAAGTGTGAAAAAAGCCTTTTGCAGATTTGCACTACAGAACGTGTTCCATAGGAAACCATGTTAAATGGACTGTAGTGCAAAAAGCACTAAAAATGCATAGGTGTGAATCGGGCCTTAGGCCTGGTTCCCACTGGTGCGACATACACTCTGACTTTGGGAGCACATGTCGCATGATGTGCACAAATCAATGGTTTCCTATGTGAGCCATCTTAACTGGTCCGACACAAGTCGATCCAACTTTAGAAAAGGTTCCTGCACTACTTCAGCCAATTCAATATCATTGAAGGTCAGATCCTCGTCCTAACCATCCGACTTGTGACATCCGACATGGTGATTACAGCAGCAGGAAAAGGAATTTGTCACACTGGGATTGTTTTGATTGGTTAAAGGACAAGTCAGACTATCTCAGTCGGTGCAAAATCTTAGCTTGTTAATTGAAGTCAGATGGCTGTAGGACCGATGTCGCAGGGCAAAGTAGAATGAGTTGTGTCGTGCCAGTTTGAACCCGGCCTTGGGGGCTTTGCGGTTTCATCTAAAAACCCTACATAAACCATAAACTGTTCCTCATCCTTGATTTGTTAAGCTAGCCATACACTGGTAGCTTTTCAAATGAACGTTCACCCTCTTGATGACTTGATAAAAGATTTTGGAGTGAAATGTAATTTCCTGAATGAAAATCACATGCGCTGTTAATGTATTAATTCAAGAATTATTTTTTTTTTTTTCATCCTGCACCTTTTTTAATTTTCTCTTCATTGCAGTCACACAAACAAACTTGATTGAAACAAAGATTGATCTGACCCCTTTAATGATTAGAAAATCAAAGGAACTTTCTTAAAAGAAAAAAATCTCCAAACTAAATTCCACTAGTGTAAGCTCAGGGTTAGAAGGGAAAGTTGGGGGACTTTACCACCGTGTACAGCCAGAAAGAGAACTCCACTATTCCTAGATTCAGTTTTTTTTTTTTAGCTTCCTGTGTCACATCTATGTCATCAGGTGGTTCATTAGACAATGAATCCATGCTATCAGGCTGCAGATTCATAATCAAGTGAACAAGCAGATGACACTAGAAGCTAAATAATTAAATCAGGAAATGGTAGAGTGATTTACTATATTTTATATATTTTTACACAGACAATTGATCTTTAGACTCTGGGAGCTCTAGTCAATGTCTATTACTTTGCTTTATTTTCCCTTGTAGATAAGGTGTCTGTATTTTGATGTGTATAGAGATGCATTAATAAGATCTAAATCGTACTGTCGCCATGGAGGTTCGTTGTCCTGTGGTTCATAGTACTGTCAGTTGGTGTGTGTAGCTGTGTGGTACTAATTCTGCAAATCAGGTTATATGATCCCAAAATGTTGATAAACTATTTCAGCATTTGTCAGGAGTTAGGAAGTTTTAGTCCATCTCTGGAGAGAGAAAAATGCTTCATCATTTCTCAGATGCAGTAAAACAGACAGAAGGATGGCATGTTAAATGAGAAGTATGGCCAAATTTAAATTCTGGGTCACAGGAGGCACTTGCATTTGCTCTCCTGTGACCCAGAATCGTCTGACAGCAGGCACCCCAGAGCCACTACAGGCTCTGTATGGATCCCAACTGTATTGATCCCATCCCTCTCCAGCCTGTTGCTCCAGTGAGTCCTGGAGGAGCAAAGTGGAGAGCAGTGAATGGCAGTTACTGATCTCTGCTCTGAGATCAAGGACCAAGGGTCATGTGATCACTCAGTTCTTTATCTTGGAGCCAACAGGACACAGCAGTAGCATCAAACCGCTTTTTTGCAGTATAGATGTGATGTTTTGTTTTATTATTTTTTTTAAATAACCCAAACTTCTACTTTTTTATAGTCCAACTAAACTTCACATTATTTCAACTAAAAACATTCCAGGTGGCGAGCCATTTCACACTCGCCCTACCTTTTTGCTGTAGCCAGTGGCTGCCTTACTTTCAACTTTGATACTTTTAATGCACACTAGCCATAAAATGGCATTCATAGAGGCCTGATCCTTTTTGCCTCGCCAAGATAGAATGTCTTCATGCTGTAGCCATACTTTATGGCATCTTCTTGTCACATGCTTATCCCAATTGCCTATTTTATGTCCGAGACTGGGAGCAAGAACTGGGACATACTCCCTCCCCAGAGGATTGAAATTAAGTTATGCTCACTTTCAAATTAACACTAGCTTCCCAGTCACAGGAAAGGAACTACAAAACCCTGACCCTCTGGTATTATTGTCCAGCCGTGCTACACAAGATTATACTGTCTATACCTGATCAATGTTGGAGATCTGGTGATCCAGGTGGTATGCATCTCCATGTGTGGTGGTCCTGTTGTAAAATTAAACCATTTTGGATGACTGTCGTTTGAGTGAGCCACCTTTTTTTATTAGGGGAAGGTCTTAGGCAGCGACACCGGAAGTAGCCCTGTTTTCTATGTTCCCCCGGCTGCATCAAACACATTAAAATAATCTGTTCTGATTCTTAATTATGGTGAGCTGTGCTCTGATTCCTAAACATTGGAAGTACCCCATGAGTCCTACTGTCTGGGAATGGATCGCTGAACTACATAATGCGCATGTAGGAGCTACTGGCCACAGCCATCAAAACTTTACTAAGTTTAAGGACTTGTGGTTTTCTTGGATCGTGTTTTTTGATTCTCCTTAACGTTTGCCCTTCCTACGTAATTGGGCAATTATTGTATCCTTTTGGGTTTCTCTTTCCCTCTTCTATGCTTGTCTAGGCTACATCGTACTGACACTACTTATTTTCTGAAGAATCTGTTGCTTTGTATAGTTCTCACTAAGCTTGGCCTAGCTTAGGGCTTGGCCTCCTTCCTCTTTTCTTTACCCCCAGCAGCATGGCCAAGCAAGCCGGAGCACACAGCCAGTGGAAGTTTTATACGGCTTTTTCAGAATTCCTCATTGTGATGTTAGCCACCTTTTAGGGCACTTTCACTCTGGGCAGCGCTGGGCGTTGGCAGGAAAGGGTCACCATTTTTAGCGGCACTTTTCGTCCGCTAGCGTGGGTTAAAAGCACCCCGCTATCGGACGAAAAAAGGTTTCAAAGCGCCGCTGCCCATTGATTTCAATGGGCAGGGGCGCTTTAGGAGTGGTGTATACACCGCTCCTAAAGCGCCTCAAAGAAGCTGCTTGCAGGTCTTATTTGAGCATCCTGCCAGCGCACCGCTACAGTGTGAAAGCCCTACAGGTGCTATTTTTAGCGCTATAGCACCTGTAAAGCGCCTCAGTGTGAAGGTAGCCTTACTGATGACAATCATAATTTTGTGCATTGTTGACAGTGCTGTATTTCATTGCTTTCTCCTTGCCTGTGTGCCACACTTTTCAATACATTTTATTTTTTAAACATTCCAGGTGGACAGTGCTAATACTGATAACATTTTTGGTGATTTTTCTGCTGACATAATTTGTTCTGTGGGTGGTCCTGTTGGCACTGCCCAGCTGAACAAAAGTATTTTTTATTTTTTTTGTCAAAGGAGTCGAGTGCCAAATTCCCAGCCGATTAGTGCCTGCATCCAATCAGACCCTGTTCAGTTCTTCTGACAGCTAAGGCCAGAACTATCCAATCAGCAGGGAGCATGAGTGCTGATTGGAGAGCTCTAGCTCTGAATCAGTGGGTGGTTTGCTGAGCCTTCATAGAGAGAAACTGCTTTCACACAGAGCAAGGATCCTTCTTAACAGCATGCTGTCTAGGCACAGGCTTTTCTACTCAAGCTGTGGATCCTTTCTAAAGAAAACAGACTGTAAAGACTTTTCACACCCTCAGTTTGGTTACACCTAAAATCATATTGACCTGGTTAAAACCAAAGGGTTTTAAGCCTCAGTGTGTAAATTGGGGAAAACTGAAAGTAACTTGCATGTATAGTGTGGAAAGTGGTCTGTTTTCAACCAATGTTTCAAACTTTAACTTGAAACTGTGCACCTTTTAGCTCCCTTCTTTACTGCATTACTTTGAGTACATTGAGCACTGCTCAGTGCAGTGCTCTAATGGAACTACTGTGTGTCATTAATGGTGTTCCCAATACAGATCTGCACATTATGGAGCTAGTACAATGACAGCTGGGGAACAGTAGTTGCATGTATTAGGATGAATGATAGTAGTGGCAGGACAGTTACTAGTAAGGCTCCATTCACACCATGGCTTTCCGGATTGCAGGACACACTTGCGATCCCCGTTACTTTCAATGACACCCAAAATGCAGTGCATCATATCCACCCACGATCCAGAACGCCGTGGTGTGAACGGAGCCTTAAGACACAATGTACCTCTTTAAAATGAATATTGGCTTCACAATAATACCTTTTTAGTTAGCCTTCAGTTATGCTTTGTTGCCTAGCTCAGTGAGTAATGTCAACCCCCGCTGTAGGCGGCGTTCATAGCTGCATGTTATAGGTGTGTCATGGGTGCACTGTGTTGAAAAGAGGACTGTTTTTTTCCATCTATGATGAGATTTCCCACACAACCTCTTGCATATAGTTCAGTGGAAATGCACCGAAAAATCCACAACATGCCTGTATCCCATCGGAATTATGAACAGGTCCTTTAGATGTTAGAAATTTAATAGTGGGTTGTTCAGAAAAGTAGTAATCTGACAGGATTTTTTTTCCTGTTCTGTATTTACTGCAGAGTAGGTTATTGAAAATGGATATAGGATCCTCCCTTTTTTTTATTTTTTTACTAATAAAAAAAAATCAAATTTTAGTGCTGCATAATATTTTGTTTACAGGACATACAAGTTTGTGGCCTCTCTCCAATTCTGCATCAAGCAGTGTATTAGTAATATATGATGGTGGCCAGACTTGTGATGTAATTTACCAGACTAAACAGCGTGTGGATCGCAAAATAAGATTTACTATAAACCAAATCACTAGAAAATATTGACAAACGCGTGCCACACGAGGGCTGCCTGTGCTGATCATGATTGCCAACTGCCGTGTGCAGCTTGCTGCACAGCGTGCATTGACTGCTCCTTTTTGTAAGATCTGCTTACTGATCTGTATTGTAAGGTCTCGGATCCAGCTAAATTTTCAAAATATTTTCAAGTTTACTGTCATTAATTTTTTTAGAGCATTTACCATAACTGCTTTTTCAGATGTTCAATATCCCAACTATGCTTTTGATTAATTATTCATACTCCTTTCTTTTCCCCTAGGAATGTTGGAATATGACCCAACCAAGAGGTTTTCAATACAGCAGATTCGTCGTCACAAGTGGGTTCAATTTCTTGCTGTCAGTAGAACTATAGCGCCTCATTCTTACAGAAATGTTTGGTCTGAGTCAGTGGATGATGGACGTGTGTGACTACTGAACATAGAATGGTTAAGGGGGAATACCTGGCTTGCATTTTATAAAACTCTTTAGCTTCTCCTGCTAACTACTGTACACAGTGATAAACATGCATGAAGCATGAACTCAGAAATGCATTACTATTTCTATTTTCGTTTGGTTTCTTTAAGCCTCCCTGATTCCTGCTTATGTCCTTTCACCATGTCATTGTTTTTACATCATTCATTCATGTTTTCCTTCCTTTGCCTCTTCTTCTTCTTCTTCTTCTTCTTCTTCTTCTTCTTCTTCTTCTTCTTCTTCTTCTTCTTCTTCTTCTTCTTCTTCTTCTTCTTCTTCTTCTTCTTCTTCTTCTTCTTCTTCTTCTTCTTCTTCTTCTTCTTCTTCTTCTTCTTCTTCTCTTCTTCTTCTTCTTCTTCTTCTTCTTCTTCTTCTTCTTCTTCTTCTTCTTCTTCTTCTTCTTCTTTTTTTTTTTTCTTCTTCTTTTCTTTTTCTTCTTTTCTTTTTCTTTTTTTTTTTTTTTTTTTTTTTTTCTTTTTTTTTTTTTTTTTTTTAAACCTGTTTTTATGTCATGAGTAGCATAAGAGTGAAGATTAGCGAAATGATGTTGGGACAGGTAAGTATAAATAGTCTTAATTTGCAGGATCCCCTTTTCTTCTTTTTTTTTTTTTTTATTGGTGAAAGATTATTTTTAAACTGCTGTGGTTCCTTTTAAGATTCTGGTTAATTCTTGATATTTGAGTGATGGGTTACGTAAAAGGGTCAGATTGAAAGAAAAGTATGGCCAAAGCTTTTTTTGGCCCTACTTCTATGGATCAGAGGAGCGAAGATTGTTCTGTCGACTTGCGTCACTCAGCCAGTATAGATCCTGGATCGATCCCGACTTTACATTCGGGATCCACACAGAAGACTGGGAGACTGAGCCAGGTGCTCCTGCCCCTTGCACAGCCAGTCCTCCAGTGAGCACTGTGGTGGCTCTCTGCTCAGAGTGGAGGGGAGAACTTGAGCACTAAGTTCTCAGTGCAGAGGCCCTAGGTGAGCAAGTTTTTTTTTTTTTTTTTTTTTTTTTTTTTTCGTTTTTTGAAACCCGAACTTCTTATTTAAAGTTAAACCATACCTACCCCAGCACATTTGGAAAGATACTTCATTTTAATTTTGTTTGTACCAAAACTTATCGGCATTGCAAGATATTGACATCTGACCTTTTACTCCCTTGGTACCTTTTGGGAGGACAGTGAAAGCAATTAGTTTGTGCACACACACACTTAAGCCTACACATGGGCTGAATATCTACCAGTATCAGCCAGTTCAACAGAAACCAGCCAACATTCAGCCAGTGTGTACAGCAGCTAGTCCGACAGAAGCTGGCCTAACGTCCAGCTTCTGTCAAACGGGCATGCTGGAAACCAGCAACTGATTGGCATCCATTCAGCACTCCATTCAGCCAATGGCTGTGAGTGCTGACCAGTGTGTTCTGGTGAGGGGGAGTACCCCTGTCAGAACACAATGGCTCAGAGGGGAGATTGCTTTACTAACATTGCAAAGTTAGTACAACGAGCCCCTCAGGTCTTTTTTCGTTCAGCCTGTTGGATTGAACATCAATACAAATCTGCCTGTGTGTACCAGGCATTAGGGCCTGTGTCCACAAGCTTTGGGCTTGTGTTGATGGTATCAATTTTAGACATTTCTGAGATCATTCAGATATCATTATCGGGTGCATTTGATCTTCTTGTAAACCTACATTTGACCTGTCTCAAGCGAGTGTTGCATTTTTATAGACTTGTATAAGTATGTAGAACCCGTTTAAAGCAAATAAACACCTTTCAGCAATAAACAGCGATATTTGGACATAATGAGGATTTTTGAACAATATGAACAAACATACTGTGCATGAACAACTGCATTGGGAGAACAGCGGCTCAGGAGCATAGTAGGTTGGAATTTTTGTATTTTCCAATTTACTGTTCGTGTCTGTTTATACCATTTTTTTTTTTTTTAGTTCCGCTTTAAATGCATAAAATATGGCAGGGATGGTGTTAGGTTAGGTCTGTAAGATTTACTTCTGCATTCAAAAGCTGATTGAAAAAGGTAGAAATTCCAACTTGTCTTGTGTATAGTCATTGGACAGTTGGACTTTCAGACTTTAATACTTATCTGAACAAATATTGATCTGCAGAACTCGCTGCACTCTACATAAGGTATTTATGTACAGATTAGGTTGGCAAGTGTGTAATTTTTTATTTTTATTTATTTTTTATTTAACTTCATTTCAGTCCCATGTGACAATGGCCTAATTAAGTCTTCTACCTACTCTCTCCTCCTCAGCTTCTCTATGGAATAAGCACATATCGCCTTTTCTTCTACTTGATTTGGTTCTCTCCATCTCTTTTTGCCTTTTTTCTGAATCTCTCCTTTATTTTTCTATCTGCTGAAACCTTCACCCTCCCTCCTATTGCTTTCACCCCCCTTTAGTGACAGGGTGCTTAGAAGATACTTTGTGACTCATCTACTGAGCGTGGAAAGATGTGCAGAGTAACAGCAGCAAACCCCCCCCCCCCCTCCATCCTCAGCTGGTTGCCACGGCAACTGGGTCACCTCTCTGCGTGCTGCACGTCGTCAGAGGGAAAAGAACCAGGAACAAGGCATGGGAGTTTCTAGATCAGCTCTCAGGAGCAGGGCATTCCAATATTTCACAGCTTCTGCTTTGTCAACAACATTTCTGTATGATTTTGTGTATTGTCCACTAGGCATAAGATTGCCAACTAGGTCAGCATTCAGCAAGGGAAGGGCAAAGTATATGATGGTTTAGGCAGACACTAGAAATGGTAAATTGCGTGGATGTAAGCAATCTGTGCGTATAAGAAAAATTAGAAGGTAATAAACATTAGATGTGGACAGACAGCAAAAGATGGGTGACTTAAAAGACAAATGAATGCAAAAGACAGTACTTATGTTGGAATGAGAATACGAGTAGAGTTTGGCACTTGTAGATAGTGCTGCATCCTGAGCATCATTCATGTATTAATAATAGTAACTAGTGCCTACTCGTGTATAGCGTGGGGTGTCTGCCTTACCCATTTTTACAGTGTATTCATATGAACATATTTTATGATCTCATATTATTAACATTGCAGCTGGTTCCGAAAGAAGCATCCACAGATGGATCCTCCGGTACCCATTCCCCCTAGTTCAGAAACCAAGGACCGTTGGAGGAGTCTGACAGTTGTGCCTTACCTGGAGGATCTGCACGGGTATAGTGAAGATGAGGACCTCTGTGACTTGGAGGACGAAATCATCTACACACAAGATTTCACAGTTCCAGGTAAAGCGGGCTTCCACTTAACCCTGGACACCAGCACTAATAGAGATTGTAGTTGGGGTTCTTCTGGAAGCCGGTATTTTTCAGAAGATTTTCCAGATAGTTTGAATGGTAATTAAAATTCTCTCTCAAGAGGGACAAGATCATACGGTAGTTGTACATTTAGGTTCTTCAAAGGACTACAATGTTTAGGGTCTGTAGTTTTTCACGCTGTTGCCAGGATTTATGTAGTGTTGTATTTATTATGCAACGTCAGCTAAGCTTTGGTTTGCGTTTACATTTTTGGATAGAGCATAAAAGTTCTACAAGCCCTTTTAGGTTTTTACTGCTGCCAAAAGTGCTGAGAGATGTTTCCTCACCAGACAGGAAGCGTGGAGAAGTGTGCAACAGGGGCATAAGCAGCAATAAAAAGCTGACGGGTTCTAGCTTTCTTCAGTGCTATTTAAGGAAAACTTAATTTTTAGTTGTGTGTTTTATGGTTTGATATTTTTTTCCTGCATCAATTTGTCATGTGACAGTGATGGGCATCTCCCCAATGGAGTTGTTGATGGCCTTAAAACACAATAGGGTTTTTCATTCTTCCTTGCTCCATTTAAAATTGACAGAGGTTTGACTAGCCTTGCAGTTTAAAGCTGAAGTTTAGTTAAAATGTTTTTTGATACAGCAGCAGGCACATACTGTAACTTACCTGTAATGAAATATGTCCCACATCCTGCAGATTGATGCCCAGTCCTCTTCACAGCACTGTACATTCCTGACACTGCAGGGGACAGTACATTGAAGAAGGTCCCTCCCCCCCCTCCCCTCCCCTCCATCCCCTCCATCTTCTGCCCTCTCCTCCAAAGCAGTGCCAAATGTATTTCTTTAAGGAATAACAAGAGAAAGTAAATGCAGGAAAAACTATAAAAAGGCTAGAGAAAGACCCTTTTTTTTTTTTTTTTTTTTTTTTTTGGGAAAATTTCTAACAGTCAACACTGAAAATTCATTTAGATAAATGTTCATGAAAATAAGAAATCCACAGTTGTTTATGCAGCATTGACTTTAACAGTAAAGGGTTTGGATTGTTTGACAGGAAAAAATATTTTTAGGCAAGTACAAACATGGACACCCTCACTAGCCATTTTCCTTTCCATTGTTTATTGAAAGCCATAACTCGGTTTATTGAGATGTGAAACCAAAAATGCAATCGTTGTAAAAAAAATAGAGGATTTTTTTATGTTTATTCAAGATTAGTGCTTCCCATTTTCTGGAGAATGCCAACCAATCGACATTCAGGATAATGGATCCCATCCCATATAGACGGATCATGTCCCCTCTCTTAACAAGTTATTTTTTTTCTCCTTCCCAGGGCAGGTGCCTGAAGAGGAAATGTTTGCACAGACACAGGGCAGTGCTACTACCAAACAACTGTGTATGAATGGCACAGAGAATCAACTCAAGACAGAAAGAAGAGTTAGTTCTGCATCCCAGCGCAAGGCCAGCACATCAGGGGGCAAAGTACGCAAGCTGTCGGCCTGCAAGCAACAGTGACCTGAAAGTCTTCTCTACAAGGTAGTTTTAAAACGACCTTCAGGAATATGAGCGTGAATGATCTGCGCCATAAAATAGATTCTCACCCCAGGTTTATCTGAAGGCAATCCCTGCAAATAATATGAATATGTAACAAAAATAATTATCCAAAACTGTATCCTATAATATACTGAATGTATACAGCGATCACCCATGACATTATGGCCACTGACCGGTAAAGTGAATAACAATGTTTATCTTGTTACAATGGGTAGACAACTGGGTCAGAGCACTCAAAATCTGCAGCTCTTGTGCGATATCCCTGTCTGCAGTGGTCAGGACCTACAAAAATCGTTCCAAGAACAAAAAACATTAACTGGGTCATGGCTGACCAAGGCTCATTGATGCACATGGAGAGCTAAGGGTGGCCCATGCAATCTGATTCAATAGAAGAGCTACTGTAGCTCAAATTGCTGATAAAGTGAATGCTTGTCCTCTATAGTTGTCAAAACGCACAGTGCATCACAGTTTGTGTATGGGGCTGCATAGCCGCAGAGTGGTCAGCGTGCCCATGATCCGGGTCCACAAGCAAAATCGCAATGAACATTAGAACTGGACCGTGGAGCAATGGAAGAAGGTGGATTGGTCTGATAAATTCTAGAATAGTCTGAGAAACGTAACAGTTTGAGGTGATGGCCTCCATGTTCTCTAGATCTGAATCCAATCAAGCATCTGTGGGATGCGCTGGAATAAATGGTCCGATCCATGGAGGCCCCACCTTACAAAATGTACTGGACTTAAAACATCTGCTACTGATGGCTTGCTGCCACATACCACAGCATACCTTCAGAGATCTGGTGGAGTCCATGCCTCGATCGGTTATGGTCGTTTGTCATAATGTTATGGCTAATCTGTGTATATCTCTGTCTATATTGAGAGCGAGAGAAGATATTGCATGTTGCTTCCTAGTGGTAAGGAGGAAAACATGGTGTATTTAATTCACCATGTGAAGCTCTAACCAACTGCCAGCTGATTTTTACAAGAAGGGAAAATGCCCTGATGGATGGTTTTTACTTTTAGCCTAGAGTCACACCGCAGGGAAGCACATATGATTTGGCTAGGAATTGCACCACATTACTGTTAAAATCGCATGCAATTATTTGCTGTGCAATTTGAGCCCATTCATTTTGTATGACTCAAATTGCACCACACTCGCATGAAAAAGATGCATGCACCTTTTTTTTGCCGCAGTGGAATTGGATTGCATGGATGTTTACACCCATGCAATCCGATTCAGCCAATCACACTGCGTTTTGCAAATCGTATTTGGTGTGTTGTTAACTTAACATTGACACCTGCAGCTGTTTGCATGAACAGAGTGTAATTGTGATGTGGTGCAGGAAATGCACAGCAATCTCTGCAAATCCTGCACTGCATCAGTGTGAACCGAGACTCAAAGTGAAGTGTTGATCATTCCTTTAGGGCAGGGATATGCAATTAGCGGACCTCCAGCTGGTGCAGAACTACAAGTCCCTGAGGCATAGCAAGACTCTGACAGCCACAAGCATGACACCCAGAGGCATGATGGGAGTTGTAGTTTTGCAACAGCTGGAGGTCCGCTAATTGCATATCCCTGCTTTATGGGCTTGTCCGCATAAGACATGAACAACGCAGATTCCCCGCAAAATCACTTTTATTCCCCCTCCCACTGCGCTCCAGTGCCCCCCGCCACTTACCGGAGGCGATGGGGGTCTTCTCCTGTGTTGGGTATGGAGCTGGTTGAGGGGAAGATGGCCCCCACCCGGTTCCATACCATTGCAGGGTGAAAGTGACATCAAAACGTCACTTCTTCCCATAGCTCTTAAAGCAACATTTTTATTTTTTTCAAACCTTTTTTTTATTTTTTTTTATTGCATTTTAGTGTAAATATGAGATCCGAGGTCTTTTTGACCCCATATATCCTATTTAAGAGTTCCTGTCACCTTTCACAATATAAAAAAAAAATTGGGCTAACTTTACTGTCTTATTTTTTAATTTAAAAAAAGTGTGACAGAAAGTATTGCAACGACAGCCATTTTTTTTCTCTAGGGTGTTATATATATATATATATATATATATATATATATATATATATATGTGTGTGGGGGCTCTAAGTAATTTTCTAGCAAAAAAAAAATGATCTTAACTTGTAAACAACAAGTTTGAAAAAATAGGCCCGGTCTTAAAGTGGTTACGTTTTAACAAGGCAGTGGTAAATGGTAATTTCGGCCATGCCGAAATTGGAGGTCATGGATACAACACTGTTAATCTTTGTTTGAATATTGTACTAAAATTCTGTATTAGGGAAACGATTTATTATGTATGATGCATTCTAAAATTGTCAGAGTGCAAATCATTTGCTATGTTTCTGCCATCGTTTGCTCATATTCCAGTTTGGCAGCGAATGCAGTCCTTTCTGATGAGCTATGGGTTAAAATGTAGTGGGTAATAGCACCTCCTTGCCTGCTTCAGTAAAGAGATTCATGGTGTGGGGGAGGGTCTGATTGTGTGCCCCAACACAGAGACAGCATGTGGGCGGCAGGGGGATCGAGAGGCATCAGCAGAGATAATGAGCTCTGAATAAAGAGGTGTCTTCATTCACATCCTGCAGGGAATGAGTCATAGCTTTTGCCAATGACAGCAGGTCTTTTCTGACGTTGATTCTTCTCCATCCACAGTTTCTCTGACTCTCTGCATATACACTTCCATTTCATGAGATTTTCTCTTCTCTCCCATCTCAGTGTTTCGTTATATATAATGCTACGTTGTGACTCAAGTCCTAGAGTTGTTTACTTCCCACTTTTGCATTCTCATTTTTTTTTTTTCTACATAAAATCACGGTTTTAGGAATTATCTGGACAAACATGTTAAATCTGGTTGTGACTTGAAAGAAATACCGCCGATTTGCCTTCCACTTCAGCAGGAAAATAGAATTTGTTGTCTTTTGAGACATATATAATGGTTGATTTTGTGTTTCTTAAACTTGGTATTTAAATCTCAAGTCCGATAAAAAAAAATTTTTCCCCAATGCAGTGGGACTGTACCCGCACTGCATGAGTAACAGCGTGTTTTGTCTAGGGGTGAAAGCAGAGCCTATACTCAACCGATCCTTCAATTCTCTGTAAAACAACGTTCTCCCATGCCTGGAGGTGGACTGTTCCTGATGTCTTCACGTCCAGTGCCGATCGCTAGGCCGGGGGGGGGGGGGCACAGGGGCTGGTCTTGCACTGGGAGGATTAATTGAGTATATCTTGGCTCTCCAAACCCCTAGACAAAAATGAGTAGTTACCCCATGCAGTTCAGGCACTACATGGAAGAAGAAAAAATTGCCCAGAGTTCAGCTTTAAAGGCTAACTTTACCTTTTTCCAGAAAACTGTCTGTCAGCCTTTCTCAACCTTTTCAACACAGAGGAACCCTTGAAATAGTTCTCCAGTCTCGGGGAACCCCTGCTAAAAATTAGAAATCTACAACTCATGATACATTAGTGTGATGGTCAGTGGGAAGAATGGTCCTTACACTTGTGGTCATTGGGAAGAATTACATCTTTACAGATAGCTAAAAAGATCAATGGTGTCGGTGGGAACTTATCCGAGGGGCAGAAATGGCCCAATGCTGAAGGAACCCCTAGCAACCTCTGGAGGAACCCTGGTTGAGAATTGCTGGTCTATGTAGTCAAGTTAAAAAACTGTGCAGATTTGTAAAATGTGGGTTAATATTGTCTTACCTGTAGGTATGTGTTCCTGCTTTGTTGGAAGCTGTCGGATGGTCACAGCAATACAGGAGTGAAAACCAACAGTTTTGAAATCTTGGCAACAAGGCAAAGACATGAGGATTGAAAATTGGGAGTTTTTCAACCAGGCTTATATGGCCTACAGATATGACAATAAAATCAATGACCATTTTACACGTTTTATGTATGACAGCCTCAGCCTGGTTTCCAACCAGGCCATGCCCCCAACGTGTTTTACTCCACCCATTGAATTTAGTCAAGGGGAAATTACTAAGCTCCGTGGGCAGAGTGAAACTCATTGGGTGAGTGGCCTGGTTGGAGACCGGGCTGAGGCTATCATGCACCTTCTTTTGCATCCAATGTCTGTCTAGAGTTGGGACAAGCTCTGTCCTTGTCTGCACACCAAGCGGCTGCTACATAACAGGACCTGGTGGAGTCTTGAGCTGCACCTGTAAATTTATTTTGAGCCACTCCAAAATGGGTATTTTCATACCTCCATAACAAAATAAATGGAAAACCTAGCTGGGAGAGTTGGTACCGAGTGTAATTGGCACAACAGATGTGTAGAGCTAGGAACTCAAGTACAGAGATTACATCACTGAAGTCCCTAAAAAGACTTAAACAACTTGCCTCTCCACAACTATAAGTTTAGGCAAACTACATTTTAGGCCTTTTGAACTGGGCTATTCCGCAGTAATGAGTCCGTCCCAGCACTGTGCCCAAGAGGGACAGTGCAGCGTCTAGCTCCACCACGGGCAGCTTGTCAAAGTCTATGGCAGTGCTAAATGCTGTACTGAGTGGTACTAGTGTTTAGGACCCTGTGTCTTCAGGACAAAGTTTAGAAATGCAGAAGACCTGTGTTCCAGAACCTTGTCCCTGAATGCACAGGGCTCTTAACACTGGTACAACTCCGTAGAGCGTTCACCGTTTTCAACAGCTGCCTGAAGTGGGGGGATGCTGCACTGTCTCTCCTATGTGCGTTGCGTGTGCATGGGGCCTTAGTATTCATTTCAGCCTATCTTCCAGCTAATGCAGTAATATTTCCTCAACAGGTCAGGTGGAAGACTACTATGCATTTTAGTTAGTTACTTGTCTTCCTGTTGCCAAGGATACATGGAGTTTAACAAACACTCCTCCTCCATAGAGATGCCTATTGACTAGGTGCATATATTGGGTTCCGCCTCCTTAGCAGTCCATGTACATTACCTAACTCAGGGGTCTCAAACTGACGGCCCTCCAGTTGTGGTGAAACTACAAGTCGCATGAGGCATTGCAAGGCTGACAGTTACAAGCATGACTCCCACAAGCTGAGGCATGATGGGACTTGTAGTTTTGCAACAGCTGGAGGGCCACCAGTTTGAGACCCCTGACCTAACTGAACCAAAGCCTAATCGGATTTGTGTAAAACGTGTCTAATAAATGAAAACTCTATTTGCGAAGACCTTGTGAGTGCTAGTAACCAGGATCATTGCGTGTTTAACTGTTGATGGTACATGTTACAGTAAGAGGATGCCAATATGCAGCAGCATGAACTGCTAGCTTTTCTGCTGCTGTTAATGACTTTCTAAAGCCGTATTAAAAGCAAAAAACTAAAATGTAATTATCGCAGCTTATCAGTCCTTAAATGTAATGGCTGCATTAGTTTACCTTTTTGGACCCCTTTATCACATGGTAATCCAGCTAGTACCACACACCTCAGGGGAGATGTACTTTAAAAAAAAAAAATAAATAGTTGGTGCAGCTGAGCATAGTAGCCAATCGACTTCTAGGTTTGATTGTCGAAGCTTAAAAGAGAAGTATGGGAGTGTGGTGTGTGTGTTTTTTTTTTTTATCGTACACCACGGGCAGCTTGTCAGTCTATGGCAGTTCTAAATGCTGTACTGAGTGGTACTAGGAGGATGCAACATCCGCCCCCCGCTGGGTCGAAGACTGAGAACCAAGCGATCAAACACTGCTGATCGCTCGGTTCTCAGAGCTCCCTGAGTATGGAGCTGGTGACTGCTCTGCCCCCCCCCACCCCACGCTCACTGGAGCGCTGGGCTATGGAGAGGGTGGGAATGGCCAGATCAGGCATGTGGGCGGATCCCGACCATATGGTCACGGTCTTTCCCGAGACTGGACCTGCTCTGTGACATCAATCGACAGTGGGCTTTCGTCCGCTCTCTGCTGAAAACTGGAGTGCAGAACAAACTGCACATCTGTGATCCACAGTAGAAGTACAGCCAAATGAGCTTTGGCTGTACTTCACCTTTAAACTAACAAGCTGAATTTAGAAGCCGATTGGTTACTATGAACAGCAGCACCAAATTCTGTGTGTACCAGTTTTAGTGAATCTCCCCCTTTCTTTCTTAGGCCCCTTTCACACGGGGCTGTCCATGTACGGACTCCGTTTGCTCAGCAGGGGATCGCTCAGTTTATTCCTGCTAAGCAAGCGGATGACAGGTCAGTCTCTGCTCACTGTGCAGTGACGGATCTGTCAGAGCTTCGCTCTCCTCTATGGGGGATTGGATGAAACGGGGACCGCCTGTCCGTTTTAATCCGATCCGCCAGACGTATGGAAAATAGGGTTTCCATCCATCTGGGTTTAGCGGATATGTCACAGCTGACATCCGTCGCTCCATAGACCTGCACGGAGCGTCCATTCAGGTCTGCCTAACAAACTGACAGGCTGACCTGAACGGTCCGCCTGTGTTAAAGGGGCCTTGGGGTGTCTCCACTCTGGATGGAGGAGCAACAGAGACACCTCTGGGTGGAGAGTAATGTTAAATGGTCTTGACTGACAAATTAAAGCGTAACTCCAGCTAACACTTTTTAAGCAGTTACAGCATATTTTTTTTTCTTTTTTTGATCATTGTAGGAATTCCAATTTTGCTGGACAGCTAGGTTTGCTATAGGAAGTTGAAAATTAACAGACTTACTGGCTGGATCATCAGCTAAAAAATAAAGGAAAAAGTATAAAAAAATAAAATAAAATTCTTGCAGCCACCACATCTAAGTATTGGCAAGCTGCAATATAATTAATTTTGGCTTTGGGGTTTAACCGCACATTTCATCAGACTAAATCTGTTCACAAAAACTCAGTATTCAGTGATGTTTTTTTGTGACTTTGTAAGCCATGTCTTATTGTGATTTTTTTTTTTTTTTTTTTCTTTTATTAAACCCATTAATTTTAAGCAATCTCTCTTAGTCATGCTACATGTTTTGAATTGCAAAATTTATACTGTTAGGGTTTTTTTTTTTTTTTTATTGTAATTTTAGAAATTTGATTTAAACATCTGAGACAAATTTAACATTTAGCTGATATCCCTCTGCATTGATTGTTCTCAAGCCTTCAAAACCCTTTTTTAAACATGTAGAAGATGTAGTGTTAGAGATGCTTTTGCTTTGTATCTAGACCGGAGAGCTGACCTTTCCTTGTACAGTCATGTCATGTCATGTTATCTTATATGGCCAAATTCTGGGACTGGCCCCACTATGTAGTACACACTGCTGGAAGAGTAATGAATTTGGGGACCAGAGGAGGTCTGTGGTCCATATGTCACTGACACAAGGTTTAAGAAAAACAGCTTTGAATTATTTAATTCTCTATTTTTATTGTGGCTTCATAAAAATATGTTGTACACATGTCTTGTAAACAATAACACTAAAGTAGTCTTTGTTTTTTCTTTTCCTAGTGACCCAGTCCTGCAGGCTCCTCCCCGGCTCAGTTCTGCGAGATTCTGCCCAACAGACGCTACAGCCGAATTGCTGCAGTAAAGGGAACTGCCCTTTTAATTGTTTTGCCCCATCCTCCTCTGGACCTCTAGGACTTGCGCAGTGTCCAGCATCTGCTGCACTTTATGACTTGAACTTAATTCTGGCTCCACTTCATTGTCTGGCTGTATACTACATGTAATATTCTTAAGAGGTGGAGGTCCCATCATCAGCCCTATCTGAGCCCTCATACACAATGAAATGCAAAGTGGGAAGGGAAAAGGAGCGCAGAACTCCTCCAACCAAACCCAGCTGTTGTGTGTGTGCATCCGGAGAAAAGAAGCCGTGTGTTGATGATCACAGGTTGTTTGTTTTCTCCTTAGTTATTAAACGTTTATTTGGTTTCCACTAGATTGGTTTCTGAGCATTGGCTTAATCTCCATACGCTGACAGGGCAGTGCTTTTTGGCAGCTGTTAAATATCATGTATATATGTGGTCTGTTGTAAATGTAAAAATGAAGTTGAAAAATTATATGGAAACATTCGCATTTTTTCTCATAAATATACTTGCTCCCCCCCTTACATACACACAGTGTACACTCAGACTCTGACAATTACAATATGCGGTCTTCTTTTAATAAGGGAAAATGCAGAGCAGTATTGGGGAGAGCACAAGTAACTCCTGGCCGTCACGTGCTACAGTGAAATACAAGAGCACAAAGGCTCTATCTCCCAGGAACAAAGCATCTTTCTTAAATAAATAATTTAAATAAATAGATAAACATCACACACTGGTAATAGACCCTACCCCAAACATCCCTTGTGCCTGTAAGTCCTGTTTTGGATGGGGAGCCTTAGATCTGCAGCAGCAGCCACATTGAAAGCCAGTGGATCCACACTTTGCCCCCTTTCCCCCCTGATGCAAAGTTGCCAAGGGCCTTCAGGAAGAAACTTTTTATATTGCTTGGAAGATAATTGTACAGGTATTGTGAATAATGCAGTGTGTATGTCCATGCTGTATGTTGGAGTGTGGTGTATAAGTGTTGCATGTATTTACAGTCATGCATGTGTTCGTATGGCACATAAAGTGGCAGTGGGTAAAATAACAGTGTGCCACAGTGGGTATTTGGCACTGTGCTATCCAGGAACAGTGGGTTGCACATCTGCTCAGTCTTTAATTCCCACCTAACTGTCCTAGATAACTGCTGGAGACTTGATGTTGCTACTACACAGGACTGTGGTCGGGTGAGATATGTGCCACTGTGCAGAGCCTCTCAGGGCTGCGTGCTGTCCTCTGCACAAATGGATACAATCTTTCCTCCAGCCCTGCTCCAATCTTATCCAGCAGCTCTGTTGTTTGAGGGCCATAACCATAGTCTTGATCTGGGTTCTCTGTTGGAGGTCTAGGCTCCTCAGGAGCAGGCCCATGTTCATATGGTTCTTCTTCAATGGCCTGAATTTTGTCTTCAGGTGTTAATGAAGCTGGGCTAAGTGGACAGCTGTCTGCTCCTTCCTCATCTGTAGTACTTGCAATACGTGGTAACGTACTGTGATAACGTGTTTCAGGAAGGTAGCTAGTGCTGTCTCCTCTGCGTAATGGGGAAGCACGATGCCTGTCTAAAGCAGGGGGAAAACGGATGCCTGGATCACTGTACTGTTTTGTCCTCTGCCATTGTTTACGCAAGTGTGCTCGTGATCGATGCTTTATGCGCATAGGAGAATCATCATACTGTGGATCATGCCTAAGGAACTCATTAAACAGTGCATCTGTCTTTTCATCAATGCTATAGTCTCGTCTAGTAATAGCATCTTGTGGACTGATTGCTTGGGTGTGATGGGGAAATGTTTCTTCCTCTCCACCTGCAGCACCTTGTTCGTATAAACGCCCCTCCAGACTTTCAAATACTGTCCCTTTACGTCCACCATGAGTGAAAAAAAGGCGCTTTTCTGAAGCAGTCTTGTCCCTATGAGGGCTGGCTGATTCTTCTGGTAGCCGGCAAGGGGCTTCAATAGAAGCATAGCCACTGTCCATCTGAAGGAGCTTTCGGGATCCAGTCTCTGGTTCTGTTCCCTTCCCAGGCCTACCATCTGGCAGATCCTGGGAGGCTAGGCTAGGAAGTCCACTTAGGGAGCTCACACTTTCTGCATCACTACGAACAGAGTCCCGGTCATTGTTGCTACTGCTTTGATCTGAGGCGCAAAGCTCTAATGATGCACGTAGGCTCCAAATGTCACACTGGGGAGGGAGCTGGCTCTGTTCTGTGCTTCCCACATCAGCCAACGATCCATCTTCCCCATGATCTAATCTGTAAACCAAATAAGAAAATTTGAATGAAATGATCCCCTCCTTTTACTAGCAATAGGCAAAAAGAAAAAAAAAAAAAGGGGGGGATTATAAAACATTTGTTGGGAGGTGTGTCTGGAAATATGTGGACTGGGCAATAGAAGAATACCTGCCGAGAGAGTGTGATGGTGTTCCATGTGGTATGTAAGATGCTTGATTTGAAGCAAAAGCGGAGTCTTGGGTATGTGCTATGTACTGTATAATGTCATCACGCTCCGCACTTTCACTGGCTGCTCGCTGGCGCTGGAACTGATGCCGTTTTGGTGAACCTGTAAAAAGAAAGAATACAGTATGTCAGAAATTATCGACAGATTTCTGCATAACTACATTAGTCTGATCATTTTACAGTTTAGCTAAAAGTCTATTGTTACTATATCCTTTTTTTTAAAAGAAAATACACAATCCTCTCTTGAATATCCAGCTTGTTTATCTAGCCTTCTTGTCCCCACCTATGAATACAATGGGTAGATGGATGTTTTAGAGCATACCTGTCTAACACCAATGATCCCAAAAATAGTTACTGTATGATCCTATATCAAAAACTGAACAGAATTTTAAAACACATTTTCAAAATGTTATGGAGCTTTTCAGACCAGTAAAAATTTTAATTCGTAATTGTAGTGACCGATAATTTCTCTACATGCAGCTGACTTCCTGTTCAAATATTCAGACAAATGTTAATGATCGATTAAAATAGATTTTTTATATATATATATATATAATATAAAAATTCAGCCTTGATAGGTGGTGACAGGCTGAATCTTATCTCTTGAATTTTAATAAACTTAATTTGCCAGTTCCACTCCATGGGACATTGCTCTCCCTATCTAATCCTTTAACTGATTTCATATTATTTATAATGCAGCAGGAGGAGTAGAACTTCATTGACCAGGGTGGCAGAGACAAGATATGACACAGAATTCTCACCACTGGAATCCTGTGACATATAGGAAACCTGTAGGTAATAAACAGCCCACCAGTTTCACCCATAACTGAAACACCTTGATTAATGTGGACTCATCGATATGCAGTCCTAACTTACTATATATTGCTTTTCCCTCTTACCAGTCTAACTAAATGACATGCCTCTCATCACTTTTATATATCCAATTTACCCTCCTTTATAGCTGGGGTAACAGACTCCTTCTGTTTCATCTTGTGCATCCAGGTCAATCCTCCCCCTCACCTCTGGTGTCTAAGCTGCTTGCTCTCTGCACACTGCCCAGTTTCCATTTCTTGATTTTTAGGTAGGGGCTTGCTCCTTCCAAGCTTGCATGACGCCGTAGACGGCTGAAGAAATGGAGTACTGCACCATGACTTCGGGTGGTACCCACATCAGAGCTGGCACCACCCGGAGGGAGATGACTGCTGTGGTCAAACTGGGGAAGGAAGGGATGGTGTGAAACTGGTGCACCTATGATAACCCTATATTCTATTTGTCTGTTTCTCAGCATATTCCCATTATTTCCACTCTGTTGTTACTCACCCTAGCTTTGCCTGGGCTTTGTCTTGGAGAGGGAGGTCTATGAGTTGGAGTTTCCATAAAGCTTGTATCTGCCACAGAGTTGTATGCATCTCCAGGAAGCGCAGATGTTAAACTGAGCGACAGTCGAGTTAGCGGAGCAGGAGGACTGCGAGGAGGCTAACAGGATTTGAAAAAAATGGCATATTTAAAATCTGAAATGATAAGCGGGCTGGGTCACAGGTTTAAAGGGAAAAAAAATGTGCTATACCTGATATATAGAGATGTTGGACTTGCTGGGAGAAGTGTGATGTGTTTCAGATGCTCCTCCACTGCTGCTACTTTCCCCGCCTTCGCTTTCATGTATGGTCAGAATGTGCAAAGCGGTTGGTGGTAGGGAGGGAAGCGGAGGGAAAGTCAGCCGTGCATTCTTCAGATAGTGAAAATCCCCTTCTGTCAAAGTGTATCTGAAAGAGTACAGCAGCCAAAAGACGATTAGCATTATATAGTCTTTCTGTACTAGCCTCCTCTACTTCGCAACTTTTTTTCTCTTCATTCACCTTCTTCCCCGTTCACGCTCTCTTCTTTCTTGCCCACATAAAGCTCCTTCATTGAATGAAACGCGACGACCACTGGATGCAGTGCACAAAAACTTTTCAGACTCTGGATCGCGAAGACCTGAGGCAGACAGTGATTCTGCATCTTCTATTCGGATGGTGATATCTGTGTGGGCCAAGGGACATTTGATTAGATCTGTATCTACTGGGAAAAGGTTCACAATAAGAAGTCTCCTTACCATGTGTTGGCTGTGACTCGTCCACATAGGAAGTATTTGTTTTCTCTGCATCATCACTGGGTCTAAAAAAAATAATTGCAGTACAATTGTAAAATAAAAAAAAATTATAGGCAGGGTCTGGGGGAGTAAGTTGTAACAATTTTTACCTTGACAGCCTGAGATGTGAATCACAACAGCGTCTACAAAGGATCAGGACCCCGATAAGTAAGAGCAGTGTTCCTCCAATGAAGATAGACAGAAGGACCAAGAGCAAGACGTACCCATCATGACTGGGTGCAGCCGGAGCAGCCTGTAGATTTATATGGTAAAATGTCACTTTTCTGTAGTAAAAACACTTTGCTGTTATCCTTACCTTGTACATGCACCCTTCCATATTCTATAAACTGTAATATGCTTCACTGTGACTAGACTTCTAATATTCGAATACTGAATGAGCCTGATGTCAAAGCTCCAGTGCTTAAGCAAGGAATCTAAACCCCTCCCAAAACTCCTTGCGATAATTTTTATAGCTCATCTAGTTGGTATTAGTATTTTTTTTTAAATTATATATATATATATATATATATATATATATAATTATTTTTGGATTGTTATGTTTTTAAAGCTGAACTTAAAGTATGGTTTGTATGGCACAGTTACATTGGTGCACCTTGGGTTGCCTGCCTGCTTGGCTTGGATGCCATTCAGAGAACACCATGTATTTTTCTTGCGTTCTTTCATTTGATGAGGTAGAGATTATATATGTCATGGACCACCTCATCCAAATCAGAGTGTTTTGCATTTATTGAAAAGACCTACAAGGTGTTCTCTAACTGGCAGTTGTGTCAAGTGATCGATTCCCCCCCCCCCCCCCCCCCTTAATGTCTGCTGCAGCCACTAGCCACAGGACCCAGAAAACCGTGGTACTTCTCCACTTCCACAGATATGAAGAATGCATACTTGCTTTGTTCCAGGCTGGACCAATGCGACTATGCAATACAATCCATACCTGGAGTTCAGCTTTAAGAATACATTTTTTATGGGGGGGGGGGGGGGGGGAATAGGGTTTCAGGTCTTTCTTTTAAGTGCATTCTGCTACTAATATAAAAGACCTCTACACATATTTTTGTTAGTTTTTGACAGTGTGTGCTTGTCAGTCAAAACCACATGTGATTAGTTAATTTTTGTTTGCAGATCACAAAAAGCTTGTGCTATTGCCCTTAAATATACCTTCAAAGGAAGCATTAAATATATTTCATGAATGCAAACAGTGATAATCTAATGTGAAACTATGTTTCCTGGGCTTAGCAGTACATCCTGAAGACTTTAGTCGGTGTACTTGGAAATTACTCTTGTATTGTAACATAAGTTTAAAAATCACCAGGTTACCAACACAAAGGTAAAACACCTGTCTAAAAAAGGTTACTAAAAGTTTATAGATCTACAACTGTACAGTAGAAAATGTCCACATTTTGTCATGTTACAACTAAAAACGTAAATGTATTTTATTGGGATTTTATGTGATGGACCAATACAAAGTGGCACATACCATATATACTCGAGTAGAGTTTTTCAGCAAATTTTTTTGTGCTGAAAATGCCCCCCTCGGCTTATACTGGAGTCAAACACTTTTGTGCAGCAGAGAATATTTTCCGACCCGACTTTGGGGCCCCGTATCGCGGGGCCACTTGGTGCTAGGAATCCCATCTTTAGATATGTTATAGTGCTAGTTCCACTGGGGTTCCTAGCACCAAGTGGCCCTGAGAAATGTGGCCCCAAAGTTGGGTCGGAAAATGTCATTCTCTGCTGCAGAAAAGTGCTTGACATTTTCCGAACTGACTTTAAGGCCCCGTATCACAAACACAAATAATTTGACACATGCTTGGAAGCATTGAACTTCATTTTCTCGGCTCGCCGTAGTGTTGTACGTCACCGCGTTCTTGACAGTCAAAAGTTCAGCGAACTTGTGTGACCGTGTGTATGCAAGCCAAGCTTGAGCAGAATTCCGTCGGAAAAAACATCCAAGATTTTTCCGACGGAAATTCCGCTCGTGTGTACGCGGCATAACAGGTTTTTTTCTAAGATTGCCCTGTATTTGGCTCCATCCATCAACTCTGACTAGCTTCCCTGCCCCTGCTGCAGAAAAGCATCCCCACATAATGCTGCCACCTCCATGTTTCACTGTAGGGGATAGTGTGTTCAGGGTTATGTGCAGTGTTAGTTTTCCGCCACGCTGACCAGACTACCTTCTTCCACATGTTTGCTGTGTCCCCCACATGGCTGCTTGCAAACTGCAAATGTGACTTATGGCTTTCTTCTTGACACTCTTCCATAAAGGCCAGGTTTGTGTAGTGCACAACTAATGCCCTGTACACACGATCAGAAATTCTGCCAGCAAAAGTCGGATGTGAGCTTTTGGTCAGAACTTCTAACTGTGTGTATGCGCCGTCAGACTTTTGCTGGCAGAATTCCAGCCAGCAAAAGATTGAGTTCTCTTTTTCGGTCGGAAAAAGTTCCTATCCGAAAATGCGTTCATCTGTATACAATTTGGACAAGCAAAAAAATCATGCATTCTCGGAAGAATTGAACTTTATTTTCTCGGCTCGTCGTAGTGTTGTACGTTACCGCATTCTTGACGGTCGAAAGTTCAGAGAACTTTTGTGTGACCGTGTGTATGCAAGGCAAGCTTGGATGGTTTTTCCAACGAAATTCCACTCAAGTTTTTTCTGATGGAATTTCTGATCGTGTGTATGGGGCATTATAGTTGTCCTGTGAATACATTCTCCCACCTGAACTGTCGATCTCTGCAGGTCCAGAGTTGCCACCTCTTGGCTGCTTTTCTGATTAATTCTCTCCTTGCCCAGCCTGTCAGTTTAGACGGACGGCTACATCTTTTGTAGGTTTGCAGTTGTGCCATACTCCATATTTCCATTTTCGAATTATGGATTGAACAGTGCTCTGTGAGATGTTCAAAGCTTGGGATATTTTTTTTTTTTTTTAAAACCTAACCCTGCTTTAAACGTCTCCACAAAACTTTATCCCTGACCTGTCTGGTGTGTTCCTTGGACTTTATGATGCGGTTTGTTCACAAAGGTTCTCTAACAAACCTCTGAGGGCTTCACAGGACAGCTGTATTTATACCACATGTGTGTAATTTAATCTATTTACTAATTAGGTGACTTCTGAAGGCAATTGGTTTCACTAGATTTAAGGCCCCTTTCACACTGGGGCGGTGCGGGGCGGCGACGGTAAAGCAGCGCTATATTTAGCGCTGCTTTACCATCGTTTTACCCGCGGTATGCGGCCGCTAGCGGGGTGGTTTTAACCCCCGCTAGCGGCCGCAAAAGGGTTAAAAACCTCTGCAAAGCCGGTACCGGTTTGCGGGCGGTATCCCCGCGGTTTCCCATTGATTTCAATGGGAAGGAGCGGTATAGGAGCGGTGAACACACCGCTCCTTCACCGCTCCAAAGATGCTGCTAGCAGGACTTTTGTTGCGGTCCTGCTAGCGCACCGCTCCAGTGTGAAAGCCCACCGGCTTTCACACTGGAGTGAATGGGGCCGGTTTTTTCAGGCGGTATACAGGCGCTATTTTTAGCGCTGTACCGCCTGAAAACCGCCCCAGTGTGAAAGGGGCCTTAGTTAGGGGTATCAGAGTAAAGAGGACTGAATACAAATGCACTCCACACTTTTCAGATATTTTTATTTGTAAAAATAAGTTTGAAAACCATTTAGCATTGTCCTTCCACTTCACAATTATGTGCCACTTTGTTTCGGACTATCACATAAAATCCCAATTAAATAAATTTACATTTTTGGTTGTACCAAGACAAAATTTGGAAAATTTCAAGGGGTATTAAATTCATTTTCAAGGCACTGTATGTTGGTTGTAGAGCTTATGTACTGTATACAACTGAACCATAGAGAAGTGAACAGTTGACATAGAAGCAAATGTACTTTGTAGTGACCATTTTATAACCTTATGTAAACCCATAATCTCTTGCTCTTTTTTGGTCAGTTAAATAAAATAAAAGTGTAGTTATATTGCCAGTGTCAAATCCCCTAAAGGTCTATAATCCACGGTTTATAAATATTATCATGTCTGTATCCTGTACTAAATTATTAGGATATACCTGTTGATCCTGCCAGAAAGTCAATACTGACTTCTTCACTCTGCAGTGCTATCTCAAGCAGTCTTCTAGGCTCTGCCCAGGTTGTCTTTGAACTGCAGAACACATTCCCCCTACTGTTATGGAGTTGAAGGGGAAGCAAGGTTTCCTATAGTCCCAACCAATGTCTGTCCTAGTATGACAATGCTGCTCCTCCATGGATACAGCATGGTGAGTAAGCATTGTCACCCTAGGACAGGAATAAATAATGGAAAAATACACCTAAAGGACTAGTAAGCTGCAATATATTCCATTTTTGTTCGCGAGTTTAGATACTTTAAAATGAATTGTAGATACAGTTGGTGTTATTGTGCACTTCTGTGACTATTTGAATTTCTGAAATTTCTATAATGGAATGACTACAGCTGACTTTTTTCACATAGGACCATAAGCGCCTGTGGTCATTTTTATTTTGATTTTTTATTAACTATGCTATCACCACATGCTTTTAGACATTTTATCATTACCATAAACAAAAGAGCTTGAGTTCTGTCATGTGTGATCCTCATATTTATAACAAGGCCTTGTTTCATGCGTTTTAAAAACCCATGTTACTTAGTTCTAATGAGTGAACACATTCATTGCCATAGCTGGGAAACCCAAGAGGAGGTTGCCTCAGCTCTTATGGGCCAAGTGTTTCTGAGATTATTGCTCTGGAGTATATTGTGTAAAAGCATTCAGCACAACGATAACTGTTCTCTTTACTAGACACAATCCCATAGTCAATCACCCTTTTTTTTTTTTTTCATCGCTACTGCTTTATTTTGTATTTTTAGCATGCTGGAGGGTCTGCCAGTGAGTGTTTGTTGTTATTATAATACAGGATTTATTTAGCACCAACCGTTTGCTCAGTGCATTACAACATGAGGGCAGACTGTACAGTTACAATTCAATGCAGGAGGAATCAGAGGGTCCTCCTTGTTAGAGCATACAATCTAAAAGAGAGGGGTCAAGCGATACAAAAGGCAATAACTGTAGGGGATGAGCTGATGGAGAAAGTGGAAATACAGTTGTTAGGTGGGATAGGCTGAAAAGAGGGGTTTTCAGGGATCCTCCTAAAAGCAAACCGAGTAGGAGGTAGTCGGACAGATTGGAGTAGGAAGTTCCATAGGAGAGGCTTGAGAGAAATCTTTGAGCCGAGCATGGGATGAGTGACCAGGGAGCTAGAGAGCAGGAGGTTCCATAGGAGAGGCTTGAGAGAAATCTTTGAGCCGAGCATGGGATGAGTGACCAGGGAGCTAGAGAGCAGGAGGTCTTGGGAGGAACAAAAGAGCACAAATTGGTATTTTGAGACAAGGTTAGTGATGTAGCTGGGGGCCAAGTTGTGGATGGCTTTGCAAGTTGTTAGTATTTTGAAATGAGTACTTGTTGGGTGAGTGGAAGCCAGTGGAGGGATTGGCAGAGAGGGGTAGCAGACACTGAACGATTGGTAAGATGGATGAGTCTGGAAGCAGCATTCACAATGCACTGAATGGGGCATAGCCAAAGGTAAGCCAATGAGAAGGGGGAGTTGCAGTATTCAAGGCAAGATACGACCAGGGAGTTAACTAGGAGCTTTGTAGTGTCCTTGATGATTATTATTATACAGGATTTATATAGCACCAGCAGTTTGCGCAGCGCTTTACAACATCAGGGGAGACAGTACAATTACAATACAGGAGGGATCAGAGGGCCCCGCTCGTTAAAGCTTACAATCTAGAAGATTAGGAAGGGCGTATTTTGAAAAATGTTGAGGTGGTAAACTTTGGCCAGTGACTGGATGTGGGGCTGAAAGCAGAGTTCAGAGTCCAGGATTACACCTAGAACTCTGGCATGGGTTGATGGGTGTGCCATTGATCTTGATGGATAAGGGGCAGGTGAGGGAGGAAATATTATGAGCTCAGTTTTTAATATATTGAGTTTGAGGAAGTGGTGTGACATCCAGACTGATATATTGGTCAGTAAATTAGTGATGAGTGAGTAGGCTGATGTTGTGAGCTGAGGAGAAGAGAGATCGATTTGGGTGTCGTCCATGCAGAAATGATCTTGAAACCTATGGGAGGCTATCGGCTAACGCAAGGAGGAGGTGAAAATTGAGACGCGGAGAGGTCCAAGAAGAGAACCTTGGGGGACCCCAATGGATAAAGGAGAGGAGGAAGTAGAATTGTAAATGATATTGACTGTGTGGTGGGATAGGTAGGATCAGAACCAATGAAGAGTACAGTCAAGGAGACCAAAGAGTTAGGAGGGGGTGGTCAACCGTATGGTCCAGATGTAGGGTTATAGAATAGTGTGCATTGTTTTTAGCTGTTAGTAAATAGTTTGTGAGTTTCAGGAAAGTAGTTTCTGTGGAGTGTCAAGGGCAAAACCAGATTGAGTATTAACAATCGTCTCTGGAGGATGCTTTAATGCATACATTAGCCCCCCAAAACTAACTAAAGCAACCTGCAAGCTGTGGGGCTTTGGAAGTAAACCTACTGGGAGAAAACTAAGGAGTCAGTAATTACCAATCTCCTTCATTACTTGCCTGTTCGAATGAGCTCAAAACATCTGCTTCAATGATCCAGAGCAAAGCCTCCAACATTTCAGTTAGTTTGTGGACGTCCCTGCTTGCCAGAAGTAAATATTTTTTTTACAAAGGGACATGTTTGAAAACATTCGTTGATCAGTGTTTTCTGACAATGGCAGGTCCCATTATCAGAAAACAATGTCCCAGCTAAGGTATTCCTCTATCCACCTCACTTCTATGGATGGAGGAACCTGTTAGTTTTTTTTTCTGCCCACTGACAGCCCCGTTGCTGGCAGCTTGTAAAATGCTATAAGAGGCTGACAGCTGCTGTGGCTGAATGGTACACCTAGCGGTACAAATGTTTAGGGCAGTATGGACCTGGGGGGACCAATGCCTGGAACACAAAAAGGCTGCCAGCAGTAGGGCTTAACAATGCTTGTGGGACTTCCATGTGCACCTAAATGTCAAGTGTGCTACTAGGTAGATGTGGAATTTTGCCTTCATGTGCTTCATACTGGTTCCTGGTTGGGGTTTCATAAAGTCAGTCGGCTAACGATTTCAGAAGGCAGTCAACAATGGCAGCCTCTATTTTTCTATCCTGTAGGATTACTTTGATATGCTTCTCCTCATTCTGGATATAATTATCCTGAATCCAAGTCTTGTACCTTTTTGTAAAGAGGTGAGCAAATGGATGGACCTTTGTAAATGTATTTTATTGGGATTTTGTGAGATAGACCCACACAAAGTGGCACATAATTGTGAAGTGGAAGGAAAATTATAAATGGTTTTCAAAATGTTCCCCATTCATTTTATGGTTTTTATTTGTTTAGCGCAGCTTTTTTGTTTTTCCGAAACGAAAATCAGACATTGAGTTCACATCCGACAAAAATTTTATAATCTGCACATCCAGCTTTTGTTTGACAAAAAAGTGAAATCGGCTGTCGAAAGGACCATACTAACGGTAAGATTTGCGGACGAACGGTCGTCATAACACAATTGACGTCCAAAAATAAAAGCGTGTGCACGGGCCTTAAGACCAAAAAAGCGCCTGTAAAGCTCACGAAAACCTATTTCCATTGAAATCAATGCATGCTTTCACACTGGGGCAGGGTGGTGAAAAAACGCCCCTCTCCATTGAAATTAATGGAAAGCTCTTTAAAAGCGCCTGAAAAGCTCTTCAAAAGAGCTCAGGGTCGTACTGGCAATTTAGAAGCGCCTCAGTGTGAAAAGGGCCTTAGACTGCATGCGGCTCACAGCAGGGGTCCGGTATGTCCCTGTTCTCACCTTTCGGGGACAAATCAAGCCTGAATTTTTGCCTGAATTCGGACCTGAAACTGAGCCAATTCTCACAGAACTACTGTGCATTTCGCTCCGCACCCGCCACGGAGAGGTGTCAACCAGCTCAATTGAGATCTGGTCACAATCTCCTGTCATGCGAATTGGATGCGGCAAAACTCGCAATAGTGTGAACCCAACCTCAGTCGTGCACTCAACAAATCTGGCCTTTATGGAAGAGTGGCAAGAAGAAAGCCATTGTTTTGTTTTTAAATTTTCTTTGTACATGGTTGGGTATTTTTTGCAAAGTGAACTTTCACCACATTTACTAAACTCTGGAAAATCCCCTTACAAAATGAACAGCCTATTTGCCTTTAGTAAATTGACACCACAGTACATCCTATGTATTTTAAAATTGCTTACAGGCAACAAATGAATATAAAATATAGAGGTTAGTGTGATTACACTAGGTAAGAAATAGTAAAGTGGACAGACTATTTATATCTATGCTCTGTCAATATTCTATAAATAATTTATGTACATTTAATAACAATGAAAGAGATCAATATTTCTAGCTAAATGAGCTAAGGCCCAGGTTTTAAGCAAAAACAGATTTAAAAAAAGTCTTGCACTTAATAATGCATAACTTGCTAAATAAAGATATACAGTATACTAAGAACTAACATAATAAATACATATTTAGTACTGATATCTGTAGTATCACCTACATTGCTAGAGTCTGTCTCATGTAACCCTCGTTGTCTGGCCACATAAACAGTTTATTTACAGTCAGAGATCCTTTCTCCTCTTAGGGGCCTGTTCACACTATAATGGGCTGTGTTGCACTGTGCTGGTCAACCTTGGCCACCACAACCCACCGCACAAACTGCCTTGTCTTCAGTTCACCACCACAACGTGGTGGTGGGTGCTGAAAAAAAGTAGGGTGTGCACTACTCTTTTCATTATAGCTCACTGCAGCATGTTGAGACACACTACACTGCATCCCAATACTCTGTCATTTTAACATTTCAATAAAGTTATTTAAAAAAAAAAGTCCTACTAGCAGCATCTTTGGAGCGTATATACCGCTCCTGCCCACTGAAATCAATGCGGCACCTTGCGCACGGTTTTAACCCTCTATCGTGGGGTTAAAACTGCCCCGCTAGCGGCCGAAGAGCGGTGCTAAAACGACGCTAAATATAGCGCCGCTTTACCGCCGACGCCCCCACAGCCCCAGTGTGAAAGGGGCCTAAGGGATAGAACTTTTGACAATGTTTAATGTTATCAGTGCTTTGCTACCCCATTGACAGCCACTACCTCCTATTTCACATGAACAGGAAGTGAGGAAAAAAATCACCTTAAGTGGGTCACTATCATAAATAAACACCTAACATATATTTTAAGGCTACATTCACACTTGTACAACTCCAACTCAAGTTGTGCCGACTTTGGAGTGCAAATTTGGATGGGTGCTACTTGGATATGACTATGGCTTTGACTAGTGATAATGGACAATTGTTGCGTTGTAAAACATTCAGGTACGATTTTCATGCAATTTTTTTTTTAACATTGAAGTCTATGGCTCTCAAGTTGCATGAAAGTCAGACCAAAGTAGTGCATGAACTACTTTGAAGTTGGTGCAACTTTAAGTCACACATATATATGAATGGTTATCATTAAAGAAAACATGGGGAACGACTTGTCATGTGACTTTGATGTCCAACATTGTATGACAAGTCGAACAAGTGTGAAAGGAGGCTAACTTGTACATACTCTAAAAGATAAACAAACAAAAAAATGCCAAGAGTCTAGTTTTAAAGAGTTTTTCCAGTAAAAGAGAACATAAAGACAATGGAACTGATATATTAGCAGTAGAGGAAGTGAAATTTGGGCATGTAATCTGCGCAGTTTGTTTGGATTTTTGCTGTATTTTGTAAAACTTACATATGACAGCAGAACTTGGTGGTAATGGCAAAGACCTCTACTACTTTCCCTCTAGGTAACCCTAGATCATCAGCAATCTAGGCACCTCTTGTTTAGTACAGTGCGCTCCCCTGTACAAGCCTAAAGCCATATACAGCAGAGCATTAAAATGACTTGTGCTAATGGCCCTATTCAATCATAGTTCCAGGTCTTGCATTATAAAGTCACTGAACAATGCACACACTAACACATACACATTTAAGTACACCAAGTATTGCAAGCATGTGCATTACAGGAAACTTGGGATGACAAAAATATGGAGACTGTCATTGCTAGTTCCCTCTCTTTTACCCTTAAGCAGTGGTCTCCAAACTGCGGCCCTTTTCTTGCTTTTAACTGGCCCCTAAGGCACTATTTCCCCAACTGACACCAGTAATGAGGCAAGATTCTTTCCGAGGACACCAACAATGGTGCAGTATTTCTCCCACTGAAACCAGTGATATGACACTTATGAGTCGAGTTGAGAGGAATCTTAATATAGCGCGGTCTTACCCGGAAGGGTCCCGACCCACATAGTAAAGATCCTGGAAAGAGAGGGCCCAGGGACCAGGAGCAGCACAGAGCAGCAGAAGGGTAGAAAAAAGAGACTACGCAGGAAATGCCTGCGTGGAAAGCCAAGTCTTCAGTAACCTGCGGAAGACCGGAATAGTGGGGGCCTCCTGGAGCTCGACAGGGAGGCTATTCCATAGTGGGAGAAGGCCCGACCACCACGCCGGATCTTCTTGGGCACCGAGATGTAGGCGAGATGAGGAGATCTCTGCCGGTAGATCTGAGTGATCTGACAAGAGCTTGTTTATGAAAATGAGAGCAGAGATAGCTTGGGGCCAGGCCTCTCATAATCTTAAACATAATACATCCTACCTTATAAAAGGTGCAATAGTGGACCGGCAGCCAATGCAAGGTGCAGAGGACAGGGGTGATATAATCCCCCAATGGGACATCCATGAGCAACCTAGCCGCAGAGTTTTAGCTGCCAGTGACATGCACTGACAAACTTTTTTTTACCTGAGGAGCCAGAGTTAAATCTGAATCTAGGATGAATCCCAGATCACGGACCTGGGTGGCTGCCTCTGGAGCAGGACCAAATGAGGGAGGCCAAGGTGGAATATCTGGGGGGGTGGCCAGATCGCTGAAGACGATCACCTCAGTTTTGCCCCCATTAAGTTTCAGGAAGTTGGCAGACATCCATGTATTGATGGCTTCCAAACAACTGGCAAGGATGGCATCAGCCGCCTGGTTCCTAGGAATCTTCAGGTAAACCTGGGTGTCGTCCGCGTAAACATGGTACTGGACGGCGTTAGGGCGGTATACTTAGAGTAGAAGGGGCCAGTCATGACTCCCTGAACTCTGCCCTCTAAAAAAAGAGGCCACCCATGCCAAAGCCGACCCGCTCATACCCAAAACAGATCTCATCCGCTCCAGTAGGATTCCATGATTTATGGTATCAAACACGCCCAACAGATCCCAGAGAACCAGAACTACTGAGTCACCCCTTTCCAAGCTGTGAAGGACACCAAAGCAACAATGGGGCACTATTCATTTCACTGACACCAATGATGGGACACTATTGCGCTTCATACTGATCAAAGGCACCAAGTCATTATTTTGTACTCCCAATGACCACCAAGACTGAGGCATTTTCTACTCCCACTAGGCACAGTAAACTGGCCCTTTGTGTCGAACGTTTGAAGACCCCTGTCCTAGAGGAACCCTTACAATATATATCCAGTCTTAGGGACCCCTGCCAAAGCCAATTTATTGGTGGTCAGTGGGAAAAATTATCCTCCATTAATGGCACATTTATAGACTGTGAAAATGATAATTGAGTTACAGTGTTTGTTACCCCAACATTTTATATTCCTGATTTGTGCCTGCTGTACCATGTACTTGTATGAAAAAGTATCCTTTCATTTTTGTATTGCTTCCATTGTGTGAAATCCCTGGTGTTCCCATCAGTCCCTCTGCTTTCCTATTAAAAACTGACCATACTAGGCATGAGAGCACACTGTGGTCAGTTCTCTAGCAGTGCTGGGAGCTCAGCCTGCTTTCCTCCAATGACCAGACTTGTCCTGACACAACCCCTCTGCACAGCCTTTATCTGGGAAGCTTGTGTACTGTTTCTCCTCCCACCAACTCTTATGCAGCTGAGAACAGAGGGAATGTGGTCACTTATTTAAAAAAAAAAAAAAAAAAAAGGTAATTTTATAATTTTTTTTTTTTACACTAATACACTAATACTAATACTAATAACCTAATTTTACACAAATTTTACACTAATACACTAATTTTACACTAATGTTTTGCCTTTCATTTATATTTTAAACTGAATGGGTTGTTTTACAAGGTGATCGTTTACAATCACTTTAATGCAACTGACTCTTGAAGTGGTATTTACCTACCCCGGAGATAAGGAGGCACTATTAAATGGGAGGTGAATCGGTCACAGCTCAAGGAACTCCTAGAAACCTCTGGAAGGACCTAAAGCCCCATACACACTATCAGATTTTCTGATGATTTTTGTCTTCAGATTTACCAAAACCATATAATATGAGGACAAACCTTAGGAGTTTCAATTTGTATGCAATCAGGCAGGCCCTGGCACTACATGGTTTTGGTAAATCTGAAGACAAAAATCAGCAGAAAATCTGATAGTGTTTATGGGGCTTTAAGCTGGCCATACATGGATCGGAATCAGTAGGAACAAGCCAAATTTCAATCCATCTATGGCCGTTGCTGTTCATGAGAAGGTGATCCATCAATCGCTTTTTCATAACTGGTCCTGCTGGAAAACTTTGAATTAATCGGCACTTGCAACCATTCGGCTGCAGTGATCAAATGTGTGGATGGGGTCAGTTTTTTTTTTTCATTCAACCTGCTGGCTGAACAATAGAAAAAAACAGGCCCATGTATGGCCAGCTTTAGGCTCACCACACACACCTTACAATCTGATTGTACAATCTTCTTTAGATCTACCAACAACTGCACAGTGCAATGGCTTGTCTGACTAGATACAAACATGATTAAATAGATTAAGTGGGTCTTCATATTACACATTTTTGATAAATATAACATTGATTGTAAAGAGATTGTACGGTCAGAGTGTAACAGCTATGGTGACCCTAATGATTTCAGGGAACCCTGGTTGAGAATGGCTGGTCCAATGTCCAATTAGACTGACTATAGATCAGAAAGCACATTAGTAATTCTGACCAAATTTTTTGCATTTAGTACCACGGAATGGGGTAAAAAGTTAACACATCTTATAATAATAATAAAAAAAAAAAAACCTTCTGGCACAAAGTCATTTGGAGGGATGAGACCAAAATTTAGCTTTTTGGTCACTACCATAAACATTACATTTGGAGAGGAGTCAATAAGGCCTATGATGAAAGGTATACCATTCCTACTGTGAAACACGGAGGCGGATCGCTGATGTTTTGGGGATGTGTGAGCTACAAAGGCACAGGAAATTTGGTCAAAATTGATGGCAAGATGAATGCAGTATTTTTATCAAAAAATACTGAAGGAACATTTGCATTCCTCAGCCAGGAAGCTGCGCATGGGACGTACTTGGACATTCCAACATGACAATGATCCAAAACACAAGGCCAAGTCAACCTGTCATTGGCTACAGAAGAAAAAAGTGAAGGTTCTGGAGTGGCCATCTCAGTCTCCTGCCCTCAATATCATTGAGCCACTCTGGAGAGATCTCAAACATGCAGTTCATGCAAGACAGCCCAAGAATTTACAGGAACTGGAGGCTTTTTGCCAAAAGGAATGGGCAGCTTTACCATCTGAGAAGAAAGAGCCTCATCCACAAATACCACAAAAGACTTCAAGCTGTCATTGATGCAGGGCTGGACTGGGACAAAATGTGGCCCTGCACTTCAGGGCACAACACATCAGGCCACAGAACATAATGACACAGCACATCAGGATACAGAGCCCAGCACATCAGGGCACAGGGTAAAGCACATCAGGCCACATCAGGGTACAGGGCACAGCACATGGCACATCAGGGTACAGGGCACAGCACATCAGGGCACAGGACATCAGGGCACATGACATTGGGGCACATAGCACATCAGGGCATGGGACACATCGCACATCAGTGTACATTGGGGCACATCAAAGCACATGGGGCACATCGTCCGCAGACCTCCGGGGGAATTCACCGCAGAACAACTGGGAAACCCCAGTTGAGAAATTATGCAATAGGCAAATTAGGCGGCCGCTAAAACTGGCCCACTGAGCCATCGGCCCACGGGGAAACTCCCGGTAGTCCCGATGGCCAGTACATGCCTGCATTGATGTTAAAGGGGGCAATACATGGTATTAAGTACTGGGGTATGTAAACTTTTGATCAGGGTAATTTGGGTAGTTTCTGTTGTGATTATAATTTAAAGAGTAATTTAAACACAGTTGATTGATAATAAATGGCTTCAGCTAAACACTAACCATGAGTGAAAGAAAAGTTTTTTGTTATCATTCATAGTCTGTGAAAAATGGCCAAGAAATCATAAATTCTGCCAGGGTATGTAAACTGTGTATATATATATATATATATATATATATATATATATATATATATATATATATATATATACACACACACACATACACACATATACACACACACACACACACACACACACACACACACACACACACACACACACACACACACACACACACACACACACACACACTCGAAAAAATGTACATTATTTGCTGGCAGTTTCACTTAGTACCTAGATCTAAATGCCTGATGGTGGATAAATGTTATCCTCAATGTTAGTATACGATTATCACCTATATCTCTAGATTCCTGTAATATTGCAATTTTTCTCACCGTGGAGCTATCAGTTATATTCTCCCATGGAGGTGACTCATTGCTCATGATCTGACACCTGCAGAAACAGAAAGATGGGGTGTGTTATAGCAGATGAAATAGTCAATGGTAAGACAAAGGGAACATCAAGCTTATGTGATCAGTTATAGCAGCCTTTCTCAACCCTTTTACCATATAGCCGGGATAAGCAATTAGCGGTCCACCAGCTGTTGCAGAACTACGAGTCCCATGAGGCATAGCAAGACTCCGACAGCCACAAGCATGACACCCAGATTCAGAGACATGATGGGACTTGTAGTTTTGCAACAACTGGAGGTCCGCTAATTGCATATCCCTGCCATATAGGATCTCTTAAAGTTATTTCCCAGTCTCTGGGAACCCCTGCTAAAACCAATTCACAGGGTTATTGTTGGGGAAAAAAATGACACTGTTGATCAGTTGAAAGAATTACCCACTTATGGTGGCCATACATGTAACAAGCTGATCACATGATTCTTCACAAAATTGGATAATATGACTGAATCTATGAATTCTCAAAAGACACATACCAGTGCCATCAATTGCTTTGGAACAAAACCAAACCATTTAATCAAAATTATTCTGATCAGTTTTGACAGAAAATCCAGTCGTAGGACAGGAGATAATGTGATAAGATTGCCCACTGTACTGTGCACTGAATAATCTTTTCAATCTTCTAATTGTATTTCTGATCAGACAGCAAATCTATAGAAAATACAATATATAAAATAACTTTGTGTATGGCCACCATTATAGTGGTTGTCCAATCATCACCCTTATAGAACACTAAAAAGGTTAATCCGCCACAACTCATGGAAGGCTGAATTATGGAATTACATACATTTTTACAAGAAATGAAATAAGCTTTGCTAAATTCCACTGACAAAGTGTGGCCCATACGTGAAGCAAGCAGCGGTCTCACATTAAAGTGATAGTAAAGGCTTCTATGTATTTTTCTTAAATAATAAACATGTTATACTTGCCTGCTCTGAGCAATTGTATTGCACAGCGTGGCTCTGATCTTCTTCTGCCCCTCCCCTGCTGGCGCTCTAGGCCCCTCCTTTTCTTGGTGTGCAACCATAGGAAGCTTCTTATGGGGCTCCACCTGCAGGCTCACTTCCAAGCTGGACTGTGTGAGTTTATTGACATACACATTGCGGCTCAACCCAACCCCCATTCCCTCCTCACAGGATGGCTCCTGCTGCTGCCTCTGTGCCTGTGTGATGAGGGAGAGCGGAGATGGCTGCAGACGAGCACATAGTTGGATCCATATAGGAATCAGGGAAGTTTATAGCAAGGTGAAGGAGCGATACACTTACTGTGACATTTTTTTTATCTTAAAAGGTTTGTTACCCCAACACTTCATATTCCTGATATGTGTCTGTTGTACCGTGTACTTGTCTGAGGAAGTATCCCGTTCTCTTTGTATTGCTTTCTTTATGTAAATCCCTGGTGTTTCTGCTAGTCCCCTTGCTTTCCTAAAAACTGAAAGCACTAAGCAGGTGTGCTCAGTTCTCTAGCTATGCTGGGAATTCAGTGGACTCTCCTCCAATGATCAGACTTGTCCTGACATGCCCCCACTGCACAGCTATTAACTGGGAATCTCCATGTGCTGCTGCTTCTCCCCCAGATCTTATGCAGCTGAGAACAGAGGGAATGTGATCACTTTTAAAAAAGGGGAAAAGGGTATTTATAATTTTTTTTTTAGATCTATACTAAAATGTTTTGCCTTTCATTTCTATTTTAAACTGAATGGGTTGTTTTACAAACTGATCATTTACAATCACTTTAATAAAGGAACACTTTAAAGTGGTTGTAAAGGCAGAGTTTTTTTTTATCTTAATGCATTAAGATAAAAAACCTTCTGTGTGCAGCAGGCCCCCCTAACACTAACCTGAGGTCCCTCTCTGTCCAGCAATGTCCACCAGTGTATCAGCCATCAGAGATTCTCCCTCCTAAAAGGCTGAGATACTGCAGCAGCGCCATTGGCTACACCTGCTGTCAATCAAAGTCAGCTAGCCAATCAGGGGAGAGAGGGGCTGGGGCTTAGTCGGGGCTCCATGTCTGAATGGACACAGGGAGCTGTGACTCGGCTCGGGTGCCCCCATAGCAAGCTGCTTGCTATGGGGGCACTGAACAGAAGGGAGTGACCAAGAGCACAGAAGAGGAGGATCCGGGCTGATCTGTGCAAATTCACTGCAACAGAGCAGATAAGCATGACATGTTTGTTATTTTTTATAGAAAAAAAAAAAAAGAAGACTTTACAATCACTTTAATCATTCTAATAATTGCCACAAATGTGTCAAACAATGGTCAATTTCTTTTTAAATTGATCTCTTCCAACCCATTCGACCAATGGGCCACACATGGGGAAGTGGATTTTGGTTGATAGTTGGAAGATGGATGTAAATTATCGATCACATCTCTGTTTCCACCATGCATTCTCATAATGTGATCAATCAAAATACAATCATACTCATGAAAAGTATCTCAGTGCTGCCAATCAATGCAAAATGACTGATAATTTTCCATCCCAGGTGACTGACTCTGTTTTTATCGAATCTGGTCTAAATCGATCAGAAGGGAAGTTATGGCTGTTCAATTGTTTGCAGATTCAATTGCTTTGATCGAATTGCACATTGGTCAGATAACAAAATCGAAGAGTGTGTAACCACGATAACCTACCAATGCCTAACAACATTTGTTAGACTAAAGAGGATCCTTTAACCACTACAAATTTGGAGGAATCGGATGAAAGAAACTTCTCAAAACTGGAGCAGCCAGAATCTGGGGCAAATGTGCATAGCAACCAATCAGCTTCTATCTTTGATTTTCTGAACAAGCTGAAGCTAGACTCTGATAGGTTTGCTCTACCCTGCTGCTCCAGATTCTGCCTGTTTCTCTTTTGATAAATTCCTCTCATTGTCTCCAGTGTGTAAGGGATCACCATACAGATCATCAGACTGTCAGATTAGGTCCTGATACTATATGACGCAGAACTAGACATATTCTGCAGGTTTACCATATACATCATTCTAAAATAGAAGCAGACAATCACTAATATGCATTAATGGTGAACATGCTGTGTAAACACATTGCATAGGTTACTTTTTTTTGTAAATCTTTATGCAAAGGAAGATCACATATTAGATACGAGACAGATGTCAAATGGAAAGTGAGGACCACATTGCCTGATACCTATCAGAATCCAACAATGCATCCATAACTAGAGGGAAGATCAATCAATGAAGTGCTCAAAGGTTACTTTTTTTATTGTTATTGTTGTTGTTAATATGCTGCATACATGACAGATGTCAACTGGAAAGTCAGGGTGATGTTGCCACATACATAACAGTACAGCACGATTTCCATTAGAGGGAAGAGAAATCAATATAGGGGTCACAGGTTACTTTTTTTTGTAAATATGTGTATTAAAGGAGATCACACTCTGAATACATGACAGATGTCAATTTGGAAAGTAAGGATAATATTCTAAATACATAACTAATATATATATATATATATATATATATATATATATATATATATATGTATGTATGTATGTATGTATGTGTGACAGGATACATTTTTTGTTAATATTTATGCAAAATAAATCTCATACCAGATATGCTGGATGCATGACAGATGTCATTTGGAAAGGGAGGACCATATCACCAGATACATATAGCAATACATCCAATATTAGAGGGAAGATCAATCAATTAATTGATCACAAGTTCCTTTTTTTTTTTTTTTTTTTGGAAATATGTATTTAAAAGATTACACAGTGGACACATAACAGATGTCAAATGGAATGTAAAGATGATCAGATACAGAACAGTAAACATCAATCCATCCATAATTAAAGGGAAGATCAATCAATGAGGTCCTCACAGGTTACTTTGTTTTGTGTGTAAATATGTATTTAACAGATCATATACTGGATATGCTACATGACAGATGTCAGTTGCAAAGTGAGAAGCATGTTGCAACATACATAACAGTATACAGTGAAAAGTGGCGTGTAACAGTATACAGCAATACATCCATAACTAGAGGGAAGATCAAATCAAGTAAGTGCTCAGATATTACTCTTTTTTTTTTTTTATAACTATTTAAAGGGAGATCACATACCGATACATGACAAATGTCAACTGGAAAGTGAGGACCATACTGCCAGATAAAGCAATACATCCATAATTACAGAGAAGATCAAATCAATCAAATGAATGAGGTGCTCACAGATTCTTTTTTTGTTTGTAAATATGTATTTGAAAGATCACATACTGGATATACTGTCAACTGGAAAGTGAGGATCATATAGCTGGATACTTAACAAACAGCAATACATCCATCATTAGAGTGGAGATCAATGAAGTGCTGACAGTTTACTTTTTTTTTTTTGCAAATATGTATTTAAGAGATCTGACACTGGATACATGACATATGAAGATCCAGCATACATCCATGATAAGAGGGAAGATCGAATCAATCACAGTATAGTTTTTTTGGGAAATATGTATTGGATGTCAGATGATTGGATGACAGGTGTCAATTGCAAAATGAGGAGCATATTGCTGGATACATATCAGTACACAGCAGTATATCCATCAATAGAGGTGAGATCAAGCAATGATGTGCTCACGGGTTACTTTGTAAACATATATTTAAGAGATCAGACACTGGATACATGACAGATGTTAATTGGTAAGTGGGTACTGCCAGATCCAGAAATACATGCAGATCAGATCAATAGAGTGCTCATAGAATACTTTTTTTTGTAAATATATATTCAAGAGATCAGACTCTGGATAGATGACAGATGTTAATTGGTAAGTAGATACTGCCAGATCCAGAAATACATCCATAAGAGGGAAGATCAGATCAATAGAGTGTTCATAGAATACTTTTTTTGTAAATATATATATTTAAGAGATCATTCTCTGGATACATGACAGATGAATTTAGTAAAGTGAGGAGCATACTGGCAGAATGATCCAGCAATACATTCATAATAAGAGGGAGATCAGATGACTGGAGGTCTCCCAGGTCCTTTCTGTATCAATGTGTAGGAGATCCCACACTGGATACATGACAGATGTCATCGGAAAGTGAGGAGCATAGTGCCGGTGACACCGGCTAGCCATCAGTATCCAGCAATACATGGATCATGAGAGGGGGTGATCGATGAGTGATCTATGACATGGTATAGGGCAGTACCCATCGCCTGTAGAAAAGCGATGCCCCACCTACCTGCTCGGCTCACCATCCAGCCCGTATGACATGAACCCTCCCAGGCCCGCTCTCACCTGGGTGATCCCCCCCCCCCCCCAATCAGCCAATAAACACCCGTATGCTAATCATACCGGATCCCAGCCCCGCGGATGCTATGCCCAAACAAGCACCGCTGGCACGGAGGAAATGCGGATTTTTTAGCCCCAACACATACCCAGGGAGTGCCCACTAGGATGCTCGGGGGAGGGGAGGTTGCCAAATAAAAGGGGCGAGCGGGCCACCATTCAACCTACCGGGTCCCGTGCCCACCCTGCGACGGCCGCCGATGCCCTCCTGCCTGGCGTGGCTCGATTCGTCACCTCCCGCTCCGAGCTGCGGCTCAGTCACCGGCCTCAGGATTTATGAATGAAGCTCCGAGGGGAGGCCCCGCCCACCCCACACACGTGACTCTCGCCAGTCTGCGGGCAGGGGAGGTGGTGGTGGGAGATAGCGGGAGAAGGGGAGCTGTGCACCTGGAGGCATGGACCGTCTTCCCCTCAGGGAGGAACGTTCTAGAAGAGGGTACAGGTGGACGGCTATGTGGGTTGTATGTATTGGGTCTATTGGGCACTATGCTTGGTGGTGAGGATGCTACATACACGACTTCTTCCATAGGCACTGTACAGCTCAGCCTGAGCTCGGTGAGGTATAGGGAGCGGGGAGGGGGCTGACACGGGGGACAGTGACTCATAGCTGTGTGTGATTATTTATAGGCTGTGGCGAATAAGGAGAAGGGGATACAGGGAGAGATGTGAGTGGGAGAGAATGAGAGAGAAAACTGCACCTCACAGCACAGGGAGTCAGGGACATGGCTCAGGTTCCCTCACTGACACTATGGTGGCTCAGGTTCCCTCACTGACACTAATGGTGGCTCAGGTTCCCTCACTGACACTAATGGTGGCTCAGGTTCCCTCACTGACATTAATGGTGGCTCAGGTTCCCTCACTGATACTATGGTGGCTCAGGTTCCCTCACTGACACTAATGGTGGCTCAGGTACCCTCACTGACACTAATGGTGGCTCAGGTTTCCTCACTGACACTATGGTGGCTCAGGTTTCCTCACTGACACTATGGTGGCTCAGGTTCCGTCACTGAAACTATGGTGGCTCAGGTTTCCTCACTGACACTATGGTGGCTCAGGTTTCCTCACTGACACTGTGGTGGCTCAGGTTTCCTCACTGACACTATGGTGGCTCAGGTTCCCTCACTGACACTAATATTGGCTCAGGTCCTGTCCCTGACACGAATATTGGCTCAGGTCCTCTCACTGACACTAATGGTGGATCAGGTTCCCTCGCTGACACTAATGGTGGCTCAGGTTCCCTCACTGACACTAATGGTGGCTCAGGTTCCCTCACTGACACTAATATTGGCTCAGGTCCTCTCACTGACACTAATGGTGGATCAGGTTCCCTCACTGACACTATGGTGGCTCAGGTTCCCTCACTGACACTATGGTGGCTCAGGTTCCCTCACTGACACTAATGGTGGCTCAGGTTCCCTCACTGACACGAATGGTGGCTCAGGTTCCCTCACTGACACGAATGGTGGCTCAGGTTCTCTCACTGACACTAATATTGGCTCAGGTCCTCTCACTGACACTAATGGTGGATCAGGTTCCCTCACTGACACTAATGGTGGCTCAGGTTCCCTCACACACTATGGTGGCTCAGGTTTCCTCACTGACACTATGGTGGCTCAGGTTTCCTCACTGACACTATGGTGGCTCAGGTTCCTTCACTGACACTATGGTGGCTCAGGTTTCCTCACTGACACTATGGTGGCTCAGGTTTCCTCACTGACACTGTGGTGGCTCAGGTTTCCTCACTGACACTAATGGTGGCTCAGGTTTCCTCACTGACACTATGGTGGCTCAGGTTTCCTCAATGACACTGTGGTGGCTCAGGTTTCCTCACTGACACTAATGGTGGCTCAGGTTTCCTCACTGACACTAATGGTGGCTCAGGTTTCCTCACTGACACTAATGGTGGCTCAGGTTTCCTCACTGACACTATGGTGGCTCAGGTTCCCTCACTGACACTAATGGTGGCTCAGGTTCCCTCACTGACACTAATGGTGGCTCAGGTTTCCTCACTGACACTAATGGTGGCTCAGGTTTCCTCACTGACACTATGGTGGCTCAGGTTCCCTCACTGACACTAATGGTGGCTCAGGTTCCCTCACTGACACTAATGGTGGCTCAGGTTCCCTCACTGACACTAATGGTGGCTCAGGTTCTCTCACTGACACTAATGGTGACTCAAGTCCCCTCACTGACACTAATGGTGGCTTATGTTCCCTCACTGATACTAATGATGGCTCAGGTTTCCTCACTGACACTATGGTGTCTCAGGTTTCCTCACTGACACTATGGTGGCTCAGGTTCTCTCACTGACACTATGGTGGCTCAGGTTTCCTCACTGACACTATGGTGGCTCAGGTTCCCTCATTGACACTAATGGTGGATCAGGTTCCCTCACTGACACTAATGGTGGATCAGGTTCCCTCACTGACACTAATGGTGGCTCAGGTTCAGCCTCACTGACACTAATGGTGGCTCAGGTTCAGCCTCACTGACACTAATGGTGGCTCAGGTTCAGCCTCACTGACACTAATGGTGGCTCAGGTTCCCTCACTGACACTAATGGTGGCTCAGGTTCCCTCACTGACACGAATGGTGGCTCAGGTTCTCTCACTGACACTAATATTGGCTCAGGTCCTCTCACTGACACTAATGGTGGATCAGGTTCCCTCACTGACACTAATGGTGGCTCAGGTTCCCTCACTGACACTATGGTGGCTCAGGTTTCCTCACTGACACTATGGTGGCTCAGGTTTCCTCACTGACACTATGGTGGCTCAGGTTCCTTCACTGACACTATGGTGGCTCAGGTTTCCTCACTGACACTATGGTGGCTCAGGTTCACTCACTGACACTGTGGTGGCTCAGGTTTCCTCACTGACACTAATGGTGGCTCAGGTTTCCTCACTGACACTAATGGTGGCTCAGGTTTCCTCACTGACACTAATGGTGGCTCAGGTTTCCTCACTGACACTAATGGTGGCTCAGGTTCCCTCACTGACACTAATGGTGGCTCAGGTTCTCTCACTGACACTAATGGTGACTCAAGTCCCCTCACTGACACTAATGGTGGCTTATGTTCCCTCACTGATACTAATGATGGCTCAGGTTAACTCACTGACACTATGGTGGCTCAGGTTTCCTCACTGACACTATGGTGGCTCAGGTTCTCTCACTGACACTATGGTGGCTCAGGTTTCCTCATTGACACTAATGGTGGATCAGGTTCCCTCACTGACACTAATGGTGGATCAGGTTCCCTCACTGACACTAATGGTGGCTCAGGTTCAGCCTCACTGACACTAATGGTGGCTCAGGTTCAGCCTCACTGACACTAATGGTGGCTCAGGTTCAGCCTCACTGACACTAATGGTGGCTCAGGTTCCCTCACTGACACTAATGGTGGCTCAGGTTCCCTCACTGACACTATAGTGGCTCAGGTTCCCTCACTGACACTATAGTGGCTCAGGTTCCCTCACTGACACTATAGTGGCTCAGGTTGCCTCACTGACACTAATGATGGCTCAGGTTCCCTCACTGGCACTAATGGTGGCTCAGGTTCCCTCAGTGATACTATGGTGGCTCAGGTTCCCTCACTGACACTAATGGTGGATCAGGTTCCCTCACTGAAACTAATGATGGCTCAGGTTCCTTCACTGACACTAATGGTGGCTCAGGTTCCCTCACTGACATTAATGGTGGCCCTACACCTAACCATCTACCATGCCATTGTACGTAGGTGTACAGTCCTATCGAAAAGATTGTACTGTGCAACGTACACTTAAATACATATTTGTCAGAAACTATAAATAAATAATAATAAAAGTAAATAGAACAAACTTAATTAAAACATAGCCAGAGTTCAGGAACCAGAACGCATAGTCAGACAAGCCAAACGTCAGGGAGCCGGAGATGAGCGTAGTAAAACAGCAAGCAGGATCTGGAGCCAGAAGGGATGTCAGCCAAGCAAGCATTTTAACAGGAATACAGGAGCGCCTCTCTGTGATGTTGACTAAGGCGAAGAGCAGAGATCCTCTGGGCTGGACGGCTTAAAGAGGAGTGCCCCCTAAAAAAAAATGTTTAAAAGTCAAAAGACAAATTCTGCAGCTGCTGACTTTTAATAATCGGACACTTACCTGTCCCAGGGTCCAGCGATGCGGGGAACGAAGCCCCCCCTCCCCCTCATTCCCTGCTCCGCTCGCGGCGCCGGCATTCTTACTGTGGGCATGCGCGAGCGGCGCCGTGCGCCGTGATATGAGGCTCAGTCATCTGGGACACGTGACAGGTCCCAGATGACTGTGCGGCGCCGAGGGGAAGTGATGTCAGTGCCCGGGCACTGAAGGTGGCAGACTACGAGGGACCCCCTAGTAACAGGCATTTAGAGGTGAGTAAAAAAAAAAAATTCCAATTTTTTTTTTTTTTTTATGATTTTCAAGCACATTTTTTTTTTTTTTTTGGTGGCAACACCACTTTAAGTAGGCAGGACTGACAAGCAGGATATCATCAACAGCCGAGTACCTGTGGAAAGATAGGAGCTGACAATTAGCCGACAGCTGAGCGGCCAGCTCAGAGAAAGAAGGGCTGAGCCCAGCCGTGACTTTACCCCCTCTTCAACGACCCCTCCCCCTCGGAGGACCACCAGGCTTGAGGGGAAAATATCTATGGAAATCACAAAGGAGGAGAGGGGCATGTATGTCCGAGGATGAGACCCAAGAGCATTCCTCCGGACCGCACCCCTTCCAATGCACCAGGTACTGTATGCGCCCACAGAACCTATGGGAGTCAACAATGGAATGTACTTCATACTCCTCATGGTTCTCAACCTGTACAGGGTGAGGACGTGGCACTGAGGTGGTAATGCGGTTGCAGATCAAAGATTTTAATAAGGAGACATGAAATTCGAAATACGCATGTTAGAAGAAAGGTCTAATGTGTAAGCCACTGGGTTAATCCAGCGAAGAATACGGAAAGGCCCAACAAACCGAGGTGCAAAGTTCAGTGAGGGAACACAAGGTCGGAGGTTGCGAGATGACAGCCAGACCCTGGAAGGCGCGGGTAGGCGTTTGCGGTCAGCATGGAGGCTGACATGTTGCAAAGCCTCCTGGACTTGTGCCCAAGTGGAACGAAAACCATGGAGATGGTCCTCTAATGCAGGAATACTCTGCGGAACAAATGAGTCAGGCAACATAGAAGGTTGGAAACCATAGTTTGCCATAAACGGTCAATCCGGACACTCGGGAAGCAGAATTCAAGGCACTATTGTGAGCAAACTCTGCCCACGTCTGGGTCTGACCAGTTGTTATGATGGTCAGAAATATAGCAAAGTAGGAATTGCTCCAAGGACAGATTGGCTCGTTCTGCGGCCCCATTAGACTGTGGGGTAATACGCAGCGGAAAAAGCATGCTGAATTCCCAACTGTTCACAAAAGGATCGCCAGAACTGGGACACAAACTGACTACCCCTGTCTGAGACAATCACCTTAGATAGCCCATGTAAGCAAAAGATCTTCCAAGCAAAAATGGAAGCCAGTTCCTTAGAAGTGGGTAACTTCTTAAGTGGAATACAATGAGACATTTTTGAGAACCGGTCAACCACCATAAGGATAACTGTGTTGCCCTGGGAGTTGGGTAACTCCACAATGAAATCCATAGACAGGTGGGTCCAGGGCCTCTCTCCATTGGGTATGGGTTGTAGGAGGCCCACTGGAAGATGTCATGGAGTCTTACTCTGAGCACACACAGAACAGGCAGCTACGAAGGCAGTTACATCAGTACATAGACTAGGCCAGACCAGAATTGTTGGGAAATGGCCCAAAAGAGTTGATTCTTCCCAGGGTGGCCAGCAGCCTTGGGAGAATGGTAAGTCTGAAGCACGGCAGTACGGAGACTCTCTGGGACAAAGCAGCGGTCACAAGGTTTCTCAGGAGGAGCGTGAACCTGAGCAGCAAGAATTCTGTCACCCAAAGAAGAAGTGAGGCTGGTGCGAACCGTAGCCAGAATACGATCAGGAGGAATCACCGGAACCGACTCCAACTTGGAAGTGGAGGAAAATTGTCGTGACAAGGCGTCAGCCCTTACATTCTTAGTACCGGGTAAGAATGAGACAATGTAATTGAAACTTGACAAGAAAAGCGCCCATCGCGCCTTTCTGGGAGAGAGGCGTTTAGAATGTGAGATTCTTATGGTCAGTAAGAATGAGAACCGGCACAGTGGTACCTTCGAGGAGATGTCTCCATTCTTTCAGGGCTAAAATGATCGCCAACAGCTCTCTGTCACCAATCTCGTAATTGCACTCCACAGGTGACAATTTCTTGGAAAAGTAGCCACAAGGATGCAAAGTACTCTCAGAGGTAGGACGTTGAGACAGAAGGGTTCCGACTCCAGTCTCAGAAGCATCAACCTCAAGGATAAAACATAGGATCAGGATGTGCCAACACAGGAGCAGAAACAAAGGCAGCCTTGAGACTCTCTTAACGGACTCTGGAGACCAACTCTGGGGGCTAACATCCTTTCTGGTCATATGAGTCAGGGGCTTGACCAGAGATGAGAAGTTACAAATAAACTTCCGATAACAGTTGCCAAAGCCCATGAAACGCTTTTCGGCCCATAGCGGGGGATAAAAGCGCGCCGCTATAACAGCGGTAAAGCTAAACCGCTAATGCCCGCACTGCCCCAGTGTGAAAGGGGTCTAAGTACCCATGGTCAGCCCAGCTGGGGAGGAGTTGGAGTTGTTCAGAGCTTGAAGAAGGAATGCTAGGGTGTCGGGGGCCATTGAGGGAGATCCCCATTCTGGGGGGGGGGGGGTGACCTTGGGCCCAGGACTCAAGTGCGGACAAGGCCCTTCAAGAAACCATGAGGGCATCTTGGACAGGAGGAGCAAAGAGGACAGCAGGAGAGGGCACTGCCAGGCAAGTCTTCAAGAAGAGGAACAACTGGTCGCAGCAAGGAGGGCTGGTGAGTGACAAGCACAGTCAGGAGGACTGGGAAGGCACACCTGAGAGGACTGGGAGCATGCAGTCTGGAATGGGTGCAGAGCCAGTGGAGTGGACTGTGTTGTCAAGGGCAGTGGAGAATGGCAGCTGCAGCCAGGGGGACTGGCAGGGCCTGAAGATGGGTTACTGGGCTTATTAACCAGAGATAGGACAGCCAGCACCAGAAACATTCTATCTGCTACACTATAGGGGCCCGCGGTCCCTGTCTGCAAAAGGCTGTTGCTGAGGTCTGGCTGAGTCAGGCCTAATCACATTGTGCTAGCTGTGCCTGAAAATTAGAGAGGAGGAGAAATGGAGTGAACCTACTGAACTGTACATAGTTGTCCCAAGCGGGGGGTAAGCAATTTTTCGTGGGCAGTTTGTCAGCGCATTATTTCTATTATTACTTTGTAGTGATAAATAAAATAGTACAACTCACCATAATGCAGAATTAGTGGGAGCCCTGAGTGTGTCACTTGCCACGTCGTCTGCCACCAGATGTGGAATGTCACCTGCCATGTCACCTGCCAAGTTGCCTGTCATTATTATTATTATTATTGTTATTATACAGGATTTATATAGCGCCAGCAGTTTGCGCAGTGCTTTACAACATCAGGGAAGACAGTACAATTACAATACAATTCAATACAGGAGGGATCAGAGGGCCCTGCTCGTTAAAGCTTACAATCTAGAAGGGAAGGTCAAGTGGAAACAAAAAGGTAATAACTGTGGGGGATGATAAGATAGACAAAATTGAAAATACAGTTGTTAGGTGTGGGTAGGATAGGCTTCCCTAAAGAGGAGAGTTTTCAAGGATCGTCTAAAGGCTAATAGAGTAGGAGATAGACGGACCGATTGCGGTAAGGAGTTCCATAGGCTTGGAGAGGCTCTGGAAAAGTCCTGGAGACGAGCATGGGAGGAGGTGATGAGAGAGCTAGAGAGCAGGAGGTCTTTAGAAGAACGAAGAGAACGATTAGGGTGGTATTTTGAGACTAGGTCAGTGATGTAGCTGGGGCCAGACTGGTGGATTGCTTTGTAGGTAGTGGTTAGTATTTTGAATTTAATTAGTTGGGTGAGCGGAAGCCAGTGGAGGGATTGACAGAGAGGAGTAGCAGAGACAGAGCGGTTGGTAAGGTGGATGAGTCTGGCAGCAGCATTCATGATGGACTTAGTACCATGTCACTTGCCACGTTGCCTCTCACCAGATTCGGAATGTCACTTGCCACATCACCTGCCATGTTGTCTGTCACTAGATGCAGAATGTCACTTGCCACTTTGCCTGCCACAAGATGCGGAATGTCACTTGCCACGTCACCTGCCGCATTGCCTGTCACTAGATGCGGAATGTCACTTGCCACGTTGTCTGTCACCAGCTGTTGAATGTCACTTGTCACGTCACCTGCCACGTTGCCTCTCACCAGATGCGGAATGTCACTTGCCACATCACCTGCCACGTTGCCTGCCACAAGATGCAGAATGTCACTTGCCACAACACCTGCCACATTGCCTGCCACAAGATGCAGAATGTCATTTGCAACGTCACCTGCCACATTGCCTGCCACAAGATGCAGAATGTCACTTGCCACGTCACCTGTCATCAGATGCGGACTGTCACTTGCCACGCTGCCTGCAACTGCATTGGTGGCAGCACTGGTCCATCTAGCACAGAAGGGTGCAGGGTGAAGGCAGGAGAGCGATGAGAGATGATGTCATCTGCTCCCTGCCGCACTTCCGACATTGAGGCTGACAGGGCGGAAGAGCAGCGATGCGGGGGGGTCGGAGAGAGATGATGTCATCTCTCTGCTCCCCGCTGCACTTCCGACATTAAGGCTGACAGGGCGGAAGAGCAGCGATGCGGGGGGAGAAGAGAGATGATGTCACCTGCCATGTTGCCTGGCCGCTCGCTTATCTCTTCCAACCGGCGCTCATATGCCCGGCTGTCTCATGCCGCCCGCTCGCATCCACGCCCCAGCTGAAGAAAGGCCACAGCACGGTAGTGGGTTGCGGCTCGGGGGTTCACGACCCCTGGCTTAAATAATGCATTACAATTTAACTATACCCATTAGATTTTAGTCAACTAAAATATGCCTAAAACTATTCTAATGACTAAAATACAACTAAAACTAAAATGGCATTTTAGTCAAAAGACTATAACTAAATTGAAATTTGACATCAAAATTAACACTGGTTCATACTCAGTCACTATGAGATTCCTTTTCTGTATTCTGCAAAAAAAAAACTGGTTGGTCCTGCTGCTCTCTATCTCCACCTTCTGATTTTGCAGCTGTGGTTGTAACTCTGCACATGCTCAGATTTCAGTGAGTTTCTATGCTGAGCATTTCCTCCCTATTACATCTGAGCAGCATATGTGACTATAGAGTCACACATGTGGGCAAGTACACAGTGATAAATGACAGCCCACTCACTCCCTCTTCCTCCATGCCCACTAACTAGCTAAACACAATGGGGGTGGAATATTACATGTAGATAAATGGAGGCTTCACCTCCTTCTTATTCTAAGACACAGGCAGGAGGGGTGCGAGACACAACCTGTGACTGGCAGAAAGTCACAGGTCAGGGCTCATGTACACAGGGCAGTTGAAAACCTTTTCTGAATGCTGGAAACAGACAGTGAGGCCCTGTTCACACCTGAGCATTTTTCAGCTTTTAAAATGCTCAGCATCTGAAGCTCCAAAAATGCCCAACAAGCAAAATCCCATTAATTTTAATGGCCCCTGTTCACATATAAGCATTTTGTCACCTGAAGCAAAATGCCTGAAGCTCAAAAAAGTACACAAGCTTCTTTTTTACAGATTCAGGGCCGTCTTTAACGCAGGGCAAAAGGGGCAGCTGCCCAGGGCCCTGTCATTGTGGGGGGCCCGGCAAAGCAGCTGTCCCTTGTGCCCGTGCTCCCCGCATATTGGGGTCCCAACCATGCCATGATAACCCAGAGCCGAGCGCAGAAATGTATTCGCCGGCCAGCAGGGCGGGGGTGGGGGCGGGCCTGGAGCTCCACTGCCGCTCTGACCCCGCCCATGCAGCCTGTATACTCGGAGGCTCGGAGCTGACATCGGAGTAGGAGAGATGAGAGCCCCGCCTCCGGACCGCTTCGAGTCCCGCCCCCAGACCTCCGCGAGCCCCGCCCCCAGACCTCCGCGAGTCCCGCCCCCAAACCTCCGCGAGTCCCGCCCCCAGATCTCTGCGAGTCCCGCCCCCAGACCTCCGCGAGTCCCGCCCCCAGAACTTTGAGTCCCGCCCCCAGAACTTTGCAAGCTCTGCTTCCAGACCCCTGAGGGCCCCGCACCTGGACCCCTTAGGGCCTCGCAACTGGACCCCTGAGGGCCCCGCACCTGTTCCCCTGAGGGCCCCGCACCTGGACCCCTGAGGGCCCCGCACCTGGACCCCTGAGGGCCCCGCACCTGGACCCCTGAGGGCCCCGCACCTGGACCCCTGAGGGCCCCGCACCTGGACCCCTGAAGGCCCCGCACCTGGACCCCTGAGGGCCCGCACCTGGACCCCTGAGGGCCCTGTCCCTGAATCAATGAGAGCGGGTGGTGAGCCTGGCTGGCTAGGTAGGTCATTCTCCTCATAGACTGCTTGTTGACTGTTATCCTAACCCTAAGGCTAGTTTCACACTGGGGCGTTTGTGGCGCTGGCGGTAAAGCGGCGCTATATTTATCGCCGCTTTACCGTCGTTTTAGCGGTGCATTGCCGAAAAAGGGTTAATACCGCCCGCAAACCGCCGCTGCAGCGGCGTTATGCGGACGGGTTCGGAGCGCTGCCCCATTGTTTTCAATGGGAACGGGCCCTATAGGAGCGGTAAATACACCGCTCCTACAGCGACCCAAAGATGCGGCTTGCAGGACATTTTTCAGCGTCCTGCAAACGCACCGCTTCAGTGTGAAAGCCCTCGGGCTTTCACACTGAAGACACAGCAACAGCTGTTTCGGGTCGGTTTGCAGGCGCTATTTTTAGCGCAATAGCGCCTGCAAACCACCCCAGTGTGAAAGGGGCCTAACTGTTGTTTATTAACAGTATAGCTGTACACTGCTATGTAAAATTTTTAAATGGTTATTTAGTTTATCACCTCCTGTACTCTGGATTTGCAATCTCTGGTCATCTCCTGTGTTAGATCCGCAGTCTCTGGTCATCTCCTGTACTAGATTTGCAGTCTCTGGTCATCTCCTGTACTAGATTTGCAGTCTCTGGTCATCTCCTCTATTAGATCCGCAGTCTCTGGTCATCTCCTGTGTTAGATCCGCAGTCTCTGGTCATCTCCTGTACTAGATTTGCAGTCTCTGGTCATCTCCTGTATTAGATCCGCAGTCTCTGGTCATCTCCTGTACTAGATTTGCAGTCTCTGGTCATCTCCTGTATTAGATTTGCAGTCTCTGGTCATCTCCTGTATTAGATTTGCAGTCTCTGGTCATCTCCTGTATTAGATTTGCAGTCTCTGGTCATCTCCTGTACTAGATTTGCAGTCTCTGGTCATCTCCTGTACTAGATTTGCAGTCTCTGGTCATCTCCTGTATTAGATCCGCAGTCTCTGGTCATCTCCTGTATTCGATTTGCAGTCTCTGATCATCTCCTGTATTAGATCAGCAGTCTCTGGTCATCTCCTGTATTAAATTTGCAGTCTCTGGTCATCTCCTGCATTAGATCCGCAGTCTCTGGTCATCTCCTGTATTAGATCCGCAGTCTCTGGTCATCTCCTGTATTAGATTTGCAGTCTCTGGTCATCTCCTGTATTAGATTTGCAGTCTCTGGTCATCTCCTGTATTAGATTTGCAGTCTCTGGTCATCTCCTGTATTAGATTTGCAGTCTCTGGTCATCTCCTGTATTAGATCCGCAGTCTCTGGTCATCTCCTGTAGTACGTTTCTCAGTGAGCAGTAATGATGTGCAGTAACCTCTAGCAATGAATGAGGAAGCAGGAATTATGTGTTTTAACCTCTAACAACCAGTCAGTAATCGGTAATAATATGCTGTATCCTCTGGCAACCAATTGCAATTGCTGTCTGATCTGCTGCAGTAAACTGATTTTGAGTCTTACTGCTATTTGTTATATGTCTAATAGCGGTTGGGGGGCCCCAAGAAAATGTTTGCCCAGGGCCCAATCAACATTAAAGACGGCCCTGGACAGATTACAGGTGTTTTTTTGCCCCTTACTTGAGCAGAAAACACTCAAATAGCAGCTCTGCACCCCTAATTTCATCTCCCTCTCCTCCCCCTTGTGCTTTATATTGGCTAAACAAAAATGCCTGAAGCTGTAAAATGCTTGTATTACACTTATAATAAGCTTTAAAAAAAGCTGCAAAAAAGGATTAAAAAAATGCTAAGTAAATTGATACGCTCAGGTGTGAATGAAACCTAAAAAAACGTCAGTTTTACAGCTTTTATATACTAAGTTTAAGCGTTTTTTAATGATAACATCAGGAGACCCTCCCAAATGCCCACAATGCATGAAACATAAGTAAATTATTAACTATTTCAGCCATCCTGTGAGAGAAGAGAGAGCAGTGTGCTTTATAGATAGCCATCTTATTTTTTGTGTTTTCACTATGTATCCCATCATGAGCATGTGTAAGGAAATGCTCCTGATGTTGCTATTGCTAAGGCTCCAAAGACATAGAAAATTGCATGAGAGGACCAGAGTTTGTTGCTACTGGACTCATCCATTGATGCAGGCAACAGCATGGGGTGAAATTTGCGTTTTTTCAAAAAATTTTATATGTGCAAAATATACAAGAACCCCCCCCCATAAAAACGCTTATGAACACGCATAAAAACTTAATTTACCGAAGTTACACGCAGTTACAAGCATTTGGTGTTTGAAATGCCAGTAAACTATTGTCCTGAACACGATTTTTCTGCTTTAAAAAAAAATGCCTGTAACCTCAACTGCCTCTAACCTACTATAAACTGTGTGTACATGTACACATAAGATAACATTGAGGAGAGTTCAGGGGCTGCTGGAAAAAAAATGCTCCTAAACTTCAGTCTAGCAGCTGTAGTATACATGAGTTTTTTTTTTGCCAAAAAATAATATTTAATTTCAAATATATATTTGTATTACAATTTAAAACAGTTTATTGATATTAATAATTTTTACTCTGTATTCCAAAGGCTGATTTTTTTTATATTGAAAATGTGACTAGAAGCTCCTCCTGCTTATGTTTCCCTGCAGACAGGCTGAAAAAGATCTGGGTCATGTGACAGCTGTATTTCAATTAGGAAAAAGGCACTTAGAGCCTGTAAATAATCACTCACAGCTATGACTCACTGTCCCTGATGTAATCAAAGATATTACACTCACCTGCTCTGTACAAGGATATTGCACAGAGTGGTCCCTTACCTCCTCTTCTGGGGTCCCCATTAGCGTTCTCCTCTCCATGTCTGCCTCCAGAGCAAAAAAAGAACATTTCTCAAACACCCTCTCTAAAGCATTAAACCGGTCACGTGACCTTTCAAACTAGTCGCCCAGACTATGAACCCCACCTGCCTTGAGCCCCTAGCAAACGAAACTCAAGAGTACTGCAACGAGTTATCAGATTTTTTCATCAACAAAATCGACAACATTCAGAAAATAATTCAACAAAAAAAAACAACAACCAATCTTACTCAACCTAAGCCAGGTAAGGAATTTTACTCGCACATCACACAATCACCACATTTCTCGCTCTCCCCGATCACCACTGATGAAACCAAAAACATCATCAAGAGCCTCCGAGACAGTACATCACCAAATTACATTATTCCCACAAAACTCTTGAAAGAATGTTCCGACATCCTGGCCCCCTCTATTACACACCTAGTAAATCAGTTGTTCAAAGAAGGGTTGGTTCCTATTGCCCTCAAGCAAGGCATCATCAAACCACTCCTAAAGAAACCTGCCCTTGACCCAAAAGATCCTAACAATCGCAGACCGGTAACAAGCCTGAACACCATCTCCAAGATTATGGAGAAAGCAGTAGTACAACAGCTTCAACTCCACCTGGACACACACAAACCCTTGGACCCACTGCAATCAGGCTTCCGCCCAGGCCATGGCACAGAAACGGCACTTCTGAAAATATGGGACGCCCTGGAAGCAGCTGATGAGGGAGAATTGTGTCTTCTGGTACTGCTGGACCTTAGCGCAGCGTTCGACACAGCGGACCACAAGACTCTTTTCAGCTGCCTCAAGGAAGTGGCAGGAGTTACGGATGTAGATCTTCAATGGTTCGCTTCCTTCTTAGGAAACCGGTCACAGACAGTGAAACTAGGAGTTTTCACTTCTGAAACCCGGGCAATTTCTTATGGAGTCCCTCAAGGATCACCCCCGTCACCAGTACTCTTCAACATTTAAATCCGGCCACTCTTCAAAATTATTAGCAAATCAGATCTATGCTTCCACTCATACGCTGACGACACTCAACTGTACTTCCGTATCACTGGACAAAAAGACCAATACCAGGAACTAGAAAAATGTCTCACATTGATAGATGACTGGGTGACCACTAGCTCCCTCAAACTCAATGGATCAAAAACAGAACTTCTGCTCCTCAACACAAATCGAAGTAAAAAAACTAAGACCCCATGGACACCACCGACCATCCTTGGACAGATCCTCCTTCCAAGCACCAAAGACAAAAGCCTCGGAGTCATCTTTGATTCAGAGATGACCATTGAGGCACAAATAGGATCAGTAATCAGCGGATCCCATCATCTTCTCCGCCTGCTACGCAGACTTATCCCCTTCATCCCGGAAAAGGAGAAAGCAGTAGTAGTTGGAACTATCATCAATTTGCGACTCGACTACGCAAATTCCCTCTACATAGGACTACCTGATTACCAGATTGCACGCCTACAAGTTGTCCAAAACACAGCAGCAAGACTAGTCACCGGAAAGAAACCCTGGGAATCCATCTACCCATCCCTGAGGACCCTCCATTGGCTCAAGGTAAAAGATAGGATCACATTCAAGACCCTCTGCCTCACCCACAAATGTACACATGGAAACGCTCCTCAATACCTATGTGAGAAAATAAAAAAATACATACCAAATTGCAGCCTTCGATCAACAAGCCAAAACCGCCTTCTCATCCCCAAAGCCTGCTACAAATCTAAGGGAGAACGAAGATTCGCAGTACAAGGACCTCGGCTATGGAACGCTCTACCAAACAACATCCGCTTAGAAGAAAACCACCGGGCCTTCAGGAAAAAACTCAAGACCCACCTATTCTAATCAAGCAAGGCAACAAAGGACAGACCAAGCGCCTTGATGCGATTCAGTTCGCATTTGCAGCGCTATGCAAATCATTTATTCAGAGCAAGCTGTGTGCTTGGGGGCACCCCTACGGGCACCCTCCCGAGCCGAGCACTGCCTCCTTACAAGAGTTCAACTGACTGCAGCTCTCAGAGTGTCCTGTGAGAGGGGAACGGGGCTGCAGCCAGCACAGCAATGGATCAAGACAGGATTTAGGTCAGTGTTTAAAGATAGGGAGATAGGAAGGATAGTGGTACGCTTTTTATCTTTAAAAAAGAGAAGTATGGCCAAAGCTTTTTTTTTTTTACTTCTCTTCTGGGTCACAGTTGTACACTTACTTTAGCTCTCCTGTGACCCACAATCACAAAGCCATTCTAGGCTCTGGAAGGATCCCAACAATAATATCAGGCTCCACCTAGATGCCTGATTAGCAGATTGCACCACCCCTTAGCACCAGGTGTTCTGTCACGAAAAGTCCGGCTATCAAAAAGTGTCCGCCCCGTACTGTGCAGGCGCAGCGAATGCGCAGTACGGAGCAGAAGGAGATTCGGAAAATCTCCGAAGATGAACGGCGCCTGCGCTGTGAGTCGAGGTGCAAGCCCCACCATCCAAGTGGACATAGGGGTACACAAAGTTAGAGGGCCCCTCGCGGGCTCACTTCGCTCGCCACGCTTCGGGCACGGCCTTGCTGCGCTTGGCTCCTTTTTATTCTATTGCACGGAAATTCAGAAGGAAAATGTCCTATCGGACCATGTTGTTGGGAAAATCTGCCCATGTGTGGTCTCCATCGGACTTTTTCTGACGGACAACGTGCCACGCACGCTCAGATCAAATTACGAGACCAAAGCTATTGGCTAATAGCCTCTACGTAGTTATGTCGTACGCAACGAACGCCACCACAGTCAGAATGATCGGATTTTCCGACAACTTTGTCCGACCGTGTGTATGCAACACCAGTGTCGGACAAAATCCGTCCGGGGCATTACTCTATGTCCTCTTGGATGATGGGGCTTGAACCTGGACTATTTTCGAAATCTGTGCAGTACACAGCGGACAGTATCCGATGGGGGACACAATGTGACAGGACACCGGCTGAGAGCTGTAGCCAACTGCATCCACTCTCTTCCCAGCCCAGCGCTCCAGTGAGTGTTGGAGGGGCAGAGCAGAAAGTAACTGACAGTCACCGGCTCTCTGCTCAAAGCGGACCAAGAACTGAGCAATCAGTGGTCATGTGAACACTCACTTCCCAGGCTTTTAAAGGACATGGACAGCTGCAGCATCAGACTTATGCCCTGTACACACGGTCAGAAATTCCGACGGAAAATGTCCGATCAGACCATGTTGTCGGAAAATCCGCCCGTGTGTGGGCTCCAATGGAGCAGGATCTCAAATTTTCCGACAACAAAATCCGATCGGACTTTTTCCGATCGTGTGTGGAAAATTCCGACGGACAAAGTGCCACGCATGCTCAGATCAAATTACGAGACCAAAGCTATTGGCTACTAGCCTCTACGTAGTTCTGTCGTACACAACGAACGTCACCACGTTCAGAATGATCAAATTTTCCGACATCATTGTCCGACCGTGTGTATGCAATACCAGTGTCGGACAAAATCCATCGGAAAAAATCAGACCAATTTTGTGGTCGGAATTTCCGACCGTGTGTACGGGGGATAATACTGCAGCAGGGAAGTGAGTATAGGTGTTTGTTTTTTTTCCTATTCCCACACTTCTCTTTTAAGGCCCTGTTGACACCTGTGTGCTCGAAAAAAACGCACCTTCCCAGCACAGCAAAAGCGCATGAAAAATAGTCCCCTTTTCTTACTGTTCACATCTGTGAATGCATGCCACGTAATGTTTTGTGCTCGTGGGAGTGAAGAGGAGAAACACTGCACTGTTGTATGGCATGCATTCACATATACACTATATTACCAAAAGTATTGGGATGGCTGCCTTTACACGCACATGAACTTTAATGGCATCCCAGTCTTAGTCCGTGGGTTCAATATTGAGTTGGCCCACCCTTTGCAGCTATAAAAGCTTGAACTCTTTTTGGAAGGCTGTCCACAAGGTTTAGGAGTGTGTCTAAGGCAATGTTTGGCCATTCTTTCAGAAGTGCATTTGTGAGGTCATGCACTGATGTGGACGAGAAGGCCTGACTCACAGTCTCCACTCTATCTCATCCCAAAGGTGTTCTATCGGGTTGAGGTCAGGACTCCGTGCAGGCCAGTTAAGTTCCTCCACCCCAAACACACTCATCCATGTTTTTATGTACCTTGCTTTTGGCAATATAGTGTATATGTGAGCACAATAAGTTGTTATTTATTAAATTCTGTGGAGTTGAATATACTACACTATATTGGTTTTATTTATTTTTGGGGGGGGGGGGGGATTGAATGAATTTTGGAGAGGAGATTGAATGAAGAGAAAACACAATAATAGTTTAATCAAGCCTTATTTTGATCAGGGGTCAGAGAATGTGATGAGAATATATTTGACTGAAGAAGGCACATCCGCAAGGCAACTGCACTTTACCTTCAGACTTTTAAGTGCAACCTCTGCATAACCACTTCAGCCCCGGACCAATTGGCAGCCAAAGGACCAGGCCCCTTTTTGCGATTCGGCACTGCGTCGCTTTAACTGACAATTGCGCGGTCGTGCAACGTGGCTCCCAAACAAAATTGGCGTCCTTTTTTTCCCACAAATAGAGCTTTCTTTTGGTGGTATTTGATCGCCCCTGCGGTTTTTATTTTTTGCGCTATAAACAAAAATAGAGCGACAATTTTGAAAAAAATGCAATATTTTTTACTTTTTGCTATAATAAATATCCCCAAAAAATATAAAAAAAACATTTTTTTTCCTCAGTTTAGGCCGATACGTATTCTTCTACATATTTTTGGTAAAAAAAAAATCGCAATTAGCGATTATTGATTAGTTTGCACAAAAGTTATAGCGTTTACAAAATAGGGGATAGTTTTATAGCATTTTTATTAATATTTTTTTTTTCATCAGATCAGCGATTTTTATTGTGACTGCGACATTATGGCGGACACATCGGACATTTTTGACACATTTTTGGGACATTTGTCATTTATACAGAAATCAGTGCTATTTAAATAGCACTGATTCCTATGTAAATGACAGTTGTAGTGAAGGGGTTAACCACTAGGGGGCGGGGAGGAGGCGGGGAGGAGTCAGTGTGACGTGTTGTGTTTTTTTTACAGTAGGGGGGCGTGGCTGTACGTCTGACGTCATTGATCGGCTTTCCCGATGACAGGGAACAGCCGATCAATGACAGGCAGAGTAGGAAGCGCGGGGAGAGGTTTGTTTACACAAACCTCTCCCCGTTCTTCAGCTCCGTAACCCGATCGCGGGATACCAGCGGCGATCGGGTCCGCTGGTCCCGCGGCCGTGGTCACGGAGCTCCCGACTGGGTCGCGAGCGCGCCGCTGGCGGCGCGCACGCGCCCCCCGGGCAGGCAAATTAAAGGGGACGTACCCGTACGTGCTTTTGCCTGCCCGTGCCATTCTGTAGACGTATATCTACATGAGGCGGTCGGGAAGCGGTTAACTGAATCCCCTCCCCTCCTCTGGTGCCACATTTGGCACCTTTCAGAAGGGAGGGGAAAATGGGTACCAGTTTTTGACAGGTACCTGTACCCTCTAATGGGAGCTGGCGCTACAGAGCCATCCCTCAGAATCTGATCTTATACAGTATGTAGCAGCATGTGTTTCAAATTAAAGTGGTTGTAATCCTTAAAAAAATTGTGTCATTTGTCCCTCTGTAAGCTGTAAAAAATCTGGCTGATCCTGCCAGTTCCTGTGTCCTCTCTGTGTGTTGACCACGATAATCATGGCTGCTGAGCCCTGATTACCGTGGTCAGTTTACGTGGCTCCTTCATCCGCAGCTCTGGTCTCTCCCCCTCACCCCCTCTCTCTGCCTGTCACCTCCGTGTTTCTGTGTTAGCCATCTCCTCCCTGCCCCTTCGGCTGTTAGCAGTTTAAAATTGCTAGGTAAAAAATTATGTAATTCCCTTCCTTACATGTAGATCCAATGGGCAGTAGCTGTGTTTTTAAAAAAAAAGACTCAGTGAAATACCTTATTTACAATGCTCACATGACCTGCTGGCTCTCTCCTTCTCTCTCCCGGCTGACGTCAGCAGGGGAACATGGCCACTCCCACTGTAGGAGGGAGAGAGCCGGCAGGTCATGTGAGTGCCTCGTGGTGCTGTAAATTATGTTTTTTAAAAATGACTTAGTGAAATACCTTATTTACAGCACCACGAGGCACTCACATGACCGGCCGGCTCTCTCCCTCCTACAGTGGGAGCGGCCATGTTTCCCAGCTGATGTCAGCCAGGAGGGAGAAGGAGAGAGCCAGCAGGTCATGTGAGCATTGTAAAAAAGGTATTTTGCTGAGTCTTTTTTTTAAAAGCATAGCTACTGCACATTAGATCTACATGTCAGGAAGGGAATTACCATATATACTCGAGTATAAGCCGAGGCACCTAATTCTACCACAAAAAAGCTGGGAAAACGTATTGACTCGAGTATAAGCCTAGGGTGAGAAATGCACAGCTACTGTAAGTGAAAAAGAGGGTCAACAATGCCCATTTGCATGCCTCACTGTGCCCATTTGCAGCCATAGGTCCCCCGAACTTCAAACTCAGTAGTTACGGGTTCCTAGATGCCCCCTAGCTTTAGCCAAAATTGTCTCTGGACCCAAAGGGTCCCCAAATGACATTGCTGCAGATGGACACAGTTGACCGAATTTGGGGCCCCGTATCTCGGGGCGACTTGGTACTATGAACCCCAAATGGTGTGTAAACCCAGTGGAACTAGCACTACAACATATCCAAAGATGGGGTTCCTAGCACCAAGTGGCCCCAAGATACGGGGCCCTATAGTTGGTTCGGAAAACGTCAAGCACTTTTCTGCAGCAGAGAATGACATTTTCCGAACCGCATCTTTGGATATATTGTAGTGCTAGTTCCACTGGGTTTGTACACCAATTTGGGGTTCCTAGCACCAAGTGTCCCCAAGATACGGGGCCCCAAAGTCGATTCGCAAAATGTCATTCTCTGCTGCAGAAAAGTGCTTGACTCGAGTATAAGCCGAGGGGGGCATTTTCAGCACAAACATTTTTTTCATAGGTGACATAACAACCACTTTAAGCCTAGTACACACAATGAGAAAATCGTACAAAAAATACAGCTTTTGAAGCAACCATACGATAATCTGATCGCTAGTACACAGCTGTCATCTGGAATTATCCGAAGGGACAACCAAGAAAATTTTTGTTACGATTTTTCTAATTTAGTACAGTTTATCTGACAATACAAATACATTACATCACTTCTGAATTTTTGTTCTGTCGAACGAGAATTTTCGTACTTTAGTAACCTATTCGTTTTTTATATGGAGACTAGCATGCAAAAACAAAAAAAAAGGAATGATCATTAGTCCGATAATCTCATTGTGGTTACTAGGCTTTACTCTATTGGGGGTGGCAAATAATACCAAAACAATGCTCTCAGGTACAGGGAGTTTTCACAGGCATTGTGTTTGATCTTTGATGATCTCAAAGAAATACTTTACTGAGATCAATACAAAGGGTGCTATTGCTCCTGGAATAAAATTCTAAAGAGTTTCATATACATACACACACATATTGTAATATTGGGGGTTATTTAGCTTCAGTGTAGAGCTTACCAGTGAGCTGAGTCTACGCCAGATATGCAGTTTAAGGGCTTTTTTGGCCCATGTTTATTGAAGTTAAAGAAAGACAGTCCATCCAGGATTCCCACACAGGGGTTTCTTCCACAAAGCAATAATGAAATAAATGTAAAATACCAAGCCATCTGGCTCTCTTGTCAGCACTGCTGTTCAGGCGTTGACCTCGGTCCTCTTGACCCTGTAACTGTGTCCCTGTTTGGTACCCACACTGTACCTCTGGTGACACTCTCTCTTACAGCTTCCTGGCTTACGTTATTGCCACATGGCTGCTTCAGGCCTGTAGCCTAGGCCTTAGGTCTGCTCCTTAGAACAAAAGGGTTTCCTTGAGTTAAGCTCTCTCCTAGCTTACTCCTGATCAGCGCCTTGCTGCTCTGTCACAAAGTACATCTGCCTCCTGCAGAGGAACGGGAGTCCACCTGACTCCCATGCACAGACATTCTGTCTGTCTGGTGGGGCCCTGAGCCATAGCCAGGTCACAACTAAATAGCCCAGCACACAGCTGTGCAATCAGCGTGCCTTTCTCTCCAAACTCTGTTGTAAACCAGCAATATTCCAGGTAGCACAGGGTCCCAATGCCACAATACATATATAGATTTTTTAGCTCAAGTGTAGATGCGTTTTTTGTGCAGTGAGTCCATGTCAGACAGGCATTATAGTTAAAGCTGGTGGGTTTTACTTCCTCTTTATTTCCCTGCAAAGGTAAAGCAAAATGGGCTATTATGCATCGCATAGTAGTCCATTATGTGTCACTTACCTGAAACCGAAGCCTGCAATGTTTCCGTTGTCCCCACTAGCAGGGAGCATCCATCTTCGCCCCTCTTCCCTTCGGCTTCCAGCTCTGTGACTGGCCGGTGTCCTGTGACGGCACTCCCTCGCATGCGCGCGGGAACCACCAGTGACGGCATGACCCCGATGTGCCCTTTCTAAAGGGCGCATGCGCCAACGGCTTTTTAGTAACTATATTCCATCACCTACAGGTAAGCCTTAATATAGGCTTAGCAAGAAAAAACTGCACTGGACAAATGATAAAAAAATATTACTAAATAATACTAGCTGCAACACCAAGTGAGATACAAACAATAAACATAGATTCTAAGATACAGTTGCGCTGTGAAAAAAAATTTGGTGAAGAATATGTTTTTTAGCAAAAACAAATATTTTGTGATTCCACAAATGTTTGTAAAAAACCTGTAAAGGAAAAAACAAAATATCGTTCCAATAGTGCAATAATCAGTGAATAGACAAATGTCCTTATAATTGCAAATATGCCTGGAAAAAAAATTCTGAAAACAAAGCGATAACGTTCCTATAGGATAATGTCCACAACTCTTGATAGCTGGGAGAAGCCGAGGATCATTTCACAATGTAGTGACCTTATCAAGTGCATCCCACCACCGAGTAAATTAAGCGCTTACCAAATAGAAGTGCTTTAATGCTTATAGCTATCACCCAGCCAGGGCCTTTTCCTCAGATGACACACCGGACTGCCATGTCCTCACCTCACCAGGATGGCCCCCGATCTGAACGGCATCCAAATATCCCTCCACTAGCAGCGGATGTAGTTACAGCGCAGGGTAATGGTGTATTTTCACTGTGTGTGTGTCCCCGCCGTGTAGTCCGGAGTCCCAGCAGGGTCCCGCTCTCCACCTCCGGTCACAGGCCCTCCGAGCCCTGCGTTGTGAAGAGAACTCCGAGTGCGCATGCGCAGTTCTCTTCACAGAGTTGGAGATCCCATCCCACCCAAAAACTCTTAGGGATCTCCAAACTACAGATTCCCATCCGGAACTAGCAAAACCTGGTAAAAGCTGCCAGAGCAGATGTCTCCTCCCAAAATAACTGCTCTGTAGCCTTTCAGTTACCTGACATGCAAACTCTGTGTCTTTATTCCATCCCTTTCCATAGTGGCAGAGCCTCGTTCTGTCACAATATATATATTGTGGAGATGCGACCCCATGTCACAGGTGCATATGAGCAGTGTATGCCGGATTTTGGTAGGCTTGCTAATTGCAGACCTGTGCGCTGGCTTCAAAATCATCCCAGGAATAGAGCTCAGCGCTCATCCTTAGAGACAGCGCCTCCTGGCAGACAGGAGTTCTGGCCTAGGAGTCAGGAGGGAGCCAGTGCAGCACGAAGCTGCAAGCACAGAGGTGCTGAGCCTCAGGACTGGGGAAGACAGACCAAGGCCTAAGGTATAAGGAGTGCTGCGTTTTTAGCCAGGAAGGCTGAATGCTGTTTGTTCTGAAGCAGGACTGTAATGCTGAATACCGAGGGAATGCGAAGAAATCTGCTGCTTATTTATGAACTTTCTGTTTCTTTTGGAATAAAAATGGGCTGCCATTCCCTTTAAAATGCAGTCGGACTGACACAATTTCTGCAACTCGCATGCACCACTAGAGCATAATCACCCAGATCATTTATTTATATATATATATATATATATATATATATATATATATATATATATATATCTCAAACAAAACTGTAAGCAGCGATGTAAGGTCAGGCGTAGAACAGATGTGCATGTGGAGAAGAAAATGACTGTAATTACCAGTGTAAATGTACAACAGCATGTAGGAATGTGTAGAAACAATTTCGTAACCAGAAATGAATATGGCGATATGGAACAAGAAAATGTAGAAAGAGCACCACGTTGGGGCCCATAGTATTATTATGTCATACTAGCTAGGAAGAAAAAATATGCCAATCATCAATGTAGATAAAGAAAACTGTGTGTAAAACAAGCGAATGAATGGCTGCTGGAAATTAACTGACGTGTTGCAGTTTTGAAGAGAGTAAATCCTCGTACACACGATCGGATTTTCGGCAGGGAATTGTGTGATGACAGACTGTTTTGCCACATACACACGATCGGAATTCTCGTCGGAAAAAACTGTTATCGTTTTCCCATCGGAATTCTGCTCAAACTGTCTTGCCTACACGCGGTCACACCAAATTGCGATGGTCAATAACACCACGACATACAACACGTTTGACGGTACTATAAAAGGGAAGTTCAATGCTTTCGAGCATGCATCAAATTGTTTCCGAGCTTGCGTCTGAATTTTGCGTGTCGGAATTGCATACACACGATCGGAATTTCCGATAGAAAGTTTTTCCATCTGAAAAATTAAGAACAGGCTCTCAATCTAAAGTCCGACAGAAAAAGACAGAAAAAGACAGATGGGCATACACACGGTCGGAAAATCCGATGAAAGGCTCCCATCGGACTGCTTCCATCGGAAATTCTGGCCGTGTGTACACGGCATTTGCCTAAAATCTAACCATTAGTACGCTCCATCAGACAATTGTTGTCCAACTTTCGGCCAACAAATGTTGGTTAGCAGGCTAGTAAATTTTTCGGCGGCCAACTGTCTGTTGTCAGATTTTCGTATCATGTGTACACAAGTCCGTCACACAAATGTCCAAAGTACAAACACGCATGCTCGGAAATAATGCTCACCAAACATGACATTAGCAGAAGGTGCCCAAAGGGTGGCGCTCAAGAGCTGAAATTCCACGTAGTACGTCACTACGTTCGTGTTTGTTGGTCGACAATTGTGCCGTTAGTATGCAAGACAAAATCCAGGCACACGCTCTTCGGACAAAAGTCTGATGCTCTGTCTGCCGAAAATCTGATCATGTGTACGAGGCTTAATTGAAGTATATGTAATAAAAAATATAAGTAAACCCAGTTAAAGGGGAACTAAATCCCTAATGTGAAAACATTTCTAGGAGGTAGTGTTTTTTGGCAGAAGAAACATGCAAAGTCTCTTGTGCAAATAAAAAAAAAAAATCCTCTCGTATCCTTAGGCCCCTTTCACACTGGGGCATTTTTCAGGTGGTACAGCGCTAAAAATAGCGCCTGTATACCGCCTGAAAAAATCCTGCCCCATTCACTCCAGTGTGAAAGCCGGCGGGCTTTCACACTGGAGCGGTGCGCTAGCAGGACGGCAAAAAAAGTCCTGCTAGCAGCATCTTTGGAGCGGCATAGGAGCGGTGTGTTCACCGCTCCTATACCGCTCCTTCCCATTGATTTGAATGGGAAACCGCGGTAAAACCGCGTCTTTAACCCTTTTTCGGACGCTCGCTGGGGGTAAAACCGCACCGCGAGCGGCCGAATACCGCGGTTAAAACGACGGTAAAGCAGCGCTAAATATAGCGCTGCTTTATCGTCACTGCGGCTCCCCGCCCCAGTGTGAAAGGGGCCTTAGCAATTTCTTTAAACTTCTGTGTACACAATAAAGTGTTTGTAACCTAGGGGCTGCATTACGCTGCCAGCCCCTCTCTTGTATCCAGCTATAACACGCAGTGTATGTGTTTGTGGACGAAGCTTCTATATACCTTTTTTGCAGATACCTTCAGGCCGGTCACATCCCTCCCGGCTTTTTACTACGATCCAGGACTGCAGCGGTAGGGGCCGAGATCTCCCACTGACGTCAGCCGAGAGGTCTCGTGACTTCTGTGCTGGTCGCTCAGCCCCTCCCACTGTAGCCCTTAGATGGGGCAGAGAGCAGCCGGGAGTCACGTGACCAGCTTGAAGATATCTTCAAAAAAGGTATATAGACGCTTCGTTTTCCAAAAACACTTAAGCCCCATACACACGGTCGGAAAATCGGACCACAAAATCCATCGGATTTGGTCCGACGGATTTAGTCCGACACTGGTGTTGCATACACACGGTCAGACAATGGTGTCGGAAAATCCGATCATTCTGAACGTGGTGACGTTTGTTGCCTACGACGGGACTACGTAGAGGCTAGTAGCCAATAGCTTTGGTCTTGTAATGTGATCTGAGCATGCGTGGCACTTTGTCCGTCGGAATTCGCTACACGCGATCGGAATTGGTGTGATCGGACTTTGTTGTCGGAAAATGTATAGAGCAGGAGATAGAACTTTGTCCGTCGGACAATCCGATGGAAAATGTCCGATGGTGCCTACACACGGTCGGAATTTCCGACAACATTGTCCAAAAGGACAGAATCCATCAGAAAATCCGACCGTGTGTATGGGGCTTTACACTGCGTGTTATAGCTGGATACATGAGAGGGGCTGGCAGTACATTTTTTTAATGTTTAAATTACTACGGATAGTGGCAGGAGGGAAGGGGCAGCTCACACACACACACACACAGGACTGACAGGTAGGGAGGGAGGGCAGGATCAGCCAGGTATTTCAGGTGATACAAGAGACAAAATTACACAGCACAAGCACTGTGCTGTGTAACATGCTTTAAAGGAACAGGATTATTTTTCTTTTTTTTAGGGTAACAAACGCTTTAAGGCACATGCACTGTGCAGTGTACACTCCTGATAATTTCTAGCATCTGTAAGACGGGGATGGCTACACCATCAGTGGCTGCCTAATGGTCAAAGAGGACAGCAGGACAGCAGGAGACTTGGCAGAAATGGGGGGCCTTCCTACAGGAGGCTCAGAAAACAGTGGTGGTTGGGGAAGGAGTGGCAACTGAGAGCCTGGATTTGTCAGCACTAAGGATGAGCTCAGGCGTGTTCGAATGGTCCACGTGCAGAGCCCGCCAGGAAGTCGGCGCAGCGCTGCGCTAATCACATGCAGTGAGACATTGCCCTGATGTGCGGCTGCAAAGATCGGGCAATGTCTCAATGCCTGTGATTAGCGCATCGCTGCGCCGACTTCCTGGCGGGCTCTGAACGTGGACCATTCGAACGCGCCTGAGCTCATCCTTAGTCAGCACTGGAGGAGGGCACTCCTATAAGGTAAGGGGGCCATAATATGAAAATATGCTGTGCATACTTGCACATTATGGCAGGAGGTCCCCTCCCAGCAGACATAAGTTTTACTGTACTTCAAATCCTATTTAACCTAAACATTTTATTATAATTTCAATATTTGTAAATCTGTAGCTGATAAATCCTGTCATGAGGGTCCTTGTTTAGGCAACTCCACATACGGGGGGACAACACTCTGCCTGTTTAAGCCTCCCACTTGTGTTTCATGGGCTTCTGATAAACACAAGGGGTTGTTTCAACACAGGCTACACAGGCATTGTCTACTGTTGTCACCGTTAAAAACGTACAGCCTTCACTAGAGTATGGGTATGTAGACAAGAAATACCTGGAAGGAGGCCATAGGAGATCAGCAGCACTCACTGAAATGCAACAAAGGATGAAAATGAAAGGTGATTAACTGCAAAGGTGTTTCAGGAGATCAGCCGCACTGAGATGCAACAACGAATTAAAAAAATAATTTAATTAAGTACTGTATTAACAATGTCAAGTCTGGACACTTTCATCCCCTTACAGTTTGAGCTATTTTTCAGCTTTTAACCACTTTGATACAGGGCATTTTCACCCCCTTCTTGCCCAGGCCAATTTTCAGTTTTCAGCGCTGTAACATTTTGAATGACAATTGGGCGGTCATGCAACACTGTGCCCAAATTTATCTGACAGGCTCCATGGCAGAATACGTGTGGGTTAAATTTGCCTCCATAACTACCCAATAGGACCCCTCCCTATAAATTTCAGCTGTGAGCTGCTAGCCGTGTTCCTTCTCTGTAGGACCATATGTTTGGTTCTCCTACCTTTAGACGATGTCCTACGATCATGATTGGCCGAACGATATGGTGTCACGTCCCTCCGATAAGCCTTGACTGTTAGGAGGGTATGGAGTGTATTGCAGAGTAAGCGCTGAAGAGCTGGAATCATGTCTACTATTGGAAAGACAAGCGCGCACAGGCCTGTTTGCCTAGCAGTTTGCAGGTGGCCATTATCTGCCCTGAAAAGCCAGGTGTGTGTGTATGGATGTCCTGGCCGAATCGATCGTAGGTGGTGGTAAGCGATCGCCTTCATGGCAGCAGTGTTTGTGTTTGTTGTTTGTTGTTTTCTGCATTGCCTGTCCTTTTTCATATTTTTTCCAAAGCAGCGGCTGGCTCCCTGTGCATTCCAGCCACCACTGCCTCTTACTTCCGGGTTCCGTCTGCGCATGCACGGTCCCGGCCTGGTTTCACGCATGCGTGCGAGGATCGTGGGCCTGGCCCAGCTGTAACGTCACACGGCACCAATTTTAAAAGCCTGGGAGGCCTACAGATCTCGGGAATGATCGTAGGCATATCGGCGACTTCCCTGGGCACCTGCAGAGCCTACCCCAGGTAAGTGCAATTTCAGATGGGTCTGAATTTTTGCCTTTCTCCTTTGCTGATATCTGATGCATTCTCTGTTTCACCTGCAGTGAATTTGGTATCAGTCATGGACTCTTCACTGCCTCCTGGTTGCCAGTCCTCTTGCAGCAGGTAGGATATGGAAACTGTGTTTTTCCTTTACTTTGCCGGCTGGGGGGAAGAGAGTGGCGTGTAGGGCATTATTCCTGACCTTGTGCCTTTCTCTCTCTATTTCTGTCTTTTCCTCTCTTTCTCAGCCCTTCTGGGTCTGACCAACGACAACGTAGTTCCCGTGGGTCTTCTAAATCACACCACCGGCACTCCTCCTCTGGTTCTAGACACCATGGATCCTCCTCTAAGTCCAAGGACCATAGTAGAGGCTCTCCTCAACCCCCCCCCTTCTTTTCACAGTAGGGGCCCGGAGAGATCATGTTGGGGATGCAGGGCCTGCCAGCAAGTCTCTCTGCAAGCACTACAGGAGAAAGACGCTGAAAAGCCTTGTGATTCCCCTCCAGACCCACTGATTCCTCTGACAGGAGAGGGACAAGTCCATGAGACATGGGAGTCTTCCCAACCTAGTCACCAGTTAGCTTCCCCTTCAGATAGTGGGTCGGAAGCAGATGATCCTGGGATGGGCTTTGAATACGCCTTGGTTCCTTCTCTGGTGAAAGCGGTTAAAGAAGCTCTGAATTGGGAAGACCCAGTCATTTCTCCTCCTAAACAGAGAAAAATTTTCAAGCAGCTCAGTAAGGAGCGTCAATATTTTCCTTCTCACTGAAGTAGGAGCCATACTTTCTGAAGAATGGGGCAAGATGGATAGAAAAAGTTCTATGCAATCAAAAATCTTAAAACTATACCCTTTCAAGGAAGAAGAGGTTAAACACCTTGAGTCAGCTCCCTTGGTGGATGCTGCATTAATGAGACTTGTTAGGTACGTGACTCTTCCTCTCGAAGATACGGTCTCATTTAATGATCCTTTGGATAGATGGATTGATTTCGACCTGAAATGGATTTATTTGACAGCAGGCACAGTTTGCAAACCTGTCCTGGCCTTAGCAGCAGTCTCTAAAGCCTTAGGGGCATGGTTAGACAATGTGAACGAGTCTCTTAGAGGTATCTCTGAAGAGGTTCTCCTATTCAGGAAATCAGGCTGGCTTCCGCCGTTCTGGGGGAGGTCGCTATTGACGTTATTCGCCTAGTGGCCCGGGTGATGTTGTCAGCAGTCACCGCCCATCGGGCCTTGTGGCTCCGACCCTGGTTGGCGGATCCAGCTTCTAAACAAGCTTGGTGCAGTATTCCCTTTGAGGGCGCCTCCCTCTTTTTGCAACAAGCTTGATAGCGCCATAACCCGGGCCACAGGTGGTAAGTCAGGGTTCCTCCCTTAGGATAGGCGTTTACAGAACCAGAAACACACCCTTTCAAGAACACAGAATACCGATCGTACAAGGGAAGCACGCAGCTACAGGCCTGGTCGTAAATTTTCAAGATCATGGAAATCCAGGCAGTCCTCTTTTAAAAAGCCCACAAAAGGGGCTTCCTCTGGTAACCAGGAATCCACTAAGTCCTTTTAAAATTGGGCCCGCTCAAACATGTCAGGTGGGGGCTCGCCTTCTCCACTTCCGGCATGTTTGGGCGGCCTCAATTCGGGATTTCTGGACCATCAAGAAGGTCTCCTCGGCCACACCTGGGTCTTCAACAGCACTCCCAGATTAAGATTTATGTCTACAAATCTTCCAAGTTCAGAGGAAAAGAAACAAGTTCTTTTAGCTTACGTAAGCTCTTTATTGATTCAAGGCGCAGCCATTTCTGCTCCAGATGGCGAACGAGGCAAAGGCATGTATTCCCCTCTATTCTTGGTGCAGAAGAAGAACGGCACATGGAGACCAGTCATAGACTTGACTCATTTCAACCGGTTTCTCAGAAAGGAAAAATTCAAGATGGAATCACTATTAACAATTCAGCAGTCGGTTCATCCAGGGGACTGGTTGGTGTCAATAGACTTGAAAGATGCCTACTTTCAAGTTCCTGTGGCGGAAGACTTCTAAAAGTTCCTTCGCTTTGCAGTAGGCGATCAACATTTACAGTTTACCTGCCTTCCATTTGGTCTCACGACATCCCCTCGGGTGTTGTTCAAGGTTCTGTTAGCTGTTGTTGCTCTGCTCAGAGTCAAAGGATTTCGTCTTCACCACTATTTAGATGACCTCCTCCTTCTAGCCCAGGACAAAGGTCAACTTCTAGAGCACAGGAGCCTAGTAATTGCCACTCTCCAAGAGTTTGGGTGGCTCCTGAATTTGTAGAAAAGTCATCTGAATCCATCTCAGTCTCTCGTATTTCTAGGTGCACATTTCAACACAGTGGAAGGCACCATCTCGTTACCCGAGGAGAAGATTGTGGTGATCCGGGACAGGATCCGCTCAACCCTTGCGTCATCTCACCTGACCGCTCTTCAATGTCTGAAGATGATTGGCACCATGGCAGCCACCATTCCCATGGTGAAGTGGGCACAATGGCACACTCGCCCATTCCAAAAAGGGTTTCTCCAACAATGGGATTCTCCCAGCAAGAGTCAGCGCATCCTTCTTACTACATCCATGAGAGAGTCTCTCCTTTGGTGGCTTCAGGGGACAAAAATCTCCGCAACTGCCATTCGATCCTTCCTGTCACATGGGTTACAATAACCTCAGATGCCAGCAATTGGGGCTGGGGCACTCCTTCATGGGTTGGACTGTGTGTGGATAGGGAGAATCCTCTGCAGTTCCCTGCATTGACTCCTTGTGGGCGACCTGGGTCAGAGGCGCATGGTAGGGTCAGATAAAACTCACAGAGAAGAGAAGAGACGAGGTGGGTCTCTTAATGAGTGTTTTGTCTATTGTCATAAACCCCTTCTATCCACGTAGATAAGTTGAGACTATTCTTGTAAATCTGCAGATTTGCTTTACTATTTGTTTTAGCGGCAAGAGGGTATAGGCACAAGTAGAGAAGACTGGCCAGTCATTATGGGCATTTAATTAGTTACGGGAATGAAGGGTGAGAGGCCTTCAGAAAATGCCCAGAGCAAGATGAGCGCTAGAGAATATATTATGAACCGAAGGTACGGTCATTTAAAATCTGAAGGGACTTTTGATTTACAAGTATGGCAAACTTTTCTGCACGATTATGGCCCACTACTGTGCAGTGAAGGAACGTGGAGAATAGCTTGCACATGGGAGACAGAAGCTAAAGTAGCAAATAAAACTGGCTTGACAGAGATGTTTAATAAAAGTACTGTCCACATTTACTACGTTTGGCCAGAAGACTCTGTAGAGGAGGACCCCCCACCTTATGTGGCTGCCAGTTTTGCTTTAAGGGGTCCACACACAAAAGCAAAATAATTCGATTACATGGAACACACAAAAGATGAGCTGGGCAATATAGTAGAGAGCAGAGGTTTAACAGCTCCATATCAACCTACAAAGAGGGATTTGGCTAGTATCCTAGAAACAGATGATTGGCATAAATCAAAAGGCACATATGCAAAACTAGATCTCTCTGAACTTAAAGCTTTGGCCAGAGAAAGAGAGATAGAGTCTGAACTTCCGGTGCAAACCATAATTTCCAAATTGTGGCAGCAAGATGAAGAGAGAAGGAGGGGAGACGCCACCCCTTCTGCCCCTGGCACAGAGCAATCTGTTGCAGTCAGACTTTTTGACGGACTTCCGTTGAATCAGACTTGTCTACACACAATAACACCAAAGTCCGACGGATTCGACCATGATGACGTACGACTGGACTAGAATAAGGAGGTTCATAGCCAGTAGCCAATAGCTGCCCTAGCGTCGGTTTTCGTCCGTTGGACTAGCATACAGACGAACTGATTTTTCGACCAGACTCAAGTCCGTCGGAAAGATTTGAAACATGTTCTAAATCTAAAGTCCGTCTGATTTTCGACAGAAAAGGTCCGCTGAAGGTCCGATGAAGCCCACACACGGTCGAATTGTCCGACGGATTCGTTCCGTCGGACCAGTTCGGACAAATAGTCCGGTCGTGTGTACACGGCATAAGTCTCAAATTAAATGGCATGTACCTTTTTAGTCCCCAAGATATGAGAACCATATTAGAGGGATTGGGAGATCCTAGAAAGAATCCAATTGGGTTTGCAAACAAACTTAGCGCTGCACAGAAAGCATATGAGGCTTCTGCTACTGACATTCGCTTCTTATTAAAGCAGTGGGAAGCAACATGTCTGGCTATATACTTAAAGAATGTGGTGTAGACATCAAAAGTCTAGGTAAGATGGTTAGTGGACGGGAGGTTTGTGAGAAATTGAAGGAAAAATTGCCCCAAATATATGGACAAACCAAACATGCTGAATTTATGAATGCTAAGCAAGGGAAAGAGGAAGCAGCAGGGGCTTTTTAGAGGTGGTTAAGCAATATGGCTGAGGAAGCAGGCATTAAAATAGAGGAAGAGAAGGCAGGAGAAACTGCAAGTCCATCTACACAACTAGTGAAACAAAGGTTTCAGTTGAAATAAAAGTTGTTCACAGCAAGGCCTGAGGCAGGCAATATGTCTATTCGAGACGTCCTTCCTATCCTGTTATCCATAGAAAACAGGATTAACCAAAAAGACAGCAAACCCAAGGCTATGTACAGTATATGGGGAAGCAGGGAGGAAGAGGACGAGGCAAAGGCAATTTCATAAATCTTGGCAATCGAGGACCAATTATATGCTACAATTGTAATGGGGAAGGACACATAGCCAACTTCTGCCATCTTCCTGGCGGTAGACTGGAAAAGAGCTTAGAGCCACCTCATGCTGATCCCAGTTCTCTGCCAAAAGCAGTGGATCAGGCATAGGAAAACGGCATGCCAGTATCAATCATGTTAAATAGGGGAGACAATGGTCCCAAGGCCAGAGTAAAAGTATTTTTACAAGAACTCCCCTATCCTGGAGGAGAAACAGAATTAACCTGTTTAATCGATACTGGTGCAAGCCGAAGTGTTTTTAATATAGAGGACTTACCTCCAGGATTATTATCTACAGATGTTATCTCTGGTGTTGGCCTAACCGGGACCTCTACTAATTTGGTTGAGTCCAAGCCACTTAAACTCAGGCTAGGACAGCAAACAGAAATTGGCACTAAAGTGACAGTTTCAGACACAGTTCCTACCAATCTTTTGGGAGCTGACATTTTGAACTAAATTTTAGCAAACATAGATTACACTCCTACAGGAGTCCAAGTAGTCAGTAGTCTGTCAGGAGAAGTTTTAAATTCTGCCTGTGGAGTATTTTTGATCCAAGACTCCACTACGCCATTTCCACCAGAATTGAAAGTGATTCCCGCTGAATTATGGGCCACCAGCAAATATGATGTAGGTCTGCTGGATTGCACCCCAGTCATGATAACAATTATACCAGGAGCCCATCTCCCACAGATTAAACAGTACCCACTAAGTATTACTCAGACTGAGGGGATAAAGGATCAAATCACTCAACTGAAAGCAGCACGGGTTGTTGTACCAATTAAGTCCCAAGTCAATACACCCCTGTTCTCAATTTCAATGAAGCCAGACAAGAAGAGTGGGTGACATACCGCATGGTCATGGTTCCCTTCCTGGTCAGCATGGGGAATTGAAGCAATGAAAAGAATAAATAATTACACTAGAATTGTAGATGAGATTATTAACCTTACTACCACTGATATAGGTTTATTAAGTGTAGAAATGGCTCAGCTTAAAAAAGTAGTATTAGAGCACAGATTAATACTAAATTATCTCACTGCAGCTCAAGGTGGGATGTGTAAGGTATTTCACACAAACTGTTATGACTAATTTCTGATTGGGACTCTAAAACAAAAGTTAATACTGCAGCTGCAGGAACAGATTGACAGGACTCAATCACTGTGTTTAACCACTTCCCGACCGCCCCCTGTATATATACGTCGGCAGAATGGCACGTACAGGCAGAAGCACGTACCTGTACGTGCCATTCTTCAGGCGGTTGGGGGGTCCGATCGGACCCCCCTCCGCCGGCGGGGACGGTCGGGATGGCTTCAGAAGCGATGCGGGACGAGGTAACGGCCAGTCGTTTCTGGCCACCCCCTCCCGATCGCTCTGGCCAATGGGATTCGTCCGCTTCCTTCCCCTTCCTGTGTAATTGTAAACACAGGCAAGGGGAAGTGATGTCACGCTCCTCGTGTCGGTCTTTCTGACCGGGACGCGGAGCTGTGAAGACATCAGGTTAGTGCACCAACACTACACTGACACCAGGCACACATAGGCACATATTTCACCCCCCTGTCACCCCCTGATCACCCCCCAGATCACCCCCTGCCCCCCCTGTCACAGTGTCACTGATTGCAGTGATCATTTATTTACTGATCACTGCATTTAGTGTCAGTGTGACTGCAATAACTGTCAGGGCAGTTAGTTTTAGGCCCCTTTAGGTCCAAGGTAGCCCCCTACCCCCCCCCCAATAAAGGTTTAACCCCTTGATTGCCCCCTAGGTAACCCTTTCACCCCCTTTTGCCAGTGTCACTAAGCGATCGTTTTTTTTGATCGCTCTATTAGTGTCACTGGTGCCGCTAGGTAGCCAGTTTTTTTTTTAGGTAACCGCCAGGTTTATATAGGATTATAAATAGGTTTATAGGTCAGGTACCCCCATATTACAACCTAAATAAAGGTTTTAAACCCTTGATTGCCCCTAGAGTTAACTCTTTCACCAGTGATCACAGTATAAGTGTCACTGGTGACGCTGGTTAGCCAGTTAGTTATTTAGTTATTTAGGTTCCCCGTCAGGTTTTTATATATCGTCAGGTACCCCCATATATTACCTAATAAAGGTTTTAACCCCCTGATTGCCCCTAGTTAACCCTTTCACCAGTGATCACCGTATAACTGTTACGGGTGACGCTGGTTAGTTAGCTTATTTTTTTATACTGTCAGGGCACCCGCCATTTATTACCCAACTATCGGTTTAACCCCCTGATCGCCCGGCGGGTGATATCAATTAGGTGTTAGGGTCAAATAAGGTCTGCGTCGCCCCAGGTTAGTGCCAGTACCGCAAACACCCACGCGCAAAGCATACACCTCCCTTAGTGGTATAGTATCTGAACAGATCAATATCTGATCTGATCAGATCTATACTAGCGTCCCAGCAGTTTAGGGTTCCAAAAAACGCATTGTTAGCGGGATCAGCCCAGATACCTGCTAGCACCTGCGTTTTCCCCCTCCGCCCAGCCCAGCCCAGCCCACCCAAGTGCAGTATCGATCGATCACTGTCACTTCCAAAACACTAAGCACACATAACTGCAGCGTTCGCAGAGTCAGGCCTGATCCCTGCGATCGCTAACAGTTTTTTTGGTAGCGTTTTGATTCATTCGCCAGCAGCCTAGGAGCTTTTTTTCCTGTGAATCTCACTAGTGTACTACTAAATTTAGAGCCCAAAATGGCAAATCGCAAGTACACTAGTGAACAGGCCTACTTGTTTCTGAGTATGTCAGATAGTGAAGAGGAGGTCACTCATCTGTCAGAATCAGGCTCAGAATACGATCCAGTAGACGACAGTGGCTCCATGACAGATAGCTCTGACGACGAAGGTGAGGTCCCTGCTAAGGTCAGGCGTACCCGATCCCGATCTTCTGATGTTGTTGAGGTGCAGGAACCGCAGGTCTCTCGTATGGAGCAGAGAAGTACTAGCGCCGCTATTCCTTCTGGTGAACTGGCAAGCACCAGCGGCCTAGTACACCCTGGACGTAGTCAAACCAGCACTGCAGTAACACTTGGTGACGTGGCGAGTCCCATAAGTGCAGTTCAAGCTGGCGAGGTGGCAAGCACAAGTAGTGTCCCGCTGCCACCAAGAAGAAGACAAAGGCAGGCCCGTCGATCACATAGTGTCCTTCCTGCAGAATTCGCCAATCCTGATTGGGTGCCCACCACTTCTGCAGAACCCGTACTTCCCCCATTCACTGGCCAACCCGGTATTCAGGTGGAAACAGCTGATTTTAAGCCATCCGATTTTTATTCGCTGTTTTTCACGGAAGATCTCTATAGATCTATTGTGGACCAAAGTAATATATACGCTGGTCAACACATCGCCGCTAATCCCCAAGTGCCTTCCCTTGCCAGAGATTGGAAACCAATTACGGTTTCCGAATTTAAGACCTTTCTGGGCCTTTCCCTCAACATGGGCTTACACAAATTCCCGACGCTGAGGTCTTATTGGTCCACCTCACCGCACCACCATATGCCCGTGTTCTCTGCCTCCATGTCCAGGGCACGATACGAGATGATTTTGCGCTTCATGCACTTCAGTGACAATGAACTTTGTCGTCCTCGTGGAGACCCTGAATTTGATCGGCTCTACAAAATTCGGCCCCTCATAAACCACTTCAACCAATGTTTTGCAGCCTTGTTTACGCCCAATCAAGTTGTCTGCGTTGACGAGTCCCTGATTAAGTTTTCTGGCCGCTTGTCTTTCAAACAGTTCCTTCCCAGCAAGCGTGCCAGATACGGGGTCAAGCTCTACAAGCTCTGTGACAGGGCAACAGGCTATACGTGGAGCTTTTCGGTTTATGAGGGAAAAGATAGTCACGTAGAGCCGGAGAACTGTCCAGATTACATAGGGAGCGCTGGCAAGATAGTGTGGAACTTGGTGTCACCCTTATTCGGAAAGGGGTACCACTTGTACGTGGACAATTATTACACGAGCGTGCCACTGTTTAGTCACTTGTTTGATCATCAGATTGGAGCATGTGGCACCGTGCGACCTAATCGCCGGGGCTTTCCCCAGCGGCTTGTAGATTCCCGTCTTAGGCTGGGGGAGAGAGCCTGCTTGAAGTGTAATAACTTGCTCGCTGTGAAGTGGAGGGATAATAGGAATGTTTTCGTTCTTACCTCCCTTCATGCAGACACGACAGTCCAAATTCGTACGGCGGCTGGTGTTGTGACGAAACCCCTCTGTATCCACGAATACAACCTTAATATGGGGGGGGTGGACCTCAACGACCAGTTGTTGGCGCCGTACCTAGTTGTCCGTAAGGCTAGACGCTGGTACAAAAAAGTGTCTATTTATTTATTCCAATTGGCTTTGCTGAATGCTCATGTGCTATACAGAGCTTCAGGCGGGACGTTACCCTTCCTTGAATTCCAGGGAGCGGTTGTCATGGAACTCCTGTATCCAGGCGATTCCACACCTCACCATCCCCTACCAAATGCAGTAAGCCGGCTGCATGAGAGGCATTATCCTCATGTCCTCCAGAGTACCCCTACCCAACGAGCCCCCCAAAGAAGATGTCGTGTCTGTACCAAGCGCGGATTTAGGCGTGACACCCGTTATTATTGTCCACGCTGTCCTGACAATCCTGGTCTCTGCGTTGGTGAATGCTTTGAACGCTACCACGAACTAGTGAGGTTTTAGCGTAGGGTACAGCATTTCACAGGCTAGGATACACTTTCACAGGGTCTCAAGAATGCCATCGCATTTTGAGACCCGACCGTTGCAGTTAAAATTATAGTTACAGGGTCTCAAGAATGCCATCGCATTTTGAGACCCGACCGTTACAGTTAAAATTATAGTTATAGTTTAAAAAAAAAGTGTAAAAAATAAAAATAAAAAAAAAAAGTACAAAAAAAAAAAAAAACCCCAAAAAAAATATAAAATAAAAAACCAAAAATAGTTGTCGTTTTATTGTTCTCTCTCTATTGTTGCTCTTTTTTACTCTATTCTATTCTGCAATGTTTTATTATGTTTTATCATGCTTGCTTTTCAGGTATGTTTTATTGTTAACCATTTTTTTGTTTTCAGGTGCGCCATTCAGTTGCAGCGTGGATTTATTTATCTTGACAGCAACAGCGTTTGCTCCCACGATACATAAAGCCGCGACTCCAACACTGTAGGAGGTGATTTCACCACCACAGTTAAAAAAAAAGAGCATATATGCCGAAGCATGGGGGCAGCAGAGGGCGGAGGAGCGATTTTGCTCCTAATGCCACGTACATACGGTCGAAAAAAGTCCGACCATGTGTACGTGGCATAACTTTTTTGCGGGAGGATGCCCCCATGCTTCGGCATATATATATTTTAGGCACCGGTTGCGTTAACAAAATGTTTTATTTTTTACTATGTTTTTTTTTTTGGTATTTGCTTTGCAGGTATGGTATGGTAAGGTCTTACTGTTATACTCTAATGTTACTTTGTTTTAATGTTAACCATTATTTGCTTAGCAGGTACGCCATTCAGTTGCAGCGTGGATTTATTTATCTTGACAGCAACAGCGTTTGCTCCCACGATACATAAAGCCGCGACTCCAACGCTGTAGGAGGTGATTTCACCACCACAGTTAAAAAAAAGAGCATATATGCCGAAGCATGGGGGCAGCAGAGGGCGGAGGAGCGATTTTGCTCCTAATGCCACGTACATACGGTCGAAAAAAGTCCGACCATGTGTACGTGGCATAACTTTTTTGCGGGAGGATGCCCCCATGCTTCGGCATATATATATTTTAGGCACCGGTTGCGTTAACAAAATGTTTTATTTTTTACTATGTTTTTTTTTTGGTATTTGCTTTGCAGGTATGGTATGGTAAGGTCTTACTGTTATACTGTAATGTTACTTTGTTTTAATGTTAACCATTATTTGCTTAGCAGGTACGCCATACAGTTGCAGCGTGGATTTATTTATCTTGACAGCAACAGCGTTTGCTCCCACGATACATAAAGCCGCGACTCCAATGCTGTAGGAGGTGATTTCACCACCACAGTTAAAAAAAAGAGCATATATGCCGAAGCATGGGGGCAGCAGAGGGCGGAGGAGCGATTTTGCTCCTAATGCCACGTACATACGGTCGAAAAAAGTTCGACCATGTATACGTGGCATAACTTTTTTTGCGGGAGGATGCCCCCATGCTTCGGCATATATAAATGGTGCATGTATGCCCATCATTAGAAGTGGGTGGATGAAGGGAGGTATTCTAATGGTGGGCATACCCACCGCGCCATTGGGAAATTGGGAAAGCATTTTATCACACCGATCTTGGTGTGGTCAGATGCTTTGAGGGCACAGGAAAGATCTAGGGTCTAATAGACCCCAATTTTTTCAAAAAAAGAGTACCTGTCACTGCCTATTGCTATCATAGGGGATATTTACATTCCCTGCGATAACAATAAAAATGACAACTAAGAAAAAAAAAATGGAAGGAACAGTTTAAAAATAAAATAAAAAAGCTAAATAAAAAGAAAAACTAAAAAAAAAAAAAAAAAAAGCACCCCTGCCCCCCCTTCTTTTGCGCAAAGGCGAACACAAGCGTTGGTCTGGCGTCATATGTAAACAGCAATTGCACCATGCATGTGAGGTATCACCGCGAAGGTCAGATCGAGGGCAGTAATTTTAGCAGTAGACCTCCTCCGTGAATCTAATGTGGTAACCTGTAAAGGCTTTTAAAGGCTTTTAAAAATGTATGTAGTTTGTCGCCACTGCGTGTTTGTGCGCAATTTTAAAGCATGTCGTGTTTGGTATCCATGTACTCGGCCTAAGATCATATTTTTTATTTCATCAAAAATTTGAGCAATATAGTGTGTTTTAGTGCATTAAAATAAAAAAAAGTGTATTTTTTCCACAAAAAATGCGTTTGAAAAATCGCTGCGCAAATACTGTGTGGAAAAAAAAAAATGCAACACCCACCATTTTAATCTGTAGGGCCTTTGCTTTAACAATATATATAGTGTTTGGGGGTTCAACGTAATTTTCTTGCAAAAAAAAAATATGTTTTCATGTAAACAAAAAGTGTCAGAAAGGGCTTTATCTTCAAGTGGTTAGAAGAGTGGGTGACGTGTGACATAGGCTTCTAAATGTTGTGCATAAAATGCCAGGACAGTTCAAACCCCCCCCCCCCAAATGACCCCATTTTGGAAAGTAGACACCCCAAGCTATTTGCTGAGAGCAATGTTGAGCCCATTAAATATTTTTTTTTTTTGGTCCCAAGAGATTGAATAATGAAAAAAAAAAAAATAATATTTTTTTTTACAAAAACTTGTCACTAAATGATATATTGCTCAAACATGCCATGGGCATATGTGGAGATACACCCCAAAATACATTCTGTTGCTTCTCCTGAGTACGGGGATACCACATGTGTGGGACTTTTTGGGAGCCTAGCCGCGTACGGGACCCCAAAATCCAAGCACCGCTTTCAGGCTTTCTAAGGGTGTAATTTTTTTATTTCACTCCTCACTGCCAATCACAGTTTCGGAGGCCATGGAATGCCCAGATGGCACAAACCACCCCCAAATGACCCCATTTTGGAAAGTAGACACCCCAAGCTATTTGCTGAGAGGTATGGTGAGTATTTTGCAGATCTCGCTTTTTGTCACAATGTTTTGAAAATTGAAAAAAGAAAAAAAAAAATTTTTTTTTCTTTACTTTCTTCATTTTCAAAAACACATGAGAGCTGTAAAATACTCACCATGCCTCTCAACAAATAGCTTGGGGTGTCTACTTTCCAAAATGGGGTCATTTGGGGGGGTTTTGTGCTATTTTGGCATTTTATGGCCTTCGAAACTGTGATAGGTAGTGAGGAGTGAAATCAAAAATTTGCACCCTTAGAAATTCTGAAGGCGGTGCTTGGGTTTCGGGGCCCCGTACGCGGCTAGGCTCCCAAAAAGTCCCACACATGTGGTATCCCCATACTCAGGAGAAGCAGCAAAATGTATTTTGGGGTGCAATTCCACATATAACCATGGCATGTGTGAGCAATATATCATTTAGTGACAACTTTTTGAATAAATTTTTTTTATTTATTTTTTTTGTCTTTATTCAATCACTTGGGACTAAAAAAAAAAAATATTCAACGGGCTCAACATGCCTCTCAGCAAATAGCTTGGGGTGTCTACTTTCCAAAATGGGGTCATTTGGGGGGGTTTTGTGCCATCTTGGCATTTTATGGCCTTCAAAACTGTGATAGGTAGTGATAGGTAGTGAGGAGTGAAATCAAAAATTTATGCCCTTAGAAATCCTGAAGGCGGTGCTTGGTTTTCGGGGTCCCGTATGCGGATAGGCTCCCAAAAAGTCCCACACATGTGGTATCCCCGTACTCAGGAGAAGCAGCAGAATGTATTTTGGGGTGTAATTCCACATATGCCCATGGCATGTGTGGGCAATATATCATTTAGTGACAACTTTGGGCAAAAAAAAAAAAGTTTGTAATATTCCCGCAACTTGTGGCAAAATATAAAATATTCCATGTACTCAACATGCCTCTCAGCAAATAGCTTGGGGTGTCTACTTTCCAAAATGGGGTCATTTGGGGGGGTTTTGTGCAATTTTGGCATTTTATGGCCTTCGAAACTGTGATAGGTAGTGAGGAGTGAAATCAAAAATTTACACCCTTAGAAATGCTGAAGGTGGTGCTTGGGTTTCGGGGCCCCGTACGCGGCTAGGCTCCCAAAAAGTCCCACACATGTGGTATCCCCGTACTCAGGAGAAGTGGCAAAATGTATTTTGGGGTGCAATTCCACATATAACCATGGCATGTGTGAGCAATATATCATTTAGTGACAACTTTTTGAATACATTTTTTTTTTTTTTTTTTTTTTGTATTTATTCAATCACTTGGGACTAAAAAAAAAAAATATTCAATGGGCTCAACATGCCTCTCAGCAAATAGCTTGGGGTGTCTACTTTCCAAAAGGGGTCATTTGGGGGGGTTTTGTGCCATCTTGGCATTTTATGGCCTTCAAAACTGTGATAGGTAGTGATAGGTAGTGAGGAGTGAAATCAAAAATTTATGCCCTTAGAAATCCTGAAGGCGGTGCTTGGTTTTCGGGGTCCCGTATGCGGATAGGCTCCCAAAAAGTCCCACACATGTGGTATCCTCGTACTCAGGAGAAGCAGCAGAATGTATTTTGGGGTGTAATTCCACATATGCCCATGGCATGTGTGGGCAATATATCATTTAGTGACAACTTTGGGCAAAAAAAAAAAAGTTTGTAATATTCCCGCAACTTGTGGCAAAATATAAAATATTCCATGTACTCAACATGCCTCTCAGCAAATAGCTTGGGGTGTCTACTTTCCAAAATGGGGTCATTTGGGGGGGTTTTGTGCTATTTTGGCATTTTATGGCCTTCAAAACTGTGATAGGTAGTGAGGAGTGAAATCAAAAATTTGCACCCTTAGAAACCCTGAAGGCGTTGATTGGGTTTCGGGGCCCCGTGCGCGGCTAGGCTCCCAAAAAGTCCCACACATGTGGTATCCCCATACTCGGGAGAAGCAGCAAAATGTATTTTGGGGTGCATCTCCACATATAACGATGGCATGTGTGAGGAATATATCATTTAGTGACAACTTTATGAAAAAAAATTTTTTTTTTTTTTTTTTTTTGTCTTTATTCAAACCCTTGGGACTAAAAAAAAAAATATTCAATGGGCTCAACATGCCTCTCAGCAAATAGCTTGGGGTGTCTACTTTCCAAAATGGGGTCATTTGGGGGGGTTTTGTACTTCCCTGCCATTTTAGCACCTCAAGAAATGAGATAGGTAGTCATAAATTAAAAGCCGTGTAAATTCCAGAAAATGTACTCTAGTTTGTAGACGCTATAACTTTTGCGCAAACCAATAAATATACGCTTATTGGCATTTTTTTTTACTAAAGACATGTGGCTGAATACATTTTGGCCCAAATGTTTGACTAAAATTGAGTTTATTAGATTTTTTTTATAACAAAAAGTAGAAAATCTCTTTTTTTTTCAAAATTTTCGCTCCTTTTCCGTTTATATCGCAAAAAATAAAAATCACAGAGGCAATCAAATACCATCAAAAGAAAGCTCTATTTGTGGGAAGAAAAGGACGCAAATTTCGTTTGGTTACAAAATTGCATGACCGCGCAATTACCAGTTAAAGTAGTGCAGTGCGAAATTGAAAAAAGACCTCTGGTCCTTAAGCTGACAATTGGTCCGGGGCTAAAGTGGTTAAAATGTCCGTTCAGTGTCAAAATTGATTATTACATGTTATTTTATACATAGATAAAAAAGGGGTGGTGTGAGATGTTATTAAAAACTAACAAATAGAAATATGTTATTAAAAGCTAACAAGAAGAGTGGGCAGGTGACATACTGCATGGTGCATGATTTGAGAGCCATTAACAAGATAATTGAGGCAGATACCCCGATCGTGCCCAACCCCCACACTTTACTAAGTGGAATACCTGCCTCCAGCCCCTGCTTTACAGTGATTGATCTTGCAAACGCTTTCTTTTCAGTGCCCCTGCACCCAGATTGCTGGCACCTTTTTTCATTTACCCATGATGCCCAACAGTTAGCATGGACAAGATTGCCCCAAGGCTGTGTGAGTAGCCCCTCTGAATATAATACTGCGTTAAAGCAAGTATTGAACCAATGGTCCCCCTCACACCCAAACACAGTTTTTCTTCAGTACATAGATGATTTGCCTATTTCTCCAATGCAGGGACTATTCGAACAAGCAAAAGGGGAAGGCAGCACTGGATAAACTGTTGGAATTGATGAAGCCTGGGTATCCCACGGCAGATATCACCTATTTGAAGGCCAAAATTGTTAGCCTGAGGAGTACATATAATAGGGAGCACAAGAAGGTCCAGGATTCCCTAAGATCCGGAGCAGCAGCAGATGACGTATATGCCCCCAGGCTGTGGTACTACCACAGCCTGCGTTTTTTGTCCGACCAGACGGAACCCAGGCCATCACTATCAACACTTCCTTCCACATCAGCTGAGGCTCCTGAGGTCCAACCTGGGCCTTCCACCCAGAAAGAAGATGTGGAGGAGCCCAGCTTGACCCAGGTATAGCATTGTTGAAGATATTTCTTGTCAAAAATTGACTGATGTTAACTAGATGTTATTGATCACAAATTTCAGATTTAACAAAGTGGTTTACATATCAATAAACAGTAGTAGCCAAAAATGATTGGGACAAGAATGAAAAATGCTGGGGTCAGAATAATAGTCTTTTTTATTTGTTAACATTCAATTTGCAACAGTCATGAGCTCAAAATTTGTGTGATTGATGACCAAAAACCTAAAACTATGTACCATTTTCATACACAGGAAAGTCTCAGCCAGGAGACCATGGCAAGCAGCCTGGCTGAATCCCAGGTTCCTCCTCTCCGCCCTCTAACCAAAAGGACCAGGAAGGCAAGGAACCTGGAGGAGTCCGTGGCGACCCCTGGTGTACATGAGGCATTTTGATGCGTCACTGCCAGCAAACTTGAAAAGATGGAGGCCCAACGCACTATATGCAAAGAGATTATTCTCAAGGCCCTAAACAAGGGGACGAGGGGCAAACACACCTCTGTGAGTTGAACCATGCTCCTCCACCACCTCCACCAACACCACAGCCACCCCACCCACCACAGCAGCATGAAAGGAAGCCTGAAAGGAAGTGTTGAGAGTGATGGCCTGGGTTTGGTGTGGTCTGGCAGAAAACGCAGGCTGCTGTAAGACCACAGCCTCGGGACTAGGGATGAGCCGAACACCCCCGGGTTCGGTTCGAACCAGAACCTTCGAACGGACCGAAAGTTCGCGCGAATTTTCGAACCCTATACGTTATAATGGACGCGAACGTTCGAAATCAAAAGTGCTAATTACAACGACCAATATGCATGTTAATGTCATAAAACAGGTTTGGGGACCCGGGTCCTGCCCCAGGGGACATATATCAATGCAAAAAGAACTTTTAAAAACTAACGTTTTTTCGGGAGCAGTCATTTTAATGATGCATAAAGTGAAAAAAAAAAAGTGAAATTTTCCTTTAAATATGGTACCTGGGGGGTGTCTAAAGTATGCCTGTGAAGTGGCATGTGTTTCCCGTGTTTAGAACTGTCCTTGCACAAAATGACATTTGTAAAGGAAAAAAAGAAGCCATTTAAAACCACTTGCGGCTTTAGGTTTGTTCTTAAGTAGAATCTGAACAGGTACATTATGAAGTGTAGCTCCATCCCAAAAAAATCTATTTTTAAGCTTTTTGGAGAACATAGGGAGGGGTTATCACCCCTGTAACATTTGCTGTCTTTGCACATCTGTTCAGAACATGTCACCTCACTTTCCGTCCCAATGACAAATGTTTTTGGAAAAGTGGGGTTTTAATTGAAACAAGGATTGGTGATAAAGTATCAGTAGAGAGGAGATACCTTTTTCCCAAATTAAATCTAACAGGATAGAATTTCCCTTCCTAGGGGTAGATTTACTCTCACTTCCTGTTTTCTCTTTCCATTTGCAAGTAGGAGTCGTTTGTAAGTTGGATGTTTGAAAGTAGGGGCCTGGCGTATATACTCTGCAGAAATTTGCCCTATTAGATGTTGGTGTAGCCACAAGACTGGTGGGCACAGGAATGGGCCCTGCTATGAGTTAATAGATCAAGATTTGTAATTGCATGCACCTGTTGAACAGGGCAGAAAAATTGGGGGTGGTGGTGGTGGTGGACGGTGTTGCCACAAGACTGTAAGCTCTCACAGTTACTCTTGGTGGGCGCAGGAATGGGCCCTGCTGTGAGTTATTAGATCAAGATTTGTAATTGCAAGCACCTGATGAACAGGGCAGAAAAATTGGGCCTTTGGCGGTGGTGGTGGACGGTGTTGCCACAAGACTGTAGGCCCTCATAGTTACTCTTGGTGGGCGCAGGAATGGGCCCTGCTGTGAGTTATTAGATCAAGATTTGTAATTGCAAGCACCTGATGAACAGGGCAGAAAAATTGGGCCTTTGGCGGTGGTGGTGGACGGTGTTGCCACAAGACTGTAGGCCCTCACAGTTACTCTTGGTGGGCGCAGGAATGGGCCCTGTTGTGAGTTATTAGATCAAGATTTGTAATTGCAAGCACCTGATGAACAGGGCAGAAAAATTGGGCCTTTGGCGGTGGTGGTGGACGGTGTTGCCACAAGACTGCAGGCCCTCATAGTTACTCTTGGTGGGCGCAGGAATGGGCCCTGCTGTGAACTATTAGATCAAGATTTGTAATTACCCGCCCCTGTTAAACAGGGGCTGAAAAATTGTGCCTTAGGCACTGGTGCTGGTGCCACAACACTGCAACCCCTCACAGAGACTGTACTTGGAGCACAGCAGTCACACGTGTTGCGAAGCATTTTTTTAAAAAATTGTAAGTACCCGCCCCTGTTAAACAGGGGCTGAAAAATTGTGCCTTAGGCACTGGTGCTGGTGCCACAACACTGCAACCCGGCCCTCACAGATACTGTACTTGGAGCACAGCAGTCACACGTGTTGCGAAGCATTTTTTTAAAAAATTGTAAGTACCCGCCCCTGTTAAACAGGGGCTGAAAAATTGTGCCTTAGGCACTGGTGCTGGTGCCACAACACTGCAACCCGGCCCTCACAGATACTGTACTTGGAGCACAGCAGTCACACGTGTTGCGAAGCATTTTTTTAAAAAATTGTAAGTACCCGCCCCTGTTAAACAGGGGCTGAAAAATTGTGCCTTTGGCACTGGTGCTGGTGCCACAACACTGCAACCCCTCACAGAGACTGTACTTGGAGCACAGCAGTCACACGTGTTGCGAAGCATTTTTTTAAAAAATTGGAAGTACACGCCCCTGTTAAACAGGGGCTGAAAAATTGTGCCTTAGGCACTGGTGTGGTGGCATGGATCATTGAGGAGGAGGAAGAGGATAGTCAGTGAACATAAGAGGACAGTCACTCAGCATCAGCATAGGCAGTCTTGAAGGGATGTGACATTAAAAATTATTCGGTTATATCCGCCTCAGGTGCCTGGTAGCTGGTGGTGATCCAAGACTGATTCATTTTGATGAATGTCAGTCGATCAACCGAGGCGGTGGACAGGCGCACCCTATGATCAGTCACAAATCCTCCAGCAGCACTGAATGTGCGTTCGGAAAGAACGCTGGAGGCAGGACAGGCCAGTAGCTCAATTGCATACTGTGCAAGCTCTGGCCAGTGATCCATCCTCAGGACCCAGTAAGCCAGAGGATTTTCGGTGGGAAAGGTGTCCAAGTCTGACCTTGCCCCAAGGTATTCCTGCACCATGTATATCAGACGCTGGCGATGGTTGCTGGAACCGATCATACCTTGGGGCTGCGGACTAAAAAATTGTCTGAACGCATCGGTCAGACGTCCACCTTCCCCACCGCTCCTTCTGCCACTGACCGAAGCCTCAGCAACTCGTCGCCCAGGACCAGGAGTTTGTAGCCTCCCAGTTTCTGGGAACGCGTTGCACAGACCTTTCTGCAAGGCCTCCCTGAGATGTCTCATCCTCTGCTCCCTCTGCGACGGCAAGATAAGGTCCGCAACCTTACCCTTGTACCGCGGATCAAGGAGAGTGGCCAGCCAGTAATGGTCCCTCTCCTTGATCCGAAGAACACGAGGATCCTTCCGCAGGCTTTGCAGGATCAGGGAGGCCATGCAGCGTAGGTTAGCTGAGGCATTCGGTCCGGAGTCTTCTGGGTCACTGAGGATGACATGATCGCCAGCCACCTCCTCCCAGCCACGTACAAGTCCACTGGTTTGTTGGGACTGTACATCATCCCTAAAAGACTGCTGCTGCTGATGCTGAGTGCCAGGCTCCACCTCCATGCTCACACAATCCTCCTCCTCCTCCTCCTCCTCATCCTCTTCCTGTGTGATGGGTGGGACAGAAGGAACACTGTCCGGATAAAGGGGGCCTTGAGAGGCAAGGAAGTCCTCCTCTTCCTGCCTCTGTTCTGCCTCAAGTGCCCTGTCCATTATCCCACGCAGCGTATGCTCCAACAGGTGGACAAGAGGGACAGTGTCACTGATGCATGCACTGTCACTGCTCACCATCCTCGTGGCCTCCTCAAATGGTGAGAGGACAGTGCATGCATCCCTGATCATGCTCCACTGACGTGGGGAAAAAAAAACAAGCTCCCCTGACCCTGTCCTGGTGCCGTAGTCGCAAAGGTACTCATTGATGGCCCTCTGCTGCGTGTGCAGTCGCTGCAGCATGGCCAACGTTGAGTTCCACCTGGTGGGCATGTCACATATTAGGCGGTTCTTGGGCAGGTTCAGCTCCTTTTGCAGCTCAGTCAGCCGAGCACTGGCATTATAAGATCGGCGGAAATGCACACAGACTTTCCTGGCCTGCCTCAGGACATCCTGTAAGCCTGGGAACCTGCCCAAGAACCGCTGCACCACCAGGTTGAGGACGTGAGCCATGCAGGGCACATGGGTGAGCTGCCCCTGTCGCAGGGCGGAGAGGAGGTTGGTGCCATTGTCAGAAACGACCATTCCTGGCTTAAGCTGACGTGGCGTCAACCACCTCTCGGCCTGCCCCTGCAGAGCTGCCAGAACCTCTGGCCCAGTGTGGCTCCTGTCCCCCAAACACACCAGCGCAAGCACGGCATGGCATCTTTTTGCCTGCGTACTTGCGTAGCCCCTTGTACGCCTACGGAGCACCGCTGGTTCCAAGGACAGAGCACTGGAGGAAGAAGAAGAGGAGGGGGTGGAGGAGAGAGGTGTGTCACAACCAGTAGCAGTAGTCGCGTTTTGGAGGCGTGGTGGCGGAACAACCTCCAACACTACTGCACCTTGTCCTGCATCCCTCCCAGCTGCCAATAGAGTGACCCAATGGGCCGTGAAAGAAAGGAACCCTTCCCTGTCCATGCCTGCTGGACCATGAGTCAGCGGTAATATGCACCTTACCGCTGACCGCCCTGTCCAGCGAGGCATGGACATTGCCCTCCACATGCCGGTAGAGAGACGGAATCGCCTTCCGCGAGAAAAAGTGGCGTTTGGGAACCTGCCACTGAGGAACCGCACATTGAACAAACTCACGGAAGGGGGCCGAGTCTACCAACTGAAAAGGCAGCAGTTGAAGTGCTAGCAATTTAGCAAGGCTAGCATTCAACCGCTGGGCATGTGGATGGCTGGGAGTGTACTTCTTTCTACGGTCCAGCAGCTGGGGCAGGGAAATTTGCCTGCTGCAATCGGATGTCGGTGTACTGCAAGTACTTGGTTGTGACACACCGAATTCTACACCTTCAGTCCTCTCAGAGCAGCTTTCAGAGAGGACTGAAGGTGTAGTGGGGATGGAGATCCCAGCTGAGGAGGAGCAAGGAGAGGTCCGCTTAGTTCTTTGGTGTGGGTCTTTTATGTGTGCCTGCCAACGAGCTGCATGGCAGGTCGCCATATGTCTGGTCATGCTTGTCGTGCCCAAGCGGCTGATGTTTTGGCCACGCGAGATACGCTTGAGACAAATATTGCAAATAGCAGTGGTGCGATCTGCTGCACTCGTCTCAAAAAAGGCCCACACCAAAGAACTTTTCTGATAACGTGCAGAGGCAGCGCCCTGCACAGGCGGAGCTCTGCGGTGTTGTACAGTTGCTGTGCTGGCCTCTACCTGGCCTCCAGGGGGCATCCTGCCTCGTTGGACATGTGACGCCGCATCCTCCTCCTCCTCGTCCTCCTCCTCATCCTCTCTCCCTTGAGGCACCCACGTGGAGTCAGTGACCTCATCATCCCCTCCCTCTTCACCACTAGAGCAAACCTGGCAGTAAGCTGCAGCTGGTGGAACAGTACTGCCAGATTCCTCAAGCTGGGTATCGTCATCCGAGCCTTCGAATCGTTGGGCATCCTCCTGGAGCATGTACCCAACACTGTGCTCAAAGAGTTCGGGGGACTCCTCAGGAGGACATGGTGGGTCTAGGGAAGGGGTGGCTGATGATGCTCTGTCAGTACCCTGAGCCTGGGTGAGAGAGGATGAGGAGGATGAGGAGGGCTTGGTCATCCATTCTACCAAGCCTTCAGCATGATGCGGCTCCACATGTCCAGCTGCCGAAAACAAAGATGCGCGTGTCCCATGGCCACGTGCTGATGACGATGCACGACCACGTCCACGTCCACGGCCACGTCCACTAGAAACAGAGCCTGCCTGCCCTGTGTTCTTGGCTCTGCACGCTCTGCCTCCCCTTGGCGGTCTTCCAGCCATTGTAGTCGGTAGTCCTGTGGGTGCTGCTGAGAAGAAAATATAGGAGCTCTGTGTGATGCCACTAACACACTAGAAGTCCTATGGGTGCTTCTGCAAAGAAAATAGAGGAGCTCTGTGTGATGCCACTAACACACTAGAAGTCCTGTGGGTGCTTATGCAAAGAAAATAGAGGAGCTCTGTGTGATGCCACTAACACACTAGAAGTCCTGTGGGTGCTGCTGAGAAGAATATATAGGAGCTCTGTGTGATGCCACTAACACACTAGAAGTCCTATGGGTGCTTCTGCAAAGAAAATAGAGGAGCTCTGTGTGATGCCACTAACACACTAGAAGTCCTGTGGGTGCTTCTGCAAAGAAAATAGAGGAGCTCTGTGTGATGCCACTAACACACTAGAAGTCCTGTGGGTGCTGCTGAGAAGAATATATAGGAGCTCTGTGTGATGCCACTAACACACTAGAAGTCCTATGGGTGCTTCTGCAAAGAAAATAGAGGAGCTCTGTGTGATGGGACTAACACACTTCAAGTCCTATAGGTGCTTCTGGGAAGAAAATAAAGGTCTGTGTGATGGGACTAACACACTTCAAGTCCTATAGTTGCTTCTGGGAACAAAATATAGCTCTGTGTGTGTGATGGGACTAACACACTTCAAGTCCTATAGGTGCTTCTGGGAACAAAATATAGCTCTGTGTGTGTGATGGGACTAACACACTTCAAGTCCTATAGGTGCTTCTGGGAACAAAATATAGCTCTGTGTGTGTGATGGGACTAACACACTTCAAGTCCTATAGGTGCTTCTGGGAAGAAAATATAGCTCTGTGTGTGTAATGGGACTAACACACTTCAAGTCCTATAGGTGCTTCTGGGAACAAAATATAGCTCTGTGTGTGTGATGGGACTAACACACTTCAAGTCCTATAGGTGCTTCTGGGAACAAAATATAGCTCTGTGTGTGTGATGGGACTAACACACTTCAAGTCCTATAGGTGCTTCTGGGAACAAAATATAGCTCTGTGTGTGTGATGGGACTAACACACTTCAAGTCCTATAGGTGCTTCTGGGAACAAAATATAGCTCTGTGTGTGTGATGGGACTAACACACTTCAAGTCCTATAGGTTCTTCTGGGAACAAAATATAGCTCTGTGTGTGTGATGGGACTAACACACTTCAAGTCCTATAGGTGCTTCTGGGAACAAAATATAGCTCTGTGTGTGTGATGGGACTAACACACTTCAAGTCCTATAGGTGCTTCTGGGAAGAAAATATAGCTCTGTGTGTGTAATGGGACTAACACACTTCAAGTCCTATAGGTGCCTCTGGGAACAAAATATAGCTCTGTGTGTGTGATGGGACTAACACACTTCAAGTCCTATAGGTGCTTCTGGGAACAAAATATAGCTCTGTGTGTGTGATGGGACTAACACACTTCAAGTCCTATAGGTGCTTCTGGGAAGAAAATATAGCTCTGTGTGTGTAATGGGACTAACACACTTCAAGTCCTATAGGTGCTTCTGGGAACAAAATATAGCTCTGTGTGTGTGATGGGACTAACACACTTCAAGTCCTATAGGTGCTTCTGGGAACAAAATATAGCTCTGTGTGTGTGATGGGACTAACACACTTCAAGTCCTATAGGTTCTTCTGGGAACAAAATATAGCTCTGTGTGTGTAATGGGACTAACACACTTCAAGTCCTATAGGTGCTTCTGGGAACAAAATATAGCTCTGTGTGTGTGATGGGACTAACACACTTCAAGTCCTATAGGTGCTTCTGGGAACAAAATATAGCTCTGTGTGTGTGATGGGACTAACACACTTCAAGTCCTATAGGTTCTTCTGGGAACAAAATATAGCTCTGTGTGTGTGATGGGACTAACACACTTCAAGTCCTATAGGTGCTTCTGGGAACAAAATATAGCTCTGTGTGTGTGATGGGACTAACACACTTCAAGTCCTATAGGTGCTTCTGGGAAGAAAATATAGCTCTGTGTGTGTAATGGGACTAACACACTTCAAGTCCTATAGGTGCCTCTGGGAACAAAATATAGCTCTGTGTGTGTGATGGACTAACACACTTCAAGTCCTATAGGTGCTTCTGGGAACAAAATATAGCTCTGTGTGTGTGATGGGACTAACACACTTCAAGTCCTATAGGTGCTTCTGGGAACAAAATATAGCTCTGTGTGTGTGATGGGACTAACACACTTCAAGTCCTATAGGTGCTTCTGGGAACAAAATATAGCTCTGTGTGTGTGATGGGACTAACACACTTCAAGTCCTATAGGTTCTTCTGGGAACAAAATATAGCTCTGTGTGTGTGATGGGACTAACACACTTCAAGTCCTATAGGTGCCTCTGGGAACAAAATATAGCTCTGTGTGTGTGATGGGACTAACACACTTCAAGTCCTATAGGTGCTTCTGGGAACAAAATATAGCTCTGTGTGTGTGATGGGACTAACACACTTCAAGTCCTATAGGTTCTTCTGGGAACAAAATATAGCTCTGTGTGTGTGATGGGACTAACACACTTCAAGTCCTATAGGTGCTTCTGGGAACAAAATATAGCTCTGTGTGTGTGATGGGACTAACACACTTCAAGTCCTATAGGTGCTTCTGGGAAGAAAATATAGCTCTGTGTGTGTGATGGGACTAACACACTTCAAGTCCTATAGGTGCCTCTGGGAACAAAATATAGCTCTGTGTGTGTGATGGGACTAACACACTTCAAGTCCTATAGGTGCTTCTGGGAACAAAATATAGCTCTGTGTGTGTGATGGGACTAACACACTTCAAGTCCTATAGGTGCTTCTGGGAAGAAAATATAGCTCTGTGTGTGTGATGGGACTAACACACTTCAAGTCCTATAGGTGCTTCTGGGAACAAAATATAGCTCTGTGTGTGTGATGGGACTAACACACTTCAAGTCCTATAGGTTCTTCTGGGAAGAAAATATAGCTCTGTGTGTGTGATGGGACTAACACACTTCAAGTCCTATAGGTGCTTCTGGGAACAAAATATAGCTCTGTGTGTGTGATGGGACTAACACACTTCAAGTCCTATAGGTGCTTCTGGGAAGAAAATATAGCTCTGTGTGTGTGATGGGACTAACACACTTCAAGTCCTATAGGTGCCTCTGGGAACAAAATATAGCTCTGTGTGTGTGATGGGACTAACACACTTCAAGTCCTATAGGTGCTTCTGGGAACAAAATATAGCTCTGTGTGTGTGATGGGACTAACACACTTCAAGTCCTATAGGTTCTTCTGGGAACAAAATATAGCTCTGTGTGTGTGATGGGACTAACACACTTCAAGTCCTATAGGTGCCTCTGGGAACAAAATATAGCTCTGTGTGTGTGATGGGACTAACACACTTCAAGTCCTATAGGTGCTTCTGGGAACAAAATATAGCTCTGTGTGTGTGATGGGACTAACACACTTCAAGTCCTATAGGTTCTTCTGGGAACAAAATATAGCTCTGTGTGTGTGATGGGACTAACACACTTCAAGTCCTATAGGTGCTTCTGGGAACAAAATATAGCTCTGTGTGTGTGATGGGACTAACACACTTCAAGTCCTATAGGTGCTTCTGGGAAGAAAATATAGCTCTGTGTGTGTAATGGGACTAACACACTTCAAGTCCTATAGGTGCCTCTGGGAACAAAATATAGCTCTGTGTGTGTGATGGGACTAACACACTTCAAGTCCTATAGGTGCTTCTGGGAACAAAATATAGCTCTGTGTGTGTGATGGGACTAACACACTTCAAGTCCTATAGGTGCTTCTGGGAACAAAATATAGCTCTGTGTGTGTGATGGGACTAACACACTTCAAGTCCTATAGGTGCTTCTGGGAAGAAAATATAGCTCTGTGTGTGTAATGGGACTAACACACTTCAAGTCCTATAGGTGCTTCTGGGAACAAAATATAGCTCTGTGTGTGTGATGGGACTAACACACTTCAAGTCCTATAGGTGCTTCTGGGAACAAAATATAGCTCTGTGTGTGTGATGGGACTAACACACTTCAAGTCCTATAGGTGCTTCTGGGAACAAAATATAGCTCTGTGTGTGTGATGGGACTAACACACTTCAAGTCCTATAGGTTCTTCTGGGAACAAAATATAGCTCTGTGTGTGTGATGGGACTAACACACTTCAAGTCCTATAGGTGCTTCTGGGAACAAAATATAGCTCTGTGTGTGTGATGGGACTAACACACTTCAAGTCCTATAGGTGCTTCTGGGAACAAAATATAGCTCTGTGTGTGTGATGGGACTAACACACTTCAAGTCCTATAGGTGCTTCTGGGAAGAAAATATAGCTCTGTGTGTGTGATGGGACTAACACACTTCAAGTCCTATAGGTGCTTCTGGGAAGAAAATATAGCTCTGTGTGTGTGATGGGACTAACACACTTCAAGTCCTATAGGTTCTTCTGGGAACAAAATATAGCTCTGTGTGTGTGATGGGACTAACACACTTCAAGTCCTATAGGTGCTTCTGGGAACAAAATATAGCTCTGTGTGTGTGATGGGACTAACACACTTCAAGTCCTATAGGTGCTTCTGGGAACAAAATATAGCTCTGTGTGTGTGATGGGACTAACACACTTCAAGTCCTATAGGTGCTTCTGGGAACAAAATATAGCTCTGTGTGTGTGATGGGACTAACACACTACAAGTCCTATAGGTGCTTCTGGGAACAAAATATAGGAGCTCTGCCTGCCTGCCACGAACACACTACAAGTCCAATAGGTGCTTCTGGGAACAAAATATAGGAGCTCTGCCTGCCTGCCACGAACACACTACAAGTCCTATAGGTGCTTCTGGTAACAAAATATAGGAGCTCTGCCTGCCTGCCACGAACACACTACAAGTCCTATAGGTGCTTCTGGTAACAAAATATAGGAGCTCTGCCTGCCTGCCACGAACACACTACAAGCCCCTCTTTCTCAATCAATCTTTGTAACTGAATCTATCTAACTCAATTTCTGTAAGTGAATCTCTCTACCTAACTAAATCGAGCAGAGTGTCACAGAATCAGCCTGCTCAATCTGCGCCGGAACAGCATGTGACCGGCGCAGACGGCGTGGCGGCCTTTTATAGGGGGGGGCGTGTACTACAGCCCCTGAGCTGTAATTGGCTACAGGCGTCCTGCCTGTAGCCAATTATGGCTCTTCGAGTTTCCGGGGCTGTGATTGGCCAAGCATGCGGGGTCACAGTGCATGCTTGGCCAATCATCAGCCAGCAATGCACTGCGCCGGCCGCGCCGGCCGCAATGCATTGCGGGGCCGCTCGCATCACACGAACGTGATGCGAGCGGCCAAAATAGTTCTGGGCTCGCCGAGCGAGCGAACGCCCGGTGCTCGATGCGAACGTGGGTTCGCATCGAGCACCGGGCCCATCCCTACTCGGGACATATATGTCATCTGCTGCTGCTCCCAATCTCTCTGAGTCCTGGACCGTATTGTGCTCCCTATTAAATGGACTCCTCGGGTTACCAATTTTGGCAGGCAAATAATTGATTCCAACTGTTTCTCCAGCGTTGCCTTCCTCTTTATTTTGTTATGACCTTGTGCTCCCTATTAAATTTTACATTTTTGTTTTAACAAATACTTATGTGTTTTACTTTAAAAAGAACAGTTTGTTTGTGAGTAGGCAGGTACATTTCAAAAATACAATGTCAAATTAACAAGGGACACCAACATAGTTGTATCTTTGAGGTTAAAAAATGCAAACTTGACACACAAAATGAAAAAACTAATTATTATGGAGATCACTAGGAAAAAAAAAGATTATTCTGGAGATCAAAAGGAAAAAAATAAAATCTGGAGATCACTAGAAAAAAAAGATTATTCTGGAGATCACTAGAAATAATAAAAATACGTTTGTCAGAGAGAGATTTCAGAATTTGCCGCGTCACGAATGTGATATCTCCATTATGAACGCTATTTTTAATACACCGAGCGCTTCTGTCTCGTACTTGATTCTGAGCATGCGTGAACTTTTGTGCGACGGACTTGTGTACACACTTTCGGAAAGTCCGACAACAAAGTTTTGTTGGCGGAAAATTTGAGAACCTGCTAGCCAACAAATGTTCGATGGAGGATACACACAGTCGGACTTTTAGCCAACAAGCTCACATCCAACATTTCCCGCCAGAAAATCCGATCGTGCGTACGCAACATAACTCTGTGTCCCATGATGTACTCAAAGAAAAGGATTTTATAGGTAAGTATGATGAAAAAATACTATTTTTGGGGGGGGGGGGGGTTAACAAACACTTTAAGGACTCTCTTAAAGCGGTTGTATACCCTTTTAAACTTTTTTTTAAATACCCGCAAGAGAAAGTCATAATGAGCTAGTATGACTAGCATACTAGCTCATTATGCATCACTTACCTTAGATCGGGCCCCCCGACGCCGTCTTCTTCTCCCCCTCCAGCCGCAGCCATCGCTCTTCCGGGTATCGCCGCTCCGGCCAATCACAGCGCCAGAGCAGCGAAGACGTCGCTCTGCGCATGCGCGCGGGGCACTTCAGCTGCGGTGAGCCGCAGTTGGGAATGGGGATTAACCCGTTCAATGCACCGTAGACAACGTTGTAAATCGTTCTTTGCAAATATCTACTAAACCGTGCAGGTTTAGGAGATATTTCTCGTACCTACAGGTAAGCCTTAATCTAGGCTTACCTGTAGGTGCAAGTTTAAATTAGGGGAATACAACCACTTTAACAAGTAAAAGACGAGCTTGTCAGAGTAGAAAACCCTGACGATCTCAAGGCTTTTATTAAATTATGAATTCAAATTGATCAGAGACTTACTGAAATGAAAAAGGAGAGACTGGGAATTATAGGCAGTATATGGTTCCTTATATTGTAATATGGATACATGCCTTGTTTTATCTGCTGAACTGTGAGTTTTTTTTGCCACTTTCAATAAAAATCATGTGAACGATCTTCACTATCAGTGTCTATCTGCTTCCCACATATTATCTTGCCATTGGGAGACGTCTGTGAGGAAAGAGGGAGACTGGAGAGGAATTAGGTTTGTACACATATAAATAAAGTGCAGTTGGCCCCCTTTATCAGTGGGGGTCGAATAATTAAGGTGAGAAGATACCCATAAAGTGGGGTGAAGGGCACTCTGGTGTGCATGGTATGGAAACTGGAGCTTCCTTGCACTGTCCGAAGATCGACTTAATTGCAATAGAATATTGAACGAAAATTGAATGGTGTAGGGGACTCACTTTATTTATGGACTTCTTTTTATTTTATTTATTATTTTGTATGTTTTTCTACCACTGTTGCACTTTATATTGACTTTGGAATTAATATATTTAATATCGCTGTGACATGTGGATTAAAATTGTTTTTTTTTTTCCAGGTTGCCTCACAACCTGGAATTAACATGGATTGTTTGAGGATTTGCATCATTTAATTTACAGAACATGCCCACAACGTTGAACATTTTTTATTTTTTTTGTTATTGTGAAGCAAACAGCAAATAGGATAAAATAACAGAAAAAGTCAATGTGCATAACTATTCACCCCCCTAAAGTCAATACTTTTTAGAGCCACCTTTTGCGGCTATCACAGCTCCAAGTTGCTTTGGATAAGTCTCTATGAGCTTGCCACATCTTACCACTGGGATTTTTGCCCATTTCTCCTTGCAAAACTGCTCCAGCTCCTTCAAGTTGGATGGTTTGTGCTTGTGAACAGCAATCTTTAAGTCTGACCACAGATTTTCTATTGGATTGAGGTCTGGGCTTTGACTAGGCCATTCCAACACTTTTACATGTCCCCCCTTAAACCACTCAAGTGTTGCTTTAGCAGTGTGTTTGGGGTCATTGTCCTGCCGGAAGGTGAACCGCCGTCCTGGCCTCAAATCACACACACAGGTTTTGCTCAAGAATATCCTGTATTTAGCACCATCCATTTTTCCCTCAACTCCGACCAGTTTCCCAGTCCCGACTGCTGAAAAACATCCCCACAGCATGATGCTGCCACCATCATGTTTCACTGTGGGGATGGTGTTCTTTAGGTGATGTGATGGGTTTGCGCCAGACATAGCATTTTCTTTGATGGCAAAAAAGTTAAATTTTAGTCTTATCAGACCAGAGCACCTTCCTCCATACATTTTGGGAGTCTCCCACGTGCATTTTCGCAAACTCAAAATGTGCCATTTTGTTTTTTGCTGAAAGTAATGGCTTTCTTCTGGCCACATTGTCATAAAACCCAACTCTATGGAGCGTAAAGCTTATTGTCATATGTACAGATACTCCAGTTTCTGCTGTGGAACTCTGCAGCTCCTCCAGGGTTACCTTAGGTAGTTTCTGTGCTGCTTCTCTGAGTTTTGGTGTGTGGCCGTCTCTTGGCAGGTTTGCTGTTGTGCCATGTTCTTTCCATTTGGTTATGATAGATTTGATGGTGCTCCTAGGGATCATCAAAGATTTGGATATTTTTTTAGAACCCAACCCTGACTTCTCAACAACATTGTCCCTTACTTGTTTGGAGAGTTCCTTGGTCTTCATGGCAGTGTTTGGTTAGTGGTGCCTCTTGCTTAGGTGTTGCAGCCTCTGGGGCCTTTCAAAAAGGTGTGTATATGTAATGACAGATCACGTGACACTTAAATTGCACACATGGACATCATTTCACTAATTATGTGAGTTCTGAATTTAATTGGTTGCACCAAAGCTTTTTATGGGCTTCATAACAAAGGGGGTGAATACATATGCACATGCAAATTATCAGTTTTTTTATTGCTGAAAAAAAGTTTTATGTATATATTTTTCTAATTTTACTTCACCAAGTTAGACTATTGTGTTCTGATCCATAACATATAATTCAGATTAATAAAACATTGAACTAAAGGCTGTAATGTAACAAAATAGGTAAAAAGCCAAGGGGGTGTATCAGGAAAAGAGTACTCACCGAGGCCAAGATGCAGAGAGCGGTTACTGTTGCGACTCGGTGCACGCCAACCCCTGAAAGTGGCACAGAGGATGGTTGGCACCAAGAGGCACAAGTTACCAGCGGGACCGTACTTGCTAGTAGATCAGTAGGCAGCTGGAACTGGGCAGGTAGGTGGTGACCCGTGTGGGTCCAGGAACAGCAGGAACAAGTCCGTTAGGCAAAAGCAAGTCCGAGAAGCAGGCCGAGGGTCAAACACAGTTCAGATCAGTAATTAGGCAGGAACCAGGAACACCGTAGCAAGTGGGAAATCCAGAAGCAAGCCAGGGGTCAATCACAGGAGATATCAGAGGAGTCCAGGTACAGGCCAAGGGTCAAACACGTAACAGAAAGCAGAAGTCCAAGAGCAAATCCAGAGGTTGGGTCCAGGAGAAGATCAGCAAGGTCAAAGGGCAATCTGGGTCACAACGGTAACAGGTCACAGGAACAGATACAGGAATCACAAGAAGCTGAAGGCGAACCAGCAGTTTGTTTGGGTACCCATGCTTCCTTTTATAGGTCAGCCGAGGGGTCACTCTATGCGTGCGCCTGTGTGCATGCGTGCGCGCCACTCAGTGGGGCCGCGCATGCGCGTGTGCCGTGGTAAGTTGTTATTGTGCCCAAATGTGCGCCAGAGCGCCGTCCCCGTGCGCATGTGCACTGGAATGCGAAACTGGCGCAGATTGTTACCATGACAGGGTGAATACATTTGCAAGGCACTGTACATATATTTTATTTAGATAGTGTTTATAATTTATTGATTTTGGGTCTTTGCACTGATAGCGCATCACTGTTTGTAATTTTTTTTACATTTAATTTATTTTTTTATTTTTTTGTGGAGAATCTGGACATTACACAGTTAATTGTCACAAAAAATTGCGGCAACTTACAGTATTTGAACAAATAAACTCAATTTCTCAGTTTGTCTCTCCTTTGATTCAGGAAGCAAATCAAGTTCATCCTTTGTCATCCTATTTTGTCATCCCTATAAAGCTTATCATTAAATGCAGAGAAATCCCTTGCTCTGCTATGCTGGACTCTGGGGCTGGGGGAAGCTTCATGGAGATTGAATTTGCCCAAAATAATAACATTAACTAAGAAATAAACTTGCCCCTATTGATATGGAAACTGTGGATAGCTCACCTTTGTCTCCAAGACCTGTTGCCCACTAGAAAGCCCCACTTGAACTCCAAATTGAGGCTGACCATCAGGAGATTATCAGATTTCAGCTGATCACCTCATCCAAGTTCCCTATCATACTGTGCATTCCTTGGTTCTCTATCCATAACCCCTCCATCAACTGGGAGACACAGTCTATAAATTTGACCATTGCAACAAATCTTATCAAATAGGCCCTCCACCAACTCAGGATTCACAAGCAGTTATGGTAACTACCCAGTCATACAACAAGCTGCCTCCACAATATCGTGATAAAAAGAATGATGATTGGCTGCCTCCTTATTGCCCATATGACTGTCCCATTAAATTGCTTCCAGGGGCAGAAATACCCTTTAGCTACTTTTATTCTCTATCAGATCCTGAACTGAAGGTGCTCAGGGAGTGGCTAGATGAGAATTTAGAGAAGGGTTTTATCAGACATTCAACCTCTCCTGCTGGGGCAGCCTTATTTTTCGCAGAGAAAAAGGACTTCAGTCTGCGTCCATGTATCTGCTAGAGAGACTTAAACAGGATCACAATTAAAAATCGCTATTTATTCCCACTGATTCCAGAAATGCTTGAGAGACTCCGCTCTACCAAGCTCTGTACCAAATTAGATTTACGAGGGGCATACAACCTGAGACAAATGAAAAACTGCTTTCAGAACCAGATATGGACATTTTGAGTCTTTGGTCATGCCATTTGGACTTTGCAATGCTCCCACAACTTTTCAACATTTCATTAATGATGTTTTTGAGATTTGTTGGACCAGTTTGTAATAGCACATTTGGATGATATTCAATTTTTTTCTGATAATTTGGAGGAACACCTTAAGGCAGAATCAACTTTACATCAAACTAGAGAAATGCGAGTTTGACAAACTCAGATCCAGTTCTTGGGATAGAGCATTTCTCCTGAAGGAGAAAGCAGTGGTGAATTGGCCTGTCCCTAGGAATGTTAAGGAAACATAAGGATTTGTTGGATTTGCTAACTTTTACAGAAGATTCATAAGGAATTTCTCCAAGGTAATTGCTCCAATTAAACAGCTGACAATAAAAGGAATGCCCTTTTGCCATGCAGTTAACAAGCCAAGGCGTCCAGTTCCACTGGTCTCCTGAAGCTCAGGCTGTCTTTGAGACTCTTAAGAGACTGTTCACTTCTGCATCTGTCTTAAGGCATCCAGATTCAGCGCTGCCATTTGTTCTAGTTGAAGTTGATGCATCTGAAACAGCAGTTAGGGCAGTACTCTCCCAACGACAAGGGTCCAAAGCTTTATTACATCCAGTTGCATTCTTTTCCTGTAAATTGTCAGCAGCAGAAAGGAACTATGATGTTGGGGATATAGAACTTTTGGCAGTCAAAGCTGCACTGGAGGAGTGGCGATATCTATTGGAAGGGGCAGCACATCCAATTTTAATCTATATGGATCATAACAATCTGGAGTACCTGAGGACTGTAAAAAGATTAAAACCACGTCAGGCCAGATGGGCATTATTCTTTTCCAGATTTTCCTTCCATATTACTTACAGGCCTGGGTCAAAGAACACAAACCTGATGCGTTGTCCCGTATGCTCAATGACTTCAAAGAAGCCACAACTCCAGATACCATCTTGCCCTCAGGGAACTTTCTTCTACTACAGGAAGACTTGCTGTCACGGATTAAACAAGTTTGCGTGGGGACTTCCTCCCCCTCAGAAACAAATTTACAGGAAAAAGATGGTCTGTTATGTTATAAAGACAACATTTTTGTACCAGAAGACTTACGGGTTGCTATATTGGGGCTCTGCCATGATCATATGTTAGCCAGACATTTTGGTATTTTCAAGACTTCTGAGCTTGTGCAACGCACGTTTTGGTGGCCCCAGGTAGAAAGAGATTGCAAAAAATATGTGGAATCCTGCACCACTTGCATTAAGTAAGAGTAGTAAAGTCAAGGCATGGGGTCTGCTGAAACCACTATCTGTCCCAGATAGACCTGGGAAGATGATCTCAATAGACTTTATTGTGGAAATTCATCCAGCAGAAGGCTATACTACAGTCTTTGTGGTGGTGGATCGACTTTCCAAAATGGCACTTTTTATACCAATGAAGGGGACACCCTCGGCTCCTGAGACAGCACAAATCTTTATAAAGGAAATTATAAGGCTTCATAGAGTGTGTAGGGGTGTACCTGTTGTGGGAGATTAGCTCGTGGGGATCACTTTTTCTCGCAAAGAAGGTCAGCGTACAGGTAGTTTTCTTAAAATCGGGCGCGTTGCCCGCTTTATTTACAAGTGGTTTGCAAGTCATAAAAAAATAAATAAAAACAGTAAATCGAATCCTTGCCATCCATCGCTAAACTAAACAGTAGACTGCTCTCTATACAGTGTGGGGCTGGTCCCCATCACCCACAAAACATGAGGTAAAGCAAACCTTTTCTTTTCAATCCAAACAAACAGAGCTCCTCCATCTCAGATTCCATTCTGATGCCGCGTACACACGACCAGACTTTTTGACAGAAAAGGTCCGACGGAACGAATCCGTCGGACATTCCGATTGTGTGTGTGGGCTCCATTGGACCTTTGCATGCCAAAAATCCGACAGACTTTAGAAATAGAACATGTTTTACATTTTCCCGCCGGAACTCCGCCGGACTCAGTTCCTAGCGGGAAAACCCATTCGTCTGTATGCTGGTCCAAATACGGCACAAGGGAAGCTACAGCACCTGCCCGCGAGAATGTTTCCAGCACGATCCTATCGTGCTGGTTCTCGACGACAGGGTACTGTACATCTCGCGCTGGTTGCAATAGGAAAAACACATTTTCCTATCGCAGTGAGCGCGATAGGGAATGCCCCTCCAAGGGCATACCAGGCCCTTTTGGTCTGGTATGGATTTTAAGGGGAAGCCCCTACGCCGAAAAAGGGGTGTGGGGGTCCCCCACAATCGATACCAGACCCTTATCCGAGCACGCAGCCCGGCCGGTCAGAAAAGGGGATGGGGATGGGCGAGCGCCCCCCTCCTGAACCGTACCAGGCCACATGCCCTCAACATGGGGGGTGGGTGCTTTGGGGAAGGGGGGTGCTCTGCAGACCCCCCACCCCAAAGCACCTTGTCCCCATGTCGATGAGGACCAGGGCCTCTTCCCGACAACCCTGGCCGTTGGTTGTTGGGGTCTTCGGGCGGGGGGCTTATCGGAATTCGGGAGCCCCCTTTAACAAGAGGGTCCCCAGATCCCGGCCCGCCACCCTATGTATATAAGTATGGGGTACTTCGTACCCCTACCTATTCACCTGGGGGAAAGAAATTCAATAAAAAAACACACTGGACAGGTTTTTAAAGTAGTTTATTAGGCAGCTCCGGGGGTCTTCTTCCGACTTCGGGGGTCTCTTCCGACTTCTCCACGCTTTCCGGCCTCTTCTCCCGCTCACCGGTTCTTCTGCCGGGCTCCTCTGCTATCTTCTTCCAGCTCTTTTACTAGCGTTGGCACGGTCTTCGTCATCGCCGTTATCTTCTTCTTCCTTCTTCTCTTCCTCCGATGTTGACACGACGCTCTCTCCCGCTGTAATGCTGTGGACACGCTGCGTATCGACTTATATAGGCATAAGGGGCGGGGTCACCAGGTGATGTCACACAGTGACCCCACCCCTTATGACGTCACAGTCCCGAGGCATGCTGGGACTGTGACGTCATAATGGGCGGGTCACCGTGTGACATCACCCGGTGATCCCACCCTTATGCCTATATAAGTCGATACTCACCGTGTCCACAGCATTACAGCGGGAGAGAGCACCGTGTCAACATCGGAAGAAGAGAAGAAGGAAGAAGAAGAAGAACACGATGGCGACAACGGTGACGACGAAGACTGGACCAACCCTAGTAAAAGAGCTGGAAAAAGATAGTGGAGGAGCACGGCAGAAGAACCGGAGAGCGGGAGAAGAGGCCGGAAAGCTCGGAGAAGTCGGAAGAGACCCCCGAAGTTGGAAGAAGACCCCCGGAGCTGCCTAATAACCTATTTTAAAAACCTGTCTAGTGTGTTTTTTTATTGACTTTCTTTCCCCCAGGTGAATGGGTAGGGGTACGATGTAACCCAATCTTATTCACATAGGGCGGAATCTGGGGGCCCTCTTGTTAAAGGGGGCTCCCGGATTTCGATAAGCCCCCCGCCCGCAGACCCCCCGAAAAACCAACGGCCAGGGTTGTCGGAAAGAGGCCCTTGTCCTTATCAACATGGGGACAAGGTGCTTTGGGGTGGGGGGCCCGCAGAGCACCCCCCTTCCCCAAAGTACCCACCGCCCATGTTGAGGGCATGCGGCCTGGTACGGTTCAGGAGGGGGGGCTCTCGCTTGTCCCCACCCCCTTTCCTGACCGGCCGGGCTGCGTGCTCGGATAAGGGTCTGGTATTGATCCTGGGGGGACCCCCACACCGTTTTTTCGGCATAGAGGCTTCCCCTTAAAATCCATACCATGCGACGGGGCTCGCAAGGTGTCAATCTCGCCGATAAAAGCACGAGATTGACTTCCTTTCCTAGTCCCGTCGTAACTCATCACGTTCAAAATGAACGGACTTTGGTCCGTGTGTGGGCAAGTCCGTTCATTTGGAAGTCTGCCGGAACTCCGTCGGGAAGATCTGCGGACCTAGTCTGCCGGAAAGTCCGGTCATGTGTGGGCAAGTCTGTTTGTTCGGAAGGTCCATCGGAACTCCGGCAGAATTCCGGCGGGAAGTCCGTTGGACCTAGTCTGCTGAAAAGTCTGGTTGTGTGTACAGGGCATGAGACTCAGGCCAGAGCTCTGCTGTGCTCTCTTCCTGATCATTTAAAGTCCACCTGAGTGTGGACTCAAGTGTACCAGAACATCCGGACCAGAACCATAGCCTGCCACAGAGGCTGGAAAAACCCGGGCCGGATTCCGGTTCAGTCCCTTACAATAGAACAAATGCGAGGTGAAATATAGCGATTATCCACGACATCACCTTGCATACCGTCACACTGTCTATTGTAAGTACATGAGTGCTGCGAGTGCACGTGAGCTGTATTGAGTATTAGTGTCAGGTAGTACCTGTGTATTGTGAGTACCTGAGTGTTGTTTGAGTAGTGTGTGTGTGGATCATTAGTACTTGTGTATTGTGTGTGTGCACGTGGGTCTGCAAATGCACGTGGGTCTGCAAGTGCACGTTGGTCTGTGAGTGTCCAAACAAGAAGACTCGCTGCTCCAGGTGAGGTTTTAAAAGCCTGATGATCTGGACAGGTGCCCGCCTCGGCTCGCCTCCACATATAGTCAAAAGAAGAAATGGCCGCACTCTGTACTCAATCAAAATTATTTTATTCAGAACATACCAAAGTGTTGACAGAAAGCTGGTAGATGCATTTCACACACTCCAAGTGTGCTTAGTCATTACCGAATGACTAAGCACACTTGGAGTGTGTGAAATGCATCTACCAGCTTTCTGTCAACACTTTGGGATGTTCTGAATAAAATTATTTTGATCGAGTACAGAGTGCGGCCATTTCTTCTTTTGGTCTGTGAGTGCACATAAGTCTGCAAGTGCATGTGGGTATGCAAGTACCTGTGTATTGTCATGTTGAGTACCTGTGTATTGTCTTGTTGAGTATTAGTGTCAGGAAGCTAGCTGTTAGGTAATTTGGACAGGGTATAATCCCCAATCCTCATTAAAATAGTAGGTACGATGCACGGCGGGTGTGGAGATGCAACTTGGTGTACATCTTGCAGCATGTATGTGTTCCTTGATCATCCGATCCAAGGCGAATACTGCTGTGCAAAATGTAAGCACATTGTTTCCCTGGAAGCCCAGGTTCTGAATCTGGGGAAGCAACTGTCAGCACTGAGAAGACCCTCCATACTAAAGGAGAGCCAGGGACGTACACGGCAGGTGCCGGCATGGGCCAGCACATAGGTGGGTGGAGACCAGTGGCGGCCAGTCCATAGGAGGCGCATGGGCGCCGCCCCCCTCCAGGCAGCCACAAAAAAATGGCCCTTTAAAAAAAAAAAAAATCCAAAAAAAGTTCCTTAAGTGCACTGTGTTCAGACGCCGGACACTTATGGAAAGTGCCACGTCTATGCAATCACGAGATTGCAGACGTGTCGCTTCTTTTTCAGTCGTTTAGCCCGCCTTGTGGCGCTTTCTGAGGCGCCTAGTAGCTTCTGCCCGGCGCCTATAGTAATATATACTACAGGCGCCAGGCGGAAGCTACTAGGCGCTTCAGATTTGATTGACATCTGAGTTTGATGTCACTTCCTGTTTCTCTCTCCCATTGCGCCCGAGAGAGGAAACAGGAAGTATGCCGCTCCATCGCCGATGCCAGTGGAAGGAGACACCGCAGGAGAGGACAACAGCAAGGTAAGTACCGCTGTGCAGAAAATGGGATGGGGGGGTTTAAGTGACAGAGGCTGCATTTAATGAGACACAGGCAGGCTGCATTAGGGGGGACAGAGGCTGCATTAGGGGGGGCAGAGGCTGCATTTGGGGAGACAAAGGTTGCATTAGGGGGGACAGAGGCTGCATTAGGGGAGACAGAGGCTGCATTTGGGGGGAAAGAGGCAGCATTTGGGGGGACAGAGGCTGCATTTGGTGGGACAGAGGCTGCATTTGGGGGGACAGATGCTGCATTTGGGGGACAGAGGCTGCTTTAGGGGGGCAGAGGCTGCATTTGGGGAGACAGAGGCTGCATTAGGGGGGGCAGAGGCTGCATTAGGGGAGACAGAGGCTGCATTTGGTCGGAAAGAGGCAGCATTTGGGGGGACAGAGGCTGCATTTGGTGGTACAGAGGCTGCATTTGGGGGGACAGATGCTGCATTTGGGGGACAGAGGCTGCATTTGGGGAGACAGAGGCTGCATTTGGGGGGACAGAGGCTGCATTTGGGGAGACAGAGGCTGCATTAGGGGAGACAGAGGCTGCATTAGGAGGGACAGAGGCTGCATTAGGAGGGACAGAGGCTGCATTTGGTGGGACAGAGGCTGCATTAGGGGGGACAGAGGCTGCATTAGGGGAGACAGAGGCTGCATTTGGGGAGACAGAGGCTCCATTTAGGGAGACAGAGGCTGCATTAGGTGGGACAGAGGCTGCATTTGGGGAGACAGAGGCTGCATTAGTGGGAGCAGAGGCTGCATTAGGGGGGCAGAGGCTGCATTTGGGGAGACAGAGGCTGAATTTGGTGGTACAGAGGCTGCATTAGGGGAGACAGAGGCTGCATTAGGGGGGACAGAGCCTGCATTTGGAGGGACAGAGGCTGCATTAGGGGGGACAGAGGCTGCATTAGGGGGGAAAGAGGCTGCATTTGGGGAGACAGAGGCTGCATTTGGGGGGACAGAGGCTGCATTAGGGGGGACAGAGACTGCATTTGGTGGGAGAGAGGCTGCATTTGGGGGGGGGGGGGGCAGAGGCTGCATTAGGGGGGACAGAGGCTGCATTAGGGGAGACAGAGGCTGCATTAGGGGGGCAGAGGCTGCATTTGGGGAGACAGAGGCTGCATTAGGTGGGACAGAGGCTGCATTTGGGGAGACAGAGGCTGCATTAGTGGGAGCAGAGGCTGCATTTGGGGAGACAGAGGCTGAATTTGGTGGGACAGAGGCTGCATTAGGGGAGACAGAGGCTGCATTAGGGGGGACAGAGGCTGTATTTGGAGGGACAGAGTGTCAGGAAAATCGTGGTTCCAGGCGGTTGATTGGCGCGCGCCGACGCGCGCCGACGCATGGTGGTGTGCGCGTTCCCGTGAGCGCGGGCTTGCGTGCGCGCGCACGCTGGCGTCCAAGGGCGCGCGCCCTGTGATTCACATACACCTGTATGGACTGTTGGCGCCAATGGGGCTATTTAATCAAGCAGCACCTGCTGGCTAGTGCTGCCTGATCTTCAGTATACCTGATACTCTGCACCAGCCACTACCTTGTTCCTGTGATCTCTCAGTGATCTGTTTGTTCCTGTGTTATACCCTGCTTACCTGTAAAGACCTCGGCTTAACCCTTTGGACTATCCGGATTTCCGCCTGCCCCAGACCTCTGCTTGACCGACCATTCTCCTGCCAACTCCTTTGTACTGTGCTGTTTGAACGTTGCCGACTTCTGCTTGGATTTGGACTTCTTATATCTCCTGCTCAAGGGACCTGTATCTGTTTATCCTGTATTATATCCGGCTTACAGTGAGTTTCACCACCTGTATTGGGAACCCCATCACCATCCCTTACCCGCTGAGTAACGTGAGTTTACCTACCGTTATTTCACCTTGCTGTCAGTGAACTCTACATACCGGAACCTTACCTTACTATTTGTGAACCCTGCTTACCTGCACTTCACCTCATCAACAGCGGACCGCCATCACCAACTTCCGGACCCCTACATCAGGCTCCCTTACCCTTCCTGACTTCCGTGCCTCCTGTACCCACCTCCAGGGGCCGTCAGTCGGATCCGTACGGGAGACCTCCTCCTGCCCAATTGGACTCATCTGTCAGGTACGTGCCGCTTGTGATACAGAGGCTGCATTTTGGGGGACAGAGGCTGCATTTTGGGAGACAGAGGCTGCATTTGGGGGGACAGAGGCTGCATTTGGGGGGACAGAGGCTGCATTTGGGGAGACAGAGGCGGCATTTGGGGAGACAGAGGCTGCATTTGGGGAGACAGAGGCTGCATTAGGGGGGGCAGAGGCTGCATTTGGGGAGACAGAGGCTGCATGTAAGGAGGGATTCTGCTGGGGGCACCTGATGTAAGGACGGACTCTGCTGGGGATGCCTGATGACATCTGGTTGTAGGCGACATGGGTAGTGACACGCTCAGGGCTCCCACTGATTCTGCATTATGGTGAGTTGAATGATTTAATTTTATATTACAATGTAATAATAGAAATAATGCGCTTCAATCATCCTGACACCATAACAACCATGGTGCCGGGATGATTGAAGTGCTAACACCAGGTGTTTGGACTATCCTTATCTGCTGATTGTTAAACTTTCTAGAATACACATATTTTTTTTGTTATGTAGGATCTGGGCCTGCTGTCCCTCCATCCCTCTCTCCCTCCATCCCTCGTTCCCTCTCCCTCCATCCCTCGTTCATCTCAGACGCTAACCACACCACCTTAAAGCCACGCCCACTATTTCACTCAAACCACGCCCATTTTCACCAAGTGGGAGGGGTCAACATGGAAGGGTGGGGCCTGGCAGGAAGGGCAGAGGGGGAAGTGCCAGGGAGGCTGATCCAGGGCTGGAGCATCCCAATAAGTACGCTATATTGAGTGATATTGGTGAAATCAGTCAGGGACCAGCACTGCTGGAGCTGAGGGACTCTCCTAGCTGCAGGGGGAAGCATTCCTCCAGTGAGAGTGGGGGGGAAGCGAAGGGAAAGGAAAGGCAGATTCTGGTGGTAGGGGACTCCATTCTTAGAAGGACAGAGAGGGCAATCTGTAACAAAGACCTGAAGCGCCGAACTGTATGTTGTCTACCAGGCGCTCGGGTTTGGCACATCACGGATCCGGTGGACAGATTACTGGGAGGGGCTGGGCAGATGGAGTGTCCTAAAGAACGATTTTAGGAACTTGGGAGCTAAATTGAGGAAAAGGACCTCCAAGGTAGTATTCTCAGGAATGCTACCGGTACATCGAGCCACACCAGAAAGGCAGAGGGAGATTAGGGAAGAAAAAAGTGGCTGAGGAGCTGGTGTAGTAAGGAGGGGTTTGGGTTCCTGGAGGACTGGGCTGACTTCTCAGTCGATCACCAGTACTATAGAAGGGACGGACTGCACCTAAATGAGGAGGTGCAGATCAGCTGGGAGTAAAGATAGCCAAAAAGTTAGAGGGGTCTTTAAACTAGGCGACAGGGGGTAGGGCCCAGAGGTAGAGATAGTCAGCGTGGAACATATTCCAGAGAGTAGTATTGGGGCATTAGTGGTAGGTTGACTAGAGCACATAAAACCAAGGTAAGTATAGTAACAAGTCCTAGTTGCAATCTCGGAACACCCAATAAGAGCATAGTAAGAGGTTGTAAGCACTGAACTTTTTCTCTCTGGAGAAGAGATGCTTGAGGGGGATAAGATTTCAATTTACAAATACCATACTGGTGACCCCAAAATAGGGATAAAACTTTTTTGCGGAAGGGAGTTTAACAAGACACTGGCCACTCATTAAAATTAGAAGAAAAGAGGTTTAATCATAAACTACGTAAAGGGTTCTTTACTGTAAGAGCAGCAAGTATGTGGAATTCCCTTCCACAGATGTTGGTCTCAGCGGGGAGCATCAATAGTTTAAAAAAACGATTAGATAAGTACCTGAACGACCACAACATACAGGGATATACAATGTAATACTGACATATAATCACATACATAGGTTGGACTTGATGGACTTGTGTCTTTTTTCAACCTTACCTACTACGTAACCTAGTATGTAGCTTACGAACTAGAGTTGCCGGACTCAATCAGGATTCACCCTGTTTTTCATGTGACCTTGTTAAAACCCGCTATTCCCGATTATTTTCCTGAATGGAATACTGGTCCACCGAAACCTGTAATAGTTGACGGGGAAGAATAATTTGAGGTTGAAGCAATTCTGGACTGTAGAAAAAGGAAAAATCAAGTTCAGTACTTGATCAAATTGAAGAGGTATGGGCCAGAGGAAAACTCTTGGGAACCTGAAAGCAATATTCATGCCAAAAGACTGATCCAATCATTTAAGAAGTCCCGTTCTTGAAAGTTGGCCCGGTTGGGCATCCAGAGGCTGTTACCAACCCGGCTTGTACCTCGACTCTGCCTCTGCATCCGCATCTGTTCCAGCATCTCCGGTCTATGTATGACCCGGCCTGCCTGTACCTGCCTGTGTTCCAGTCCCCTCAGAACATTCTCTCTGCTAGCTTCTCTCTGCATTCCTGTGTGTGGCATCCAGATACTAGCCTGCTCCAGTCTCCATCCTGCCTGCTGTCCTGGACTTCCCGTCTTGCTGGTCACCCATCATGGTGTCATCAGGAACTTCGGACCAGCTTCTCTGCTAGTGATCCTACCAGGCACTCGTGCTACTCTACACTCCCGCGCCTCCTGTTTGCTCTATCAGGGGCCTTGAGTGAGAGGCATAAGAGAGACCTTCCTCTGCATACCAGGCTCTCCTACCAGGTACATGACACTTACCTATAGGAAAATATCATACATGGGAGTTTACTCCCACTTTAAAATGCCATAAAAGGGTGAAAATCTCTGTGGACAGAATCAAATACATCCAAGGCCCTCATTTTCACTGCCTAGGGAGCATTGCTTGTAAAGTCTGACTGTTACTAGAAAAGGCTAAATAAATTCTCCTTGTGGACTTGACATGTCAACCCGCAACAAGAAATCTGCCAGTAGTTGTTATAGGGCACTAAATCTTCCACAAACTGCGGAGTGTTTCATAAAATTGCAAAGTCTGCTTTGCCAACCTAGCAGTTTAAGTCAAGGTGTAGTTAGGAGGTGCAAACAACTGCTGTATGACCTAAGGGCAGAACCAAAACAATTGGTATACTTTTTTTTTTTTTAACCATTAACCTCTGACAGGGGTGCTCAACCTTTATTTATTTATGTAAAACCTTTATCACAAAAGAGTTAAAAAAGGTTTCTGTAACTGCTTAAAAAGTGTTAGCTGGAGTTTTATTTAAGGCTCGGTTCACACCTATACATGTGTGTGGGCCATGTTTGTTCAGGCACGGCATTCCATATGGTAATATGGAAACTGTGGATGGCTCAACTTTGTCTTCAGGACCTGTTGCCCACTAGATCATCCCACTTGAACTCCAAATTGAGCTGATCACATCACTCAAGTTACATATAATCCTGGGCATTCCTTGGTTCTCTATCCATAATCCCTCCATCAACTGGGAGACACAGTCTATAAATTTTACATCTGACCATTGCAAAGAATCTTATCAAATAGGCCCTCCACCAACCCGGGATTCACAAGCAGTTATGGTAACTACCCAGTCATACGACAAGCTGCCTCCACAATATCTTGAGTTCCAGGACGTTTGTGATAAAAAAAGAATGCCGATTGGCTGCCTCCTTATCGCCCATATGACTGTCCCATTAAATTGCTTCCAGGGGCAGAAATACCCTTTGGCCACCTTTATTCTCTATCAGATCCTGAACTGAAGGTGCTCAGGGAGTGGCTTGATGAGAATTTAAAGAAAGGTTTTATCAGACATTCAACTTCTCCTGCTGAATTTATTCTTCCCTGAGAAAAAGGACTCCACTCTGCGTCCATGTATCGACTAGAGAGACTTAAACAGGATCACAATTAAAAATCGCTATTCACTCCCACTGATTCCAGAAATGCTTGAGAGACTCCGCTCCGCCAAGCTCTGTACCAAATTAGATTTACGAGGGGCATATAACCTTGTCCACATTTGACCCAGAGACGAATGAAAAACAGCTTTCAGAACCAGATATATACATTTTGAGTCTTTGGTTATGTCATTTGGACTTTGCAATGCTCCCACAACTTTTTAACATTTCATTAATGATGTTTTTGAGATTTGTTGGCCCAGTTTGTAATAGCATATTTGGATGATATTCTAATGTTTTCTCATGATTTGGAGGAACACCGCAAGCATGTATGTACTGTCTTTGAGAGACTAAAGCCCCATACACACGATCGGATTTTTCGACAGGAAATGTTGGATGTCAGGCTGTTGGTGGAAAATCCGACCGTGTATATGCTCCATCAGACAATTGTTGTCGGACTTTCCGCCAACAAATGTTGACTAGCATGTTTTAAAATTTTCTGGCAATAAATGTCTGTTGTCGGATTTTCCGTTGGTGTGTACACAAGTCCGTCGGACAAAAGTCCATAGTACAAACACGCATGCTCGGAAGCAGAAGCGGTCGGTCTTGTAAACTAGCGTTTGTAATGGAGAATTAACATTCGTGACGTGGCAAATTATGAAATCTCCAAATGCAGCGCACAATTCTCTTCTTCTTTAACCACTTGCCACCCAGGACAATTCTGACATTTCTCTCCTACATGTAAAAATCATAATTTTTTTGCTAGAAAATTACATAGAACCCCCAAACATGATATATGTTTTTTTAGCAAAGACCCTAGCGAATACAATGGCGGTTGTTGCAACTTTTTATCTTGCGCGGTATTTACATTATATTTTCGAACGTGTTTTTTTGGGGAAGGAAACACTTTTGTGCTTTAAAAAAAAAAAAAAAACAGTAAAGTAAGCCCAATGTTTTTGCATATTGTGAAAGATGAAGTTACGCCGTGTAAATAGGTACCTAACATGTTATGCTTCAAAATTGCACACGCTCGTGGAATGGCGCCAAATGTATCACATGTATGTGGGCGGGACTTACGTATAAGTTCGCTTCTGCGTGCGAGCACACAGGGACAGGGGCGCTTTAAAAAACATTTTTTTTATTATTGTTAATTATATGTTAATTTTAAATATACTTTCTTTTTTTTATTTTGACACTTTTTGAAAAAAATAATTATTTTGATCACTTTTATTCCTATTACAAGGAATGTAAACATCCCTTGTAATAGGAATATGACATGACAGGTCCTCTTTATAGTGAGATATGTCAGATCACCGCTTCCCAGCCGAAGCAGCGCCGTTTTTGTTGAATGCAGAGGCCATATTGCGCCCGGTCTCCGACAATCATAGAGACTCCGGCGACCATCTGGTCCACCGGAAATCTCTATTATCAACATCCGGGGCCGGCAGATCCTCTGTCCGACTCACCGATCCTAGGACGTCTCGCCTCCCGTAAGAATGATCAAGTGGTAGAATCGTTCTTATGGTGTAGGGAATCGCCAGCTGAAAACGGCAATATCTGTAGCTACAGGCATCATTTAGATATATCCGCTCAAAGTCCGTCAAGTCATATGACTTTGAGCGGGCGTGAGGCGGTTAAGGATAATAATGAAGCTGCTTTGTTGGTGATACTGATGGAGTTATTGCAAACAAATTTTCAAAGGCTTTTTTTTTCTAGTGATATCAAGAATAATATTATTATGTTTTTTAATTTTTTTATTTGTGCAAGTTACCACAACACCATTATCCCGTAGTTTTTAAGATACAATTATGTTGGTGTCCCTTGTCAATTTTTTTGTATTTTTTAAAATGTAACTGCCTACTCCCAAACTGTCACTTGAAGTAAAACACATAGCCATGTATTATTCTTCACAATTTTTTTATTGTGCTTTAAAAAAAAAAAAAAATTTGACTAAATTAGCAGAAGGAGCCCAAAGGGTGGCGCTAAAGACCTGGAAAACCACAAGTACGTCTAGTACGCCCCTACGTTCATAATTGTTGGCCAACATTTGTGTGACCGTGTGTATGCAAGACAAGTTTGAGCCCCTTCGGACAAAATCCCATGGTTTTGTTGGTAGAAAGTCTGATCGTGTGTACGAGGCATAAGGCCTCAAGTACACTGCTGCTACTAAACAGACGTTTAGGAGCAGTTGGGCATTTTCGATGTTATCGTATCTGTCCATGTACACAGGGTTGTTTATAGTCGTTTCTAGGCAGTTGAGTTTAGAGGCATTTTTTGGAACGCAAAAAAATGCATTCAGAAGCTGAGTTTACAGGTGTTTTTCACTTTTGGCTATTTGAAAAAAAAATAAAAAATAAAAAATGCGGCAAAACGCGGCAAAATGCTAATAAACGTGGCATGTAAATGCTGCAAAACAAAAGTTTTAAACGTCGGTTACTATCTGTCATGTTAAATCGTTTAGGAGAGGTTGTAAAAACGTTCCATGTACATGAAGCCTAATGCAGTGTACACACGGCCGGACTTTTCGACAGCAAAGGTCCGACGGAACTAATCCATCTGACAATTCGAATGTGCGTGGGCTTCGTCGGACCTTTGCTGTCGAAAAATCAGAGGGACTTTAGATTTAGAACATGTTTGAAATCTTTCCGACGGATTCGAGTCCGGTCCAAAAATCAGTTCGTCTGTATGCTAGTCCGACGGACGAAAACCGACGTTAGGGCAGCTATTGGCTACTGGCTATGAACTTCCTCATTCTAGTCCGGTCATACGTCATCACGGTCGAATCCGTCGGACCTTGGTGTGATTGTGTATAGACAAGTCCGATTCGACGGAAGTCCATCGAAACTCTGTCGAAAAGTCAGCCGGAATTCAGTCCGTCGAAAAAGTCTGGTCGTGTGTACACGGCATAAGGCAGAATCAAACTAGAGAAATGCGAGTTTGAACAAACTCAGATCCAGTTCTCAGGATAGATCATTTCTCCTGAAGGAGTGAACATGCATCCCGATAAGTTTAAAGCAGTGGTGAATTGGACTGTCCCTAGGAATGTTAAGGAAACATAAGGATTTGTTGGATTTGCTAACTTTCACTTTTACAAAAGATGCATAAGGAATTTCTCCAAGGTAATTGCTCCAATTACGCAGCTGACGAAAAAAAAGGGATCCATTACTGGGGGAGGCGGACCTATTAATTATCTGCCATCTTCTATTCATAGATCACTTTTTCATTCTTAGAAGCTGTAGAATGGTGGAAGATTCTATGAACGATGAATGATTTCACCTAACAGAGCTCAAGGAACACATACTCATGGGCGTCCGCAGGTAGGGGCAAGGGGTGTCAAGTGCCCCCCCCTGGCAGGGCCAGCGCTACCTATAGACAAGTCGGGGGCACCGCGCTGCATGTCCCAGGGTATCTGTGTAAGAGGTTGTAATGTATCCGGGTGTATGGGGTTGTAATGTATCTGGGTGTATGGGGGTGTAATGTATCTAGGTGTATGGGGGTATAATGTACTGTATCTGGGTGTATGGGGGTGTAATGTATCTGGGTGTATGGGGGTATAATGTACTGTATCTGGGTGTAATGTATCTGGGTGTATGGGGGGTATAATGTACTGTATCTGGGTGTATGGGGGTGTAATGTATCTGGGTGTATGTGTACGATGTCTGCAGTATCTGACCATCTCCTGTAGTATGTCTGCAGTCTCTGACCATGATAATGACATTGTCGAAAAGGGGCAGAGCATGGGTGACCTTAAAATAATGCCCCCCCTCTGAAAAAAGTTCTGCGGACGCCCATGCACATACTACTGACTGTAAATGTTGTCCCTTGTGCTGATTTTTGTGTTTTTTCTTTTGGCTGCATTTAGGCTTTAATTAATTATCAGAAACCTAAACATTCTCAGTGTTGTGGTGATAAAATCTTCAGGGTCTGCATCCCTTTGGGTGAGAATGAGCTTAATCTAGCCATATAGCTAGCTGTGGAAGTTGCTAATCACTGTAGTGGTCGGCACTACTATAGTGATCGTCACAGTTTTCTGGTTTGTGTACCACAGAGGGTAGCCTGATTTGCACTGCTGGCATTCTGAAAATGACTTGACTATAGGATTCGTCAACTTTCGGTCCTATGAACTAACAATAAAACACAAACGCTGCGTGACATGGGTTTTAAATGGCCACAACAGCCCTTTATTAAACAATTAATAAACAAAAACAATTTTAACCAGGAGGGGGTCTTTGGGTGTCCATAAATCCCATTTTTTGATTATTATTACCAACCATGTCCTCAGCCGTGCCCCATCCGGCTCGAAGAAGTTGCGATTTCCACATTTTGACTTTCTTTGTTTCCTGGGAGAACCACCAACAACAAACCATGTGCGAGCGCCATACCCTAGCTGGGCCCCGAATTATTCTCCAATCTGTTTAATCCTTGACCCCCCCAAAGATCCCCTGACCCGCCAGCTGCTGTGACAAAAGAGTAAATAATAAAAGTTTTTTTTTTTTATGATTTTTATTTTGTTTTTATTATTATAATTTTTTATGTTTTATTTTCTATGTTTTGAACAGGAAACATCAGAATTGAACCCCCCAGCTTACCCCTTAAACCAAATAAAGGGCGGGAGGGAGGGAACTCCTCAATCCACTGAGATTTTCCAGAATGATTACCCATAAGCCCTAGCCCTGACCACAGCCCCCAAATACACCAATCAGGTAAGAGACGCCCCTACCCCCCCACAAACTACTTATTTGTTAACCCTTCCTCGGACCCGTTCCTCCCCTAGTCATGCCGACCCTGCGTAAATTTTCTTCTTCTCCGGGTCGCACTTGACTATAGGATTCTGCAACTTTCGGTCTTATGAACTAATAATAAAACACAACGCTGCGTGACATGGGTTTTAAATGGCCACAACAGCCCTCTATTAAACAATTAATAAACAAAAACTATTTTAACCAGGAGGGGGTCTTTGGGTGTCCTTTTCTATAATTGTATTTTTATTGAAAATTTTCAAAGGATACAAAGAATTCAATATCTCAAAATAGAAAAAGACATTGTTTCAGGTATCAACAACATACGCAGTCCACACAAGTGGACTGCCAAAACATAGGTATAGGTTGATTTAACTTACATATATATGTAACATATAATAAAGGTCAAACATAACATGGATCAATGAATAGTTCAAGGTAAGTACTCAGAAGGTGGAATGGGGTTAGGGGATAACATACAGTAATCAATTGGGGGGAGGGGGTTTCACTGAGGTAGTCCATCGAACAGGGAGGAGTGGAGGTTATGGCCAGTCATGACATAGTAGCCGGCAGAGGGGATCCATATTCCGACAGATCCCAAAGATCCCAAATTTTATTAAATTGAGGAATATTATCATGGACAGAAGCTGTTAGATATTCCATCCTGCGAATATCTGCTATAAGTTGGAGCAATCTGGACTTTAGAGGGGTGGATTTGGACAACCAGCATAGGGGAATCAATCGTTTGGCAGCCAACAGAAAGTATGCTATCAAACGATTACCCTGTTTTGTAATGCCTGGAAAGGGAAGGCCCAGCAAATAGTGTATAGGATCAAGTGGTAGAGAGACGTCCACCACTTTCTGGATCAGTAGCATTACTTCCTGCCAAAGGGGTTGTATCAAGGAACATTGCCATTTAGGTGTCCTTAAATCCCATTTTTTGATTATTAATACCGACCATGTCCTCAGCCGTGCCCCATCCGGCTCGAAGACGTTGCGATTTCCACATTTTGACTTTCTTTGTTTCCTGGGAGAACCAACAACCAACCATGTGGGAGCGCCATACCCTAGCTGGGCCCCCAATTCTTCTCCAATCTGTTTAATCCTTGACCCCCCCAAAGACCCCCTGACCCGCCACACGAGCCTGAGTGACACCTTACTCAAGCGAGTCCCTCCACACCTGCAGAGCCTTCTGCACCCCTTCCTGTAATCCCAAAAAACAGAAATCCGTGCCCACGGCATTCAAGTGGACACCATCATCCCTCCAATAGCGAATGGTCAGGTCCTCCAGATCCCGATGGCGAACTACCAAGCCCCCGAGACGAGACAAAAAGTGTCCTAACTCCCTGTTGGCTTTAATCCTGGCCTTCTTCAGGCGCTTAACCGAGCGAGCATGACGCCAATTGTGTCGGGCCACTATGTCTGACCACACGATAACTATACCGGGGAAATCACTCATCAAGCATAAAATGTCAAATTTCACATCTCGAACTAGGTCCCTGGCAGCCCGAACCCCCATGTCGTTACCTCCCACTGAGAGCACCAGAACATCAGGAGGCCTGTCGATTCTTGAATAATAATGAAAGTCAGGAAGAACCCTGCCCCACATCATGCCTCTAATGTCCAGCCATTTACAGACCGCTTCACTCCTTGGAACGCCGAGTTGTCTCCCTTCGGGATGGGCATCCACTCTGATCGCCCCCCAGAAGACGTAAGAGTCTCCTAAAATCCACACCAGGCCCTGAGGAAAACCTGTAATAAGAAAAAAACAATGAAAAGGCATAGATCCAACGAAAAAACGCCCAACAACAATTACAGAGCAATAAACAACATTACAGCATGTGTGGGCGGACATAAAATTTAAAACGTTCAGACTCCCACCTCCCTATACGTTTTACTACCTGCTGACTTAAACCCCAACGAGCTGCCTCCATAGCCGCCCCCACTCTGAAGGAGTGAGTGTTAAACTGGGAAGCTGTCCTGCCAACCTCCACCAAACAGCGCTTGAAAATCGCTACAAACTGAAAGCGCGACAGGGATGATCCATCCACATGACACAAAAAAGGCCCCGGAACTCCCTCCCGGATCTGCACGAAACGCTGTACAGCGAGAACCGGACACACCGTCTCCGGAAGCACTGTGAACAACGTAACGGCAACACCCTTGCCCAGCTAATCAGTTTTCGATCTGCTGATATGAAGCTGGACACTGTCAGCAGTGACCTGCACATCTGAAAGCATCAACCCACCCACAACATGCTTATTTTTGCTCACTAACTCCCCAATCCGCAGGGCCCAAAAAATGCCAAGGTAAAAGCCGCCGTGAACAGCTGCACTGTTTGCAGTCCACACAGTGTGAAATCTTTTCTTTCTGTTCCAATTTTCGTAGGAATCCTGATATATATATATAACAAATTTGAGTTGAGTAAGCATCTCCAGAAAGTGATAAAGGGAGGGGTCGCTTTCTTCCAGGGCATCATGATTGATTTCCTTGCATACTTGAATGGCATATCCCAGATGTCGGACCAGTCCTCATTATCTATATCCAGTGTATCTCTGAGAGAGATCTGAAAAATACATTAAAGATGAGACAATGATATAATGAGGAGGCTGGTTTCTGGAGTTGGTCATTATGCAACAGGTTTTCTAATGAAGAACAAACTAGACATAGGGAGGGAATTGGCTGCGGAAGGCATAAGACAATTGCTTATATTTAAGCTGGTAGTATAATGGTAAATTGAATTTTAGAGAAAAGATGTCAAAGGGCATCAACTTCCCATCGGTAATGATAAGTCCCAGGGCCTTTTTAATTTGGCCCAGCTGTGGGGATCTGGGAGCATATGAAAGTGTGCCAGAGTGGGATTGTTCTACAGTGGGCTAAAAGGTGAGAAAGTAGGAGGGACCTGTGATTCCCAATTGAGCCCACTAACCAAGCTATAATGGTGGTTTCCATAAGGGAGGGGGGGGGGTGGGGGCAGTGTATAGGGGGCTCTGATGCCACTAATTAGAAGGTGTTGTAGTTCCTCCAAAGAGTTAAAAATGTCTGCCTCCAACATTCGGGAGGAATTGCTCAGATTTGGCACCAGCCACCAGTGGGCAGTAACAAGCTGTGTGGCTATAAAATACTTATAAAAATCAGGCATGCTCAAGCCACCTTGTATAGTCGGTCTAGTTAATGTGGCTAATTTGTAACGTGAGGCCTGTGGTGCCCAATAAAAGGAAAGCAGAATTTGACTGAGTTGTTTAAAAAAGGACTTAAAGTGGGGTGCCCCTTAAAACATTTTTTTTAAAAGTCAGCAGCTACAAATACTGCAGCTGCTGACTTTTAATAATCGGACACTTACCTGTCCCAGGGTCCAGCGATGCTTGGGGACGAAGCCCTGCTCGTTCTCCGCTCCGCTCGTTCTCCGCTCCACTCGGCGGCGCCGGCATTATTATTGTGGGCACCCAGCTGTGGCTTCATGCACTTCATGCGCGAGCGGCGGCGTGCGCCGTGATCCGTCACGCAGTCATCTGGGACCTGTCATGTGTCCCAGATGACTGACTGCGCCAAGGGGAAGTGATGTCACCAGCCCAGGCACTGAAGGAGGCAGACTACGAGGGACCCCCCTAGTAACAGGCATTTAGAGGTAAGTTAAAAAAAAAAATCCAATTTTTTTTTTTTTTTTATATTTTTTTTTATAGGAATTTTAAGCAATTTATTTTTTATTTTTTTGGTGGAAACACCACTATAAGGATCTAAATGGGTAAATTTTTGAAAAAGATATTTGGGGAGAATCTTCATTTTGATCAAATTGATACGACCAATTAGAGATAGGGGCAAGTTTCTCTTCAACCGATTTTTAAGCTCTGAGAGTACAGGAACCAGATTCAAGTTCACATAAGATTTAACATTCTGACAAAGTAGGTAGGTAACTGACTGAACCCAGGGCTGGTCTAAGAACATCATGGGCTTGGTGCTGAGGATTTTGGTGGGGCTTTTTATTTAAAAAAATAAAATAAATGCTAACTATTGTTTAATTTGTTATAACAAATTAAATTAGAGAGAGGGAGGATGAGAGAGGGGTGATGGGTAAGGGAGGAAGGATGAGAAAGAGAGGGGGGATAAGAGAGAGAAAATATACACATGAGCATGTGTGGGAGTAACAGCAACGCAGCCCAACCAAGGCAAGTGACAGAAGGCAAAGAACCCGGAAGGAAGACCGGGTGAAGATGGAAGCGCCCGGGACCCACCAGGTTGATCACAGCGCAGTACTGGAGGGCTCAGTCTGACAGGTAAGTGTACCCTAATGTGCTAATATGCTTTGCATACTAGTACATTATGGAATAACCTACCTCAGGGCCTATAAAAGTAGTAATGTTAGCGAAGTTTACTACCGCTTTACTATCACAGGATCCCAGGAGGCTCTCATGGGGCCCCCTATTGACCCGGTGGCCCTTGGGCTGTGCCCAAGTGCATAGTTGTCAACATTTAAAAAATAATTTCAGGGACACTTTTTTTTACCAGTGGTATATTTAGAGTAGCTGAAATCCCCTATGTTCCTCTATACATCCCAGTAGTAATCACAAAATTAAAGTACTTATAATGGGCCGAACAAATATGAGGACTGAGAAGATTTCCTTTAGTTGAACTAACAAAAGTGTGCCCATTCTAGAGCTGGTAACATTGAGGATATTCAATATAATTTTGAAGAACTGTTTTTGTAGGTAAGAGGCATAGAGGAGGAGTATGGATGGTATAAAAGTGGGAAGTATGTGCAGGTGAGGGAGAGGAATGTGGAGGGTATAACAGTGGGCACTATGTACAGTATAGGAGTGTGGAAGGTATGGCAGTAGGCACTATGTAAAGGAGAGGAGTGTGGGGGGTATGACAGTGGGCAGTATGCACAGCAGAGGAGTGTGGAGGGTTGACAGTGGGTACTATGTACAGAAGAGGAGTGTGAAGGGTATGCCAGTGGGCAGTATGTACAGGAGAGGAGTGTGGAGGGTATGATGGGGGCAGTATGTACAGGAGAGGAGTGTGGACGGTATGATAGGGCAGTATGTACAGGAGAGGAGTGTTGAGGGTATGATGGGGGCAGTATGTACAGGAGGAGGAGTGTGGAGGGTATGATAGGGTCAGTATGTACAGGAGAGGAGTGTGGAAGGTATTATGGGGGAAGTATGTACAGGAGAGTAGTGTTGGGAGAACGACAGTTGGCAGTATGTACAGGAGAGGAGTTTGGAGGGTATGATGGGGCAGTATGTACAGGAGAGGAGTGTGGAGGGTATGATGGGGCAGTATGTACAGGAGAGGAGTGTGGAGGGTATGACAGTGGGCAGTATGTACAGGAGAGGAGTGTGGAGGGTATCACAGTGGGCGGTATGTACAGGAGAGGAGTGTGGATGGTATGATAGTGGGCAGTATGCACAGGAGAGGAGTGTGGAGGGTATGACAGCCGGCACTATGTACAGTAGAGGAGTTTATGAAAGTGGGTAGTATGTACAGGAGAGGAGTGTGAAGGGTATGACAGTGGGTGGTATGTATAGGAGAGGAGTGTGGAGGGTAAGACAGTGAGCAGTATGTACAGGAGATGAGTGTGGAGGGTAAGACAGTGGGCAATATCTACTGAGAGTCCTCAAAGCCCCCCTCAATACATCAGGGTACCCAGAGAGCCCCAGGGCTCAGGAATACGCTACATAAAGAATGCAGGGCTCAGCTGTGCCCATCTTTGCAGCCTCACCAGTGCCCAGCAATGCAGCCTCAACAGTGCCTAGCAATGCAGCCTCACCTGTGCACAGGAATGCAGCCTCACCTGTGACCACATCTCAGCCTCGCCAGTGCCCAGGAATGCAGCCTCAGGAGTGCGCTACATAAAGGGGGTCTGACGCCGCATCCATCACAACCACCATGTGCATTGCACGCAGTTTGCAGGGCAGCTCCTTTCACTTGAATGAGTTGCATTTGGCAGCAGCATGGCCCACTGAACATGACAGGGGATATCATTTTTGCCATGGCTGCAAAGCACCACAACTATAACATGTGTACAACCACCTTTACCCGCTGTGTTAGCTGAAATCCCCATTATGGGATAAAACTAACTTTTTACTGCACTACTCTCCCACCCCCTCTAATCTGTATGGTGGTCTTTTCTTGTCCCCCTTACCTGGTAAAACCAGCAATACTTACCTAAGTCCCCAATACAGGTCCCTTACTGCTGCCAGCTCCTGTGTGGTGGACCACCATTTCAGCGTTGAGATGGTGCCCAGTGACCACTGTTCCCCTATTATCCCTAATAATCCCAGCTGGCGGCCATTCAAGAGGAACTACCCATGTCATGCAGGCAGTGAAGTAGACATCAAAAGAAGGACCCCAATCAAAAAGTAAACATAAGAAGAATCTAAACTGAAGTGTCTCATGACCACTGCAAAAAGTGTAACTAAAATCAAAAATAAATAAAAACTGTAAGCAGGCAGGCTCTTTATTGCAGAAGAGACATGCAATGTCTACTTTTCAAAAAGTTGTAATGTTGTAATTTTTTTATATTTTTCTGACATTTATATTTGCTATGGTTCAAAACAAAGTACATTTTTTTTCCCCCTGTGGTTTATTTTTCTCCCACCGACACCAACAATGGGGCTATTTTTACTCTCACTGATACCAGGCAAGTGGCTTATATTTGCTCCCAATCACCGGCAAGGGGCCATATGTTTCATACTCCTAACCCCTGCACTCTCTATGCCCCTAGTGCCCAAACTTCAGCCTACTGGCACTTTTGTGCAGCCCACAAGGCCCCTTCAGACACTAATCTGTTTTTGCCTATTGCCCTGTTATAGCTGTGGTCTCTAGCAGTCTCATATATTATGTTTCTAGTCTGTGACTGTTTCCTGAAGCATGTCCCCAGTCTTCAACTACACCTATACTATGCCCTCAGTCTCTGATCATATCCTGTACCATATCTGCTGTATCTAACCATTTGCTATACCATGCCCACAGTCTCTGACCTTCTCTTGCATCCTGTCCACAGTCTGACAATCTTCTGCATCCTGACCACAGTCTCTGTCCATCTCTTGCATCCTGTACGCAGTCTATGACCATCTCTTGCATCATGTCCGCAGTCATTGGCCATCTCTTGTATCATGTCTGCAGTCACTGGCCATCTCTTGTACAGTATCATGTCCGCAGTCACTGGTCATCTCTTGTATCATGTTCGCAGTCATTGGCCATCTCTTGTATCATGTCTGCAGTCACTGGTCATCTCTTGTATCATGTCCGTGGTCACTGGCCATCTCTTGTATCATGTCTACAGTCTCTAAACCTCTTTTGTATTATGTCTGCAGTCCCTGACTATCTCTTGTATCATGTTTGCAGTCTCTGACCATCTCTTGTATAATGTCTCCAGTCTCGGACTATCTCTTGTATCATGTCTGTAGTCTGTGGCCATCTCTTGTATCATGTCTACAGTCTATTACAATCTCTTGCATCATGCCCATTTGACTATATTCTGTTGTGTGTCTGCTGTCTCTGACACTGAATATTTACTGAATCTTTTATGTGGCTCTTTGGTGATGTTTAGGGTTCTCTGCAATGCTGTATGGTACATACTCATACCTCCCAACAATTTGAGATGGGAATGAGGGACACCTATTAGCAAAAGTATGTAGGCATGGGACACACACCTTATCACGCCCCCTTAATAGAGAGTTATGCAAAAATATGTATGCTTTTTTTTTTTTTTACCACTACTATTCCATTATACTGGCTTTGGAAATTTACAGATGCAACAATTAAAAATTGGATGAAAGGTTTAGCACTGGAAACATTTTTTGAAAAACAAAAAGTGCATTGTATTTACAACCATATAGATCAGACCAAAATGAGGGACAACTGAGGAGGAAAGGGGGGAAGAAAGACATTGTTCCAAATGAGGGACAGTCCCTCAAAATCAGGGACAGTTGGGAGCTATACATACACCTATCCCTGGACATTACATACTCTTGACAGTTGCATTCTGTACATTACCATTTCCTGATCTGAATATTCATTGTCTCAATAGTTGTTGGTTGCTATGTAGACCCTGACTGTTTGAGGACAAAAAACAAACAAAACATATTTAGTACATCTCTGGATAGCCAAGGCAAAACACAAAGAGGGGGCGCAGGCATGTAGAATGTACACTGAGCTGTGCACACACAGCTCAGTGTTTATTCTTGGAACACCTTAGCACCACAATTAACTCCCACATGCATGCTTGGGAGCTTCATCATTCCCCAGCCAGCCAAACAAACAGCTGTCAACCTAGTTCTCAGAAGAATCCAGGGAGAAGAAGTTGACACCAGGGAGGGGCCTTGCATTGTTGGAGCGGAGGAATTTTTGGAGTATATTTCAGCTTTAAAACTAACTGCTTTAATTCATATTCTTCACTGGGCTCAAGATGGACCCGAACAAACTCCACGAGCGGTAATATCAATGGATGCTGAGAAAGCATTTGATAGGATAAATTGGGCCTTTATGAGAGAGGTGTTAAAAGGGATGGGACTAGAGGACAGGATGATGGGTTGGGTTTCAGCACTATATACTGGCCCTAGAGCAAGAGTAAAGGTGAACGGTACACTTTCAGACTATTTTGGCATGTGCAATGGGACTAGACAGGGGTGTCCCCTGTCCCCATTGCTGTTTGCCTTGGTCCTGGAGCCCTTTCTTTGTATGGTCAGGGGAAGGGAGGAGATCTTGGGGGTTTGTTTTGGGGCAGTGGAACATAAGGTGTCAGCTTACGCAGATGATTTATTATTTTATCTCTTCCGACCCTCGGGTGTCTTTAGCCGCTTTGATGTCCGAGGTTGATAGATACGGGCTTATGTCTGACTTCAACATCAATTTTGAGAAATATGTGCTCTTGCCAATTCATGTGCCCCTGGATGTGGCAACATCCCTGCAATGTTCCTTTCCCTTTATTTGGAGTCTAGACTATTTATTGTATCTAGGAGTTTAACTTACCCCGGATCCAAGGCTTTTATACGACCCTAACTATAGTCCTTTGCTGACAGGATTAATGAAGAAATTGCAGTGATGGAAGGGATATAAAATGACATGGTTTGGGAGAGTGAATGCTCTTAAAATTATAATCTTACCTAGGTTAATATATACCCTATATACAAATACAATTGCAATCCCACAAAGCTATTTTAAACGTATGCGCAGAGCCTTTCAGACTTTTGTGTGGAATGACAAACATCCCAGACTGGCTTATGATATAATGCGCAGACCTAAGTGGGAGGGAGGGGTCGGGCTTTCTGATATCGCTCTACACTATAAGGCCATGTCCCTAGTACGTATCCTAAATTGGTGTCATGATACAACAAATAAAATATGGGTGTCTTTGGAGAAAACAATGGGAAGTAGGAACTTGTCAGGGTCACCTTGGAGAGTGTCAAGGGGTCTTTCAGAATGGAGATCTCCCTTAACGTTGACATCTTTGTCGATATGGGATAGAATGAATATAACGGATAAACTGTCCCCGCAGACATCTCCTTTGGCCCCAATGATAGGATATCCTTGGTTCTCCCAGGGGAAGAACTTAGAACACTGGGAATATGGGGTACAGATGGAACACGACTTGTGCGAAGTTCCCCCCCCAAGGGGTAAATTGTCCCCCCTCTTGGAGCTGACATCATCTCTTGGGAGTATACCTTTAGCTTCATGGAGATGTCGCCAGATGACAGATTTCTTTGATAAATTGAAACCTAGAGTAAGATCCTTAAGCTTGTTAACTTCATTTGAAGTGTTATGTGTTCATATCTCAGAATCTGGACGCCTCTTAGCTCAAATGTATAGACTGGTCCTTAGTGGGCAATACACCTCAACTCCATATTTTATTAGAGAATGGGAGAGAAAGCTGGGGTGTAATTTCACATCTTTACAAGTTAAGAGATTGATTAAAGGGAACCACTCCTCCTCTATAAGTTCCCAAATATAAGAGATGTCATATCAATTCTTAACCAGATGGTACTGGACTCCCGTACACCAAGCACAGATATACCCGACAAGAGATGATCGATGCTGGAGAGGTTATGGACAACGGGGCACGTACATCCATATATGGTGGACGTGCCCCAAGATTAAACCATTTTGGCAATCAATTGCACCATGGATTAAACAACAGATAATTAGACCCATAGAAGTTACTCCTTTGCACCTTCTGTTTCATGGGATACCGTGTTCTAAAAAGTTCTATAAAAAAAAGCATTACAACTTATCTGTTGAATGCAGCAAAATCATTAATACCAAGGCTCTGGAATCAGGAGAGAGGCCCCACCTTGATGGAATGGAAAAAGGAGGTTAATGCAATAATGGAGGCAGAACGATGGGTATTTACAGTTAAGGATCAAAAGGATAAGTATAAAGATATATGGGCAGGTTGGATGTATTACTCAAGAGAAATATCAGCTGACTTGGGTTACTAGTGATCCCCTTAGATTGGTTAAACTACATATGGCAGTAGATTTTCTCCTTAGATGCACCTGTTATTAGTTATTATTTAATGGTTAATTTATTTTACTATAAGAAACCCCACATGGGAAAGTTTTTTTTCCAACCAGTTGATGGAACATATATGAGAGGGGAGGGAGAGTGAAGGGGCAGTTGGTGGGAGGGAGGAGATGGAAAGGGGAAAGGGAAATTAAGAATAACATTTTTTTTTTTTTTAAAAGGGCTGTTAAAGTAAAAATGGAACTTCCACTTTAAGTGCAGGTTACCCCTTGACATGCCACATTTGGCATGCCATTTTTTTTGGGGGGGGGGGGGGGGGGGAGCGGATACCCTCTTTTTAGAGCGATCCAGCTCCCACTTCCCCCTGGGGCACCGCCGCGCCGCAAGGAAGTTCACCTCTCCCCCCACCCTCTCTGCAATCATCTGGGACCAATCATCTGGGACACCTCACAGGTCCCAGATGATTGCCCGGCCAGTCACAGTGCGCAGTGTGGCATGCGCAGTGTGTGCCGGCGCTGCAGAGAGGAGGAGGAGAGGAGCGGGGCTTTGTTCGCCCACATCGCTGGACCGTGGGACAGGTGAGTGTCCAATTAATAAAAGTCATCAGCTACACTTTTTGTATCTGCTGAATTTTATATGGGTGGAACTCCGCTTTAAAGGTATATATTTATATTGTAAAAATAGGAATAAGTATATAACGCGCAACAAACCAAATTCCAGCCCGTGCGCCAAGGACAATCAAACTAAAGCTAAAAGCTGCTACTAGTATGAGTGTATATAAAGTAAAGAGATCAGACAGTGGTCCGAATCGGATTGTAGCCTGATAAGTAGCGCTTAAGTAAATCACATCAAAAGTAATAAATATACATACTAAAATAAAAATCATAAGAATATCCTAAACAAATATAACTCTACAAGTAATCCCACGTGGTAAATGATATAAGGTGTCCTAAATGGGAAAACAATTTTTACACAAACAATTGAAGATGACCTTCAAACAATATAGTGTGCAAAATATGTAGACAAAAAAGTGCTACAGTGTTGTTGAGTGTTCATACAGATATGAAGCAAAAAATAGCTGTAAGTGAAAAAACAAATGAATGGTGCTCCTTTGACAAAGCCGTGTATCTTCACAAACGTATATAATCGATCAATCTTCCACCACACCGTTGTGCTCAAAAGTGTCCACTCCCTTAGGAAACTCACTCACCGAATGTCATTGCCCACACTCACGTGTAAGGCTAACTCGCATAAACACTCTCCCACTCTTGGTCAACGTTCCTCCAATCTGTTCTCCAGTAGTAACAACTTAGTGAAAACGCAGTGCTCCATATGCAAATAAACAAATGTGCTCCAATAGTGTATTATTGCAAATTTATTAAAAATAGCCCACACTTCAAGCCTCAAACATTAAACTCACATTTTAAAAGAATAAAATAAGCAGAAAAGGATCACCAAACGCCACAGCAGGCTCCACTTCAATATTCAAAGACACTGCAATAACACTACAGACTGTAGGTACTAGGTCACGGCGGACCTGAGGTGTTTGCAAAACCCCCCTGTAGTTCTCACCCTCCGCCGTTATTGGTACGCCTCAATTTTTCACCGCAGCTAGTAGGGACAAGTGGTTCAAACAGATGCTAGAATCGAGTGCCGCTAAGCCCCGCCCCCGACATGTTTCGTCACTTCCTGGACTTATTCATGGGGTATATAAGTCCAGGAAGTGACGAAACATGTCGGGGCGGGGCTTAGCGGCACTCGATTCTAGCATCTGTTTGAACCACTTGTCCCTACTAGCTGCGGTGAAAAATTGAGGCGTACCAATAACGGCGGAGGGTGAGAACTACAGGGTGGTTTTGCAAACACCTCAGGTCCGCCGTGACCTAGTACCTACAGTCTGTAGTGTTATTGCAGTGTCTTTGAATATTGAAGTGGAGCCTGCTGTGGCGTTTGGTGATCCTTTTCTGCTTATTTTATTCTTTTAAAATGTGAGTTTAATGTTTGAAGCTTGAAGTGTGGGCTATTTTTAATAAATTTGCAATAATACACTATTGGAGCACATTTGTTTATTTGCATATGGAGCACTGCGTTTTCACTAAGTTGTTACTACTGGAGAACAGATTGGAGGAACGTTGACCAAGAGTGGGAGAGTGTTTATGCGAGTTAGCCTTACACGTGAGTGTGGGCAATGACATTCGGTGAGTGAGTTTCCTAAGGGAGTGGACACTTTTGAGCACAACGGTGTGGTGGAAGATTGATCGATTATATACGTTTGTGAAGATACACGGCTTTGTCAAAGGAGCACCATTCATTTGTTTTTTCACTTACAGCTATTTTTTGCTTCATATCTGTATGAACACTCAACAACACTGTAGCACTTTTTTGTCTACATATTTTGCACACTATATTGTTTGAAGGTCATCTTCAATTGTTTGTGTAAAAATTGTTTTCCCATTTAGGACACCTTATATCATTTACCACGTGGGATTACTTGTAGAGTTATATTTGTTTAGGATATTCTTATGATTTTTATTTTAGTATGTATATTTATTACTTTTGATGTGATTTACTTCAGCGCTACTTATCAGGCTACAATCCGATTCGGACCACTGTCTGATCTCTTTACTTTATATATTTATATTATGTTTGGTATGAACGGATTATAGTGAATTTTCACTCTACATTTGAGGAATTGTAGATGAACATTGTTCATCCCTAATTATAACACAGCTTTTTATTTATTTATTTATTTTTTTTTTTATGCACATATAAGGAACTGTAGCTTTTTTTTTCTGTTTGTTTTTATTCCTTCTTTTGTTTCTGTCTTTTTCCTTTTCACACCCTCTTTCATTGAAGAGAGGCAGGATTTAATGCTAGGGGTTTCTGTGTTTTTTTTTGTTTTAAAGAAAGAGATTAAAAAAAAAAGGGGGGCGGTTAGAGTTAAGCCTCGTACACACGATCGGATTTTCCCACGGGAAAGTGTAATGACAGGCTGTTGGCAGAAAATCCAGCCGTTTGTATGCTCCATCGGACAATTGTTGTCGAATTTTCCGCTGACAAATGTTGGATAGCAGGTTTTAACATTTTCCGTGGACAAATGTTTGTTGTCGGATTTTCCGAGCGTGTGTACACAAGTCCGTCGTACAAAAGTCCAAAGTACAAACACGCATGCTCGGAAGCAAGGACGAGCTGGAAGCGGTCGGTCTTGTAAACTAGCGTCCGTAATGGAGAATTAACATTCGTTACATGGCAAATTATGAAATCTCGAAATGCAGAGCACATTCTCTTCTTCTTTAATGGGATAATAATGAAGCTGCTTTGCTGGAGATACTGATGGAGTTATTGCAAACAAATTTTCGAAGGCTTTTTTTTTCTAGTGATATCAAGAATAATATTATTATTGCATTTTTTAGCACAACACCATTATCCTGTATTTTTTTTAGATCAAAGATACAACTATGTTGGTTTCCCTTGTCAATTTTACATTGTATTTTTTTAAATTTAACTACCCACTCCCAAACTGTCATTTGAAGTAAAACACATAGCCAAGTATTATTATCCACAATCATTAAAAAAGAAAACAAATACAATTAGACATGCTATCTGCCAATAGAACTTAACCAAAAAGTGCATTCTATGCATCCAAAAATATAGAAAATATACCAACTCAAATCATTATTATTCAACCAAAAAAATAAAATAAAAGCCTCATGCATGTGTCCTGCTTCTTAATATAGGGGTTCAACAATGCCAAGAGTTGGTGAAAGCAGGGGCCCGTCACCCGGAGATAATTCCAAAAATCATCTGGATTATTCTCCTGGAGCTCCCACAGCAAAGGCATATGACATAATTGGTCACGATTAATAAAGCAACCAATTTTTGGTCCAAGAACTCCTCCTCCTCCTGTTCCTGGACTGGACTTGGGTCAAAGCAATAACTCCAAGGCCAATAATAAATAACACGTTATCTCCTCCGATTCCGTAACATGTCTGGTTGACGAGCGGCCGTTCAGAAACAAACTAAAAAGCATGAAATTAAAAGTGCAAACTGAAAAGCGTGAAATTAAAAGTGCAAAATTAAAAGCGCCAAATTAACACTCACCAAACTTCTACTAACACAAAATTAGCAGAAGGAGCCCAAAGGGTGGCGTTAAAGAGTTGAAAAACCACATAGTATGTCAGTACGTTCGTGTTTGTTGGCCGACAATTCCTTGCCGTTTGCATGCAAGACAAAATCCAGGCACACGCCTTAGGACAAAAGTCAGAGGTCAGTAGAAAAAACTAGGTATTTATAAACATTAAAATGTGTACGATGTAGAAGTAAAAAAGGAATATACGTTGAGATATGTTAATTTTCTCCCAATTGGAGATGTTTATTATAGTACTTTGATTCAATAAAGATATTAGAAAAAAAAAAAAAATAACTGCTTTAAAACACTTTGTGGTTGATTTACTAAAACTGAAGAGTGCAAAATCTGGTGCAGGTCTGCATAGAAAGCAATCAGCGTCCAAGTTTTATTGTCAAAGCTTAATTGAACAAGCTGAAGTTAGAAGCTGATTGGCTACCATGCACAGGTGCACTAGATTTTGCATTCTCCAGCTCTAGTAAATCAACCCCTTTGCATTGGTGTTCAGTGGTTATGTGCCACGTGCTCCACTCCTGTGCCGTTGCTCTGACTTCCCTATTGGGCTGAAACTATGCTGTCACTGTCAAGAGGAGATCAATCTACCTGACTGTCATAATCAGAGGTCAGGCTCAGAGGCCACCTGCGGCATGAAGTCTAAGCACTATCTTGCCTTCGCCGGAGCTTTTGATGGTAGAAATAGGGTGTGCAGCAAGGTTGTGGTCCTCAGGATCACCCACCAGGAGGCAAGCAAGCCAAGTTTGGTAGCAAATGTAGCAGGTAGGGATCAACCAGAAGCGTAGTTGGTAAACAAGCCAAAGATCTGTAACAAGTGCTTGCAGGTTAGGGTCATGCAAAAGCATAGTCAAGGAAAAAGCCAAAGGTCAGTAACCAGTGGTAGTGGAGATACGGATGGGAGCAGGAGCGCAAGGAGCAGGATTTTTGATGGAGAAGAGCACAATTATCTGACAAACAGGAAGTATAAGGACATGGCTTAAATGCAAAGTTAATGAGAGGAGAAAGGATTTGAATGTTCACGAGAAACAAGATAGAAAGTAAGGTTGTCCAAGGGATTGGTCATGGAGCTATCCAGCATCTCAGGTGGCAAAGTAAGAAGGGCTATTGCCTTCACAACAGAGGTCCTGGGTTCAGATCCTGACAGTTCTGGCAATATGCAATGCTGTTGGAAAGAGGAGAGCATTCTATCTCTCTGTACCAACTACCACTCTGCATGGTGTCCCAGATACTGTGGGACAGCATCCAAAATCCTGGGACTATCCAGTGGGATCTGGGACACTTGCCAACTATGGCATACAGTGGTCATGAATGATACCAGTGTTGTCAGTCTGCGATAGGTGCTTTTTCAGTTAGTTGTTTGGCTATTAACCTGGAGAGCATGTAAGAAATTTGAAATGCTGGTTAGTGAGATAACTGTTTCCCTCCTGGCTGGGGCAGGAGCTAACTTGGTTTTCTTCACTTTTTGCTGAGTTCTGTCTCTCTCCATGTGCTGATAATAAAAGGGGAAAGGCCTCTGCTCAAACACAAGATCTTGCTGCATGGGAAAGAAGACACAGACAAGCCACAGCATGTAACAATGTAATCTTCAACTGCTTATAGAGAAGAGAGAAGAGGGGCAGTTCCACCTGGGGACCTGGACCTGAAGTTTTACCTGAAGACACCAGTTCTGGAGATCTGACACAATGGACTCTGCCTTGTATAGACTCTTCCCTGTGAAGGTACGCTAGGGCAGCCACAAGCCTGAGTTAGGGATTAGTTTAGGGAAATACTGTTGCCTCGGTTTCACTGTCATGCCAAGTTATTTAAGTAAAGCTTTTGCAATGTTGTCCTTGCCTTGTCTGAAGTTACTAAAGAGGTGTAATGCAAGTAACAGGCACACATAGTTTACAGCTGGGTCAGTTTAAACACACTGGGGTATGAAGACAGCTGTACAAGCGTTAATGTGGTACACAAAAACAGCACTTTTTACCAAGATTTCTCATGCAGCCTTCTGTGTGTACATATAGCAGGTGGGATAGCCTCTTGCAGTTAGGGTTGTTGTTGGCACTCTTTCCTTGAGCGGTCATCTCTTATAGCGATGGCAGCAGATCAACTCTGCAGAGGTCCTCAGCCTGTGCACAGGTACGGAAGAGCAAGAGTTAAGGAAGTGCATGCATGGAGTCTGTGTTTAGTGCACAGCAGGACCCCATTACAGTTACTGGGAGTGAGGCAGCGTAGATACGCTGGACAAGTGGAGAGAGCATCGGCTCTGCATGTCCCTCCTAAATGCAACAGTGGCCATGGTGGTGTATACTAACATCAAGAGAGTTTACTAGAGTTCAGTCTGTTCAAGCAAAAGTATCCCATGTGTAATGAGTGATCCTGTTCAAGGTGCCCAGTGTAGCCCAGAAGAACTCAACCTGGGGTAGGCCTCCTATGTGAACCACACTTGGCACCAAATGAGGAGGAGAACATGGAAGAGGTACCACCTGCCTAACCCCTACAAGCAGCCCAATGGCCTGCGCACATAGCAAGCTAACCACATTTCTTCTAAGGCCTCATTCACACAGGGCATACAAAGTGTACACCAGTGGAGGACTATGTATACCTGGAAGGGGATGCACAGGTGTTTAATGCATTCTGTCCCATTAATGTCCCTTAGGATGCAGTGGCTGCACGGCCACAGATGCTGCTCACAATCTGACGTGGGTGCAGGTGTATGGCCTTCAACACACAGGGAATGATTTACTAAAGGCAAATAGACTGTGCACTTTGCAAAGTGCAGTTGCCCCTGAGCTTGGTAGCAGACGCTCTGCTGACCTCCATCATCCAATCATGTGCAAGCAAAAATGCTTTTTTTTTAGTTATCCTTGCATGTGATTGGGTATTATTTGCAAAGTGAAGATTACCTAATTTACTAAGCTATGGAGCAACTGCACTTGCAGAGCATAACTGCACTTTGCTAAGTGCACAGTCTATTTGCCTTTAGTAAATCAACCCCACACTGTCTACATTTGGCCTCTTTCACATCCATGCCCCATGCATTGCCATGCAGGCAGTCCTTTTTCATGTCATGACAAGGCAGCTGCATGGACACGTTGTTCCAATATGATATCCTTGGAGGGACACTAAAGGTTTTTTTTTTTTTTTTTTCTTTAAACAAACATGTCATACTTACCTCAACTGTGCAGTTCGTTTTGCACAGAGTGGCCCCGATCATCCTGTTCTGGGGTCCCTTGGCAGCTGTCTCGTTTCCTCCCCGCTATAGCTAACCCCCCTCTGGGAAGCTCTATTCTGAGGCGGTTAGCTTGTGGGAGCGCACCCTGTCATACATGCTGCGTCCATAGACACAGAGTGTATGACTCGGCTGGCCACGTCATTGGATGTGATTGACAGCAGCGCGAGCCAATGGCTGCTCTGCTAGCAATCTATCCTATCTATCCAATCAACGGCCAGACTCCGTGGAGAAGAGGATGCCGGGGGATGCGCACAGCAGGTGAACAGGCTCAGGTAAGTAAATGGGGGGCTGGGGGGGGGGCCATCATTGCCAGGTGTTTTTTCACCTTAATGCATTGGATGCATTAAGGTGAAAAAACACGAACCCTTACAACCCCTTTGAGGGTGCGTGTCCCTGAACTCACCCTGAGTGCCTTCTGGACCATGCACCCATGCAGATGTTACATTGGGAGCAGCAGCTGTGTCTCAATAGACATGAATGGGACTGGGATAACACCTATGCATCCCTATGCTGCTAAAACATGGCTCTGCATGGGACATGTACCTGCACCTACGTCGGACATGGAGCAGCATCTGTGTCTGCACAGCCACTGCGTCATAATTGGCACAAACTGGACTGCCTGTATAGAAATGCACAGAAAACCTATGCATCCCTGTATGGGTAAACATGGCTCTTCTTTGGTGTACACCACATGTGTTAAACACAAGGCCCCAGGGTCAAATCATGCATTCCATGTGGCCCTTATACCACACAGCTGTGTAAACACCCCCCATTGTCTTGGTATTCAGCAGCAGAGAGGAGGACAGAGCTCCTCCACCAGATCCTGCGCTTCTCCATGCAGCCATATAGAAGCTCATATCCGCCCCAGCAGTTGGCAGCAGAGAGGAAAACAGAACTTCTACAGATCCAGTACCTCTCTATGCAGTGGCAGCACCCCATTCTTTCCATCTCTCCTAGCCTCAACATTCATTCAGCCCTCCTCTGCTGCTCCTCCTTCAGACCCTGCACTTTCTGCTTCCCAGCTCCACCCCCTGCTTCTTCCTGGCAGTGACACAAGTCAAGGGGGTGCACTGTGATGTAAAGGAGAGTGGGGGGACTCTTGACATCTGATGTAAGGTGGGGTGCTTTGGACATTTAGTCTTATGGATACAACCGGCCATTTGAGGGTGACCATAATACTGATGCGGCCTGCAATGAAATTGAGTACACCCCTGGTGTACACATTAGTGCACCTCATGTGAACGGAGCCTAATTGACAAGCAGTGTCTTAGCATTGTCACCCTGACACAGGAAGTGCTATTACTGGCACTTTTTCCAGATAAAAAACTTTTCAATAGTTTCCAGTCTTCAAAAACATACTGGTATTTTCACCTTAAAAAAAAAATAAGCTGTTGTAGGCGGGACTTTCAATAAACCTTTATTTACGTGCTACAGTCCGCACAATTGACTGTCCACTCCTGACAGGCAACCTGAGTTTCGCTTCACCAGCGTTACCCATTGCATGCCGGGACGTGTAGTCTGCATCAGGCAGTGGGCGGTGCTGTGAGGCTCAGGGTCACACTACAACTCCCGTGAGCTCCCGCGCGGCGGCCTGTCTTGGTATCCGGTGCCCTTGGCTTCGGTCAGAGTAATTCCCTGTCTTCACCATGCTGTCCTCTCGGGCTCTCCGGTTTGTCCGTTCTGCTGTACCCCGTCATGTACGAAGCTATGCTGAAGCCGCACCTAGTGGGACGTCGGCCATGAGCTTCACATTCGCCTCCCCTAGCCAGGTTGTATCGTATGGAGTATGTTGCCTGTGTGGAGTTGTGGGTCATTGTAGAGACACCAATGGGGACCTGGTATTCATCCTAGTGATCATTCAACTGTGGAGGGAGAGATATCATCATATTCTAGGGAAATGCTTATTATCTGGCTTCTGATGTCCTCCTAATCAGTTTAGCTTGATGACACACGGGTGACCTTAATGGCTGCACTGCTTCAAGTCACTAATGGCGATTTGAAGCTAACAATTTAATGGTTAGGAGTTGCTGGGTTGTGTGCTGCTACCGATCGATTGCCTTCATGTTTTGTAACAGAATGATTACTGCAACGCTTCATAGAAAAGCGTTATCCCTCGTTCACATTGAGCGCGGCTTTGAGATCATGGGACTTTATCTGAAATCGCACATTTTCAAAGCTGCATGTCAGTGTGACTTTGAAGACGTCTGTGCGGCTTCATGCACAGATGTCTATGCAAGTGGCACCCGAAATCGCCAAAAGTATTGCAGGAACTGCTTTTTCAAATTGATGCAACGCCGCAAAGTTGGCGTTGCACCGATTTGAACAGTGCCATTGCCGACGATAGGATGTGACTTGTGACAGGTCAAATCGCATGACAAGTCGCATCAATGTCAGTGAGGGCTTAAAGTGGAACTAAACCCATTGATTTAACGGCTTTAAAAAAGTTATATTCCCAGCATGCCGGGATGCTAACTGTCACATTTGCTTGTGCCCTCAACTAAATTTTGAAGCCACCAAATGGCTGGTCTCGTAATTGATCACATGTGCAGCACCATGACAGTTCTAGATCAAACAGAAGCCAAGGTGGCAGCTTTCTTGGCTGTATAGAATAGGAGGGTTTAGTTCTGCTTTAAAGCCATAATAAAGACTTTTTATTTTTTTTGATTAAAATGAAAAAAAGATGCTATGCTTACCTGATATTGGATGGAATGGCCCCAAACCTTTTCTTTGGTTCACTCCACCCCCCCCCCTTTTTTTTTTTTTTCTCTGGGTTTCTCCTTGGCAAAGTGTGTGCTTAAGGGGCAGTCGTAAGACTCGGTTCACACAGGGGCGACTTGTCAGGTGACTTAGCCGTCTGACAAGTTGCGTTCTGTACTATGGAACCGTTCTACCGGGAACGACTCAAGTCGCTCCGACTTAGAAAAAGGTTCCTGTACTACATGGGGATGACTTCAGGGTGACTTGCATTGACTTATATACAGAAGTAATTTTGCAAGCCACCGCTGAAGATGTGTGCAGGTCGCCTTACAGAGTCGCACTGCCACTGTGTGAACCGGCTCTTAGAGTTGCCACCTCATCCCTTTAAACCCAAACACATATTAATTACACAGGTTCTGTGGCTGATTAAGGTGGTAATTAAATTCACTTAGTCCCTTACCTGCTTTCAATTTGCCACAGAACCTGTGTAATATGTGTTCGGGTTTAAAGGGAGGAGGTGGCAACTCTAAGAGTCGTGCTGGTGTGCTCCCAAGCTGGGCTGTGTGCGTCCATAGACGCGCATAGCGTGGCTCAGGTTTGACAGCAGCAGGAACCTATAGCTTCTGCTGCTCTGTCTCCTGTGAGACCAGGAATAGGGGAGAGCGGGGCTGGAGCCAGGGCGGCTCTGGATCAGTTAAGAGGACTCGGATCAGTGTTTAAAGATGGGGTAGAGGGGCAGAACAAGTAGTCAGATGGTTTTTATCCTAATGCAGGGAATGTGTTAAGGTGAAAAATGTTTTGACTTTTGAACTACTGTAAAAGCGATTGTCACTAGAAATGTTGCCACCAAGCTGAAACGCTGATGAAACTCGATCGCTGAGCAGCAAAACATTTAAAAAATGTCACTGGTAGCGATCCCATAGAAAATCATTATGGCGTTCTTAGTGCCAAATCACTGTAAAGCAAGCCATAGGGTGGAAGGAAAAAAGTTGCTTGATTTTCCCATCAGCACAGTCAGTGTTAATGGGGAATCCCTCCTGCAGCGCTATCGTGGTGTGCCAGTGGGGAGCATTCCCTGCCGGCAGAACACAATGGTCGCTGCTGGTGGCTATAGCTTGCAAAAAATCTGACAGGCTGGTTGTACTGAAATTGATCAATGGATTGACTTCAGTACAACCAGCCTGCCCATAGATGGATTTTTGGCCGGCCCCTGCTGAACCAGCCAAGATTTGATCTATCTATGGCTGGCTTAACAAGGGGTGTGGTGGGGGGGGGGGGGGTTGGTATTCGCTACAAGCAAATTGGCCTTGTGTCACCAGTGTTGGGCAGATGACACATGGGTAATTTTACTCCTGGCGACAAATTGCCAACAGTGTCCCTGTGGAATTGCTTTCCCTGTAGGCATTTGCAGCAAGATGTCTGTCACTGGACCAAAAGCTGCTGAATCTCATTTGATAGTAGTGGAAGCAATATCTCCCTGCGTCAGCTACACACACAAGGAGCATTCTGTAGATCGACTGCTGTACAACCAGTCTGCACATATGTGAATCAAAATTCAGCAGGTCCCTGCTGAACCGGACAAATATCTATCCATGGATGGCCACCCTAAGCCCCATATTTCCATTGTCTTCAAAGGTCAAATAGTGTTGGGTTAGGGAAAGTTATTGATGTGACCCCTAGAACGTATACACTGTTGTGTTTATAATTTTACACCAATTTCAGACTTGATCATGAGTTGTCTAAGGCCTCATGTACACGGCTGTTTAGGAGAAGTTGGGCATTTTCTTCAGCTGCCCCTGAACTCTCCTCTGTTATCTTATCAGTACATGTACACAGGGTCATTTATAGTCTATTCTAGGCAATTAAGTTTAGAAGCATTTTTTGGAATGCAAAAAAATGGGTTCAGACGGATGTTCAGAGGCATTTGAAACGCCAAATGCTTGTAAACGCGGTTGTTTTTTGTTAAAAACGCTTCTTGGCGCAAACACTGCTAAACGTGGCATGTAAACGCAGCTATACAGACGTTTTTAGACGCTGGTTTCTAGCTGTCAAGTTAAATCGTTCAGGAGAGGTTAAACAACATCCCGTGTACATGAAGCCTAAAGCGGTTCTGCACTGACAAAATAAAAATTTATTTTTTTGGTCCCTCTATGTGTAAAGTATGCTTCTTAAAAGAAACTTGTTTAGGTGCTGCAGCGTTCCTACGTCCGTTTGTATGTAGACTGATTCGTTAAAAAATCCTCTCTCGAGCGATGTCATTTTGCTTGTGGGCATTTGAAACCCACAAGCAAACTCTTCCTGGTTCCCTTCTTTTCCCCTCCCAGCATGCATTGCCGGTTCCCGCACATGCGCTGTAGCTTCACAGCTACGAGCGGCGTAATTGGTAATCGGGGAGGTTACCATGGCAACCATGCAAACCGCACGAGATTTCGCGTCGGAACCCGCACAATGTCTCCTGGGATTGATTACACGAGATCCCAGGAGACACAGCGAACTGGACAGGAACTGACGACGATCACCGCTGAGAGCCCGCCCACCGCCGCAGGGAGAAGAATACAGATGAAGCCATCAGTAAAGGTAAGTGTAAAAGATGCAGAATTGAACCATCTATTCTGTCATCTTGAATGCTAGGGAAGCCATAGAGACGTACTTCTATGGTTGGGTGCAGAACCGCTCTAAGTGGAAAAAAATAGTTGCCTAAAAGTTGGTTCTCAACTGGCTGCAGATCTGCTTTTTCCCCCACTAGTTTCAGCAAATGTAAATGTATGTGACCTACAAAACGTTGTACTGGATGTCACCATTTCTGTCCCTTATTGGTGGTGGTTTAATTGGCTTTGCTTTAAAGTGGAACTTTAGGCCTGCAAACTGGCAGGAGTTTTAATGCAGAAGAGACAATCTTTTACATACCTACCAGTCTGCCCTTGTACATACTGCAGCTTTGTCATGACAGAAACATAGGGGCTGTCATTGCTGACCTCTAATGGAATTTTAAACAGCTCTTGCTTCCATACATTGAGTCGCTTTGCTGGAACATGCATACTGATCAGGACTTTTCTGATCTAATTGGGTCCAGTACTGAGATTTTTCTCTCCCTATCAGAACTACTTATTTCCTTTATACACCGGCAGAAGCAACTTGAAGCATGTCAAATGCAGTTCAACTGCATCTACAATGAATTCTAATTGATCTCAGAAGCATCTTAAAGGGGTTGTTTTTTCACCTTAATGCAGCCTCTATGTATTAGGGTGAAAACTTCTGTCACTGACCGGCCTCCCCTGTTTTACTTACCTGGGCCCTGGGATTTCCCACAGGACATCATTGTTTACTACTGTGTGTAATTGGTCATCAGTGATCACATTCACCATAGTTTGTGGATGCTATAACGTTCACACAGACTAAACAATATGCACTAATTTTTTACCTAAGAAATGTAGCAGAATACATTTTGGCCTAAATTTTTTAAAAATGATTATTTGTTTGCACAATTTTCAGTATTTGTTATATAGCAAAAAATAAAAAAACAGGGGTGATCAAATACCACCAAAAGAAAGGTCTATTTATGTGGAAAAAATGTAATTTGAGTACAGTATTTCATGACCGCACAATTACCAATTAAAGTAGCCCAGTGTTGAATAGCTAAAAATGCCCTGGTCATGAAGGGGGTAAAACCTTTCTGGAGGTTAATTGGGTAAACATTGTTCTTAATAGGAGTGCTGGTTTCACAGGATAGATCAGCGAAAAGATGCATCTTCATCTTGACCCCCGCCATGATTGTTCTGGACGCCCAGGAGATATGGCAGGGGGGGGTTCAAGGCAAGGGTCACACCTTTTTTAAAATCACTCAAAAGCTGTCAGTCAGTATTATACACAAACCCCTGGCTGCTGTAGTAGCTGGCAGTGTTTTTACATGCTGGTGCTGCCACCCTGTTATAGTTGGGGTAGCAATGAAAAAGGGTAAATGCTTCAACAAAGCTGTTACAGGAAAGTGATAGGTGACCGCAAAGTAAATTTGGTCCTCTTCAGTCGCTGTGGCTGGAACCAAAATCCTCAGGGTCTGCTTATTTTAGATACTAGGGAGTGATGTTGCTCCTTCTGTCATCCAATGGTGCTTGGTCTAGTAATTGGCTGCTAGACCCGTGCACTGTCACATGCTGTCCCTGAATTTGGGGAAAGCACCAACTCATTTGGAGGTGCACTGAATCCAGAATGACCATAAGGATACTCTGTTTTGAAACCCTGAGGCTCCATTCACACCTGCGTGATGTGCTTATGCACATTTTTTTTTTTTTTTTTTTTTTTTTTTTTTTTTTGCTTGACAGCACTTGAATGGACTACTCTATGCATGACAAAAATGCCAAAATAGTTCCTGTACCTTTTTTTTATTTTTTTTTTTATTTTTTTTTATTTTTTTGCAGCGAGCCATGCACGTTTTTGTACTATGTTTTGGCGTGGTTTGTCACGCAAAAAAAAACGCATGTCTTCTAGCCACGTTTTGGGTTGTCATGAAGAAATTATGGCACCACAAGCAGGATGTGTTTTTTCAGGAACACACAAATGCAATTTTTGAGCATGGAAGTGGAGCTAAAGTTTGCAATGCTTAATTCTGCGCCAATGGTCTAATGCATTTTTTTTCCTTGCCTCTTCTTGATGCCAGTTCTTTGGCTGTTGTGGCATTGGGTGGCATAACCCCCATTATTACTTTCTACAGAAGACTGAAAACCAGCAGAGAATTTTTTTTATTGCAGAGGAGACGAAGCGTGTTGCTCAGTTTTTTTTTTTTTTTTTTTATTAAATTTTTTTTTAGATTTTTAGTTCTGCAGCTTAACCACTTGCCTACACTTGCACCCCCTTCCTGCCCAGGCCATTTTTTAGCTTTCAGCGCTGTCGCACTTTTAATGACAATTGCGTGGTCGTGCTATACTGTACCCAAACTATTTTTTTTTTTTTTTTTATAATTTTCTTCACACAAATAGAGCTTTCTTTTGGTGCTATTTAATCACTGCTGGGTTTTTTATTTTTTACTTTTTTTCTGTCAGTAAATTATGTAACTAAGTCATTTTTCTTCTTCACTGATGAGGTGCATCTTATGGGCACTGACGAGTAGGCACTAATATGCGGCACTGACAGCAGTGACTGGCATTGCTGATTGCTGCCACTGGTGGGCACTGATTGCTGCCACTGGTGGGCACTGATTGCTGCCACTGGTGGGCACTGATGTGACACTATTTTTCAATATTGATTAATCGGGGCACTGATGATCAGTGCCTTGATTACATTCCTAGATGTCCCCCTGCGTGGAGATGCCACTGATCGCCTCTCCTTGCCACACACTGTCAGTGTGAGACGAGGAGCACTGATTACCGGCACTTCCTTGTTTACATGTGACCGCCTGTGATTGGATACAGCTAGGGGTGCAACGGATCAAAAAACTCACAGATCGGATCGATCCTCGGATCAGAGTCACGGATCGGATCATTTTTCGGATCAGCAAATAATTGAATTTGCAAAAACCTGTGAAAATTCTGCCACCATATAGTCCCCACTGTAATATCCACGTCATCTCCCCCACTGTAATATTGGCAGGGTATCGCCGAGTATTGGCAGGGTATCGCCGAGTATTGGCAGGGTATCGCCGAGTATTGGCAGGGTGGTATTGGCAGGGTGGTATTGGCAGGGTGGTATTGGCAGGGTGGTATATGCAGAAGTGATCGCTCCGTCATTTGACGGAGCGATCACATTGTAAACAGTGGCCGGGTGTACCAAGATGGCCGCCGCCCCGGAGCTAGGCCGAAGCCGCGGCCTTTCCTAAGGCCGCCGGGTGTACAAAGATGGCCGCCGCCGCTAGGCCGAAGCCGCGGCCTTTCCTAAGGCCGAGGCCGCAGAGCGCTCCGCGGATCGCGGGGTGTGCCGATCCGAACAGGGTGACCCGTTCGGATCACAGATCGGCAACGATCCGTTGCACCCCTAGATACAGCCGATCACATGGTTAAAGTGCCGCAGATGTGGCTCTTTACAGAGATCAGGGTCACGCTGTGTCCTAGCAACACGCCGTTGGCTCTTGTGGCTGTCAGTCAGTCAGCCAATCAGGGGAGGGTCAGGGTTTTGTGTCTGAATGGACAAGCAGAGCTGTGACTCTGCTCCAGTGCCCCCATAGCTAGCTGCTGGCTATGGGGGCACTCGATAGGAGGGAGGGGCAGGAGCACCAAAGAGGGACACGAGAGGAGGAGGATCCGGGCTGCTCTGTGAAAAACTAACCGCACAGAGGAGGTAAGTATAACATGTTTGTAACGTCTTGTTTTAAAAAATAATTAAATAACAATCACTTTAAGGCCCCTTTTACATGGGCTGTCTGATCAGGTCCACAGGTCAGTTTTTCTGGTGGACCTAATCGGACCCTGCATTGTTCTCTATGGAGCGGCAGATGTCAGCCGACATTGGATGGAAATAGGTGGTCCATTTTCATCCGATCTCCCCATAGAGGAGAGCAAGACTGTGTCTGTGTCTGCTCTGCATAGCGAGGGATTCCCTGCTGAGTAAGCAGATTCCGCTTAGCGGAGGCACCCATGTGAAAGGGGCATAAAGAACATGCCTAAGGCCCTGTTTTTCAAATGTGTTCAGGCGCATCAAGCGTTTGGGCATTTATTTATTCCATTTGCCATAATATTAAGCTCTAAACACGCCTAGCATTTAGGTGCGTCTGGTGTTTTTTCTGCTAAAACTTTTGTTGCCTGAACTTGCTAGTGATTTGGGGGGGGGGGTTGTGCCTCTGAACCCCTGTAGGCTCCTTTGTGTGCACAGACACATTGGCTAACACAGAGGGGTGTTTTGAGGCAGAAAAATATAGTCAAATGCCCTTAAAAGCAGCATTCCTGACACCCAGTGTGCATGAGGCCCTAAAGTGTATGTCAAACAAAAACTTTCTTTTTTTAGTTTGGATAGGGTGGGGAAGGGCAAGAACTCATGTTGAATTTTTAGTGCTATCAAAAAGAAGTGAGGGGGGAAAAAAATCTTCTAAAATGTTCCAAATGTGTCACAATGTACAGCAACGAGATTATAATAATAAAAAAAATAGAAAAGAAAGTCCTTGCACGCCAGCTGAGTGACTTTATCTAGAATAAGTTAAAGAGGAAGTAAAGCCTCCATGGAAAAAAAAAACGGAAACCTGCAAGGCAAAGGCATAATGAGCTAGTATGCATGCATACTAGCTCATTATGAATAACTTACCTGAGAACGAAGCCCCCGATGGGACCCTCGTCCACGACCTCCACCGCCGCCATCAACCCCAGAGTGACTTCCGGGTCTCGCTGCTCCAGCGCTGTCATTCGCTGGAGTCGTGATGACGTCACTCCCGCGCATGCGCACGAGAGCAGCATATCACCGCAATCTCGGCATGCTCAGTGCGCCTGCGCGCTGCTGTCTACGGCGTATGCGCCGTAGACAGCGGTGCCTGTTTTTTCCTAAATATCTCCTAAACCATGTAGGTTTAGGAGATATTTATTGGACCTACAGGTAAGCCTTAATCTAGGGTTACCTGTAGGTCAAAGTGGTTTGTAAGGGTTTACAACCACTTTAATATCAATTGGCAGGAGAAAGCATCTTCTCCCCCCCCCCCCTCCCCCCCAGTGATCAGACTACAGCAATAACTTTGTAGCAAATCATAAGGTGAAAAGGCAACACAACAGGAGCTTATTTTTGTCAGACTTTGTAACAGTGGCGGCTGGTGCTCCATTTTTTTTTTTTTTTTTTTGGGGGGGGGGGGGGGCGGGGCGGCGGCAGCAAACAAACCCCCCAGGTTAATTACCCATCAAAGATGGCTCCATCCTAGAGAACAAAGCAGATAAAAGCATTGTCGGAGGAAGTACAGTCATCTTTGTGAGAGGTAAAATATAACCTGGAAGTTACACCCACACATTGCTTGGTGTGTGCTTATCGCAAAAAATATCTGTTGCTAGGTATATTTGTATTTGTGAAATATAAGATTTCTGTACTGCCAATGAACGGAAGGGATGTGGTTGCAGAGGTTGAGGCATGTCACAATGATGCCATGCCATACTTTTTGTGCCTGTTGTACTGTAAGGGTGATCAGTACTGAGAACAGCTCCATAGAGCAGGTGTCATTGTATGCATATGGCAAGGGGGAATGTTGCCTCTGAAATGTCATGCTACACCGTTTTGTATTTTTGATACACTGAATATATTAATAGGGAATATTCTTGCATAACAGTAAATTGACCTTGCTAGTCATCAATGGTGGGCGGGTGATTGGTGTTATTTGTGTGGAAAAGCATGATATAAATTTTGTTTGGTTATAGTGTTGCATGACTGTGCAATTGCCAGTTAAAATAGCCCAGTGCCGAATAGCAAAAAATGGCCTGGTCATAAATGGTGTAAAACCTTCCGGTGTTTAAGTGGACATATCCACTCTCAAATGTGATTTCTTGAAGAGTTTGTGAAAAATACAATTAAATGTTTTTTTCGTAATGCATGAAAGTAATAAATAAAACACTTTGCTAAGGCGGTAGCTATAACTAGTCTCTCCTGGCTTAGGTCTTTTACAATGGAGCCAATGTGAAACAAGTGGATGTTCCTACAACTACGGGCATGTTTGGTATCCTAGCAAGTCATGTCCCAACATTGCAAGTTCTCAGACCTGGACTTGTCACAGTGTTTAGTGATGATGGATCTGCAACCAAGTACTTTGGTGAGTGTCTCTGAGATACAAAGCGCTGCCTCCATGAAGTATGTAGTTAAAGTGGAACTAAACCTTCTTATCCTTTACAGCCAAGGAAGCTGCCATCTTAGCCTCTGTTTGATCTGCGGTTGCCATAGGGCTGCACTTGTGATCAATTATAAAACCAGCTATTTTGCTAGCTTGACAGTTCCTTCGGAGCACAGGCGACTGTGACTGTTACAATTCACACAGCATGCTTTGAATTTTACGGTTTTGGGGAAACTGTTAAACTGTTCTGCTTTAATATTACATGTTCATGATTTTGTATAGATTATTTTTTTTTTTGAATATCATTGAAAATCTTCAGTATAACCTCATGTCTCAGTTTGGTATAAGTACCATGGTTTTGGACAAGCTGTTACGTCCAATATCTTGTATATTTAGGTAGCAAGATTTGCACAAGGCCATTAAAGTGTCACTTGCTTTACAGCTCAGTCCCCCCACTTATTTGTTAATTCTTTGTTAAAAAATGCATTGAGGAAGTGTGACACCATCCTTTTGTCGTAATAGATAACAGTGGTACTGTCAAAATGGTTATGTCTTACCGCTGGAGCTTGCGAGCAGTCTGCTGCTTTTAGCGGTTGTGGAATCGGTGCCTTAAAAAACAAACAAAAAAAAAAAACCCTCCTTGCTGCATTTTTTCAGGAACAGTTTGTATGGGTATGAATGGGAAGGCATGTAAAATGTACAACACCGAAACTGCATCCCATGAAAAGCACAAAAGTGTAATATTCAACATGTCAATCAGCTTGTCTGTAACTATACAAAACTTTAATATCACTTTTCAATAGACTTGCCCTTCTTTTTACATTAGAGAGACTGCCAGGGAGACAAAAATGAAACACTGGTTCAGGTATTGGGTGCCTGCACATACTTGTAGCCGCCTTTTAAACCCTCTTGTCATGGTCAAATCTAAGACTGTTCTGAAAAACAAGGATCAGTACTTTTTTTTTTATTTTTATTATTATTTATTTTATTTTTTTTTTTTTACTTTTTCCTACAGCCCAGTACATTCTGTTGGACAGTGAAGCTACCCATCATAGTAAATGGGGGGGCGCCTTAGGCATAAGCTGTCAGATTTGAGCCTATTAGAATGGCCCAAATTCTCAGCTGTGACAGTAGCGTTTGGCAGGGGCATCTGACTGCTGGGGTGCAGGGGAAAATAGGCCAACTAAAGCAATCCTAGAGCACAGAGGAGCCTGCAGGAGCAGAGGATTAGATCAGTCTGACACACCGCAACACCGATCTAGGTAAAGAGTCTCTGACGAAGACTCTTTACTACGTGATCAGCCGAGTCCAATCACGGCTGATCACAGTGTAAACAGGAAGAGCCGGTGATCGGCTTTTCCTCACTCGCGTCTGTCAGACGCAAGTAGAGGAGAGCCAATCGGCTGCTCCTCTGACGGGGGATCTGTGCTGACAATCAGTGCCCACAATGGATGCCTGTCAGTGCCGCATATTATTTCCCATCATCAGTGCCACCTTGTCGGTGCCCATCAGTGAAGGAGAAAACATATTTACAATGTTTTGTAACAGCAGAAACAAAACCTTTTTTTTTTTTTTTTTTTGTTTAGCAGAAAATAAAAATCCCAGAGGTGATCAAATATCACCAAAGCTCTAGAAAGCTCTATTTGTGGGAACAAAATTATAAAAAATTAGTTTGGGTACAGTGTAGCATGACTGCGCAATTGTCATTCAAAGTGCTGGGCAGGAAGGCGTATAAGTGCCCTGTATTGAAGTGGTTAAAGTGGTAGTAAAACACTGTCCTGCTATCAGAATACAGTGGCACAGTGGGGAGGATTCCTCTATCCACTTTTCTTGTGTTTTTTTTTTTTGTTGTTTTTTAATCAGCCCACTGGCTAAGGGAAGAAAAAAAAGAGGCATCTATGACCAGCCTCAGAGCAGAGCTACTCTGCATCTTAACACCAGAAACCCAAAATTCTATTCAATTCATTTTTAATATTCATAGTAAACTCACCCATCCATTCATCTGTGTCTTTATTTTGCTAAAAATTACTTAATAATTAAAAACACCCCCTAACACAATGGGGTTCACTTACTAAAACTGGACAGTGCAAAATCTGGGGCAGCGCTGCATAGAAAACAGCTTCCAGTTTTTTTTGTCAAAGATTTATTGAACCAGCTGAAGTTATTGCCTTGAAAAAGTATTCACAATTCTTGCACTTTTCCACATTTTGTCATGTTACAAATAAAAACTGAATACAGCTGTTCTGCGAAGCTCTCAGAGGTTTGTTAGAGAACCTTAGTGAACAAACAGCATCATGAAGGCCAATGAACACACCAGACAGGTCAAGGTGACTGATTTGGAGGAGTTTAAAGCAGGGTTAGATTAAAAAATAAATAAGATAATTGGATAAAAAAAAATCCCAAGCTTTGAACAACTCACGGAGCACTGTAATCCATCATCCAAAAATGAAAAGTGACATGGTCCTCCACCTAAACTGACAGGCCGGGCAAGAAGCGTATTTATCAGAGAAGCAGCCAAGAGACCCATGGTAACTCTGGAGGAGCTGCAGATATCCACAGCTCAGGTGGGAGAATCAGTCCACAGGATAATTATTAGTCATGCACTCCACAAATCTGGCCTTTATGGAAGAGTGGCAAGAAAGAAAGCCATAAGTCCCATTTGCAAGAAGCCACGTGGGGGACACGGCAAACATGTGGAAGGTGCTCTGGTCAGATGAAGCCAAAATTGAACTTTTTGGCTTAAAAGCAAAACGCTATGTGTGGCGCAAAACTAACACTTCACATCACCCTGAACACACCATCCCCACCGTGAAACATGGTGTGGCAGCATCATGTTGTGGGGGTGCTTTTCTTCAGCAGGGATAGTGAAGCTGGTCAGATTGTAAGCTCTAAGGAGCAGGGCCCTCCGATTCCTTCTGTAGTAAAGTGTATTGTATTTGTACTGTCTAACCTCAAGTTGTAAAGCGATACGTAAACTAGTGGCGCTATATAAATCCTGAATAAAAATATCGATGGAGCCAAATACAGGGCAATCTTGGAAGAAAACCTGTTCATCTGCAAATAACTTGAGACTGGGATGGAGGTTCCCCTTCCAGCAGGACAAAGACCCTAAACGCAGCCAGAGCTACATTGGAATAGTTTAGATCAAAGCATATTCATGTGTTAGAATGGCCCAGTCAAAGTCCAGACGTAAATTCCAATTGAGAATCTGTGGTAAGACTTAAATTGCTGTTCATACGCCCTCCATCCAATCTGACAGAGCTTGAGCTATTTTGCAAAGAATATGCAAAGCTGGTAGAGACATACTCAAAAAGACTTGCAGCTCTAATTGCAGTGAAAGGTGGTCCTACAAAGTATTTTCAGATATTCATTTGCAAAACATTTTGAAAACCATTTATCGTTTTCCTTTCCCTTCCCAATTATGTGCCCCTTTGTGTTGGTCTATCACATAAAATCCCATTAACCACTTCAGCCCCGGACCAATTTGCAGCCAAAGGACCAGGCCCCTTTTTGCGATTCGGCACTGCGTCGCTTTAACTAACAATTGCACGGTCGTGCAACGTGGCTCCCAAACAAAATTGGCGTCCTTTTTTTTATTTTTTCCCACAAATAGAGCTTTCTTTTGGTGGTATTTGATCGCCCCTGCGGTTTTTATTTTTTGCGCTATAAACAAAAATAGAGCGACAATTTTGAAAAAAAATGCAATATTTTTTACTTTTTGCTATAATAAATATCCCCCAAAAATATATAAAACATTTTTTTCCCTCAGTTTAGGCTGATACGTATTCTTCTACATATTTTTGTTAAAAAAATCGCAATTAGCAGTTATTGATTTGTTTGCGCAAAAGTTATAGCGTTTACAAAATAGGGGATAGTTATAGGATTTTTTTTTTTTTGTGACTGCGACATTATGGCGGACACATCGGACATTTTTGACACATTTTTGGGACCATTGTCATTTATATAGAAATCAGTGCTATTTAAATGCACTGATTCCTATGTAAATGACACTGGCAGTGAAGGAGTTAGCCCCTCCCTGCCCCCTAGTGGTTAAGTGTGTCGTATTGTGTTTTTTTACAGTAGGGGTGCGTGGCTGTATGTCTGACGTCATGGATCGGCTTTCCCGATGACAGGGAACAGCCGATCAATGACAGGCAGTGTAGGAAGCGCAGGGAGAGGTTTGTTTACACAGACCTCTCCCCGTTCTTCATCTCTGTGACCCGATCGCGAGCCACTATCGCTGATCGGGTCCGCTGGTCCTGCGTCCGTGGTCACGGAGCTCCCGACCGGGTCGCGATCGCGACCCCACGGATAGACAATTAAAGGGCAAGTATGTGTGTGTGTGCGCTTTTGCCTAGCCGTGCCATTCTGCTGACGTATATGTACAGGCGGCGGTCGGGAAGCGGTTAAAAGATATTTTGTTTTTGGTTGTAACATGACAAAATGTGCAACATTTCAAAGGGACTGTATAATGTGCTGAAATTCACATCACACTGCCTGCCCCCTCACAGTGGCTCATTGCAGCCAGAACTGACACCCAATGTGCTTAAGCTGATAGCACACAAAAATCTCATGCCTTTTATTGAACACACCCATTACCCACCTCAATACAGGACACTTGCACCCCCTTCCTGCCCAAGCCATTTTTCAGCTTTCAGAGCTGTCGCACTTTTTTTGAATGACAATTGCACAGTCATGCTACACTGTAACCATGTGAAATTTGTTATCATTTTCTTCACACAAATGGAGCTTTCCATTTAAAAAAAAAAAAAAAAGTTTTTCTTATTTACAAAATGTACTGCCAGAAATTGGTCGAAATTTCGAACAAATTTTCTTTTCAAAATTAAAGTTCGTTCATTGATTAGAAAACTTGTTGGTTGTGTTTTTTTTTTATTTTTTTTTTTTTTTAAATTTCCAACATGTCCGATTCCTCAAATTAGATTTCTGCATGAAAATCGGCTGTTGCTGCAGCCCACTAATGGTGCGAAATTTTGTACGAAAATTCTTCTATACGATTTTCAAAAGAAAATGCTTTTGAAATTCGAACCGTGTATGGCCGGCATAAGTAATTTTTCTCCTTTACTGATGTGCGCTGACGAGGCGGCACTGATGAGGCACAAATATGCTGCACTGGTGGGCACAGATAGGTGGCAGTGGGCGGCACAAATGGGCAGCAGTGATGGGTTAGTGCGGTCGTTCTGGGAAGCCATCTTGATGTCCCCCTAGAACGACAGTGGGCAGGCGGCAAGTTGGTTAAACATTCACCGTGCTGGAGGGAAAAGTAAGTGAATCCTTGGAGTTATTAGCTGGTTTAACCTTCTTTGGCAGCAGTAACTTCACGCAAGCTCTTTCAGTAGCTCTGGTTTAGACCTGCACAACATTCAGGAGGAATTTTTAACCATTCCGCTTTACAAAACTGCTTCAGCTCCAACATATTTGAAAGATGTCTGTTGTGAACATCTCTCTTTAGGTCATTCCACAGCTTCTCTCTGGAGTTAGGGTCTGGGCTCTGACTGGGTCACTCCAAAAGGCGCATTTTCTTTTTCTGTAGTGGATTTACTTTGATGCTTGGGGTAATCCTGCTTCATCACATAAGCTTCAGCTGATGGACAGACATAGTGCTGAATATTCTTCCCCAACAATTAAACTTTTGTTTCATCAGAACGTTTTTCCAGTAGCTTTGCAGTTTGCCAAACTTCAGGTATGCTGCAATGTGTTTGTTTATGTTTTTTTTTTTGGTGAGCAGCAGTTTCCGGCCTAGTGTTCTGCCATGGACATCTTGCCTGTTCAAAGACTTGCATATAGTAGACTCATGAACATGGATGTTTGTTTTAGTGATGTCTTTAGCTGTTAACATGCGTTCTTCTCCCTCCATTGAGTATTTTGTGTTGTGCCTTGGAAATTATCTTTGCTGCGTACCCATTTTTAGGAAGATAGCCACAGTACGAAACTGTCTTTTTTTTATTTTTTATTTTATTTTTTTTAGACAATTTGTCTAAATGTTGACTAATGAATGCCTAAACACTTTAAGATTGCTTTGTATCCCTTTCCAGCTCTATGCTGATTAACTACTGTCGATCGTATATCTTCAGAGAGCTCCTTTTTTATGAAGCATGGTATAGATCAGCTGATGCTTTGTATGAACAGCAATGTTAAAATGTTTGAGTGCTTTTTATCAATCAAAGTGGCTCTAAATCACATCTCCAAATCATTGCATTAATTGGACTCCAGTTTGCAAACTACTGACTCCAACTAACTTTCCTTTTTGAAGTAACTAGTCCAGGGGTTCACTTTTTCCACCAGCATTGTGCATGGGCGCGTTCAGTAAAGACACCAGAAATTAGTATTGTTTGTGTTATCAGCTTAAGCACATTGTATTTATTGCTGTGACTTAGATGTGGGTCAGACGATATTTTATGGCAAATTACTGTAGTGGAATTAACTGATTTTCTGCATTTATTTAGACAGATCTAAAAAGTACTGATCTCTGCAAGTACCACAATGAAATTATAGATGCGTTGAAGCAGAATACATATAGGAGTATAATAACTGCATCATTCTCTTTTGTCTCTTAGTGAGCAGCGGGTCTGTGACAGTGAATGCCGATTCCACTGTACAGTTGCTGGCTGAGGAAGCAGTAAAACTGGACATGTTGGATCCAAATGTAAGTACAAAGCTGTGCTATTACATGGATAAATGATCAAACACTTCTCTGGCAGACAGGGAGACAGGTTCTGCAGCCCTAATGAAACTTGAAGAACTACACTGTATAATTTAGAGGAGTTCTATGGTCACAGCATAACACTCTCATTCTGTAACATTAAAATACAACTAGTAGTTTGACAATCCAATGTAATCTTTCTTGAAAAATCTTCATGTTATGAGTGCTGGCCCATCGTTCTACAACTTTTTGTATTCGCTGCCTGTTTTGCAGCGTTTCCTCTGTTTTTGATTTGATTTCGAAGTACGTTGCTACCTGCAAGCATTGAATCCTGTGTTGACTCCGCCTCCTGAAACTCCTCCTTGAAGGAGTTGTAAAGTCTCATGTTTTTTCAGCTTAATACAGACTATGCATTAAGGTAAAAAATCTTCTGTGCTGCAGCTGCCCCCCAGAGCCCCCCTTTCATTCCAGCGACGAGCATGAGCCCAGCAGCTCCAGCCGCAGTCTCGGGTCCTCATTGGATAGATTCATAGCAGCAGGAGCTATTTACGCCCGTTGCTGTCAATCAAATCCAGTGACACGGGAGCGGGGCCAAGCCCTGCTGTCTGTGTCGATGGACGCAGCAGCAGGACTTGGGAGTTTGCTTGCATGGGTCCCCCCATGGAATGTGGCTCTCTGTGGGGGCACTTGATGAAGAGGAGGGGCCAGGAGTGCCGCCGGGGGACCCCAGAAAAGGTGGGAAAAATTTTGCACAGAGCAGGTAAGTATAACATGTTTGTAAAGGTTCCTTTGTTTAAAAAAATTCATAAATCACTTTAACTCCTATATAGCTCAGAAGGCAGGCTCTGTAAAATGTGTGACAAAGCAGTATTTGTTCACAGGGCATAGTGCAAATGTGCCACAGAATTCAAGGAAGTCTGGGACCTTTCACATGGGCTAAGAAAAAATTATAAAAGCTGATTAAGTTTACATCAGTTTGCATCTCCATCTTCAGTTCCGTTTACGACCTGTTAAAACACAGCGTGGTGACTGGTGTTTTTTCGCAGTGGATGAATGGCACTCAATGCTAGTGTACTGTTTGCAATGCAACCCAGACATTCGGTGCAGTGAGTTGCAATTAAATGCAGACATGCTGTGACTTGGAACAGTACTTGGAGCCCTTTCACACTTGGGCGGTAGAGGTAAAGCGCCGCTAGTTTTAGCGGCGCTTTACTGCTATTATAGCGTCACTTTGGTTCCGCTATTCATTCAATTTCCCCCCTTAGGGTGGGACTTTATAGGCACGGATTGTGAAACAATGTTAAAAATTCAAGTTTATTTTTTTTTCAGTATCAAAGTAGTAATTGTATACAAAAGAATTATAAAAACATGGACTGTTAGACCAGCATACATTATACAACATCATATGCAAATAGAGTGAAAGGCACACATGATGTGGACAATAAATACTGTTTGCATTCGTAATTCCTACGCGTTACGGAGTAAACTGGCACCTCTGTTCGGGCAGGAGCGGGGCGCTTTTAACCTCCTAGAAGGGGTTAAAGGCCGTGTAGCGCAGCTGCCGAAGAGCTGCCCATGCATTCCAATGGGCAGGGGCGGTTTAGGAGCAGTGTATACATCGCTTGCAAATCGCCCCAAAGATGCTTCTAATGTCCTGCAAGCGCACCGCCCCAGTGTGAAAGCACTCAGGCTTTCACACTGGGACTGCAGATGAGGCATTTTTCAGGTGCTTTACATGCGCTGCTTTTAGCGCTAGAGCCCCTGAAAAACGCCCCAGTGTGAAAGCGGTCTAAGGTAGGTACTGCGTGTTGCGGCACAACATCAACTTACCGTGCTGTTTTGTAGAGACATGAATGAAGTGTTGCGTTGTGCACTTCAAATAAATTTGACAGAAAAAGGGAACTGTATAATGTGCTGAGATGTACATTGCAGCCAAAACTGACAGCTTGCCTGCACATTAAGGTGTACATTTATTAACCACTAAAGGCCTGGAAGGATTTACCCCCTTAAAGACCAGGCCATTTTTTGCGATGCTTCACTGCGTCATTTTAACTGACAATTGCGCGGTCGCGTTACGTTGTACCAAAACAGCTTGTCCTTTCTTTTTCCCTCACAAATAGAGCTTTATTTTGGTTGTATTTGATTACCTCTGCGGTTTTAATTTTTTGTGCTATAAACAAAAAAACATGAATTTTTGAAGAAAAATTATTTACTTTCTGCTATAATTCATATCCAAAAAAAAATTTAATAAACAAATTCATCAGTTTAGGCCAATATGTATTCTCCCACATATTTTTGGTAAAATAAATCGCAATAAGCGGAGAGTGCAAGATCAGGGGCTCAAATTCTCCTGAATGAAAAATAAAGTATTAAAGATGACAAAATAAGGGTTAGAAAATAAAATTAAAGTTAATAAAAGTGCTGTGTTAAAGGAGCCATTTACAAATGTGTTTTATTTATATGAAGACATTAATACAAATATTAAGCTGGCAGCTTCTTACTGAGCTGCAATGAGAAGTGGAAAGCATAATTTCCAGTCAGTATCGCAATTTCATAAACTGCTGCACAGTGAAGATGAGCTGCAATAGTGGCTCTCCGGTTCATAAACGTACACCTTAAGGGCCCTTTCACATGGGCTTGTCCGTTTGCTCAGGGGCGGATGACAGGTCTACACTCACTGTGCTGAGACAGCTCCGCCCTCCTCTATGGGGAGAGCTGATGAAAACTGACCACCTGTCCGTTTTCATCCGATTTGCCAGACGAATGGAAAATAGGGTCACCATCTGTCTGGATTTCACGGACAGGATCAGATAGCAGCGGGTGTCAAGGGACGTGTCACCGCTGACATCCGCCGCTCCGTAGTGCATGAACTCCTTTATGTACATTTATGTATGGCTCAATTTGCACTAGATCCACACCAAAAAAATGTGCAGGGCCCCCCCTTTTTTTTTCCTCCGCACTGGAATTGAATTTGGAGGCATCATTAACTTTGACACCCACAGCTGTTAACAGAGCGCAGTGTGAACTGCCTGTGATTCTGATGCGGTGCCGAACCCGCACAGGAATCGCTGTGGTTCCCACACTGCAGCAATGTGAACCCAGCCTTGCTGTGTTGATGAGGGAATTGGGTGATTTTCTTTCCTTCAGCCCATGGTTGAAGAAAAGAAAATTGCTTAAAGCAGAAGTAAACCCATCGATTTAACAGTTTAAAAAAAAAAGGCATGCCGGAAATGCTAACTGCACATTGGCTGTGCTCTCAACCAAACAGTCAAACCATCCAATGGCTGGTGTCATAACAGATCACATGTGCAGCACTGTGGCAGTTGAAGATTAAACAGAGGCAAAGATGGCAGCTTCCTTGGCTGAAAACGATAGGAGGGTTTACTTCCACTTTAATGTATGGCCAGCCTAGTCTGTTATTCAACCTCCTTTTAACCAAGCTGTCCAGCAAAAGTGGTAGAGGGTTAAGCCAAACCATTTAAAGCAGAACTTTCCCCATAACTTAAGGAAATAATTTTCCTTAGCAAGGAACATACGATCCACATTAATAACTATGCTACCAAAATTAGTGAGTGCTGTAAACTGCCTCCAGCATTGCTACTGTATCTTCTTGACGGAGGCTGCCATTTTGCTGAAGCACAGATCCCCAGCAGTAAATCATAAAGCGAAACTAAACCCAACTGTCATTTACATTCAAGTCATTTGCTGTGCAGTCAGTTGTTCCCTCAGCCCCTCTCCCCCCTACTGCTACATCAACAATATCTTCACTGGCATCTCTCCTCGAAGTTTACCAGGAGAGGGCCAGAATTTGTAAGCCTGAGGGGCTGAGGGTGACACGGACGCTGCAAACAACTGGCCTTGTAGCTCAAATTTGTTGCTGCATTAGAAAAGATGACCCAAATTAAATGAATTGCGATAATTGAAAATCTCTAGACCTAAGGTGGTGGGTTGCTTTACTTTACAAAAAGATAAATTTTCCTGGGAAAAGTCATTGCCATAACCAGCAAGTATGCTATGCCACTTGAGGCTGAAGAGTATATTGTTCAAAAATAGACCCCCTTTCCGCCGCTCGCCCGGGCTCTCCCGTCCTAGTGGGAGACCCGAGCCACAGCTGGCACATCTGCCGGCTGGCCAAAGGCCCGAACAAAGCCGATGCTTTGTTCGTCTCTGATCTAGTAACCCAGAAGCGATGTCATGACATCACTTCCAGATTACTGGCATTTTAAGGCGCCAGTTTTAAAAAATAGAAAGTATTCAAAAATGCAGATCTTAACGTTTTGAATACTTTCAAGTGCAAAGAAGGGCTTGGGGTCTTATAGACCCTGTATCCCTCCATAAAGAGTACCTGTCACTGCTTATTACTGTCACAAGAGATGTTTACATTCCTTGTGACCACAAAAAAATTATTAATAAAATGTAAAAGGACAGTGTAAATTTTTTATTTTTTTAAATGTTCAGATTATCGGCACCCAATATCAGCTAGCGGCCTGAAAGGCAGCCTAAAAATCGGTATCATATTGGCCCTGAAAAAACGATATTGGTCGATCCCTATCTTGCATGTATCATCGGCAAATATAGCTACTTGGAGACATAAAGACTGTTGCTTCTCTTTAACTTTTCTTGACAGACTGCAAGGTCAAACCTGGAAAAAGCACAGGTAGTGTTGCAGAGTGCGGGAGATGAAGTGGCAAAAGCAGAAGCTCTGGTTAATGTGGAGGCATGTGAAGCCATTGTTAAAGCCCTGGAATAAAAGCCGGTATGTATCCATGTCATTCTGCCCCCACTTTCTGCATTTAGTGTGCATGATTTAATAAAACTTCCTTAACTGAAACCAGTACTTTGACCTAGAACTAACCTCCTGAATAGATTTATCTGTAAATTCCTGTCATTAAGAAATATGGAAGCGGTTTGCCGACCTGATCTTGACAAGTCAAGTTGGCTGTCTATCTCTGGCTTTACTACTTGGAGTCACTGACCCAGAACAAGCATGACGTCAGTGACATTCCAATTTTAGATCTTAAAGAGGAAGTAAACCCTAATGGGTGTTACTTCCTCTTTGTTTCCCTGCAAAGGTAAAACATAATGGACTACTATGCATCGCATAGTAGCCCATTATGTGTTACTTACCTGACACAGGAGCCAGCAATGTCACCGCTGTCTCCCCTCCACGTGAGTGGCCGGAGTGGCGATGACTTCACTCCGGCGCAGGTGACGGCATGTTTGCCTTCACTTGTGGCACACCCAGTGTGCCTGCGCTGTTGTGTACGGCGTGCTAGCGCCATAGACAGCGGTGCCTGTTTTTTGGAAAATATCTCCTTAACCGTCCTAGGTTAAGGAGACATTTCTTGGACCTACAGGTAAACCTTAATCTAGGCTTACCTGTAGGTCAAAGTGGTCTGTAAGGGTTTACAACCACTTTAATGCTTGGGACTGTGATTTGGCCTAGGTTCACACTGATGCACTGCAAGTTGAATCCATTTTGCCATGTGAGTTTATGCAGTTCAGACGCAATGTGTTTTTAATGCGATTTTTGGATACAGTTTCTCTTTCTCTCTCTCACAGGACCCTTTTTAAAATCGCATCGGATTCACACTGCATATTCAGTGGGTAAAATAAGTATTGAAACATGTCACCATTTTTCTAGGTAAATGTATTTCTAAAGGTGCTATTGACTTGACATTTTCACCACATGTCGGTAACCCATGCAATCCATACATACAGGACACCAAAACAAATATGTTCAAAAATGATTAAGTTATGTGTAATAAAATGTAATGACACGGAAAAAGTATTCAACACATGAAGAAAGGGAGGTGCAAAAAGGCATGGAAATCCAAGACACCAGCTGAAATCTATCAGTCATTAGAAAGCAATCCTGCCCCTTGTCAGTGCAAATTAAATCCGCTTGTTCAGTCTAAACTTTAACGTCCTATAAAAAGGTGTCTCATTACCAAGGTGTCACACAAAAATCTCATAATGGGTAAAAGCAAAGAGCTCTCAAGACCTATGCAACCTTATTGTTGTAAAACATACTAATGGCATTGGTTACACGAGTACTTCTATACTTCTGAATGTTCCAGTGAGCACTGTTGGGGTCGTAATCTGGAAGTGGAAAGAACATAATTTCGCCATAAACTGGCCATAACCAGGTGCTCGTCACACTATTTCTGACAGAGGAGTAAAAATAATTATCAGAAGAGTTGTCCAGGAGCCAAGGACCACTTGTGGAGAGCTTCAGAAAGACCTGGAATTAGCAGGTACAATTGTCTCAAAGAAACCGATAAGTAATGCACTCAACCACTATGGCCTGTGTGCATGCTCACCACGCAAGACTCCATTGCTGAAGAGAAAGCATGTATGGCTTAATGTACACTGGATGTTTTTTTTTACAACGTCTCCTGAATGATTTAACTTGACAGATAGTAACCAACGTTTAAAAACGTCCGTTTTGCCGTGTTTGTTTACATGCCGCTTTTAGCAGTGTTTGTGTTTAGAGGCGTTTTTAATTTTTGACCATTTTGGGGGAAAAAAACGCCTGTAAACTAAACGCGGATAAACACGAGTTACCACGTTTACAAGCTGTTACCGGCGTTTGGCGCATTAAATGCCTCTGAACATCCGTCCTGAACGCATTTTTTTTATTTATTTTTCCAAAAAATGCTTCTAAACTCAACTGCTTAGAAACTACTATACACGACCATGTGTACATGTACTGATAAGATAACCTAGTGGAGAGTTTAGGGGCAGCTAACAAAAAAAACTGCTCCTAAATGTCCATTTACCATTGGCAGTGTACATGAAGCCTTGAACTTGTTTAAAGTTTGCTGCACAACATTTAGACAAGCCTGTGAAATACTGGGAGAATATAGTCTGGTCAGATGAGACTGAATGGAAAAATTCTGACACTCTTGATAAAAATCTGCTGCCATCTACCAGGATGATGAAGATAAAATGAGGGTGAACATATTTCAGCAAGACAATGATCCCAAACACAAAGCCAAGGAAACTCTCAATTGGTTCCAAACAAAGGAAAATAAAGCTGCTAGAATGGTCCAGCCAATCACCTGACTTGAATCCAATAGAACATCTATGAAAAGAACTAAAGATCAGAGGACATGGAGGCCCACGGAACGTTTAAGATTTTGAGGACTGTGTGTAAGAATGGGCCAAAATCACACCTGAGCAATACATGAGACTAGTTTCTCCATACAGGAGGCGTCTTGAAGCCGTCATTGCAAACAAAGGATTTTGTACAAAGTATTACATTTCAGTTAGCGTGTTCAATATTCTTTCCCTGTGTCATTCTGTTTTATTACACATAACTTAATTTCTGAACCTATTTGTTTTGGTTTCTTTATATGTATGGAATTGCATGGGGTGTTACCGACCACGTGGTGAAAATTTTGTGTCAATAGCACCTTTAGAAATCTAATTTACCTAGAAAAAAGGTGACATGTTCAATACTTATTTTACCCGCTGTGGGTGAATGGCCTCCAAAAAAAGTAGTTATTTTCCAATTCCATGTGTTCTGGAACACATCGGAAATCACATCAGTTTGAATTTGGGCTTATGCTGCCTTACACTGAGCAAATTTCAGCTGGTTCCTAATAAACTGGTTAAATTCAATCAGTGGGTGACCCTGTCGTTACCATCAACCCAACATTCTTTGGCCCCTTACAACACAGGTGGTGTGAATTGGACCCTTCATTCTCCTCTATGGAATGGTGGATGTATACAGGCATGTGACAGTTTAAAATTGCTGACATCTGATCCAATCCAAACCCATTCCCCCCATCAGTCTAGTGGATTGGATGAGTGTATTTTGTGATTGATGGGTGTAAATGGACAGACGGTCTGTTTACAGCCGATCGCCTGTAGAGAGAGAGCGGTCTGTCTCTGCTCCCCGCATGGGTATAAGGTTTTGACTGAAAAAAATTGATGAAGCCAGAATGAAATTTATCCACTGAACAGTGCCTGCTTCCAAACAGATACAGGCACTGTTCAGGCATTCTGAAAGCCAGTGCTGTAATGCCGTGTACACACGCTCGGACATTTCAACAACAAAATATCATGTTTTTTTTCCGACGGATGTTGGCTCAAACTTGTCTTGCATACACACGGTCACACAAAGTTGGTCGGAAATTCTGAACGTCAAGAACGCGGTGACGTACAACACGTACGACGAGCTGAGAAAAATGAAGTTCATTAACCAGTGCTACTCTTCTGCTTGATTCTGAGCATGCATGGCACTTTGTGCGTCGAATTGTCTACACACGATAGGAATTTACGCAAACGGATTTGGTTGTCGGAAAATTTGAGAACCAGATCTCAAATTTTTGCGCGATGGAAATTCCGATGGAAACGATGAGCCTACACATGGTTCCAACAACAAGCTCCGATTGCACATTTGCCGTCGGAAAGTCCGACCGTGTGTACGCGGCATTAGAATAATAGCCGCAGCAGGAACACACACTTCCATGTTTGGATGGAGGAATCTGTTGGATTTTTCACTGTCTGCAGGTTTAACAATAGAAATCTACGGGTGTGTGTAAATCAGCATTTCAGAAGGAAAGGTCAAATGGTGGCCTCCATATTTCTCAAATTTCCTTTTTAAAGTGAGGTTGTAGCTACCGTTCACTTTTGAAACCAAGGCATATATGTAAAACGACTGTGTAAAATGCTTCCTTTTTTTGCTGCCCACACCACTAAACTCCACTACAGAAGTCCGCAGGTAAACAGACACTTCCGGATCCCCTGCAGCTCACTGGTTTCTCCTGCTGACTACCATAGCATTACTATGTCCTCTAGTGACATTGAAGAACCATTGAGCTGCGGAGGACCCAGAAGATTGAAACTCTCGGAGGTGGCTGTTTTCCTGTGGATGTCTGCAGAAGATTTTCTCTGGATTGAAGTGGCGTTCTGCAGTGGCAGCAGAAGGAACGGTAACTATATTTTCTAAAAAGCCTTGACTTCAATATTTTGCTATAGTTACAAGGTCGCTTTTATTTCATGCTGCTTACACTGTGCTGTTTTCTGTGGCTTACTACGCATGCATTCAACTTGATATTAACCTGTTATGTTGGAGTAGTACAGTAGAGCATATATTCTGCACTCCTACAATGTTGTTTGGTTTTGTGGAACATTTTAATTCTACTCATTTATTTTTTATTTTCCATCTATCAGCCTTCCAACAGTTCCCTCTGACTACTTCCTCTACAACACGCTTTAACCTCTGGCAGTCTTTCTGCGCATTTCCACCCACTTCTGACACATCACTCACCCACCTTGCATCTGGCATCCCTGCTCTTTGCCCATACCACATCCCCTCACAGGCATCCTTTATACACAGACAAATGCTCTTCCATTCTGTGCATGTGCCCCTTCTGTCTTTTATGTGCCAGATTGAGTACATATTCTTATCCCATATGCATCCTGCATATGAGGAATCCGAGTATACAGAGAAGGCTTTTCTAGCATGTGTGGAAGTCTCAGTACAGTTACAGTCTTAAGTTCTGCACAGGAAAGTGTGCTGGTTGTATCTGATCTACTTTTCATATACTAACTTCAACATCAGATTTATTTTTCACATATTTTAGTGTAGAGTAGTAAGGGGAAGAACCTCCATGCCTATTTTAAAAAATGGCTTTACATTATTATTTTTTTTTTTTTTTTTAATTTTTGTATTTATATTTGTTTTTTTTTTTTTGTTTTTTTTTTTACATTCAACAGCATTGTTGGGGGGAGGGGACACTGAGCATTTTATACAGGATAACCATTTTTTTTTTAAATCGCCGCTGAAAGCATCTCATTTATGTACAATGCATCCTTTAACTAGGTTCCTCTTGTAGCACTATACCACAAGGTGGCAGTAATACCCCAAGCTTACTTGGGATAAAAAAAAAATGCTTTAATTTCTGTCAGTAGCTGCAACTGTACCAAATGAAAGATTTTTAAATGATTTGTGATTCATTTTATTTTCTCTTTCAGGAATTGTAAATCTCCAACAGCACTGCTTCCATTTGCCGTCCCCCAAACAATAAAAAAAACAAAGAAAATTGTTGCGTTCTTGAGTCATTATTATGAGCGTCATTATGCAATTAAATTTTTTTTCATCTAAATAGTTTTCCTATTTTTCATACTGTGTGGTGGTTTTTGATTTTGTTTTTTTTTTTTCTTTAGAAGTGGTAGAAAAACCTGGTATATTTTAAAGACCGTAACCTCCTGCTGTGCTTAAAGCGGTTCTGCACACATTTCATTTAGTAAATCTCTTTGCCCTCCAAATCAGGCAAAGAGTACTAAATGAAATGTGTTTTTTTTTTTTTTAATCACTTACCTTGATAATCGCCGACTTCCTGTCCTCTGTCTCTGCGGCGGTGGGCGGGGTCTGTGCGGGGATCCTCGTCACGCCGCACTGTCTCCTGGGATCTGGTGTCATTGATCCCAGGAGTCTGTGCGGGCATCTTCCGAAATCTCGCGAGATGTCGGCGCACATTTTCCGAAATCTCGCGAGATGTCGGCGCACATTTTCCGAAATCTCGCGAGATGTCGGCGCACATCTTCCGAAATCTCGCGAGATGTCGGCGCTTCACCGTTACTGCGCACGCGAGAGTTCGGCGCAGTAACGGCGGTGCATGCTGGGCCATCTGGAGTGCCTGTGTGGGTTCAAATGCCCACAGGCAAGATGGTCCCCAGCATTAAAAAATTTCTATAAATAATAAATCTATTTGAAAGAAGCTGCTGCCGGTTTACATCCAAGGACACGTGAGTACCTAAACTGCATTGCATAAGCCATTGCATTGCAGTAAAAAAAAAAAACATAAAGACAGTGCAGAACCGCTTTAAGAGAAAATTGGGCTTGTGTGTGTGTTGTGTTTTTTTTTTTTTATTTTTTTTTTCATACTTGCCTAGGTGGATGCAGCTTCGTTTCCTCGAAGACTGAGAACTGGCCAATCAAAGACCACTAATTGCGCTGTTCCCAGTGCTCCATGAGCAGAGAGCAATCCCCCCCCTCACCCACACGCTCACTGAAGCGCTGGGCTGTGGAAGGGGTGGGTGCTGGTTCAGGCATGTGGGTGGATTCCAAAATGGTTGCGATCTTGCCCAAGTCTGAATCGGCTCTGTGACGTCAGCAGGCTTTCAGCCCGCTGTCTGCTGAAAATGGGTCACAGGAGTGCAGAACAAACTGCACTCCTGTGATCCACAGGAGAAATACAGCCAGACAAGCTTTGACTGTACTTCTCCTTTTTAAGGAAAAAAGAACTATCCTCTTGGCTATTATTGGTTGTGGTGGCCACCTGTGTCCCATTAAGACTATTGTCTTAATTTTAATTAAATGTGTTGGAGGTGGATGTATAGAAACTTTTTTTTTTTTTTCTAAATTTATAACGTGGCTATATAAAGAAATTTAGTCCTATCCGGTTGATCCTCTTTGAAGAATATTCTTTGGGAAGCTTCCTGTTTTTTTTCTTATATTCTTGCACAACCGTCTTGCTGCCCTCAGTGCTATGTTTATCCTTAGACAAACTATTAAACCCAAGAGAGCACACCGACCAAGTGCATTACCATAACTATATACATATTTTTTTTTTTTTACGTGAATAAGTAACAAAGCCAAGGTTTGGCTCTGAAGAAGAGGGCTTGACCCTCCAAAACACGTCGGCCATTCCTGTACGCTCTGAGAGCTTCCCATGCCATCCGTGGACTTTGGTGCATCTGGAGGGGGTCGCATCAGCTTTTTTTTTTTTTTTGTTATGCCTAGGCATTAAAAATGTGTTTTGAGTATTCACTTGATAAAACTGAGTTGTGGTAAAGCACTAAGTCAGTGTGCCCCCTCTCTTGTGTTTTATTTTTTAAAAGGCCTAGGGGCAATACATTTTTTATTTTTATAAATCTAGTGGCATTGGCTTTGTATGCTTTATTCATGAGTGGTGTTAAAGGGTACTCTACCAAATAAACACACTGCTGCTTCTGTTTTGGGTGGAGTGATCACCTTGTTATCCAGGAAATGGTGCATCCTCAAAAAATTGTCAGCCTGTGAACTTACCTTTTCGCTTAAGTTACTTGTCACTGACTCCTGTATTCTTTCTATAGACCACTCAGCCATAACTTTTTGACCACCCACCTAATCTTGAGTAGGTTCCCCTTTCACTGTTAAAGGATCGGCTACTGACACCCTGGTGCCAGCTACCACAGTATACCTTTTTAGAGATATGGACACGTCCATGCCTTGATGGGTCCAGGCTGTTTTAATTCCTGTAAGTTGCAAGGTGGGAACTCCATGAATCGGACATACCAGAGATGCTTAATGAATTGAGATCTGAAGCATTTGGAGGCCAATCAACACCTAAACTCCTTGTGTTTCTCAAACTATTCTTGCAGTGTGGCAGATCACATTACCCTGCTGAAAGAGGCCACTGCGATTAGTTTCCATAAAGGGGTGTACTTTGACACATACCTCCTACCAAAACCCACCATTGGTGACAAAATAATATTCACATGAATGGCAGGACTCAAGGTTCCCAGCAGAACTTTGCCTGAAGCATCACACTGCCTCTGTTGGCTTGCCTTCTTCCATTGCTCTGTGGTCTGGTTCTGCTGCTTAGGTGCTTTTGGCTGTGGACAATGGTCAGCATGAGCACACTGATTAGTCTGCGGCTACACAGCCCCATACGCATCAAACTGCAATGCCCCTTTTTTTTTTTTTTTTTTTAAAACTACCCTTAACGCATCAACTTTAGGAACAACATGCTGCCTAGTATATCCCACTGACTTTCAGATGCCATTGTAAAGAGTTATTCACGTAACCTATCAGTGGTCATAAAGTTATGGCTGATAGGTGTATGCCTATGGGGAAAACACTAGGGTGCAAACCAAAAGGGGATCAAACGTAGCTCCGCTTCATGCGCAACGGTACACTTTTTTTATTTTTTCAATGGCTACATAAAGTTTAATTTAATTAAAAATTTCAAGAGCTAAATATTACGCCTCCTATGGTCCAGTTCTATAAGGAAATTGGACTGTACTGATTCTCAGCTTTGTTTTCTCATTGACTACAATCTCTATGTTCCTGTTACTTGCTTGATATGCAACTAACCGGAAAAAATGATTGTGGTGATGCTCAGCTAGACAAGCTGTCTGTGTTGGCAAGCCTAACTTGCTTTGTCAGTAATGTTTAATGCCTTTCTGCAGTTTCTCAAGTTTGGGAACAGGTGAGACTCGCCCTAATGCCATGTGTCACTCTGAGGTCATATCAGGTTCTGTCACCAACTCCTCCTGTACACGTCATGTGTGACTCAGCCAGGCCATGACCGTGACAAACCCAACTTGAGTTAACTCATTCCGTGTTGCTTCAGAGCGGCTGAAATTTCACAAAGACTTTTTGGCACACCCTTTAGCTCCTCTGTTGTCCATCGGCTAACGAAAATAGCAAGAGTTGTATGCCAAAGTCTCTTAGCTAAACAGGCTATTTTTTTTTTTTCCCCTCTTGTCACATATGTCAACAATGTTTTGTGGCTGCTAATAGCCTTTCCTGTTCGATGTGAGACTTAAATGTATGTCTCCTGGTAATAATAAGGTTGTTGGTCTTTTCAACCACAAGCTCACAAGGTATATGCAAACAGTCAAGTCTGTAGTGAACAGGTTAACTCCTACTACCCCCTCCCCTCCTCCTTTTGTCCTAGCTCCCTTACAGGCTGTTCTGCTTTTTCTTGGAAGGCCTCTCCCCCCCCAGCTATCTCCCCCTCCCCTTCATTCCCCCTCCCTGCGTTTTTCCCTTTTTATGATTTATCCTCCCTCCCAGCCCATACCTCTCAGGAGTCCCCACCCCTCCACGTCACAGCTAGATAGCTTTCTTACAAGGCTGTACAGCGTAAAGGGGAGTCTGACGCACAGTGTTAACCGTTTACATTAATGGTCTCTGCATTCAAACGTCTGTGTGGCCTGTATTAACTGCCCTGTGTAAATACGCAAGTGCTAAATCTACAACACCCAACGTTTATACAGCAAAGCCATTCCACAGCAATGATTCCTCAGACTAGGCAAGCACATACTGTGCTTTTGGGTTAGCCAGGCACATGTACAGGAAAATGACCAAGATGATACTGTATAATTACACACATGACACACGTTAATGTAGATGCACCCTTTATCTGTGGGAGTTCCAGATTTTAGGAATTTGTTCCTGCCTTCTATGTCATTATATGGAATGTGCACATCCTGTGTGTCATTACAACCCACCCCTGAAGCGCACACCTGGACAGGTGACAGGATCTGCCGATGACTCCTTAATAAGACTGCCTCCTTCAAGATGGAAATTTGTTTTAAATATACTGTTTACTGTGAAATGCAGAAGACTGTTAAAGTGTTCATATACATTGGCTGATTGTTTGTGTCATCCCGATGATTGATTATTCAAAGAAACTATTATATTTTTATTTGTAGCCTGTCATCAATAAATATAGGGGAGGGCTGATCGGCAAGAATGTTTTCCTGGCCTGTTGCTCTTGCTCATGCAAGTGTGTAGGTTTAGGTCACAAATTGTTCTAAAGCAGTGGTCTCCAAACTGCAGGCTGTTGCTTGCCTTTATCTGGCCCTCGGGGCACTAGTCTTCTTACTGACACCAACAATGGGGTGTTTTTCTTCCACTGACACCTATGATGGGGCACTATTCCTCCCACTGACACAAGCAATGGGACATAGTTCCTCCCATTGATATAAACAATTAGGCACTATTCCTCCCAGTAAATCCAATGAAGGGGCACTATTCCCTCCTACTGACTACAGGCACTATGTAATTTCACTGGCCACTCCGGCCCACCTCAAGGACAGTTAGCAGGCCCTTTGTTTTGAAAGTTTGGAGACCCCTGTTCTAAAGAATGATCATTTGGAGTTCGAGCCTATGCACGTCATCTCATACCTGTGGGCAGCTGAAGATGAACACAATACACCATTCTTTATTTTCGTTCATTTAGCCACTGTTTTGTAGAAGGTACAAGCACTCACTCTAAAGTCACCTATGGACATAGTGGAGCAGTTTGACCGGCAGGCACGATCCAACTGCTTTAACACCAAAAGAATGGAAGAGCAGGACACTGCCAAGCTTGCAGGATTCACTATGGAGGGAGAAAAAGAAAACCTGGCCTTGGTTTGCCAGCTGGGGAATAATGGCAGTTGGCACAGGCTTTCTAATCTGCCCAATTGACGCTCATCACAACATTAGACTGGCTCAAGAAGCATCCACAGAAATAAAAATGAAAAACGACTCGATTGCGCTACTGTCATGTTTGGCTGTAGAGACTCTTAACTTGGAGTATGTACCTGTTTATGGCAGTATTATGTTTTACTAGTATTTTAAGGGATCAATGGCAGTTTTGTTTATTGTTGCCGTGTGTAACTAACTGCCTGTTCAAACAGAAATCGGGCACAATGCGTTGTACAAACTTTGGTGAATGCAATACAGACAGCCAAATGGTAATTGTCTATCCACATTGGTGTTGAGATCTGACTGGTCTAGATGTGTGAAGTCATAGATGATTCAGTTCAGCAGGGACCAGCCAAGATTCGATGCATCTATGGGCAGGATAGTTGTATTTCAGTACAACCAACATGTCTAAATTTTTTGATGCAACTACTTATCATTGTGTTCAGCTATCAGGGAAGGCTTCCTGCTGGCAGAACACAGTAGTGCTGCAGGAGGGAATGGCTTTCTTAAGGTATAAGTAAACCCCCCTATCGTTTTTAGCTACGGTAAGCTGCCATCTTTGCTTCTGTTTAATCTAAAACTGCCATGATGCTGCACATGTGATCAGTTATGACATCAGCCAGTGGATGGTGTGACAGTTTGGTTGAGAGCACAACCAATGGAAGTGTTAGATTTCCGGCACGTACCGGAAATGAAACTGTTTTATGGATGGGTTTACTTCTGCTTTAAAGAGGTTGTAAACCCTCTTCTTTTTTCTTTTTTTTTTTTTTTTTTTTTTTAAATAACAAACATGTCATACTTGCCTCCACTATGCAGCACAGAGTGGCACAGATCCACCTGTTCTGGGGTCCCCCGGCGGCGCTATCATCTCCTCCCCGCATCAGTAACCCACCTAGGAGAGGCGCACTCCCTGGGGGTTACCGCGCAGGCGCACTCCCGAGTCCGACACAGAATGCCAGACTCGGGCCCACGTCATTGGATTTGATTGACAGCAGTGGGGGAGCCAATGGCTGCGCTGCTATCAATCTATCCAATCAAGAGCCAACGGGTGGAGAGCGTTTTAGAGGATACATTAAGGTGAAAAAACATGAGGGTTTACAACCCCTTTAAGCCTGGTACACATGGTAAGTTGGTTTTGTTTTTTTTTGGGTTCAGTCCAGGTACCTGAACCAAGAAAGTACTGAGCTTGTAAGAATGTCCTGTATTAACGATGTGATGTTAGTACAGTGATCTTCCTGCTGAGCTATTGTGTTTTGACAGGGGGGCTTGCCCCTCCCAGAACATCATCCAACACTTGTAGCTATTGGCTGAGAGCGTTGACTGGACGCCGATCGGCTGCTATTTTTCCCAGCATGTTCGTTTGACAGAAGCCTGTCGTGAGATCAGCTTCGGTCAAGCAAGGCCCTGTACACACAGGCCTTATGTCGACCGGTATCTACTGTACTGGCTGATTTCGGCCAATATTCAGGGCTCTAACACTCACTGATCCTCTGCATACTGTGGCAGAACAATAGCCATGGCTGTAGAATTGCCTACACATACTAAAGCAGCCTTTTTCCAACCAAAGCAGACATGGCTACACAATTTTACTTCTTTAGCTGGATTTACACAGTTTTTATTATATTTTTTTGTTCTACCAAGGGTTTGAACAGAAAAAAAAACGGAGTGCCTATGGATAAATGTGATATCCATGAACAAATGACACATAAAATTGACATAGTGTATTCACTCGTAATCTAAATTGACAAACCTGCATGGAAATATTAGGTCCACCTCGACAATTATCACTACTTTAAATCAATTATATTAGAATCAGATGTTCCAGATTGGATTCCAATGATTGGAACCTATTTTATTTAAATGTTTATTCCAGGTTTTCTCGCGCTTTCATTACTTTAATTTGTCCAGCTTGGACCAAACTAATTATTTTCATGCCAAAACAGACTAGCTTCTGCTTAGGCTGTAATATAGTAGCTTGTGCAATTAACAGTAAGCGAGGCTGTGTTTCAGCAACAGTGTGATAGACCCCCCCATCACTCTTATTATAGCGAGAGTTGGTTGTATTGCACCCCCACCATTTGTGAGAAGCCTCGTCATTTTTCAATGAATACAAGGTTTCCTTTGATTGGCCAAGTTAGAGATTGTGATGTCTCCCCCCCCCCCCCTCCTGCCAAACTAACCCCCCCCCTTTTTTTTTTTCTACCTTGGCCATTTAGAGGAAGCCCTGTACTCGCTACAAAAATAACTACCACTACCACTCTCCTAAGTGGTGGAGATGCAATTGGCTCTTTGTTCCAGAGTAGAGGAAAAGTCTATTGTACTGCTTCCACAACACCGTAGCACAAGCTTTTACAGTATATTGCAGCCTAAACAGCAGCCAGTTGGAAATGCAATAGTTTTAGTACATACAGTATAAACTGCTAAATACCTTTACACATCAGCAGTATATAGCAGCCTTCTATCAGTGTCTGGTTAAAGCTTGTAGGAGGAGTTTTCATACTGCTCTAGCTGTCCTATGAGGATAAAGGACCCCCTGGCCCTCTGTCTGGACAGTGCTGATTGGCCCTGTGCTGATCACATGCACTCTCCCAAGAAAAAGAAAAACCTTTCTAGCAATACACACCAAACTGAGCATGTGCAGCTTGTCCCCTACCCTCTGTGCTATCTGAAGATGAATTGGGGACACTGGAAGACTGTGAGGAGACGGGATCAGCCTTTTTACACAATGCAGAGGATTAACCCCTTAGGTTCCACAGTGAATAGAACAAGCATGCTTTACTGCAGCCCTCAAAAATTACACATTTACGCATTTTGCAAGTTATTTTTGAGGGCTGGCGAGGAGAAGAGAGGAGAGCCGCCACTGGGTGATTACAGCAGGGAACATCACAGCTTTCCTTTCAATAGCCGTGTGTTCCCCCGCCGCGCGTCGTCACATAAGCTCCTCCCCTTTTCCGGGACTTTGATAGACATATCACGCGTCCAATCCTAGGACGGGTGACATGTTTTAAAGTTCCCCCGGACAAGGGGAGGGGCTTATGTGACGGCGCGCGGCGGGGGAACACACGGCTATTGAAACGAAAGCTGTGATGTTCCCTGCTGTGATCACCCAGTGGTGGCTCTCCTCTCTTCCCCTCCACAGGTAGGCAGCACATGGGGAACACAGGCAGCACCATGGGGGGGGACACAGGCGGCACCATGGGGGGGGGACACAGCCAGCACCATGGGGGGGGGACACAGGCAGCACCATGGGGGGGGACACAGGCAGCACCATGGGGGGGGACACAGGCAGCACCATGGGGGGGCACAGGCTGCACCATGGGGGGGACACAGGCTGCACATGGGGGGACACAGGCTGCATTGGCAGGCATGGATAAAGTTGTTAATATTTTTATAACTTAATTGCATAAAACATTAAAGTGTAATTTAATGAGATAATTTCTGAGGGCGGGTTTAGGGGCAGGGCAGGGTAGGGGTTGGGCAGGGCAACTGGTGGCGAGTAACCCTTGAGGCCTGGCTAGTTGCTCAGGACTTGAAATTTTGAGCCCTGCCTTACTGCATATACAGACTGATTTTACTGTTGTGGGTTTAGTAACAGTTTAAGGGCTCGTTCACATTTGAAGTGCCTTCTGAAAAGCGATGTGTTGAATCACTCCTCAGAGGGCATTTGACAGATGAGAAGGTGATATGTTGCTTCCTCACCACCTGATTTAACTCTGTAAATCACATGCAGTTGCGGGACAGTTGTGAAATGGCCCTATAGACTTGCATGGGGCGTTTTCTGTGGCAGTAACACCTGCCAAATGCGTCATGCTGTTAAATTTTTGCGGCAAGCACAGCACCACAGAGTGTGTACAGTCCTGAGCAGCTGCATGTCTTGATATCAGAGGCTGGTAGGCAGTTACGCACAATGCCTTAAATAAAAAAACTTCTGATACAGGGTGCTGTCTTGCATAACTGTTCATTTAGTCAAGGGAATCTGAGAAAAGCATGTATTCGCAATCCCCACCTGACAATGCCATCTTTCTGGTTGTTTTGCTCATCCTTTACCTAAAGTTATTTCCGATCCACTGCCCTGGAAATTATCATGCAGGTCAGGCATTTAGTTCCCTTACATCATGCTTGTTCCAGGGTTGTGAGTTGGTATGAAAGCCAAGAATATCAGAATGACAGCCGGACAATCTACATGTTTCTCTCACACACACAAAAATCAAAAGTTATAACCATGTCAAGATCTGCTGTCTGTTTAGCCTGACAAGCTGGTATTGAGTAGTAAGTGTAGGCTGAAGAAATGTTTTACCCTGTAAAGACCATTCTATGGAGCAGTGGTGGTCATTATAAGGACATTATATTCTTAGTTTGTAGGAATTGCATGGTGCCTATACAAAATGTAAGCAATGTCTCCAGCTAGGAAGCGTCTTGTTAGAGGGGCCAGTACTGACTGGCACACATTCGATACATGGTTTCCCATACCAGCAACCCTTGTTTCTGGACACTTTACAGGGGGTCCCCGGGTTACAAACAAGATAGGGACTGTAGGTTTGTTCTTAAGTTGAATCTGTTTGTAAGTCGGAACAGGTACATTTTTTAAGTGTAGCTCCAGCCAAAAAATCTATTTTTAAGTTTTTTTAGATAACATAGAGAATGGTTATCACCCCTGTAGCATTTGTTTTGCTGTCTGTGCCCCTGTTCAGAAGATTTCACCTCACCTTCTGTCCCAATGACAATTGGATTTTGAAAACTTTAGGTTGTTAGGGAAACATGGACTGGTGATAAAGCATCAGTGGAGACACCTTTTTCCCATATTAACTCTTACAGGAGTGAATTTCCCTTCCTAGGGGTGGATTTCCTCTCACTTCCTGTTGTCTCCCTCCGTTTGTAAGTAGGAGTCGTTTGTAAGTCGGATGTTTGTAAGTAGGGGACCCCCTGTACTTCATTTAAACTGTGCTTCTAAAAGGACAAGAAATTTGTAATCCATCAAAACTCGATATAAATATGTATGTAAACAAACCTCTTCATACCTTATGAAGTGTTCTTCCAGTATGGTATACGCTTGTTACTGAAAGGGTAATGGTGGGGGAGAGCAGATCTGTGAATGGATGGGCTGCCCAAGCTGGGAAAGTTGGACAGACTATCACTTAGGCCTTGTATATACGAGTTTCAGTGTGTTTAAGAACAATGCGTGCAATAGATTTTACAAAGCATTGGTAAAGTTGAAACAGCCAACTATAAAAATGTATCTGGCAGTGGGACTTCCTCTGCAATGCAGGGTTTAAATACTCAAGGCGGTGATGGGTAACGTGAAATACCTTATTCCTCAGAGAGTGAGGAACAAGATATTTCACTTAACATATTACCCTCTAGAGTAGACAACATTATTACGGTATTTAAACCTTGCGTTGCAGGAGGAGCCCCCGCTGCAAGGTAAACGCTTGTGCTCTGCTTTGACCCAAATATAGCCTGGTATACACGGGCCGGTTCAACAGAAACAAGCCAGCATTGTGTACACCAGCCTGTCTGACAGAAGCCGACCAGCTTCTGCGGAACGGCATGCTGGAAAACCAGCATCCGATCAGCATCTGACCAGCGCTGGCAGCCAATGGGTGTGAGCGCTGACCAGTGTAATTTGCAGGGGCCTGTAAGAACTGTTGTACTAACATCGGATAGTTAGTACAGAAAGTTCTTGCTGAACTCCTCCAGTTTTTTTTTTTTTTTTTTTTTTGCGTTCAGCCCGCTGGGTTGTACAAAAACACACTGATAGTGAGTACCAGGCATATGACTGGGGCTTCAGCATCATCACATACTCTGAAAAACCAACAGTTGAAGAGCCGCAACCAGTCAAGCGCTCAGGGAGGAATCCTACAGGAATAGGGTACGTATTTTAACCTATTCTTCAACTCCTAGACTAAATGAGCAATTAATCCTTAGAATTATCGTGATAGCCGCTAGCAGTGATCACTGTCTTCTCCCGGCGGGGATGGCTTCCCTCGCCCGGAGAAAAAATACAAAGGCTCGGTTGGGAAGAAAGTCAACACTGTCTGTGTTGATTGGGGAGTCAAGCAAATATCTTTTGCCGTGGTTGCAGAAAAGAAATTCGCTCCATGTATGGCCTGCATTACAATTTGGGGTTCACATTGCAAGGTGAGTTTTTCAGTATAGCTTATTTTAGCTTTAAAAAAAACGCTGTTACCAGACCTTTACTTTCAACAGCAATCTTCCTGTAAGATTATATGCATATTTAAAATGGACCCCCTTTCACCAAATGTACAACAGCATATACAGCTGCTTTCCATATTCCTGGTTGAATGATGCACAAGCAATGTAACTCTGGAAATTTCTGTCACATGACCCAGACTAAGGCCCCTTTCACACTGGGGCGGGAGCCGCGGTAACGGTAAAGCAGCGCTATATTTAGCGCTGCTTTACCTTCGTTTTAACCGCGGTATTCGGCCGCTCACGGTGCGGTTTTAACCCCCCGCGATCGGCCGAAAAAAGGTTAAACACCCCCGCAGAGCGCCGCCGTAGCAGCGCTTTGCGGCGGTATTGCCGCGGTTTTACCGCGGTTTCCCATTCAAATCAATGGGAAGGAGCGGTATAGGAGTGGTGAACACACCGCTCCTATACCGCTCCAAAGATGCTGCTAGCAGGACTTTTTTTGCCGTCCTGCTAGCGCACCGCTCCAGTGTGAAAGCCCGCCGGCTTTCACACTGGAGTTAAAGGGGCCGGATTTTTTCAGGTGGTATACAGACGCTATTTTTAGCGCTGTACCGCATGAAAAACGCCCCGGTGTGAAAGGGGCCTAAGTGTTCCAGGTAGTAATCAGAGCTGCTTTTATGAAAATGGCTAGCATTTCCGTGTGAAACGCGTCAACTGATTATCATTGCAATTTTGTCTGGCTCATGACAATAAGGACATTTCGACAGCATCTTTTGGATTCAAGTGTGCGATCAATCTTTTCTTCTCTTCTTGATATTGCCTACGGTGAGGAGCTGGGATTAGCACCTTGGATCGGGTGTGTTTTTTGCCTGAAGCGCTGTGTGCGCCCTTGTTCTGTTTCATGAGAAGAATGGGGATGTAAAGAAAAATAAAATAAGGTATGCAAAGAATAGAAAGCTGTCAACTATCTAGAAGTATCAGTTTGTAGATTGGCAATATTAAAGGAGAAGTCCAGCCAAAGCTCATTTAGTTGGGCTTCTATGGGTCACAGGAGTGCAATTATATTGGCACTCCTGTGACCCGTTTTCAGCAGAGAGCGGACTGAAGTCCATCTCTGCTGACATAGTTACATAGTTGGTGAGGTTGAAAAAAGACACAAGTCCATCAAGTCCAACCTGTGTGTGTGCGCTTCTCTCTATTAATTTTAGTGAATGTCCGTGTGTTTTTTTTAAATTCCCTTTCGTGGAAAATTTTTTGTCCCTATTGTGTAGTCACCAGTACAGTATTTGTACATTGCCATCACAGGAATTGCTCCAAGCACCACGTCATTCCAACAATGGAAGTCTGGATCTGCCAGGTGCCTGGACTGATGCCCGTTTCAGCGAGCCGCTGAGAGCCTGAGACGGCCGCTCTCCGCCCCTCCACAGCTCAGCGCTCCAGTGAGCGTGGAGGAGCAGAGTGGAGAGATGCTGATTGACAGTCAGCAGCTCTCTGCTCGGGGAGCTGAACGAACTGAGCCATCAGCGATGTGTGATCGCTCAGTTCTTCCCTGTATAGAGGTGTCGGGGGACCGATGCTGCATCCACCTAGGTAAGTATGATGGGGGGGAAAAAAAACACAAACCCATACTTCTCTTTTAAGCATGTTTAAAGCTGCCTTTGTTGTCATCTTTATGATAAGGGTGAAGTTCCTCTTTAATATATATTGTCATTTTTATGGTAAGGGTGACGTTCCTCTTTAACATATTTGCATGTTATTTACCTGTAAAATCTTCCCTTGTGAGGACATCCAAAATGACTGGGAGTGCTTCTGAGTGCCACCATCTTGGATGTGATGTCATCAGGACCAACAGGGATCAGAACTGTCACTCCAGTCACAATCTATACTATAGTATCCCCCTTTGCTCTGAGCCCGGCAGCTGCATGGAGAATAATTACAGCCTTCCAGAAGAGGGGGGGGGGGGCTGTTCTAGAGAATTGACTCTTCTTGCAGATGTCAAATTTACTAACAAATTCAAAGGCAGGCTACAATCAAATAATTGTTTTCTATAGAAAGGAAAAACACTGCAGGTGAGAATTAAAAATTCTTGATTTTTCTTTTCTTTTTTCTACAATTATTTAAAGTGGGTGACAGGGTCTCTTTCCTATCCCATTAGGATGTGCTTCACCCTATACTGTTTGAAGGTAAAGACTGCTTTAGGCTAGGTTTCCACTAGTGCGACTTTTCATGCGATTTGGGACTGAAAAGTCGCATGACAAGTCGTACCCCATGATTTCCAATGAGTACCGTTCATATCTGTGCGACTTCAAAGTAGTCCCTTCACTACTTTGGTCCCACTTTGATGCGACTTGAGTTCGATAGACCTCAAGAATACACAGGCATTGCTTCAAGTCGTGGCAAAAAATTGTGGCAAAATCGCGCGACTTTGGGGACACAATAGTGGAAACATAGCCTTAAAGGCTTTCAAAAAATTGCCTGAAAGCTTTGCAGATGCTTTGTAAAACTTGCTGTACAGTGCTCTTTCAAAGCCTTACAAGTTCATTTTTTACCATACAAGAATATACACACTAAACAGTTTATGTATATTCTATATCATGATTGGATACTTCCTAACAACTTACCATCGTTCCTGAAAGCAACTATAAAAAAAGAAATTCTAAATGTGGCAATAAACTAGAGAACTACTGTAGCTAGCATAGGTGTGCGCAGGGGGTGTGCCAGGTGCCGATTCCCCCCTACTGCCCGGGCTTTCCTCCCATGTTGGCACCCCCACTCTGCAGTGCTGCTGGCTTCCCTCCTCTCCTCTCCCCTGACTGCTGCAGGGGGGATGTTTCAGGGTGGAGAGCAGGGGAAGGGGCTAGTAAATATGTATCTTACCAGCACCTTCCTTTTCTAAATGAACATAGTGAACACACTCGCTCACTGTGTCCATTTATAACAGAAGAATAGTAAACTGTTGAACAAGAAGCTGCTCAGCACTGAGCACTATCCCGTTCATTCATTGTCCTGTGCAGCTGAGGCTGCAGAGAAAGGCATGTGTGTTTTGAGCTTTGGGGTGCACACCCTAATGCAAGCTACACGCTCGCTAGAAGCTGATTGGTTGCCATGCATTGCTGCTTCAGTCTTTGTAAATTTCCCTCAGTGTGTATTTAATCTTTCCCTATGTTATAATATACATAAACAGTGATGAACTTGGTAAACCACAGCTGCATCCTAACGTGGATCTATCTGCCTAAAAGTTAGAGGGGTGAATGGGTACATGTCAAATTATTGCTGGTAAATGTCACACTGACCTAGGTGACGGATTGGCAGGTCTATAAATGAATTTTTAGTGTAAATGTCAGCTCTCTGTAGTGCAGGATGTTGAAATTCCGACCTTCCTGAAAATATCCAGTCTGACGTTCAGAGAAAACCCTTGACGTTGGGAAAAGGTAGGGGGAAGGGTTGTCTTGCACATTTCACAAACACGCTGCCAGAACACTGTAAAGCATAAGGGAAATTAGAAAAAAATATGGAAAATGGAAACACTGCTGAATTATTAAAAAAAATAAAAAAAATGTAGTTATCCTTACCGCATACAAAATGCTTAGCTGACTATATTTCTGTTATCCTTTTTTGTAAATACGATTCACAAAAGAGAAGCCAATTTTGTTTCTCTTGTGCATATAGAAAAGTTGTGCAGTCCAGTTACCAACTTATATTAACTGTTAGTGGGTTACAAGGACATTTAATAGAAGACTATGGAATATACAGAGCATTGTATGGAGTGTGGTGGTCCAGAGTATGTAGTGTGCAGCGTATGGAATGTGACAGTCTCAAGTATGTAATATACAGTGCAGATTGTGGAAGTCCAAAGCGTGTCATCTACAAGAATGTTTCTCAACTCCAGTCCTCAAGTACCCCCAACAGGTCATGTTTTCAGGCCTTTCATTATTTTGCACAGGTGATTTGATCAGCTTCACTGCCTTAGTAATTACCACAGCCGTTTCATCTGAGGGAAATCCTGAAAACATGACCTGTTGGGCGTTACTTGAGGACTGGAGTTGAGAAACATTGGTCTACAAGGCAGTCAACATATGGAATGTGATAGTGGTGGAGTGCATGGGGTGTAATGATCTTGAGCATGTAATGTACAGTCAAACGTATGGAGTATGCACATTGTATAGTTTGCCATTCAAGAATATGCAAAGTTGGGGTTCCCATTGCAAGGTGAGTTTGTAAAAAAGTTTGTAAAAAATGTTAGATGTGGGAGGCCAGCATGTGTAACACATATACCATATTACCAAAACTTTTGGGACTTCTGCCTTTACACGCACATGAACTTTAATGGCATCCCAATTCTTCCCAAAGGTGTTTTATCGGGTTGAGGTCAGGACTCTGTGCAGGCCAGGCAAGTTCCTCCACCCCAAACTCGCTCATCTATGTCTTTTATGGACCTTGCTTTGTGCACTGCTCCAAATCATATGGGGGATACTGTGTGGGGTTGTTTTTCTGGGGTTGGGCTTGGCCCCTTAGTTCCAGTGAAGGGAACTCTTAGAGCCGGTTCACACCAGGGCGACTCAGGATCCGACTTCAGGTCGCCCCGAGACTCCCCAAGGCGCGCTGTAATGTTAATCTATGGAGCCGTCTTAATGCACACTACTGAAGTCGCTCCGACTTCAAAAAAGGTTCCTGTACTACTTCAATCTGACTTCTAGGTGACTTGTACCCATTGATTTCAATGGAAGTCGCCTCCAAGTCGGATCTCCATCTATTTTGAAGCGACTTTACAGGAAAAGAAATTTGTTTACTCAGGTAAAGCCCACCCTCCCAGAGAGCTGATTATTCTGTGATTGGCCACAGCCAAAGTTGACTGGCCTGGGGGCGACTTGAAGTTGTGTTGTAAATAACTCAAAGTCACGTTGAAGTTGCTTCCAAGTTGCCTCCAAGTCACGTTGAAGTTGCTTCCAAGTTGCCTCCAAGTCACGTTGAAGTTGCTTCCAAGTTGCCTTGCTAAGTTGCACTGTAAGTCGTGTTGCCCCAGTGTGAACCGGCACTTAAGGTGTCAGCATACCAAGACATTTTGGACAATTTCATGCTCCCAACTTTGTGGGAACAGTTTGGGGATGGCCCCTTTCTATTCCAACATGACTGCGCACTAGTGCACAAAACAAGGTCCATAAAGACATTGATGAGCAGGTCTGGGGTAGAGTAAGTAAGGTCCACTTTTACCTCAACCTATTTGGCTGTGTAAAAACATACTGCTGTAAAAGTGTCTTGTCTATTACTGTAATTTTAAATCCTTTTTCTGTATTGTTTTATCATTTCCATTTGGGACCCATGTCTTTTACCCACTATGTCACTAATGCGACATCTTTAATAAAGATTTATATTTAGATAAATACGTTGTATCATAGAGAATTTCTTTCCAAACGCTGCCTAAAAACCCCACCAATTCCCTTTTGGGGGGACCTTTTTCTTTTCTTTTTTATACCCCAGAGGTGAGCAGCAACTATATCTTCTCCAGTTGAGTGTCTTTCCCTTTTTTTTTTTGGGTAGAGTAACTTGACTGGCCTGCGCAGAGTACTCCTGACCTCAACCCGATAGAATACTTTTGAGATGAATTAGAGCGGAGACTGAGAGCAGGGTCTTCTCATCCAACATCAGTACCTAACCCCACAAATGCACTTCTGGAAGAATGGTCAAACATTCCCATAGGCACACTCCTAAACCATGTGAACAGCCTTCCCTGAAGAGTTGAAACTGTTATAGCTGCAAAGGGTGGGCCAACTCAATATTGAACCCTACGGACTAATACTGGGATGCCATTAAAGTTCATGTGTATGTAAAGGCAGGCATCCAGTATTTGTGGTCATATAGTGTATATGAAGTGGCATTGGCTATCTGAAGTAAAACAGAACATTGTGGCTGATTAGGTCTACCACATGTATGCTGCCATGTTGGTGCCAGGAAAGCAGAAAAGTGTATAAATTACTTACCATCATTTTCCCCTGGTGCCAATCCATGGCAACATACTTGTGGGAGAGCAAAAAACCTATAGGAGTATATATCCAGTTTATGCTTCAGATATTTTCTTTTTGAATTCTATTTTTACACAAGCACTCACTCATTAACGCTTTTCAGTGTGCTGAAATTATGGTTTGATTTTGGCACCTGCATATTATTTAACACTTAGCAATTACCCCCACTGAAACAAAATCTGTTACATTACCCTCAAAAAGTATTTGTGTGTGAGCAGCTTGAACACTTGATTTTTCTATGAACTCCAGGTCTCAACATTTGACCATCTAAGCACAGCATGGGTTTCCCCACCCTTGAAATCGGACCTGGAACGGTGAATAGAGACGCCCTGGACTCATGCTGTGAACCACTGCGTGTTCTAATGTGAACCCAGCCTGAATGTATAGAAGTAGGCAGTAGTTTAGCAGTCTGCCTAATGACAAGTTATACATTAAATATATTCAGGGCAGATTCACTCACTAGATTGGTGTTCTAAATCCTGAGTCTTCCACCATGGGCTTGTAAACACGGCTTTTTATCTGGCTTGATTTCCTCTCATCCAGATTAGAGGTGGTTTTGGATACTTTTATGCTCTCCTCATTCAACTATAAAGCCCCATACACACGCGCGGATTATCCGAGGACCAGGTCCGTCAGACCATGTCCGTCATACTTTGTCTGATGTTGGTTTTGCGTACACACGGTCGGACAAAGTTGTCGGAAAATCCGATCATTCTGAACGTGGTGACGTTTGTTGCCTACGACGGGACTACGTAGAGGCTAGTAGCCAATAGCTTTGGTCTTGTAATGTGATCTGAGCATGCGTAGCACTTTGTCCGGTCGGAATTCGCTACACACGATCGGATTTGGTGTGATCGGACTTTGTTGTCAAAAAATCTATCCAGCAGGAGATAGGACTTTGTCCGTCAGACAATCTGATGGAAACTGTCCGATGGTGCCTACACACGGTCTGATTTTCCGACAACATTGTCCGATAGGACAGAATCCATCGGAAAATCCTACCGTGTGTATGGGGCTTTAGGAATGGTTTTAAAAGAACAAAAGATGTGAGGACAATGGATGCAGTTGGTGTTGGAACCTACAGAAATTCCTTATGAGTTACAGTTCTAGACTCGCTTAACATGCTTTGTTTATTTAATGCTGGTGCAAAGATGGCCACGGTTCTGTAAAAAAAAAAAAAAAATCATCAAAATAAATGTCTTTATCTTGCATTAAGTGACAATGTTTCATATTTATGAACTGTGGGTTTTAATGTCATCTACAAGAGATTGCATGTTAGGCACAAAAAACAGGTCCAGCCTCACTTGGTGCCACAAGGAAGTTGGATGTATTTCTCAGCTTTGCTGTTTGTTCAAGACTTGCTTGTGAGGATTCTTCTTCCTTCAGTCAACAGCCGCAGGTACATTCATGTTTGATTGTAAAAAAATGGAAGTCTCTCCAACCACCAACTGCAAGTTTTCTGAATTGTTGTAATGTTTGGTGATCTCACTGCGGCAGACTTGTAGTAATAAGATTCTTGCAGAGGCTTGCCTGGCTGGGAACTGGCTGAGTTGCATCTCCACCCATCTCTCTGTGACCAATACTGTTTGGCTTTTCTGTTTCTGAGGACACAGCACTTCTGTAGCAAAAATGGATCCACAGCCTGACCGTCCTGACCATCCTGCCATGTCCTAAGGTTGTGGGCCTGGAATGTCACTTACTGTAGGTTTTTTGTCTACCCCACAGGAAAGTTGGATATGACACTTGCTGAGGCCCTGTACCCTCTTCAGGCATTGCTATGTCTGGTACTGAACAGAAGGTGGTTTGCTATGTAACCGCTGATAAGACTAATGCCGCGTACACACAGCACAGCACACAGCAAATTTTTCAACGGACTAGGTCCGGCGGAACTAATCCGTCGGACAATTTGATCGTGTGTGCGCTCCATCAGACCTTTGCTGTCCAAAAATCTGACGGATTTTAAACATTTTTCCGACAGACTCGAGTCCGGACGCAAAATCCATTTGTGTGTATGCTAGTTCGACGGACAAAAAACGACGCTAGAGCAGCTATTGGCTACTGGCTATGAACTTCCTTATTCTAGTCCGGTCGTAGGTCATCACGTTTGAATCCATCGGACTTTGATGTGATTGTGTGTGGCCAAGTCTGTTCATTCAGAAAGTCCATCGGAACTCTGCCGAAAGACCGTCGACCTAGTCCGTCAAAAAGTCCGCTTGTGTGTACGCGGCATAAGCATTCTTCTTTTGGATTGCTCAGGTAGCATTGTACAGTTGTTTGCAGCTGTAAGTGTACATCTTGTGACTCCTGTTATGTGCTATCCATGGTGCTCACCTTGGCCGAGGCTACTCCTGGCTGCCTGCAAATCCTATCATTAACTTCCATATGGCAGAGGCCCTTTCCTTTGCCACCTAGGCCTTTATGTTGCAGCATACACAACTATTGTCACAATCTGCTTGTGGAAGCTGTGCTCATCTTTCAGCAATTCCTCGGTGGAGTCAGACACCATTGACTGACTACTTTGAATCAGCAACAGGCACATCCATGGCAGAGCTCTCTGTTGTACCCCTGTCCTCTCAGGGAGGATGACCCACAGCCTGATTTTCAGTTCTTTGCCTTAACCAACCAGAAACAGATGCCAGCCTCTCTCCTGAGGCAGGCTATAATACCTTAAATCTGAAGGACTTCCAGTTCCCACCCCAGGTGAGATAAGTGGTTCTGGCTTCCACATGCCAAAGCAGACCACTAAGGTGTTCCCTCTGCACATGGTTTTCACACAGTTTGGGTGTGTTTGCATTGTTTTGAGCAGGAAAGTGTATACCTTACAGGTATACACTTATGCATTCTTATTTTAGCCAATTGTCAGTGTCACCAACCCCAGTGGTTTGCAACTCCAGACAGCTTGTGACCAGACCCTTTGGTGTGTCATTGGTGTGTTTACTGGTCAGTCTAGGGGAGAAACCTTCTCCATCTTCATTGGGTCCCCTTCTCCAGGGAGAGTCTCTGGTTCCAGTGCACCTCAGTGGTATAGTGTATTCTTTTTTTAAACACAATTTTCAGGAGTGTCACAGTCTCCCTGTGGTTTACAAGTCCAGACGGCGTGTGACTATATCCATCAGACTACCATTTCTGTCTGGGGTGTTTTCTGATGGATCCTATACTGGATCTCCTGTGATTTCAGGTCATAAGAATGGTGGCTCCCTTGCTTGATTGCCTTCTTAAGCTCCAAGCATCAATGGATACCGTCCTTGTGGCCCATCTCTCTCTGCAGGTGCTAGAGGAATACAACTGGATGCCCTGCCCTCCGAGTTTCATATTTTTCAATTAGAAGACCTAAACCCTGTGTCTGGTATCATTTTATTCCAGCAGCTAATGGCCAGCCCTTGGCCATTGGGGTTGGCCAAGGGTTATTCCTATGTGATAAGTGTTGCATGTATCAATTTAAAGTGTGCATTCAATAGATAGAGTCATAGGGTGATACCATGACCATATCAGTAAAATTGTGCCAACATCCCACAAGCAATTGTACAAGTGTTGCATGTAACCTTTCTAATGGTCAGAGGTTTTTCCTTCTGCAAGTGGAAAGAAATTATGGTGTCAACGAGGTCCTGCTGAGGAGTTCTGGACACCTGTGCTGTTCAGGATCGTTGATTACATGTGGTAGACCTGTAAATGGGTGACTTTGTTCTTGATCTTTGAGGATTATTCTCCTTTGTTCCAAGGAAAAGGAGTTTTGTTCCTAAGCCCCTTTAATTTGAAAAGTGTCTATCTCAACTATTTTTATGCTTAGTTTCTTGTATAACACTCCCAGTTCGGTATGTAATGGACCTGGTGGTATGCCTATATTGCGCCCTCCCCTTGTGTTTAGTCTGCTCAGTTCTTCCTAGGTTTCCATTGCTCTGGTTGGGTCATTTCTTATCTTATTGTCTATACAAGGAGGCTTACTGGTGCTTTCTTGGTCTAGTTTTAATTCCTCTCTAGGATGCTGCCCATAGGTTGATTGTGGCGTTAACTGCTACAGTTTACAAATGGATTAATACTTCCTCTTCATTGGCTTCACCATCATCCATTATGGTGTATACAGTGTTTAATGCTTACCACTTCCTATTAGAACTGTCAAGTTACTGAGGAAACTTGGGCTTGACCCAGATCTCCTCAGTGTTATGTTTGTAGAAGTTGGTTTGGTTGCAAGCAGGTGGCTAGGGAGCCTCCCCTTAGCTTGCTGCTTGGGCTCTGTGGTTTTTGGGTTGCCTGCCCCCCCCCCCCCCCCCATGTTTTATTTTGTGAACTGCTTGCAGGTGTGCCATAGTTCATAAATATAAAAACACTGTGTCCCTCAACAATAAAGAAAATGGGATTGTTGTACTAGCCATACAATCCCTTGCGTGGACTCCATTAAGTGACACACCGCCCTTCTCTCCTGCGCTGTAGCTTGCCATGGTTTTTAATACAGCTGGTTACAACTGAGCAGGATGAGTAATGGAAGGTTTATGGGCCTTAGGAGCTGGCCTTGTTTTTTCGTGCCTAGCATCAATCTCCTGCAGTATAAACCATAACTAATATCGTTTTAGGATTTTAGACAATTTTTATCCTTGTGGTATTTATATTCAGTAGGGTACATTTTCATCTATTTTGGAAAATTAATGGAAATTACAATATTTGTGAAAAAGAATTTTGATTAGAGGTATTAAATAATGTTGAGAGACTGAAGGGTTAATCATGAAGAGACGGAGGATGCTTTTTGTATATATGGTTGCTATAATGGCAGTACAGGCACCCCTACTGAGGAAGTCCTAATTTGATGAAACATGTTGAAACGGAGCAGTTTGAGACGCGGTCAAGTCCATATGGAAATAACCAGCTCATAATGCATGGAGATAGAGGCGTTCAGTAAAGTGTCTGTCAAACAATGCTGTAGAGTACATAGGAATGTGAGTTATTTTTATAATAAAGGAATAAAGCGAGTGGATCCAGCTAAAATGTGAGTCTTGACCAACTTAGAGATAAATGGTCAAAATCATCTGATGAGAGCAAATCCTTTAGGGTGTGCACTGTGATGAATCATTTATGAAATTGGTGGAGAACACAGAATAGTCATTAAAAAATATTTACCTACATCTTGCACTAGGCACTATATTTCCAAGGATACTGTTTGTTTCAAAGTGGGCTCTTTTTTTTTTTTATAACATTCATAGTTTTTAGACTACATTCACACTGGCAATTTAGGCTGCTGCAAATTGCAGCAGCGGGAATCTTCTGATTCTTGCTGCTGCTATGAGCAGCTAGGTGCAGCTGTTGGAAAAAAGAGTAGTGCAATATGGTATTGTCAGTAGTACAAAAACAATACAGCAAAGTGCATCAAGTCTATTGAGTTAGCAGTAAAGCTGGGTATACATGTACTGAAATTCAGCCAGTTCAGCAGAAACCGCCAAATTTTGATCTGTGTGTAGCCATGTCTGTTCAACAGAAGCCAGTTGTTAGACCAGCTTCTGTCAAATGGTCCTGCTGGAAAAAACAGCATTCAGTTAGTGCATGCAGCCAATGAGAACATTAGAGCATTAAACTTCCCTTTTATAGTGCAGTCGAACGTTTTTTAAGGCGTGGTGTTATTGACCGTCGGAATTTGGTGTGACCGTGTGTAGGCAAGAAAGTTTGAGCGAAATTCCGTCGGAATTCCGACGGGAAAACCATCAGAGCTTTTTCCGACGAGAATTCCGACCGTGTGTACGTGGCATTAAAGTTGTTGTAAACCTTTGTTTTTTTTTTGTTTTTTTAAATAACAAACATATCATACTTACCTCCATTGTGCAGTTAGTTTTGCATAGTGTGGCCCCGATCATCGTCTTCTGGGGTCCCCCGGCGGCACTCGTGGCTCCTCCCCGCATCGGTAAACCCCCTGGGAGAAGCGCTCTCCTGTGGGGTTACCTTGCGGGCGCGCTCCCGAGTCCAGCCTTTGCGTGCATAGACGCAGAATGCCGGACTCGGCCCCGCCTCCCGCGTCATTGGATTTGATTGACAGCAGGGGGAGCCAATGGCTGCGCTGCTATCAATCTATCCAATCAAGAGCCGAGAACCCTGGGCGGATAGGTCCAGCGCGTCTCCGCCAAGAGAACGAAGGGCTCAGGTGAGTAAAATGGGGGGGCTGGGGGCCTGTCACTGTCAGAAGTTTTTTTTCACCTTAAGGCATAGGCACTTTTCCACCCACTGACACCAATGATAACAAGGGCACTATTCCACCCACTGACACCAATGATAAATAGGATGCATTAAGGTGAAAAAACACAAGGGGTTAAAGAAATGCAGAGGTAAATTCATTTTACATGTAGCCCATAGTTCATAGATATGAATCGCTACATCAATAATGGATTTCAAAAAAGGTATTTTTACAGTAAGTACAAAAAATCTCATAATTCTCATTTTGGTGATAATGGAGTATAACAATAAAAAGTGACTTGATTCCACTGTTCTTACTGATAATTCTACATAGGCATTTTGTATTTCTTCTCTCAGGAAGCAGTTGTGTGAATATAGAAGGAAGGCCCTCCTACTTAGTACTCCCACATCCTTAAGTTCTCAGGAGATTACAATGACCTCTCTCAATATTGCAAAACTGGGAGAATCAAGTATGAATTGACAATGTACATAAGTGATCTGGAGAGGTTTTAGTCTAAACCAAATAAAGTTTCACATTAAAATAAGCCTGTCATCACTTAAACAGGCTTCTATATTTAACTACTTTCCTCAAAATGTGCAATGCCTGGCTGCTATACCAACTCACTGGTTAAAATGCTTAAAGTGGAGCTCCAGCCTCTGAAGTGAAAATTCAAAGTCAGCAGCTACAAAAAGTGCATTAGCTGACTTTTAATAAACAGCCACTCGCCTGTCCCTTGATCCAACGGTGTGATCACCCCAGTCATGTTCTTCCTGTGTCCTCCCTTGCCGCTGCCATCTTCACTATGGGCACCCGGCTGTGACAGCATGCGGCTTCACAGCCGGGGTGCCCACTGCACACGCGCGAGCGGTTTTGCGCTCTGTGACTGGTCCCGAAGTCTTCTGGGACCTGTCATGTGTCCCAGAAGACTTCGGGAGGGAGAGGGGAAGGAGAAGTGGAAATGGGAGCGGGTACCTGTCATAATTGGGTAGCCGCCCTAAAAGCCCCCCCCCCCCCTCCCCCCAAAGCTCCATTTCACAAACAGGAGCTGGGGAGGAGGCCTTAAAGCAGAACATCCCCTTTTGGGTGATCTCCACTTTAATTACTGATCTAGAACACGTCAGTATAGCAGCCAGTTCACTAGCATTTTCAGAAAGAGTCCTGGAATGGCAGGATCTGTGTCTCAATACTGATTTTCTTTAGGTAAAGCTGAACTCCAGTCAGCACTAGCAAGTAATAAATGCTTGCTTATTCTAAAGCAGGGGTCTCCAAACTGCGACCCAGGGCCAGGTGCGGCCCTTTGCTTGCCTTTATCCAGACCATGTGACAATATTCCACCCACTGACCCCAATGATAAATAGGGTACCATTCCACCCACTGATACCAATGATAAATAGGGCACTATTCCACCCACTGATACCAATGATAAATAGGGTACCATTCCACCCACTGATACCAATGATAAATAGGGCACTATTCCACCCACTGATACCAATGATAAATAGGGTACCATTCCACCCACTGATACCAATGATAAATAGGGCACTATTCCACCCACTGACACCAATGATAAATAGGGCACTATTCCACCCACTGACACCAATGATAAATAGGGCACTATTCCTTCCACTGACACCAACAAAAAATAGGGCACTATTCCACCCACTGACACCAATGATAAATAGGGCACTATTCCTTCCACTGACACCAATGATAACTAGGGCACTATTTCTTCCACTGACACCAATGATAACTAGGGCACTATTCCTTCCACTGACACCAATGATAAATAGGGCACTATTCCACACACTGACGCCAATGATATCTAGGGCACTATTCCACCCACTGACACCAATTATAAATAGGGCACTATTCCACCCACTGACACCAATGATAACAAGGGCACTATTCCACCTACTGACACCAATGATAAATAGGGCACTATTCCTTCCACTGACACCAATGATAACTAGGGCACTATTGCTTCCACTGACACCAATGATAAATAGGGCACTATTCCACCCACTAACACCAATGATAAATAGGGCACTATTCCACCCACTGACACTAATGATAAATATGGCACTATTCCACCCACTGACACTAATGATAAATAGGGCACTATTCCACCCACTGACACTAATGATAAATAGGGCACTATTCCTTCCACTGACACCAATAATAAATAGGGCACTATTCCTTCCACTGGCACCAATGATAACTAGGGCACTATTTCTTCCACTGACACCAATGATAACTAGGGCACTATTCCTCCCACTGACACCAATGATAACTAGGGCACTGTTCCTTCCACTGACACCAATGATAACTAGGACACTGTTCCTCCCAATGACACCAATGATAAATAGGGCACTATTCCTTCCACTGACACCAATGATAAATAGGGCACTATTCTTCCCACTTTTCCTCTGCCTAATACTTTAGATGGGGCATTGTTTACCCCCAATGGTGCCTTCACATTTTCTACACTCACTAGCCACACTCCTGAAGTCTGAAGAACAGTAAACTGGCCCTTTGTTTAGAAAGTTTGGAGACCCCTGTTCTAGAGGGTAAGGAATAAGCAGAAATATTTGCCTTTAACTAAAGATCAGTGATTTAATTCCTTGCTGTGGAGAGCTGTTTGCTAGTTTTTTTTAGGCTACATTGAGCTATTAAGAGCAGTGAACAGGGATCACAGGTGCATGCAAACAGCTAAAGCCAGGAAGCCTGTACAAATGAATGACAGGCTGACAGCAGCTGCATCTGTCTGCATGTAATCGCACATGAAGCAATTACCTGTGGTTAGAGGCAAATGATTGGCCCTAGACGCAGAAAGATTGCGTCCAGAGCCGATAATCTGTCTTTCGTTTTTACAGATTTTTGGCCGCAGCTGCTTGTATACACTTATGATTCCTGCCGCAGGAATTTGCTGATTCTTGCAGCAGGAATCTGCTGTTTGTTCCTAATTGACCGTGTAAGTGTTGTATTAGTGCTGGCTGGAGATCAGCTTCACATCACTGTTCAACAAATCTGATCCAGTAGTCTGTGGAATAACAAACAGCAGCCCAAATAGCGTTACTTGTTATTTAAGCCAAAAAAGAATAATGTGTAAATGGACATTTGCTGCTGGTGATGTTTTGGTAAGGTCTGACTCATATAGCTGAAGAATGAATGGGTGATCCTAAAGTTAGGAATGAGGCTGACTCAATGCTATATGCATTATGTATGTCCATGTCAGTATTCATATTCCATTATAGCCAGTCTGGGTGTGGCTTGTGCACACATCTTTCTGTCATCACCTATGACTGGGGTAAAAGGCATGCAGGCAGCAGTTGCCATTATCAGTAAACAAGGGCATGTGATGTCAGAGGTCAGTTTAGAGATCAGGCAGAAAATATTTGCTGTTATTTCCTTTTAGCATTGTTTGTGTAGCCCTGTGTAAGATCTGGATATTGTTTGTAATTTTTTTGCAATGTTTCCATACATGAACATTCTGTGATTAAAAGCATGACTCAAACTAGAGATATGGTTGTGTTTTCAGTTCAGTTTTATTTTAAGATTTTTTTTTTCAAACGGAAAGTACAGGTACAAGGGGTGTAAAGGTGCATGGGTTGTAGAGTATACTACATACAAAGTGGTGAATACACATTGAACACTGATCGGTAGGTTCAAGTACAAAGGGTGACAGTTTCAGAGAATAAACATTACTATCTCAGAGTATCTAGGAGGAAACATAAATGGCTATAGCCCGATTAAGAAAAAAATGGGCTGTCTCTCTCAGTCATAGTGTATTGGAAAGGGACACAAGGTAAATGGGGGGTATAGCTGCGTTGAAAGTGGCTAAGGAGAACCCATATGGTATATAGCCAATAGCAAAATTAGGGTAATGCGTAGCAGTCGATTGAGGAAGAAGAAAAGAAGCAGGGAAAGGGCGTGTGAGGAGAGGGAGAGTGGTAAGGGATATAGAGAGGCAAGGAAAAGAGGGGGTACTCCACGATGGCTAGTTGGAGGGCAGAGGAGTATCCTCCATTATCCAATCCTGAAATTCTGAAGAATAGCAGAACATTGAACAGGAGGTCCATGTTTTAGTAAACTGTTCTTCCTTACAATTCTTCTGCGACAACATATGTTCCAGGTTTCTGATGGAAACAAGTTCAGTTGCCCATTTCCCAACAGGAGGTACAGAGGTTATTTTCCAATAGAGGGGGGTGACAGTCCTGGCTGCGGCTAGGAAATGCCAGAGGACGTCTTTTTTTGGTGGACTTCAGGGATCCAGGGATCATGGAGAGAAGAGCAATGGAGGGAGACTTTGGCATAAGGATGGCCATGAGTTTGCAATATAGGTCAAGGATACGCGACCAGAATGTCCACATTGGAGGACAGTCCCACCAGATATGAAGCATAGTGCCTTTGAAGGTGCAACACCACCAATAGGTGTCAGAGACAACACAGTTAAATTGGTAGAGCGCAGAGGGGCACCTATGCCACCTAGTTATTAGTTTGAACTCCTTGTATCATAGTTGCCAACTTGGTTGTGTTTTTAAACAGACCATTGAATCATCTTTGAAGAGGTGACCAGAATGGTAAGCCGCAATGTGGCTGGGATTAGCAACATGATCTCCCTGGAGTTCCTGCTGGAGCATACATTATATGGTTTAATAGTTTGGGCACTGTAGGCACAAAACCAGGAAGAAGATGACTTCCTGCTGTTTTAGGGCCTGCAGAACGCTTTGCCTACTATCATCCCTTTGAGGAAGCGAAGCAGGGTTGGGGTGCTGAAAATGAAGAATTGGGGCATGATTAAAAGGAGATGTTTCACCCATTCCAAACCCCATGCTACTGCCACCATTACCAGCTTCTGCCACATCCGCTGGCTTTCCACCCTTACCAGATCCTGCAACCTCTCCTACTCTATTCTGGTGCTCCGGCACTATAAAGGTGCCACACATATTGTTTCTGCAGCTGTGTCTTAGCTGTGAAATTTTGAATGCTTGCTATAGGGTAAATTATGCTTTGTGTCTCCTGTGTTTGCAGCCTATTCCAGGGCTTCGGCACTTAAAAAATATTTGAGGCTCTTGTTCTTCTAAAATTGCACTCTAGTTTTAGTTGATGATAAAAACTGCCTTATCTCTCCCTCTTACATTGTGGTCTAATCAAGTTGCTTGTATACTATGAATCAGCAACAGAACAATATTTGTGGTTATTGTCTTTGAAATAGTATGTCCTACATTTTTATTTTGTGACAAAAAACTGTCTCATCTCCCTCTTACATTGCAGCCTAATAAAGCTGCTTATATAGTCTCCAGCCACTGTATTATATGTGCGGCTGTATTGAATCCCCCTTATTTTTATTTCAGAATGTAAACTGTCTTTTCACAGGAATGTGGTTTTCAAGTGCATTTGTGCTTTAATTTTTGCATTTGTGCTTTAATATAATTTTTTTAAGACAATACAGTGTGGTACTGTAAACAAACAAAAAAACATGCCCGCAAACTATACTATGAAATTGTTTTGCCACTGGCCATTTGATACCACATAGAGGGCATTGTCTGTATTTTTAAGAATGTTGTTTTCTATAGCTCTTAGATATGTTATAGCTGCTATTTTCACTCAGTGGCATAGCATGGGTTGTCAGCACCCAGGGCAAGGGAAGTAATTTGCGCCCCCTAACCCGTGGACTTTTAGCACTCCGAGTCCCTTCCACTAGTGCAGTAATAAACTGTGGCTGAGGAAATGCAAAGGGTTCCTCCACTCACATCCTGAGCCTCAGATAGGCTGCCCGCAGCCTTTTCTTTTATTATTGGTTGAATCTGAGATATCTCTTTGACTACAGTGGTCAAAGAGATATCTTCTCAAATTCAACCAATAATAAAAGGCTGCGGGCAGCCAATCAGAGGCTCAGGCTGTAAATAACGAGGAGCCCTTATATACAGCAGAGCCATATCTGCTCAGGCTGTGAATGGAGAGTGCAAATATTAGCAAAATCATGGAACAAATTAAAGCGGTATATATATCGCAGCTTACGAATATTTAGATGTGGTGGCTGCATTCATTTTCGGCTTTTTATTTTCTGTTTTCCCTTGGTGATCTGGTCAGTAACACACCTCTTGTATTAAAGTGCCCCCATTCTGGAAGAAGGAGCAACAGAGACACCTTTGGACAGCAGTCTGAGGGGCAGGGAGGTGTTAGATGTACTAGCAGATTTAGGCACACTAAACCAATTGTAGCCAAACTCCAACTCACACTTCAGTTATAGCAAACAGTTTTTTTTCCTTTTGGAATAAAGGTTTTACATCAATAAATGAAAACTGATCATTGTAAGCATGTCTGTAAGTATTAAATAACTTGAGTCAACTCTTACTGCTACATCTGCAAGACAGCTTGTTCTTTTGAAAAACAACAGATTTATTAGCAGGATCACCAGTTGAAAATAAAATAAAATGTAAACAATAAATAAGAAATATAAAGCAGCTACCATATCTAATAATTGGTAAGCTGCAATATAATAAATGTTTGATTTGGGGTTTAATACCACTTTAAGTGGATAAAGTTAATAAAGGCAGAGAGAGAGAGGGGGTGGGGCCAGGGAGAGAGGGAGGGCAGGGAGAAGGGGGAGGGAGGGGGAGAGGGAGAATAGGGGGGCAGGAAGGGGGGGCAGGGAGAGTGGGCAGGGTCTGGTCAGTGACAGTGCTCAGGTCACTCACTTGGATGATCCCCGGGGGCTTACAGTCTGCGGCTTCAATGTGGCTGTCGGCTGCTTGTTTAATTTTCCTGCCCCCACATCTCCTTCACAGATGCAGCACACGGGCAAGGGAGAGAGGGGCGGGAGAAAGGATGTGTGTGCCAGCTCAGGCATGCTGGAGGTGGACTTAGCAGTGTGCGGATCCCCTCCTTCCAGGTAAGCTGCACCGAGCTGGCTGTCACAAACTACCCGCAATGACACCAGGGATGATCAGGAGGACAGAGCGGCAGCAGCTATCGGAGGAGAGCTGCAGGTGGATGGAGCTGTGGGTTGTCCGGGGACGGAAACTCCTTTCTGCTCCCCTAAAAATGTTGCGCCTGGGGAAAGCGGACCGGCTGCCCCCCCTACGCTATACCACTGCTTCCACTGGTCAATTCAGGCCTAGTAAAAAAAAAAAACTACCTAAAAAATTCATTTTTAAAAGTAGTAATAATTCAGACTGAACTGTTGCAGGTGCTGTACTAAAGCTCAGCAATAATTTAAAAGTAATCTAATGTAAAATAAATCTATTACACATGTAAAGTATGGGATGTCCCTTGTGCTCCTTCATCCAGAGTTACATAGTTACATAGTTAGCTAGGCTGAAAAAAGACACAAGTCCATCCAGTTCAACCCTAAAAAAAAGAAATAATAAATAAAAATAAAAAAACATGGTACAATCCAATATACCCAATTTTATACCCACAGTTGATCCAGAGGAAGGCAAAAAAAAAAATATTAAATAAAAAAAAAAAAAAAAAAAAAACCAGCAGAGCATGCTCCAATCTGCTACAGCAGGGGGAAAAAAAATCCTTTCCTGATCCCCCTAGAGGCAATCGGATTTTCCCTGGATCAACTTTACCTATAAATGTTAGTACCCAGTTATATTGTATACATTTAGGAAAGTATCCAGGCCTTTCTTAAAGCAATCTGCTGAGTTAGCCAGAACCACCCCTGAAGGGAGTCTATTCAGATTGGGGGGGCATTCTATTACAGAAGGTGTGTTACTGGCCAGGTCACCAGGTGAAAACAGAGGGGGAAAGGACTAAACCGAAAAAAATGCAGCCACCACATCAAAAAATTGTTAAGCTACTATATATAACTTTAAGCTATAAGCTTTAGGCTGAGCTCACACTGCAGATGGATGCTGCTGACAGCAGGGGTCTGGTGTGTCCCTGGGACGAATCCGAGCCAAATTTTTGCCTGAATTTGGCCCTGAAACAGAGCCAAAGAGGCACAGGACTCGTATGCAAGCCGCTCCGCAGCTGCCACGGAGATGTGAGAACCAGCTCCATAGAGAGCCGGTCACAATCTCCTGTCATGCCAATTGGATGCGGGGAAACCGGCATCCAATTCGCACTAGTGTGAACCTAGCCTTAATAGACATTTTCAAGATTTACCAATATTTATTCTTTGTAAATATGGCAGCTGTATAGGATCTTGATGAGATCAATACATAGTATATGATTTTTAATGGAAATATTGGCAATTATACACATTAACAATGTGGATTGTACTTAAAATAGAAACAGCCGGCATGTGACATTGTGGTTGTACTGAATATTACTTGAGCCTTGTTAATACTGTGTTGCAGAAACATGCACCTCTCTTTCCTTGGAATAAACTCTTCTTCTATGCCTAATGAAGGGAACATCTGATTGCAGAACCCACAAGGTCAGAATGACCTGCGGAAGGAAGAGCAGCTTCCGCCCTGCTGTACACTGCGTCCTTTGTCAGGCCAGGATGTGTGTCTCGCTTACAATAGCAGCTCACGGGCTGCGGGAAGTCGAGGCACAGAGAGAGATGTGTGATCCTTATTAATAGAGTATTTCATTTGTAGGAATACTTCACAGAGCTTGGGACACTGTGCAATAAAGCACTACCAGTTAGACACTGTCTAAGGCCTAATGTTCATGAATGATAAACACAGAAATAAGTGGCTTTTTTTCAGCTGTGTTATTCTCAGACAAAAAATTGATTTATTACGGCTACTGCAGTTCATGGTTTCTGAATAGAATCTTCTTTATGATTAAAGAAAAGTTTTATTCCAAGTGCCACAAATTGTATGTGTGTCTCATGCATTGTTATTTATTCTCATCCAGTAGGATGTTATGACTGGGTGAATGACTGGGAGAATGGAGGGCATGATGAATACTCTTAGGCCTGGTTCACACTGGTGCGTTGTGGGGCAGGTGTATGAGCAGTATACATGCGCACAGTGCTGGGACAAGGCCATTTGGTGCCCAGGGCGAAGATGGCAAACTGCGCCCCCCCCCCCCCATTTTTTAGAAAGAATCAATGTAATTTCAAAACAAGACTATACTTAAAACAATAAAAATTCAATTAGGTTTAATGTGATAGAAACAGAGTTCACTCACACATTTTAATTATATGTATTTTTATTGGAGGCACTGCAAAAATTGTCTCTCTTAAATAAAAACCACATAGGTGATCAAATACCACCAAAGGAAAGCTCTATTTGTGGGAAAAAAAGGACATAAATTGTATTTGGGCACAGCATCGCACGACTGCGCAAATGTCAGTTAAAGCAGCGTGGTGTAGTATCACAAAAAATGGCTTGATCATTAAGGGGGTAAAACCTTCTGGAGCTGAAGTGGTTAACACATACCTAAGAGTAAATCCCCCCCCCCCATGTGTGTGTACATGTCTCTGTGTGTACATGTCTGTGTGGACCCAGGGAGGGAGGGGCGGAGCTGAGGTGCCGGGCGAGGAGCCATGAATACCTGGGAGGGAGCTCCATACTCAGGTGCCAAGATGGGGAGGGAGGGGCAGAGCTGAGGCACTGGGATTGAGCCGGAGGAGGAGCCAGCAATACTCGGGAGCAAGCTCCATACTCAGGAGCCGTGCTGGGAGGGAGGGGCGAAGCTGAGGGGCTGGGGTGAGCCGGAGGAGGAGTCAGGAATACCCGGGAGCGAGCTTCATCCTCGGAGCCGGACCAGGGAGGGGCAGAGCCGAGGTGCCCGGGTGAGTCGAGGGAGGAGCCAGGAATACTTGGGGGCGAGCTACAAAATCAGAGCCGGATGGGAAGGAAGGGGCGGAGGTGCGGAGTTAACCCCTGGGAGGAGCAAAATTACATTGAGCATCTGATTAGACTGCACTGACTCTGAGCTGCATCTTGGCCGGAGTGGTGCCACCGCACACACACGGATGTTTATTATGGTCAGTCCGCCCCTGCTCGGGACTCCCGAGTGGGGAGATGTCATCTGGCAGAGAATATCGCTAGCGCCGGCCCTGAGGACACTTCACTGCGCCCCCCCCCCCCAATAAATTGTACCGCCTAGGGCTCCCCCCCCCTCTACCGGCTCTGCATGCGCACCAAAAAGTCTTGTATGCTGCATCTTTGGTGCGCTTCCAGAAAATGTGGCAAAAACACGACCTAATAGAAGTCTATAGGACAGCATTTAATGTGTGTTAAATGCACATAAAACACACATACACCTGTGCGACAGCCAAATCAGTGTGCCAGTGTGTACCCAGCCTTAGTAAAATAACCATCCTGTGACAAATGTATAACCAATATGGAGACTTGCTATTAGGTTTTATTTAGTTGATATTGATTATAAGGCAGAGGGTGGCCATAAATGATGCAAGATGGCCCAATATAATACTCGTCAGGGGCCTAGACCAGACTTTTTTCTAACCAGGGTGCCTCCAGGTTTCCTCAGGGGTGCTTTGGCAAAATGCCTAAAAATTGCCTAAAAATTGTATACAAGCCAGCGTGGACATGAAGCCTGCCTTTTAGTTACACAAAGCTACAGGTTTTCATTGTGGACCCTTACAAACTTCCAGCTGCTGGCATCCTAACAACCACTGACATGATCGGTTGATAAGGAAGATGCTGGACACCTGCACAGCATCCTTGTTTACCCCCTCTCCTGCCCCTTTCCATCATCACTGGGGTCACATTAGCTGAGTGAGGGAGAGAAATATGGTAATACTAGTCAGTACCAGTGTGCAAAGGTGTATTTGCTTTGGAAGAATAAATCACCTCTAATGTTGGGTGTCCCATGTGTGGATGTTGCTGTGATATGTAAAAATATTCATTTAGTTTTTTACATTTTATAATGGGGTGCCTCGAGATTACCATTATGCACAAAGGGTGCCTTGACTGAAAAAAGGTTGAGAAGAACCACTGACTTAGACTACTATAAAGGCCAGTACCAGCCAATTATTTTTTTTATTCCCTTTATATTTGTAAATTTCCAACGGACACAAGGATAAAAGAAATTAATTATAAACTATTGACTAAGTGGTACTACGTTCAATCCAAAATGCAGAAAATGAATCATGACCTATCACCTTTATGTTGGAGGGAATTTGGGAAGGAAGGAACCCATGCTCGTATATGGTGGCAGTGTAGTTTGATCCAGCCATACTGGGTGGAAGTATCGGATTTAATTACAAAGATAGACGGGACGGAAATAGAATTAGACCCCTGGAAATGCTTGTTCCATGCGATTGGGGGTTCTAGGAAGAAGTATAGAGCAGCGCTTACTCCATTTCTGCTGAATGCAGCGAAAGCATTAATCCCGAAACATTGGAAAACAAAGGAAATACCAAAGAAAAAAGGATTGGTTTCGAGAAATAGATAGAACGAGGATAATGGAAGAATTAATATGTTTCCAAAGGGACGCAGAAACAAGATTTCAGGGTACTGGAAAAAATGACTAGAATTTAAACAGTCCCCGATTTATCTGGGAATTATAGGGAACGGAGGGAGTACTTAGGGTCTTGTCCCCTGATGCCCTCCCTCTGTGCCCCCCCTCCTCATGAAGGAGAGGGGAATATGATCCCCCCCCTTTTTTTCCCTCTCTGCACAATTTGAAGGAGGATAGTAATGGGGATAGAGAAATGAGAATCTCTCCTCTCTTCCCCTCAAAAGTAAGATAAATAGACACAGGTAAGAGGGGGGTATAGATTTGTTTATATTGGGGCAATGTAGTTCACATAAAGATATAAGAAAAGGGAAAAGAAAGGGAAGGAGGGAAACTCCCCCCCCCCCTTTTTTTATGCACAATTTGAAGGAGGACAGTAATGTGCGCGTGTGTGTGTGTATATATATATATATATATATATATATATATATATATATATATATATATGATTCTTTTCTCCCCTTTTTTTCTTAGGGTGCTCCCATGCTTCTCCTTTTCTCTTCTTTCTTGGCCCAGGAGAATTAAGAGGATAGATTCATTTGTGTACCTATATGTATTTTTTATGTATTTATGTGTACTTTGAGAATGCTCTGCATCTTTATGAATGACTTGAAAATTGTTGCAGGCATGTAAGATTTTTTTATCTGTAAAAATGTAATAAAAAACTATTTAAAATTAAAAAACATTGGTTAATTTCCACAAACATTTAAACACACACACACACACATATATATACACAGTATCTTAAAAAAGTGATTTGATTTTATCTTTTCATGTGACAACACTGAAGAAATGACACTTTGCTACAATGTAAAGTAGTGAGTGTACAGCTTATATAACAGTGTCAATTTGCTGTCCCCTTAAAGAACTCAACACACAGCTATTAATGTCTAAACCGCTGGCAATAAAAAGTGAGTACACCCCTAAGTGAAAATTTCAAAATTGGGCCCAAAGTGTCAATATTTTGTGTGGCCACCATTATTTTTCAGCACTGCCTTAAACTCTGGTAAACTCCATGCCCAAAAGGGTTAACAGGTTGCCACTGTAATCCTCTTCCACTCCTCCATGATGACATCATGGAGCTGGTGGATATTGGAGACCTTGCGCTCCTCCACCTTCCATTTGAGGATGCCCCACAGATGCTCAATAGGGTTTAGGTCTGGAGACATGCTTGGCCAGTCCATCACCTTTACCCTCAGCTTCTTTAGCAAGGCAATGTTTGTCTTGGATGTGTGTTTGGGGTCGTTATCACGTTGAAATACTGCCCTGTGGCCCAATCTCCAAAGGGAGGGGATCATGCTCGGCTTCAGTATGTCACAGTACATGTTGGCATTCGTGGTTCCCTAAATGAACTGTAGCACTCATGCAGCCCCAGACCATGGCAACCCCACCACCATGCTTGACTGTAGGCAAGACACACTTGTCTTTGTACTCCTCACCTGGTTGCCACCACACACACTTGACACCATCTGAACCAAATAAGTTTATCTGGGTCTCATCAGGCCACAGGATATGGTTCTAGTAATCCATGTCCTTAGTCTGCTTGTCTTCAGCAAACAGTTTGCAGGCTTTCTTTGCATCATCTTTAGAAGAGGCTTCCTTCTGGGATGACAGCCATGCAGATACATTTGATGTATGGTCTGAGCACTGACAGGCTGACCCCCCACCCCTTCAACCTCTGCAGCAATGCTGGCTGCACTCATACGTCTATTTCCCAAAGACAACCTCTGGATATGACGCTGAGCATGTTCACTCAACTTCTTTGGTTCGACCATGGCATGGCCTGTTCTGAGTGAGTGTCTACAATTGTCCACCTTTTCCATCAAGGAGCCAACAAACCAAGGTCCCCATTCATATACTAGGGCCAATTTTATTTTTTTTATTTTTTGAAAGAAGCCAATTAACCTACCTGCATGTCTTTGGATTGTGCACTCAACTTCTTTGGTTCGACCATGGCATGGCCTGTTCTGAGTGGAACCTTTTCCATTAAACCACTGTATGGTCTTGGCCACCGTGCTGCAGCTTAGTTTCAGGGTCTTGGCAATGTTCTTATAGTCTAGGCCACATTTATTCTACATAAATTCATTTTTTTCGGATCCTCAGAGAGTTCCTTGCCATGAGGTGCCATGTGGAACTTCCAGTGACCAGTATGAGAGAGTGAGAGCAATAACACCAAATTTAACACACCTGCTCCCAATTCATACCTGAGACCTTGTAACACTGACGAGTCACATGACACCGGGAAGGGAAAATGGCTAATTGGGCCCAATTTGGACATTTTCACTTAGGGGCGTACTCACTTTTGTTGTCAGCGGTTTAGACATTATTGGCTGTGTGTTGAGTTATTTTGAGGGGACAGCAAATTTACACTGTTATACAAGCTGTACCCTCACTACTTTACATTATAGCAAAGTGTCATTTCTTCAGTGTTGTCACATGAAAAGTTATAATAAAATATTTACAAAAATGTGAGGGGTGTACTCACTTTTGTGAGATACTTTATAGACCGTTATTTCAAAATATGTGTTTCAAATGTCTTCCTCAATTTACATCCTTTCATAAAAGTTAACCCCTACTAAAATAATAGAAAAAAAAGCAATATTTTTGTTTTACATAAACATATAAACATGATATCATCCTACAAATGAAGGCAGATTTATTCAGCTATTTCTACAATAATCTTATTCCTTTACCCATTTTTTAACCTGACATCGCTAGAACCAGGGGTGTTGCTAGGGGGTGGCTATTGGGGCTATAGCCCCGAATCTGGAGCACATAGCCCCGAGTCTCATGCCGCAGGGTCCCTGCCTAACCAGTGGGTTGCGGCTGCTATGGCGGGCTGGCTGCATGAGGGAGGCGGAGGAGAGGAGAAAAGCGGGTGGACGAGCAGAGATGACATCTCTCTCTGCCCGCTCCACATCAGCGCTCTTCACAGCCTGGTCTCTTCAATCTGGGAGCGAGGTGCGGTGAGCGGCAGAGAGATGACATCATCTCTCACTGCCCTCCACACATATGCGCTTTTCCGCCCCCTGACAGCAGGGTGGAGTGGAGGTCACGTGCTTCCTGTCATCGTGGAGCTCCACTTTGCAGCCAGACCCCCTGGCTTCAATGTCAGAGGTGCGGCGGGGAGCAGCGAGATTACATCACCTCTCACTGCCCGCCCTGCACCACCGCTCTCCTGCTCTCACTAAATGGACCAGTGCTGTCGGCCTGCGACCAATGTAGCGTCAATGCACATTTGGTGGAGCTGGCTGGCATGGCAAGTGACAATTCACATCAGTTGGCAAATGACAACCCACACCTGGTGGCCGGTGACGTGGCAAGTGACAATCTGCAAATGGTGGCATGAGATGTGGCAATCTGCAAATGGTGCCAGGAAATGTGGTAAGTGACAATCTGCAAATGGTGGCAGGTGACGTGGCAAGTGACAATCTGCAAATGGTGGCATGAGATGTGGCAATCTGCAAATGGTGCCAGGAAATGTGGTAAGTGACAATCTGCAAATGGTGGCAGGTGACGTGGCAAGTGACAATCTTCAAATGGTGGTAGGTGACGTGGCAAGTGACAATCTGCAAATGGTGGCAAGAGATGTGGCAAGTGACAATCTGCAAATGGTGGCAGGAGACGTGGCAAGTGACAATCTGCAAATGGTGGTAGGAGACATGGCAGGTGACAATCTGCAAATGGTGGCAGGAGACGTGACAATCTACAAATGTTGGCAGGTAACTTGGCAATCTGCAAATGGTGGCAGGTGACGTGGCAAATGTGACAATCCACATCTGCTGCCAGGTGAAAGTGGCAAGTGACAATCCACATCTGGTGGCAGGCAACATGGCAAGTGATAATCCACATCTAGTGGCAGGTGACAGTGGCAAGTGACACGCTGCATCTGGTGGCAGGAGATGTGGCAAGTCACACGCCCAGGGCTCCCACTGATTCTGCAGTATGGTGAGTTGAACCACTTTATTATATATTAGAATGTAACAATAGAAATAATGCACTTCAATCACCCTGACACCATATCAACCATGGTGTCATGATTTACCACCTCCCCCCCCCCCCCCGTGGGCATGCAAAAAGTTTGGTGACCGCTGCTATGGGCTCTAGCCCCAAATCTTTTGCAGACCTAGCAGCGCCCCTGGCTAGAACACCAATAACGAGAGCATCATCTCCAAATAAAAATAATATAGTTCTTTATTAAGCAACTATAAACTATATATCAATATCTTTTACTTCCTTCTCTTCTTTAGTATGTCAATTTATCTCTTAAAGTGATACTTAAGTCTTGTTTTTTTAAAAATAACAAACATGTTATACTTACCTGCGCTGTACAGTAGTTTTGCACAGAGCAGCCCAGATCCTCCTCTTCTCGGGTCCCCGTCTGCATTCCCGGCTCCTCCCTCCTGTCGAGTGCACCCACAGCAAGCAGCTTGCTATGGGGGGCACCTGAGCCGAGCCGCAGCTCCATGTATCCATTCACCCACCCCCTCTCTCTCCTGATTGGCTAACTGACTTTGATTGACAACAGCGGGAGCCAATGGCGCGGCTACTGTGTCTCAGGCAATTGGGAGGGAGAGTCCCGGATAACCTAGGAATTCATGCAGATCGATGGATAGAGATGGGGCTCAGGTAAGTATTAGAGGGGCTGATGGAGGCTTCTGCACACAAAAATGTTTTTATCTTAATGCATAGAATGCATTAAGATAAAATACCTTCTGTCTTTATAACCACTTTAAGTGATGCTATCCTGCCAGCATCCAAAGCTTATTGACCCAATTCCCGCACAGCCTTATCCACCCTGCAAAAGGGCCACAATGCATATGTTTACCCATATGTTTGCTCTTGAATGACAACCAGTCTTTCCAACTATACAAAAAAGTATCTTCGATCTAATAAAATTATTCTTGCATTAAACAAATATAAATTTACTTTTGTGATCCATTCTTTTATCATAATACCAGACGATTTGACATTGGTATTGCTTGTTATAGCTCACAGACTTCTACCAGCTTGTTAGGAAATCTCTGCAGTAGGGATAAATCTTCCCTCTTCTGAATGAAGTGGAATTGCTCGAATTGTACAAACTCACTTATCCTCCTTCAGCATCTGACAATTGATATTCTGGTACAGTTTCTTGTACCCCATGCAATGTGTGAGAATGTTACACATCAGCAATGACATTGTATATTTCATGTAAGAATAGTTGTTATATTACCAACTTTATTATTGAGCTACGTGCTACATAGCTATAGATATGTTATGAGCTATATTTCTATGTATGTATGTTGCTGCATTCTCCTAACCACAGATTGTCAGGGTAGATAGATAATGGAGTATGACTGAGATATAAAAATGTTTCTAGTGTAATTAATACGGTTATCGTACATGTTGGTAGATGTGGTCGGATAACAACTATGTGCTGGTGTAATTGCTCAACCATTTAGACCCCTCTGCTAAGCTCATATGATGGAAGACGTAGAAACAAGCTTTTGTCCACCTTGGACACCCTTATTTATTTATTTATTTATTTATTTTACACTGCATTTAGGCCTCATGCACACTGCAGCTCAAAAACTCCTGTTTTACAATCGCTTGACTGTTCTCTTTTCTCTGCCTCTAAATGCCTCTTCATGTTAGCCTATGTGTCCAGTCACACATAACACGTTTACAGGAGTATAGAAGCAGGAGCATTTAGAACAGGGGTGCCCAACCTTTTGAAGAGCGAGGGCCACTTAAGTGACTTGGTAACCAGTCGCGGGCCACAAAAAGCGGAGCGGGTGGATGGCATGTCCGGGTCCACTCTGCATTTGCAGAGCGGACACGGACGCAGGCCACAATACTTTTTAGCGTATTGTATTGGAGGTAGAACACAAGTCGGTTTATGTCTGCCACTACTTAGAGGTGAATGGAGGGTCCAATTGGTCGGACTGACCGTGTGAAAGGGGCCCAAGGCTGCTTTCACACTGATGCGCTGCAGTTTACCCGCACCACGTGTGCAACGCAGTGTGCCTTTGGCTTTCCTACAGTTTGCAATAGACATCTATTCTAGCTCACCAAACTTGCAGGTAATAATAGAAGTCTATGGCTCAGTGCAGGTAACTCGCAGGTAAATTGCTCTGCACCTGTGGATCAGTTTGAAAGCAGCCCTGTAACTACTGCAGAAAAGATATGCCCTGTGATTTTAGTAAAAAAAACAACCTTTAATAACAGTATTCTATTCTATTCTATCCCAGAGCAGGAGGTCGCGGGCCACATCAGAGGGCTCCGCGGGCCACTGGTTGGGCACCCCTGATTTAGAAGAAGAAAAAAAATTGCTTGATCTGAAGAGGACCGTTTGGGCTGAAAAAAATGTGCAATCGCACGCGTTAATACTTTCTAATGGCCAGAATAAATTAATATTCTGGCCAATAGAATGCAAAAAAGTCAAAAAATCCCCTTGGATTTGGACTTTGAAGGCACTTGAGCTAATATAACAAGAGTAGAGTGGATAATTCATAGTACATGATTAAAAATAGTAACATGGAATGTACATAGCAAAAAGCACATGTATGTATCAGGAGCTAGTGACATCTAAGTTACTGCACTGTGAGGGCGCTCTCCCCACAGAAAACTGTTGGGGAGGCTGTTTGGTGTTAAAGCCCAGTGGCCGCAGGTATGTGTACAGCTGGTGGGAACAGGTTGCGGTCTACCCCAGCCTATTATCTTAAAGTGAAGGAACTGCAATACAACCGATCAACCCTGAGTATTATTGTATATAGTCTGATTGGTTTACAGTGCTACCCTTTACTTAATCAGCAACAATATATTTTAAGGTCATAAATACATTACTTAGTTAAAAGGTAGCATTTATATATACTTTAAATACTGTATGCCTACAGTTCTGCTTTAAAGCTGTTAAACAATTAGCAATGCTAAAAAGAAGGTCCAACACGTCTGCACTTGCAGCCAGCCTGCAAAGTGCCATGGGAGCCCTGACACCTAGGGGCCTCTCTTTCCCAGATTTGTGAAGCTCTCAACGTACAGTTAAGACTGAGTCATAGAAATGCTGATTCAGTTATGTGGTAATTCTGGAGGCTTACAATTTGTGGCATTTAGCAACTATTTGCTAAGTGTCTATCTATCGTGCTTGGTGGGCTTAACTCTTCCACCCTGCTGGTATATGCTGTCATTATTTTGGAAAATCACGGCAGTCAGCCATTAAAAGAAGTTGTGAGAATAACCAGTGTCAATTGAAGCATGTATCCTAATGTGCCAGAAATGAATTGTGCACAACACTGGTGGGGTGGGCCAGTGTTTTACCTTACACAACTACCACTGTATTTTACATACTAGCACTTGGGTTGGAAATGGCAATAAAGGAAAATGGCCATCTCCTCTAAAGTATTAGCACCCGGAAGACAACATACAGTTCGGCGCTTCAGGTCTTTGTTACAGATTGCCCTCTCTGTCCTTCTAAGAATTGAGTCCCCTACCACCAGAATCTGTCTTTCCTCCCCCTTGGCTCCCGCCTCCCCCCCACTCTCACTGGAGGTCTTCCCCCGGCAGCTAGGAGAGTCCCTCAGCTACAGCAGTGCTGGTTCCTGACTGGGATCACCTATGTACTTATTGGGCCTGGATCGGCCTCCCTGGCACTTCCCCCTCTACCCTTCCTGACTGTCACCCATCTACTATTTTCTAGTGCCTGCACCTTTTTGTCTCCACCCGCCTCTGTGCTGGCACCTGCCGTGTACGTTCCTGGCTCTCCTTTAGTGTGGAGGGTCTTCTCAGTGCTGACAGTTGCTTCCCCAGATTCAGAACCTGGGCTTCCAGGGAAACAGTGTGCTTACATTTTGCACAGCAGTTTTTTTTTCTTAGGAGGGGGGAGAGAAGAGGGAGGGTTAGGGATAAGGAGGTAATAATTGTATTTTGAATAATGAATGTAAAAGATTAAATGTTTGTAAAACATAACAAAACAAGTAAATAAATAATATAAAAAAAAAAAAAAACATTTTGCACAGCAGTATTCGCCCTTCATCAGATGATCAAGGAACGCATACATGCAGCAAGATGTACACCGAGTCGCCTCTCCACACCCGTCGGGCATCGTACCTATTAATTTAATGAGGATTAGAGATTATACCCAGTCCAAATTACCTAACAACTAGCTTCCTGACACTAATACTCAAGACAGTACACAGGTACTCGCAGACCAGCGTGCACCCACAATACACAAGTACTAACGATCCACACACACTACTCAGACAACACTCAGGTACTCACACTACACAGGTACTATGACCCCTGTTATAACCTCCTGTTTTAAACTCCTGGTTTTAACTCACTACTTAGACCAGTTCCACTTGAACAGAGTTCCAGCAGACTCAAAGATGAGCAGGCTCACAATGAGTTTGACAAAAGGTTATATAGGCCTCAATCACCTGTGACCAATTGACACCATCTGAACCAAATAAGTTTATCTTGGTCTCATCAGACCACAGGATATGGTTCCAATAATCCATGTCCTTAGTCTGCTTGTCTTCAGCAAACTGAAGATTTTTTTGTGCATCGTCTTTAGAAGAGGCTTGCAGACCAGTTTGATGCAGTGTGCAGCGTATGGTCTGAGCACTGACAGGCTGACGCCCCCCCCCCCCCCTTACCTTCAACCTCTGCAGCAATGCTGGTAGCACTCATACGTCTATTTCCCAAAGACAACCTCTGTATAGGACGCTGAGCATGTGCACTCAACTACTTTGGTCGACCATGACGAGGCCTGTTCTGAGTGGAACCTGTCCTGTTAAACTGCTGTATGGTCTTGGCCACCGTGCTGCAGCTCAGTTTCAGGGTCTTGGCAATCTTCTTATAGCCTAGGCCATCTTTATGTAGAGCAACAATTCTTTTTTTTTCAGATCCTCAGAGAGTTCTTTGCCATGGAGTGCCATGTTGAACTTCCAGTGACCAGTATGAGAGAGTGAGAGCGATAACCCAAAATTTAACATATCTGCTCCCCATTCACACCTGAGACCTTGTAACACTAACAAGTCACATGACACCGGGGAGGGAAAATGGCTAATTGGGCCCAATTTGGACATTTTCACTTTTTTGTGGGGACAGCATATTTACACTGTTATACAAGCTGTACACTCACTACTTTCCATTGTAGCAAAGTGTAATTTCTTCAGTGTTATCACATGAAAAGATATAATAAAATATTTACAAAAATGTAAGGGGTGTACTCACTTTTGTGAGATACTGTAGCTGTTAACCAGTTCAGCACTGCAGGACAGCAGCTACAAAGAGCAGCTACAGCCAGTGTTTCTCCCACTTTCCATTCTTAGACAAGAACCTGGCTACGGAGTACAGACACAATGGATAATGCCATTTGAATAGTCCAATAAACATAGAAAGCATTGGCGGCCCATCCATTAGGGGTGCCAGAGCGCCGCCCCGGCTATCCACGGGCACCATCCCCATGATCTATCCAGTCCACGGCCGCCACCCCCTATTCATGCCTCCAGACCCTTTCAGGACCAGATGCAGGAGAATCGCTGCCCAGCGTAGTTGGGGTAAGTGCTCCAGACCCGAACAACCGGGGGGGGGGGGGGGGGCAATTGCCGCCCAATCCCCCCCCCCCCCAAAAAAAGATAAAAATCACAGCTGCCTCTTTCACAAAAAAAATGTTTTCACCTATATAATTTATACTGATTGAACCTGTAACATGGATTCTTGACAATAAGGTTCGGTTCACCGGTTCACATACAGTATATGAGAATCCGATGCATTTTGAACTGCATAACACGTGAATCAGACTGGCTTTCAATGGAGCCACCATGGGTTCACATATCTGAAGGCAAGTTGCGGTGAGATTTAAATCTCAAATGCACTGAATGTAAACACCGGACTCCGCACAGAAACCGGTCCTGCATATATGTGAACCCAGCCTAAAATAAGTGAAAAAAAGTTCTGAAGGCAGGTAGTATAGACTTTTCTGCATATTATAAGTATAGGCTTCCATTCACATTTTTGCTGCAAAGGGAGTAAACTGGGCTTGGCCCCTGTTCTTGGGAGTAGTCAGTGAGAACACCTATCGTGATAGTGGACTAACAATGAGCAAGTATCCAAAGATAATGCAGAAAGTGGTACAGGTAGGGGGAGCACAGAACATGGAATACTTAAATATGTAAAAGTAACGTGAAAAGTCTTCGATCTCCCCTATTTGTTACATCACTGCTGGTTTATGTATAAAGACAAAGGATTTTTCAATTCACACAATTATGTGCCAAAGTAGAAATATATAGAGAGAACCAAATTGGTATGGGAAATTATGTTATAAGAGTTTATCTGATAACTACTCTGCAGGTTTGTATAACATATAAGTTTGAGGTCATTTTACAGGATCAGGTGCACTATGGGCCAAACCTTGTATCCTTATAATGTTTCCATATTCCAGGGTGCTAGCCAAATTCATGAGTTGTTTCACGATCACCAACATGGTCCCTGCAAATTTGGAGCATGGAGGCTAAATGGGAGGGTCAAGTGATACAAAAGGCAATACCTGTGGGGGATGAGCTGATGGAGAAATGAAAAGTACTGTACAGTTGTTAGGTGGAAGAAGGATAGGCTTCTTTGAACAAAAGTTTTCAGGCATCGCCTAAAAGTGGACAGAGTAGAAGATAGTCAAACAGACTTGTTAGGGAGTTCCAGAGGATGGGAGAGGCTCTGGAGAAGTCCTAAAGTCGAGCATGGGAGGAGGTGACAAGGGAGATAGAGAGTAGGAGGTCTTGAGAGGAACTAAGAGAATGATTTGGTTGGTATTTTGAGACAAGGTTAGTGAAGGGCAGCTCATATTCCTTAATTCCTTGATATGACAGTTGTTCCACCCTTATGGTCATAGGGCCCCTCAGATTTTCAGTTGTGGAACCTTGATGTTCTTTTCCTGTCTTCTTTGTAATACTCAGGGCCCTGCCTTGAAAGCTTGGTAAGAAGTAAACTGTCAACATGGCAGTCTTCCTTCCCACATTTGGCATGAAGTTACACGCAGTGAGATGCTGACTGTCTGTTAGCAACTGTAAAGGTATGTGCACGTTGCCATAATAAAATCACTGATCATTTATGCAGGATCTTGCTATGTACAACCCCATCCGGCTTTCTTTGCGGCACAAGAGGGGCAGTAAAACCCTGGCTCAACTGGCCATTCCTACCACCCTCGCAAACGGCTAATGTGAACAAGGCCCAAGTCTGAAGCCAGTAGTGCCATCATATTTTGTGTGTATTTATTCATCTTTTGTAACAAAGCCAGCTGCACAGTCAGCCTAGTGCTTATTAAACTTCCAAGAGAGTGCAGTGACTTTTACAAGTTGTTTTGGAACATGGCCTCTTTATGGACTGTGAATAATGATAGGCATGTAGAAAATAAGGATATGAAAGCTCAGAGAGGAATGCTTTTCATAAGGCCAATAGTTCGTGTCAGCTTTGTGCTTGTAAATGGGGAGGATCTTGGGATTTCTTACTAATAGTGTGCACAAGGTTTCAAACCCGCACACGATTATTATCCATTAATGCAGAATCACTAGCTGGGTGCATTCCTAGGCCAACGTCATTAGGTTAACGTAAGGGTTACTTGGGTAAGGGCCCATTCACACTTGTGAAGACTCCTGGGCTGATCCTTCAAAGATAATCACTGCTTGAGTGATTAGACGCAAACAGCCACAGTTAGCTGTGGGAGCCATCTCCTATTGCTTTCAGTAAAGCTTCTGCACCCCACCGCTAATCTGCAGGAACCCCTTCTGGGGCTCACACATTTTATCTTTATCGGCCCTATTTCGAAAGAGTGAATGGGGCCTAAATCACAAGAGACTGAAACAAGCTTCTAGTGCAAAAACTGTTTGATGATTATTCGTGTCATGATTGGGGTTATCCCCTTATCGCCACCTCTTGGCAGCCCTTTAAGGGGGCTTTAATGCCAGGAAGCAGAGTGGCTTTGCGATCAGGTGACCACTGCGATTTGATCTCACAGCAGTCGCATATTTAGGAGCCCATCCCGCTGGCTCTCAATCAGAAGCCGTGACTAGGAACTGTCAGAGATAGCTTGGTCGGTGGACTTGTAAGATTGCTCTCAAGACACAACCTTAGACCACCGTGGATGCATATATGTGGCAGCTGAGCGTTAGGGCCCACTTTTCCTGCTGACACATATATGCGTTACATGATCAGGAAGAGGTTAATATATACTTAAAAGGGGTTCTAACCCTTCCTCAGTCTAATCCAAATTAACAGCAGCACAACCACAGCTCAGCGGCCTGTTTTTACTGCTCCCCATATGAACAAACCCTTAGGCCCCTTTCACACTTGTGCTACTTCAAAGTCGCGCGATTTCAAGGAATGCCTGTGTAAGTGGCATCAAAATCAGACCAAAGTAGTGAAGGGACTACTTTGAAGTCGGAACGACTTGAAGTTGTACTAATATGAATGGCTGTCATTGGAAATCATGGGGAATGACTTGTCATGCTACTTTGCAGTCCCAAATCGTGGGACAAGTCGTATAAGTGTGAAAGGGGCCTTACTGCCCATTTATTTAAAAGCCCATCTCCAGGAATGACAACAAAAAAAGAATTGTGTGACCATGCCTCAAAGAGCCTTACGGAATAGGCTAGAGGAGACTGATCGCACAGATAGAGGCAGGTTGCCAGAGTGAGGAGGAAAAGAAGTATTACACCTTGCTTTTCATCCCCTAAAGTTTAATAAGCATTTAACCCCAAAGGTCCTATCACACGGGCGATCCATGTTAGCACAGTGTTCATTAACCGCAGTAGACTGGTATAATGTGAATAGACCCAAAGGGCTCATTGAGACCTTCACCCCCCCCCCCCCAAAGCAGAACTGAACCCCCTAACCTTCTCAGCCAAGGAAACTGCCATCTTAGCCTCTGTTTGATCTGCAGTTGCCATGGTGGCGCACCTGTGATCAGTTATGACTCCAGATATTTGATGGCTTGACAGTTTGGTTGAAAGCAGAAGTGGCTATGACAGTTATCATTTACGTTATGCCTTAAATGTAATGGTTTTGGGAAGCTATTACATTGATGGGTTTATTTCCGCTTTAAGCTGTAGCAGATGAGGGTGTTTACATGTCATAGTTGTGATGCTTTGATTCACTCTTGCGACAAAACCGATCACTCCTGTAGCTTGCCAAAAAAAAATAATTGGAGAAAATTTTTTTTTTTTATCCACCTCTAAATGCCTGTTGCTAGGGGGGTCCCTTGTAGTCTGCCTCCTTCGGTGCCTGGGCTGGTGACATCACTTCCCCTCGGCGCAGGAAGGGCTCCCTCCCGTCAGTCATCTGGGACACGTGACAGGTCCCAGATGACTGTGCGGCCAATCATGCAGCGGATCGGGGGGTCAAGCGGAGCTTTGACCCCCGCATCGCTGGACCCTGGAACAGGTTAGTGTCCGATTATTAAAAGTCAGCAGCTGCAGTATTTGAAGCTGCTGACTTTTACATTTTTTTTAAAAAAAGGGTAGGCTTCTCTGAAGAGAAAAGTTTTCAGGGATCGCTTAAAAGTGGATAAATTTGCAGATAATCTGACAGATTGGGGCAGGGTATTCCAGAGGATGGGAGAGGCTCAGGAGAAGTCCTGGAGGCAAATATGGGAGGAGGCGATGAGGGAGCTAAAGAGCAGGAGGTCTTGGGAGGAACGAAGAGGATGATGAGGTTGGTATTTTGAGACTAGGCTAGTGATGTAGCTGGGGGCAGAGTTGTGGATGGCTTTGTAACTTATTGTTAGTATTTTGAATTTATTTTGTTGGGCAAGTGGCAGCCAATGGAGGGATTGGCAGAGAGGGGTAGCAGACACTGGGAGGTTTGTAAGGTGGATGAGTCTGGCAGCAGCATTCATGATGGACTGAAGGGGGGATAGTCCGTTTAAAGGTAAGCCAATGAGGAGGGAGTTGCAGTAATCAAGGCAAGAGATAACCAGGGAGTGAATGAGGAGCTTTATGGTGTCATTGGTTAGAAAGGGACGTATTTTGGACATGTTGCAGAGGTTGAGGCGGCAAATTTTGGAAAGTGATTGGATGTGGGGCTGAACAGGGAGGTCAGAATCCAGGATAACACCTAGCACCTGGCATGTGGGGATGAGTGGATGGTTGTGCCATTGCTCTTGACAGAGAAGTCAGGGGAAGAGGAACGTGGGGGAGGAAATATTATGAGCTTAGTTTTGGACAAGTTGAGTTTGAGGAAGTGGTGTGACATCTATACAGATATGTCTGTTAGTAAGTAAGTGATGCATGAGGAGACTGATGGAGTGACCTGAGGGGTGGAGAGATAGATTTGTGTGTCATCAGCGTAGCAATGATATTGAAACCCTTGTGGTTGGGAGAAGGGCAGCAAAAACGCACAGTTGAGCTGCGTTTTTGCTTCTCGCTAACTGCCCCCCCCCCTTAAAGTGGAAGTAAACCCCCCTATCGTTTTCAGCCAAGGAAGCTGCCATATTTGCCTCTGTTTAATCTTCAACTGCCACAGTGCTGCACATGTGATCCGTTATGACACCAGCCATTGGATGGTTTGACTGTTTGGTTGAGAGCACAGCCAATGTGCAGTTAGCATTCCCGGCATGCCTTTTTTTTTTTAGACTGTTAAATCGATGGGTTTACTTCCGCTTTAAGCTGCAATAAGCAGCAGACTGGGATGTTTACATATTGCGGCCACAATGCTTTGCGCCTGTGGCAAAGTTTCGCAGAAACCCAACCGAACGCTACACAGTTAAGTAAATACAAACACCCAGCCTCGGTGTGCATTCGCACTTGTCTGCAAAAATTGAATTAAAGCAGCCAGTGAGGAGGTGTCACATCGCTTCCTCACCGCCTGTCAGTAGCCTCTGAAGCGCGATCTGAACACAGACCCGGGCTTCAGACGCACATCTAAAAGCGCTGTGATACAAAAAGATCAGGCTTATACCCCTTTCACACGGGAGTTCCGTTTGGCCGTTTTTCCATCCACCCGTTGACAGATAAAAACCGGACACCAATGTATTTCTATGGGCAAGTGAATGTCAGCGGATGATCATTCACCTACGTTAACATCTTTTTTTTTCTGAAATGGAAGAAAGCCCCATTTTTCTTCCATTTAAAAAATGAACGAACGACGGACAAACGGTACGTTTTTTTGCATTGGTAGTGGATCTAAAAAAAGAACTGCTGTAAACTGAATCCATTTTTCCTTTTAAAACATGTTACTAAACTGATGAAACAAAAAAACGGAACCCCCGTGTGAATAGGGTCTTATCATTTTGGCAGCATCTATGAAAAATCTCCCATGTAGCCCTAGCCTAAAACACACTTCAAAAATGATTAATTCTGCATATAATCAAATAGCCACTTCCCTTCCTAATCGATTTACATCAGACTCAAGCAAACCGATTCTATCAGTCAGGGTGGAAAACGATCAATCGTTTTGCATCGATCAGCAGCACTGCAATGCTTTTTTGATGAATCCAAATCATATGAGCAATGGGGTTATAAGACTGCCTGGTGAAAACAGAGAGGAGATCGATCACTTACAATCCTATCTTCCAACTATTGATCGAAGCCTGCTTCCCCGCGTGTGTCTAATCGATTTAATGGGTTGTGGACTCTAGATTGATTATCCCGATCGATAGGAAAAGAAAACGATGCGTATATGGCTACCAAATGGGAGGCGGACAGGACAGGCTTTGGATGAGGAATACGTATGTGAACAATTGAGGAAAATCGTCCAACACTGATTGGATGATTCATCATGACACAAAGCTGGAAGGCAGCCATGGCCCTGGGAAGGTTACACAAGGTGGATCCCCCTTGTTCCTTTTTCCATCCCCCTATTCTCTATGACTTCTCCCTGAGAAGCCCCTCCATCCTGTTCATTGTCGTCCTCCTACGATTCCCCGGACCCCGGTGCCCCACCAGCTCTCGTGTCTCCGGTCTCTTTGTTATAAATCCAATTTATTATGAATGGCCGGGTGGGCGCGGCCACGAGGAAGTGAGGGGCGGGGCAAGGCAGGGCAGGACGTTGATTGGAGAGACGTCACAAAGGAGGGGGTCACGTTATCGGCACGTGGGGGGAGGTGAGGAGGCCGTTTCGGATTGGTTTGAAGGCGTGGCCGAGAGGCGCAGCTCTGGAGAAGGGAGCTCGTGTAACTTTATGCGTTTGTTTTACGCCGGAGCTGAGCAGAGCTGGAGAACGTTTCCCCGGATGGAGCAGCAGCTTAATGCCCGGGGCTTTAATAACGGAGACAGAGCGGCTCTCATGAATTTACAAATCCACAGCACCACCGGTACCCGCTATGAACTTTCCGTGCCGGCTGAAGAGACGGTGGACGGACTGAAGCGGCGCATTTCACAACGGCTGAAGGTGCCCAAGGAGCGGCTCACCTTGCTGCACCGGGAAACGTAAGTGCGAGGGGAAGCCGGCGCAGCAGCCAATCGGCTTGTGCGTTTCATTTTTCAAAGCTTAGCGGAGCAAGCAGGCGCTGGAAGCTGATTGGTTAGAAAGCACAGCTGCTCCAGTTTTTTTATTTATTTTTTTAATTTTTTTTTTTTGTAAAGCTGTGTGTGGGAGGCTGGCAGGCAAAGCAGTGGAATTTGATGGGTGACCCTAGATAATTAAGCTTTACTGCAGGGTTCCCTTTGTTCTGCACCCCTGGGGAGATGGGTCTTTGTCTACTAAGACCCACCATGGCTGCCTCCCACCCAGGGCAAGCTCCATGTCCATAGAGGGCCATCAGCCTTGGTTTCCTCTATTGTCCCTGTATTCACTGATCCCTGGAGGGCCCTAGCTCTGTCCCGTCTACTCGTCATTATTATTATTATTCTTATACAGGATTTATATAGCACCAACAGTTTACACAGCGCTTTACAACGTGAAGGTAGACCGTACAAATACAATACGGTAGGAATCTGAGGACCCTGCTCCTTTAGAGCTTACAATCTAAGAGGGGAAACTCATAACCTTTCCCGTCAGCTGTGTCTCTTCAGATCTTTCCTCTGACCAATCTGGGCCGGCGATTATTCTAGCTCAACAAAGGCATTTCCTTTTTCCGTAGAGAGGATATGCCGTGCTGTCTGTTCCCCAGGATGGCCCCAGCTACCCCCACTTCCAGTAAGTGCTCACAGGCAGGCACTAGCACTGATGACATCATCACACCCCCCCCCCCCCGCGCCACCCAAAGTGGCCTAGTCATAACCCCTTAATTGCCAACAATGTGACGCTTTAGTGTTTCGCCCTCTTAACAGAAATAGGTGGTGTTCCTGTGTGATGATTATTATATATTTTTTTTCCTCTGGAATGTTTGTCTCATCGCTAAGCTTTCTGCTCCCTACAGGCCGCTGAGTGCTGGAAAACTTCAGGATTTGGGGCTTTCAGACGGGAGCAGGCTAACACTCCTTCCTACGGTTGAAGCGGGACTCATGGTAAGGATATACCGATCTGATGTGTTGCAGGTCAGGTGACAAAGCCGCGTAGGGTGCTAACTAGCATTTTTATTTTTCTTCCCCGTAGTCCCAGATGTCCCGCCCGGAGCAGTCTGTGATGCAAGCCTTGGAGAGTCTGACGGAGTCACAGGTGACTAGTTAGAAAAGTGGGGAGGGGTGCGGGGAAGTGGGTTTATTCGGTGTGGTGTCACCAGGCACTCTCTGACGCAGATTGTGCCTCTCCTACAGACAAACAAACTGGTTGCTAATCAGATGGTGTTGGGAGGTGGTGACTTTTACTTCCCATCCCCTCCCTTGTGTAGTTCTGCTACTTGGTTTCTTAAAGCTGCATACTTCCGACTGCCTTAGAAAATATTGTATGATTGTGATTTGCTTGTCTGTGGGGGTTTTATATCGGCCAGCTTCTGGTGTGTTTTTATGAAAGCTTTTGACGTGTCTCTTTGCACTTTGGACCTCCCTCCCTTCAGCTTCCTACCCTACAAATCCTTCCCATTTCTGTACCTGAGTGCCCCCTCCCTTGGCCTTGTTCTCCTGACTGCCTGCTGGACTCTGCTATTTTTAGCTGTTCCTGCAGGCGTGGGCTGGAAGGGGGTGAGTCAGCGAGAGCAGACTGATAAAACTGGGAGAGTGGCTGTGTGCATAGATTTGTGTATGTGTGGGTTTTTTTTTTCTTTCATATAATCCTGGTACATCCTGTACCTGTCATAGACAGCCTGTTTTGTATTGTCTGCAGCTCTCACAGGGTTAATGTTCTGCTCTTTGTCCAGTGATGCAGAGGTGGTGATGGTTGGGGGGAGAGTCGTGACGTGGGGGAGGGGAGCTGAGCTGAATGCATGACTGTTTGTATGATTGAGTCGTGATGGTGCACTGCTTCTGTGCAACTCTTGTTTTCTGTGAGCTCTGAATCAGTAGGTTGTCATAAACCACCCTGTATATGTAGACTGTTTGCCAGTGTCCCTCACCCATCTGGTGAAACAGTTTGTTTCCTTAATAGAGATTCAAGTGTTAACAGTCTACTGGGAGGCTAACTGAATCCTACCTCAGTTGGCCCTAGTATGGAAGGGAGTGTGATTGAAGGAAGGGAGAGTAGAAAGAGTGCTTTGCTAGGGTGGGCAATGAAATTGTGTGTGGTGTGTGTGTTTTTTTTTCTTTTCTACATAATTTTGATATTTTACACAAATCGGATCAAAGGTGTGATCTGAATTCACCTAATTTCAGTGGGGCTTGAGGTACCCGTTAGTGAATGTTATAGAAAATGGTACAGATGATCTGCACCACTTTTAATTTGTGTAGTTGCAGCTCTTGGTTTCTAGGTTGGCTGTGAATGTCCCTTTTTTAGTGCTCCTCTTAAGAGTGTATTTCGTATCTAATGTAAGGTAGAGATCGGGGTTGGTTCAACTGAATTTATGTGCAATTTTCTTTATTTTTAGGTGAATGACTTCTTGTCTGGACGATCCCCTCTCACTTTAGCCCTTCGTGTTGGCGATCACATGATGTTTGTACAACTCCAGCTGGCCCCTCAGCAAGCAGGGGGGTCTCACCTTCAGCATCGCCATTTATTCACCAGAGGGACAGAACACAGCTCGGCCCCTCACTTTCGTACCCTGCATACAAGTGCGGCCCCTGCCTTCTCCAGGCTGGCAGGTTGTGCACAGGGTTCTTCCCAGCCTTCTGTATCGACACCAGCTACATCCACGCACTGCAATGCACCCCACACCTCTTCCCTTACCAACAGTATTTACCACTCACGTGGAGAGGGTGTGACTGTAGCACCCTGTACAGAGGTAAGGATACTTGGGCGTCTTTTTTTTTTTTATTTTTTTCTTATAAATGTTTTTCATGTTAAGATAATGGCTTCCAATGCCTTTTGTCTGCTTGTAATGTGAACCACTCTTGTATGGACTCAGGTTAAAAATAATAAAAATCTGTCTTTATTCAGCAGGTACAACGCAGTAGAAATGGTCAAAGTAGTGAAGGGTCTAGTCCTGCTCCATCTGGACGACCTCGAAAGCCCGGTGCCATAATAGAGAGCTTTGTCAACCATGCTCCTGGTGTCTTCTCAGGGACCTTTTCGGGTAGGCACTTGCTCTTTTAAATGCAGAACACTCAGTTTGTCCAAAGACTAAGCTGCAATATATTGCTGATACACACTGGAGAGAACACACAAGTAATACTTAACACCGAAAATGCAGAAAGGTCTGCCCTCTATTGTTTAATCTGGGACTGTGCTAGCAGGAAGACCTTTATTCCTATATCAAGGCATCCTGATTAAATCCTGAGTATATCATTGCTCTGTTTTTCTGCACTAAGTGATTTCTATTTGTTGTTTTTTAAACTTAGGAATTGTATACAGCAAATAACCTTAGACTTTTACATTTATTGGCGTATAGGCCGAATGCTTTTTTTTTTTTTTTTTTTTTTTTTTTTTATGGTTGCCTGTGGTGCAACATTTCAGCAAATCCTGAGATCTAGAGGATTTTATGTAGTATCTTTTGAAATTGGGAGGCTGCCTTTACTGACTTCAGTGGGATTCAGAATACTTTTTTAATCCCAAAGGGAAATTGGGGATTAAAGTATTCTGAATTTAAGTGACGTGGTCAGTAATTTTGGTTACTGATTACAGAACCCTGTTTCAATACTTTGAGTCACTGACTTGGTGCAAGCATGCAACTAGTGAAATCGGGAAAGTAAACTTCTGTGTACTTGTTCTAGGTTAATGATTCAAGGTACTGAAGCCATTGGATCAAGTAAGCAGCCAGACAACAAGTATTGCCAAAGATTTGATCCATATCCAAATTTTTATTTTATTGGTATAAGATACGTCTGTCTAGAACAGGCATATGCAATTGGCAGACCTCCAGTTGTTGCAAAACTACAAGTCCCATCATGCCTCTGCTTCTGGGTGTCATGCTTGTGGCTGTCAGTCTTGCTATGCCTCATGGGACTTGTAGATCGGCAACAGCTGGAGGTCCGCTAATTGCATATCCCTGGTCTAGAATATTATCATGCAATTTCCTGCCATCGTGTTCTGTGTTCAGCATAGTCCTTTCAAACAGTTTACATTTTGGGGTTCATTTGTTCATCCAGTTCACAATAACAAATTGCTTGGAAATGTTTTCCCTGCACCTAAAATGGCAAATGCATTCTAGGTTAAGTTTGAGTGAATCCTGACAGTCAAGCTCCAAGCATGGGGGCTCTAATACCCAAAGTTTCCAGCACTGTAAGATTGTTTCTGTGGTTTGGATGTCGTTTTTAGATTCTAGTCATCATTTTGTATGTATTAAGTCATATACAGTTACTATTTGTGTGATCATACCTAGGTGTGTAATTGTCAGCCATTTTATTTACACAACTTGAAACACTTTGCCCTTTTTTTTTTTTTTTTTTAATGTAGGCACTTTGCATCCCCACTGCCAAGACAGTACGGGGCGACCTCGCAGGGACATTGGTACAATCTTGCAGATCCTGAATGACCTGCTAAGCGCCACCCGCCACTACCAGGGCATACCACCCTCACTCACTGCACTCCGTTGCCACTCTCAATGTGCATCTGAAACAAAGACCACTAAGGCTACCTCTTCTCCTTCTACATCCAGTGCCCCACAGCAAACCAGTCACCCTGCAGAACATTCCAAGCCCCAAGCTCGCCAGTACAAGCCCATTGGTAAGTAATTAACACAAACGAGAACTGATTTCCGCTGTGCTCCCAGAAATAACTGTCTATCTGGCTTTGCTGTTACAACTTATTAGTCATCAGGACCGGGATTTAAAAAAACATACCTGATGATAATAGCATTTCACAGTAGGCCCCATCTAATTGAATCATCTGCAATAATGAAGAAATGGTACTCCTCAAATATCAAGCTCTGTTTTCTAAACAGGAGGGCCCTATAGATTTTTGTGGCCCTGTTTTGGGGTTGCCAAAACTGGTTGCTCACAACTACTCTAAACAGAACTGTATCTTGACCAGTACTTTGTTACCTTGTTTGTGCATGGAGGTGGGAGCCCCTGCCTATGTTTGTTCACTTGGCTGCAGATGGGCATGAGGGAGTGCCCCTGACAAAGGCCTTTTCACAAACTGAAGACTTCACAATGCCATTGCAATCCCCATCCATAGTCTGTAGGTGTGTTTAGAAGATTAAGCCTGTGCCTCCTCCCCCAAGTAAATGCTAATAGATTAAAAAGACCTACACATAGCCATAGCAGGTATCTTGATGCTTGCATTTCCACCCTCCATCCCCCGCCCTTTTTTTTTTTCTGCTTGTTTAAAATCTGTGTGCTCAATAGGGTGGAGGAATATACATGCTCGCAACCAGGGATTGTGGGGGTGTAGAAGTAGGACAATATGACTGCATACTTTCTGGTACAGTGTGTTTAAACTAGACGACATGGTGGCAGTTTCTGGGAAAAACGTCTTGTTTTGGAAGACAGCTTGCACATTCTTGCATTTTAACTCCCATAGTTGGCGTACTACTAGACAGACCCTGGGAGTAGGACCTCCCACCCCCTTCAGGGAGGGTGTGGGTGGAAGGGGGGGAGGGTCTGCATGCATCTGGCCAGTTTCATTCTGTGTTTTGTGTTTGAGAACAAAGAGCGATTGAGTGTGGGAGGGGTGAGCATATCCCATTATACAGCAGGAAGCTGTGGGAGCTTCATGATAAAATATTCAGGGCCTGTGTGCAGCTGATAATCCGCAGGATGCTTTAACTATTTCACTGTAAGGCCATCATTTTCAGGGGTGGTGTACCCCCTTTTTTCTCTTGCTTTAAATTTTGTAGTTTAGGACTGAAAAAAAATATATTGCCAAAAAAGGTAAACCTAAAGTATCTTACGGATTCATTGTATAATCAGCTGTGTAGCTTGCTTCCAGTGGTTTAATTTCACTAGTAAATTATTGTATACATTTTATATTTCATTTGGTGTTTTTTTTTTTTCCCTCTCTATAGGGGACCCTTTGCGACAAACAGAAAACAGGGCCACTCGCTGTAAAGTGGAACGTTTGCAGTTGCTTATGCATCAAAAGAAACTGCGGCGAAAGGCACTGAGAGACTCCAGAGCTCCCTATCCGGGGCTTCCTACTAGAAAGTCTAGTCGGACCAACAGTGACAGCAGCATGTCCAGTGGAGAAAGCACCTTGGAGATTGACTTTGAGGACTCCCTATGGAAGCCAGATGTCAAGGCTGAACTAGTGGCATAAGACCTACCACAGCATCCTACTTGATTCTCTCCAAGAGAGGATTTCACAGGGGGCTGTGTAAAGACCAGGTGGACCATAAAACTAGCATTGGATAAACAAAATTTGTGGTTGACTAAGGAAAACTCCTCCAAGTGGTCAAGCTAACTTAGTTTTTTTTTTTTTTTTGTTTCTTGGACTTGAATAATAAAAGAATTTAAAAAATGTTGTCTGCCTTAAACGCTTAATTTGGGAGCGCTAAAGGCATGGATTGTATCTGTGTTGTGGAGTGTGAAAGCAATAATGCACACTCTTGTTTTTGAGGTGGCATTAAACCTCCTTACTCTTGGACCAGTTAACACAACACAAGAATGCACAGAAGGGAACATTCAGGGCCTGGGAATATTTCTCAGAACTCACCTGCTCTGGGACAGAACCTCAGACATGCTGCTGTTCAGGATACACCTGCCTCTTTGGGACTTAGTACTTTGGAATTACATGGGATGGGGATAACCAGGGACTTGTCTACAATTCTTCATCCCGAATCATCACCGTTATTGTCATATGTAGCATCAATGTATTATGCTGTGGGATTCTGTCCCTCCTATGACTGGTTCTGGGTTGGCCTGTTCTGCATGCTGTGGCCCTCATCCACCCCACCCTTTAATAGTCATGTGGTGGGGACAGTAGCAGGGAGGGAGGCAGCATCCTTTGCTGTGTCCAAGCTTTCTACATTTTATCATATTTACCTCACATGTTGGACTTTTTTTCTATTATTTTTATTGCCTTGTCTCCAGATCAACCGTTTTAGGACTTCTGTTTTATCTGAATGAAACTGGTTGTTTGTTTTTTTTTTTTTTTAATTTTTTTTTTTTTTTTATTAAATGTTCTTGGAGTTGTATATATTCTGTTATTTGATGTCAGGGAAATGAGCTCAGTCAATTGTATATTGGTACAATCTCTCTTCCCTTTCTTTTTTTTTTCTCTGCACTGTTAGTTCTCTCTTCTGTCCTTGCATTTGCTGTGCCTACAGTGACGTACTCTCAGTTCTGTGTACGAGGTATGTTTCCTGGCAGTCTGTGCGTGAGAATTGCTAGTATGCTTCTCCCCTCACTTGTGGGTGTTGCAGGAAGAGGTGGTGTGTACTGACATTCTGCAACACTGACAGATCAGGCTTAGGCCCCTCTAGTTGACTTTTTTTTTTTAAACTTCTTACCCAATCCTGACAGTGATTTCGATAACAGTTGAGTGGGCTGGTAATGTCCTTTAACCCAGCCTGAAAGTAGGCAAGGCGTGGGCTTGGTAGAAACCACACTCTTGATCTACTGCTAGGTTCTTTGTGCTGATTTACTAAAATTGGACTAAAGGGGAAACTATAACGTTAAGCCTAGCAATCAATTGCATGTTTGCTCTCATTCTTTAACCTGAGTGAGCATTATACATGGAATATGATTGCAAAGGGCAACAGAGTTTATTGTATGTTTTATCTTCAGTTTTTATATTTTTTTTTTTTTTTTTTTTTTTTTTTTTTTTTTTAAACCCAGAGTTTAATTTTTTTTTTATTTTATCCCCCCCCCCCCCCCCTTCTCTGTATTAAGATTTTATAATATGTGAACTGTCATGTCTCATGTATTTACCATAGTGTGTTCCAAGCAGTGAATTGATCTTGAGTGCATGAGTCTGTATATGAGGAATGTCCTCCTTTCCTGAGGGGTATGGGCTCTTCTGGAGCTTTCAGTGCAATCGATAAGCCCTCATTTGCACAGAAGCTGCATTATTTATTTAATTTAAATTTTTTTTATATGGTTTTTAAATTCTGGTTTTGTACATTTGTACCTCAGGACTGCCCCCTATAGCCAGGGATGGATGCTGTTTATCTTGTAGTACTGGGGGGGGGGCATATCCTTATGCAGCCTGAAATGAAAATACACTAACCAGGAAAAATGTAAACTCCAAGTAGACATTTTCTCCAAATTAAAGAAAAATGTAGCTGGACCAATGTACTGTGATGTTTCTTCTCTTTGTGGTTGGATAGTCTTTAAAAGTGATGAGCTTGGTTTACTGATCAAAGTATAGGGATTGGTGTTCCAAGTGCTTGCTGCAGTCAAGTGTGTATGCAGTGTGTGGGTCCCCCCCCCCCCCCCCTCCCATCCTTGCTAATGCTTTCGTAGTCTCCCGTCTTGCATTCGTTTAGAAAAACTGATAAAGGGAAAGTATCTCTTTAGTCCATAGAAACCAATAGGGGTTGGAAATAGTTACTATTGGCAACATCGTCTTGGTGTTTTTCTTATCTAGTGCTGATGTGTCTTGTCTATCTTGGCACATTGTTTGTACTTGGATCTGCTTGATAGCTTTGTCTCCCCCCCCCCCCCCCCCCCCTTCCCCAACAATGTGAAGTAGGTTGGGCCAGTCCTCAACAGAAAAAAGGTGTGGGTTTTTTTTTTTCCCCTCATATCCAATACATACTGCGTCTTCTAACAACAAAATGTATGCCTGCTCTGTTATTTTGGCTCAAACAGCTAACTGCTTTTTCCAGGTTTTGGCTTCCCCTGGCCTAGAAAATGGCAGGTATATAGATGACTTGTATGTGAATGCCCTGAATTTAGACCTTTCCCTTTAAAAAAAAAACATTGGGTATGTTAATGGTGAACTCGTTGATGTCCAGGCTTCTGTGTTTAAGTGCTTTTATACACTATACGTTTTGTCTGTAGTGTTTAACTTTCCAAATTAAGAAATGTATTTTATTTTCGTTACTTTAGGTACCTGTTTGTTTCCCTCCCTCTTCTCTGGGCCTCTGGTGATTTTTGTAACCTCTTTACTTTCCAACTTAGGCTCTTTGGAATTTATGCAGTCTCCTTTTTGTTGATGTGATTTCTTTAGTCTTCTCACAAACTTAGTCATGAAGTAAGCTAAGATATGCAATATTTCATAAATAATCCTCTGGATAATAAACTTCATAAAGTCACATTTACCTAATCAAATCCTAAGCTATATACTGGCCAAAATCAGTGATGCCCATATGAGTGGATGTGATTGACAAAACTGAGGGTTGTAACTTGGAATGAGTGAAGTTTAAATTCTGTTGTTAAAGGCTAACTCCATCTTTTGTGCATCCACATTTAGGGTGCAAATGGAACTCCTCCCAATCCCCCAAGTTTTGGGTGGGGTTCTTTCACTGATCAGCTGATTTCACTTTTGAAATTTTATGGGGCTTTGTATGCACAGCGGTGTCATTTTACAGATCTATGAATGAACTAAAAGTCCTGTCTGCCACTCATGTTCCTCAATGGAACATGAGTGTGGTGACCGCTGCACTTGTCCATTAACACCTCCTCCCAGCTCTTTAATATAGAACTGAAGGAAGAGTCTGCAGAAGTCTGACATCACTACCTTGATCTGCAGAACACTTTTTTTTTTTTTTTTTTTCCCAAATTGGCCTGCAAAGTTTTGCAACAAATATTAGAAACACTTTTTTTTTTTTTTATAATTTTTTTTTTTTCCACTAAAATGTGGACTTTACTTTTAAGGGAGGGTGGGGGGGGGGGGGGGGGGCTCTAAAGCTTGGTGTTACCTGCAACCGATAGGTGCAGGGTGTTAATGCAAGAGGGTCCTTCTAGTAGCCAGGTCCCTAGCATTGTTCAGAATGGGAGCTCAGCAGTGGTATATTTTGAATATTGGCTATTGTGTTACTTGCTGAAAGTTGCCTAATTTGCAGCACATTGATTTGTAGTAATTAACAAAAATGTTAAATCTGTAAATTGAGGTGATCTTATATGGGTGAGCATTTTTATTCTTAAAGTAGTACTATAGGCAAAAACCTATCTTTTAATTTTTTTTTATCATTTTGGATAGAGCAAGGGAGGGTTATAGCCTGTCAGACTCCCCCCCCCCCCCCCCAAAATTAAGGGAATTCCTTGTGGGACCTCCAGGTCATAAGAACTGTGTCCCTATTGGAAGATTTCCTCTCTACTTTTCTGGGGGCAACCTAAAATGTTGGGATTTTCTTTTACTTCCAATGATGATGGTAAATTAGGATGAATCTCCCGAACAGGGACACGGCAGCAATAAAACCTGACATAAGTTCTAATCTCTTTCCACTATATCCAAAAGAGAAAAAAAAAAATTGCCATTGGTTATACTTTAAAGATAAGCTGCACCTTTAAAAAAAATATATATTAAAAGTCAGCAGCTATAAAAATACTGCAGCTGCTGACTTTTAATAAATAGACACTTACCTGTTCCAGCTATGTCGTCATCTGCTGCCGACAATCGGCTGCCCCTGCCGCCATCCTCTGTCAGGGAATCAGGAACTGAAGTGTTGCGGCTTCACTGCCTGGTTCCCTACTGCGCATGCGCGAGTCTTCACTGGTCCCCGTTGTGTCCTGGGAACTGTGTGTTTCCCCGGAACACAATGGGGGGCGCCTCTGCGGCTAGCTATTCCTGGAAGTGGGTGCAGATACCTGGTTTATACAGGTATCTGCACCCCCTTGCCCCTGAAAGGTGCCAATTGTAATCTGAAGCAATTAGAAGATACTGCTGTCGCAAGTTTTAAAACTGGTATGACTATTTTTTTTTTTTTATTATTTAAACTTCAATAGCTTTTTTTCAACTCTGCCAGAGCTAGAAAATGGGTTTTAAAGATTCTTAGTGAATGTGCATTGGACCAAATATCAGTAGAACTATAGCTTTTGTGCACAGCACCTTGACCCTCTTTTGGGATTTTGAGCTCTGCATTGGCTCAAATCTGGTCGCGGCTGAACCACTGCCTGTACACAGCTGCATACCTTTAAAAAAAAAAAAAAATAGCTCTTTTGGCATCCAGTAGATACTGAATGATTCACCTGCTATGCATGTGTAGCTGAAACGTGTACTTGCGGAACAGCTGTAAACTGTATCGCTGCATTTTGGAGAGGGCAGAAGGGTTGGAAGCCAATTTTACATCTTACCTTACAATGTAAAGATGTGCCATAATTTGGTCTAAAACTGTTTGGGTCCCTTGTTGCTGTAGCCTGTTTTCATCTGTATGGTCAGTATTTTCATAGCTGTAGATTTATTCCGCAGTTGCAGTGATTTTAATAGGAGGACTATTAACTTGTGTTTTACATTTTGGATGGACCATAAAATGATGATACCTGAGGTAGGGAGTCAGTGCTGCAGTATCAGTACAGCTTTACCTATAGGTAAACCCAAACACTGTAGTTCAGATATAGAAGCTCAACTCCAGGCACTATATCCCCGCCTGCCCCGCAGTGGGGCTGAGCCCACAACACATGGATCAACTGCTCATTTTCTCTAGACGTGAGAACAAAGTTTATACTCGCCTGTTCTTTAGATCATCTGGAAAACCACAGTCAAGAGGTGGTCTATGGAGCATGCTCTGGGCGTGCTGATGTCAGGACCGTGGGGGTGCTGGACTGGTCTTTTGCAGGGGGATCAAGATGTGCATGATGTCATGATTTCCACCTCTGCCAAGCAGGGGAAGCCTTGAATTCATTGGTAAAAATATAAGGCTTCTCTTGAATGGTGGAGATACATTCTGGCAGTAGATGAAAAGTTGTCTATACTGAGGTCTGAACACAGTGCTGTTTACTGTGTAGCTAATGCTTCTACAGTATAGTACAGCAGCCGCATAGGTGGGTAATGGAAATAGTATGATTTTTTTTTTGGGCCTTCTTGTTCCAAGCAAACCAGTTAAACTCACAGTAAAGGTGAAATTCTGCTCCCAAGACTTACATCAGTGAATACTTATTTTTTTGCCATATGAAAATAAAAATCTTGGAACACAGCATCACAGAATGAAACTGCCGGTCTTCAAAAAATAAATTATATGTACCACTTCAGAATCATAAAAAGTTATTGTCAAGTCAATAGGATCAACACTCACTTGTTAAAAATTGCTCTAGTCCATATCCAAAAACAGCAATTAAATGCTGAAGTATTAACGGACACCTAAAGATACACTTCCTATCTAAACCCACTAACCTAATGTAAGCCACTTGCCAAAGATGCTTAATTACCTTTATGTGAGAGTTATGGTCTGCCACATTGCTGAAATCCTTCAGCCTGTGCTGACAATCCTTTTAGCCTGTTATAGGACTGGCTCCAGTGGTCCTGTAAAAGTCTGGCAACAGAAAGCCCAGGGGTGCCTGTCGAGAAGAAGATTTTAGCCATGGGTTGTCAAGCATTGTGACAGGCTACTGCTGTAAGATATGCATCTGATACAGGAGTGGATGGGTTACTTTTTAGGTAGGAAGGGTAGGTGAACTTATTTATTTTTTAACTACTCAGAGGTTTTTCTTCGCAGTGCCCTTGGATTTGACAAAAACTTTTATCTGTCTACAACATAATTTAATTCTAGAGCATATGGCATAATCCTGCATGAACTCTTGTTGCTAAATATATGGTACACAGTAACTACAGAAAATGACTAATTAATACTGGAGGACAGGCCAGCAAGAATAAGGACCAGAATTGATAGGATTTTGTTTGCAAACAGAACTTCTCTTCCATAAGCCTATTTGAATGCAAAAAGAGCTCAAAGCAAATCCATGAATTCTGAAAAATCTCCAAAGTATCTGTTGTCGAAAGCAAGCTCATTGACACAGGCCAAAGGCCATGGGCCCTTAAGCACTGTATGCCTAAAGCCATTTGTGAGGCCAAAGTTCCTGTACTTGTGATGCTTCTAGAAATGTTATTAATCAGAATGTTATTTGAAAATCTGATATTGCTTTAGGGTTACCATAATAACCTTCATATTCACACAAATCAATCTAAAGTCTTTATGCTCATTAAGCCTAGGTTCACATTGCTGCGGGTTAGAAATTGTGCGAGTTCAGCTGAACTCACACGATTTCTAACCTGGCAATGCAGTCCGACTTCAGTGGCGATGTCTATAGACAGATGTTTATACAAATCGCACCCTGAAATCGCCAAAAGTAGTACAGGAACTTCTTTTAGGAATTCGTGTCAGACGGTGCCATTGCCGGCAATAGCAGCCGATTTGGCATGCGATTTGACATGTCAAATCATACCAATGTGAACAATGAAAAACGTTAAAGTGGAACTAAACCCTCCTATCATTTTCAGCCAAGGAAGCTGCCATCTTGGCCTCTGTTCAATCTTCAGCTGTCATGATGCTGCACATGTGATCATTTATAACACCAGCCATTGATGGTTTGACAGTTTGGTTGAGAGCACAACCATTGTGACAGTTACTTTCCCGGCATGTTCTGGGACTAACGTTTTTTTAAACTGTTAAATTGATGGATTTAATTCCACTTTAAAGCGGAGCTCCAGCCCCCCCCCCCCTCCAAAAATTAAAAGTCAGCAGCTACAAATACTGTAGCTACAAACAAGCAGAGCTTCCCCTTTTGGGTGGAGCTCTGCTTTAAGTTGATATTAAGGCCCCTTTTACACGGATTGGGAGGACTGATTGTCTCTGCCTGTCATATTTTTAGAACCCGATCGGACCATCCATTGCCCTCTATGGAGTGGTGGAAGTAAATGGACATATGCCCGTTTACACCCGCCGGCATCCGATCCTATCCACAAAAACAGACTGATGGCGGATTGGGTAACAGATGCAAACAGACAGCTGGTCTGTTTACATCTGATCGCCTATGAGTGGAGCGGACACGGACCTGTCATCCCCCTGCTCAGCAGACAGATCCTCTGCTGAGCAGGCAGAGTCCGTCTGTGTGAAAGAGCCCTTATAGTACATACTGATCACCCAAGTAGGATAGCAAGTGTAGTGTGTTTACTGAAGGCACCTATAAGGCTCTAAGTTTAGCTTTTTATGTCAAGTCTGCTGAATTTTAAACATATTTACTATGAGGTCAGCTGGAGATCTTTGGGCAGATATAAAAACATATAATGCCATTTTGTCATTATTTGGTCATTAAATGTATTTTTTAAATTTGGTCATTGTACGTACTTGAATTAGACCTTATTTCTGTCTTTTGCAGTCCCTGTACAGCAGGGCTGGGGAAAAAGCAGTACAAGGAGAAAATCAGATCATGTTCTGACAAGAAGAAAGCTGATAGTAGAAATCAGCGTAACCTGAGCTCTGGGAAACCGGAAAATTGTATACTTACCTTTCCGTAATTTTCCTTTCCTGTTGCATCTTCATGGCAGTATACACTCTGGGTTGTGACTCCGCCTCCACAACCTGATAGGACCACATAGCTATAAGATGATGAGACCGCCCCCGCCCGAGCATTTTCAGTATATATGAATCACCTTCAACGGGTGGGTCGTTGTATGCTGCCATGAAGATGCGACAGGAAAGGAAAATTACCGAAAGGTAAGTATACAATTTTCCGGTTTCCTGTCGCATCATGGCAGCATACACTCTGGGGAGTAACTCGCAGACTGGGTGGGAATGCAAGAAAAATACATTTATTAACAAGAAACAGAGAAGTTGGCCTGGATGATGGCCCTTCCAAAGTCCACTGTTGAAAGTCGTGCAGAATCCACCTTATAATGCAATATAAAGGTGTTTCTGGAAGACTGGGTGGCCGCCTTACAGATAGTCTCTGCTGAGACCCTACAATAGGTCACCCAAGAAGTTGCCACTGCCCTGGTGGAATGTGCCTTTAAGCCCTCCGGAATTTGTAGTTTACTCAGTGAGTAGGCCTTTTTGATAGTCTTTACCAGCCATGAGGAGATGGTGCGAGCCGATGCCGCCTGACCTTTCCTGCAGCCATATGGAACAATTAAAAGGTTCTCCAATCTCCTGATCGACTCAGTTGCTGAAAGATACTTTAGGATGTTGACCCTGACGTCCAGAGGATGAGGATCACCTTGATCTGTGATAAGGGCTGGAAGGTTGATCTCTTGATTAAAGTGGAAGGAGGACAACACCTTAGGTACAAAACGGTCTGAAGGCCTTAGTACTATTCTGTCCGGGTAGACGACCAGATATGGTTATTTGGCCATCAACGCTTGCATCTCTGATACTCTCTTTGCTGAAGTAATAGCAATCAGGAATAAAACTTTGAGCGTCAGATCCCAAAGGGAGATGTTGTCGAGTGGAGAGAACGGTTCATTAGACAGGATTTCCAGGACAACTGAGAGGTCCCATACCGGGAATGAAGGAAACCTTAGTTTAATGAAGGTGGCCTTAGTTTAAGGCAGGCCCTCTGAAACTGGATGACTAGAGGATCATGTGCCCATTTGACCCCGGTCAGAGCGGATAAGGCTGATACTTGGACTTTCAGGGTACTGGATCGAAGTCCTTTCTCTAGGCCTGACTGCAGGAATTCCAGAATTTGAGAGGCTGCCAGAGAAGATATGTTCCAACCTTGTTGTTGAGAAAAGGTGGTAAACTTCTCCCAGATCCTTCGGTAGGTGTTGTTGGTAGTCGGCTTCCTAGCCTGGAGCAATGTCTCCACTACCCTCTGAGAACAGCCCTGTTCTAAATACCTAATCCTCTCAGCCTCCAGGACATCAGATGTAGTCTCTCTGGGTTTGGATGTAGAAGCTGGCCCTGAGAGAGCAGGTCTGCTGACAGCGGGAGAGGAAGCAGATCCGCTGTGTTCAATTGAAGGAGAGTAGTGAACCATGGCCTCCTCGGCCAAAAGGGCATCACCGCCACTACTAGTGCTGCCGACCTCTTGAGCCTCAGAAGCAACCTCGCTATGAGGGGAGTCGGAGGGAAGATGTAGCCGAGGTTGAAGTTCCAGGGATGTTGAAGACAATCTACTCCCTCCGCTGAAGGAAAGGGGATTCTTCATAGGAACCTCTGACATTTTGCATTTGCTGGTGTGGTCGTCAGATCTATGTCCGGTGGGCCCCAGGTCTGAGTTATGAGCATGAATGCTTGGGAAATCAGAGACCACTCGTTGTTGGAAACAAAGCTTCTGCTGAGTGAGTCGGCCAGGAGATTCTCGACCCCTGAAATATAGGCCGCTCTCAGATCCAGTAGGTTCAATTGTGACCACTCCATCACGGGGCAAACTTCCTGCATCAGGGAGGAGCTTCCCCCTGGCTGTTGATGTAGGCAACGGCCACTCTGTTGTCCATCCTCAGGAGAACTCGTTTCCCTCTGAGGTAAGCACTGAAGGCCAGGAGGGCCTGAAAGGCTGCCTTTATTTCCAGTACGTTTGAGACTGAATCTTGGATTCTGAATGGCCAGCGCCCCTGAACTGCATGATGTTGGTAGTGTGACCCCCATCCCTCCAGGCTGGCATCCGAGGTTACCGTTTCCTGAGGAGGGGAGACTATATGCCTGCATCTCCTCAGATTGCAGAGACGGGTCCACCACTGCAAGGATTGTTTGACCTCCTCCGAGATGTAGATTGGTTGGGTCATGGATGAGCCATCCCATTGGTGCAGGAAGGAAGTTTGAAGGGGTCTCGCGTTCCATTGGGCCCATTGGACCATAGGAATGGTCGCAGACAGAGAGCCTAGGAGACTGAAGCATGCTCTGGCTGGTAGGGATGCTGCCGAGATTGCTCTTCTTACCCTCTGAATTAGTGGGGAAATCTTCTCTACCGGTAGTTTCACTGTGTTTGTCCAGGTATCCAACTCCGCACACAGGAAGATCATCCTCTGGGTGGGACGAGCATTGCTCTTTTTCCAGCTTATTAACCAGCCTAGTCCTTGTAGTGTGGCAACTAGGACCTCTTGATGTTGGATAAGGGACTTCTGACTGCTTGAAAGGAGGAGGTTGTCGTCCAGGTAGTGATGGACTCTCAATCCTCTCTCCCTTAACCACTTCCCGCCCGGTCAATAGCAAATTGACGTCCGGGAAGTGGTTTCGTTATGCTGACTGGGCGTCATATGACGTCCTTCAGGATAACAGCCGCCGCGCGCCCGTGGGGGCGCGCATCGCGGCGATCGGTGGAGCGGTGTGTCAGTCTGACACACCGCTACACTGATCTCGGTAAAGAGCCTCCGGCGGAGGCTCTTTACCACGTGATCAGCCGTGTCCAATCACGGCTGATCACGATGTACACAGGAAGAGCCGTTGAGTAGAGGAGAGCCGATCGGCGGCTCTCCTGACAGGGGGGGTATGCGCTGATTGTTTATCAGCGCAGCCCCCCTCAGATGCCCACACTAGACCATCAGGGAAGCCCCCAGGACCACCAGGGAAGCCCCCAATACCACCAGGGAAGCCCCCAGCATGTGGATGGCCAGGTACATCCCCCATGGCCATCCACATGTTAAAAAAAATGCCAAAAATATGCCAATCAGTGCCCACAGATGGGCACTGATTGGCACATCATATTTAATAAAAAAAAAAGTTAAAAAAAGGGATGCAAAAAGGGATGCCCAGCAATGCCACCCATCAGTGTCATCAGTGCCACTCATCAGCGTCCATCAGTGCCACCTATCAGTGCCCATCCGTGCCCACCCATGCCCACCTATCAGTGCCCATCCATGCCACCTATCAGTGCCACCTATATGTGTGCATGAGTGCCTGTCAGTGCCGCCTATGAGTGCCCGTGAGTGCCCATCAGTGCCACCTATCAATGCCCATCAGTGCCACCTATCAGTGCCCATCATCAGTGCCAACTCATCGGTGCCCCCTAATTGGTGCCACCTCATCGGTGCCCATCAGTGCCGCCTTATCAGTGCCCGTCATTGAAGAAGAAAACGCACTTATTTACAAAAAAAATTAACAGTGACAAAGAAAAACTTGTTTTTTTGCAAAATTTTCGGTCTTTTTTTGTTTGTTGCGCAAAAAATAAAAATCGCAGAGGTGATCAAATACCACCAAAAGAAAGCTCTATTTGTTGGAACAAAATGATAAAAAATTTGTTTGGGTACAGAGTAGCATGACCGCGCAATTGTCATTCAAATTGCGACATCGCTGAAAGCTGAAAATTGGCTTGGGCGGGAAGGTGTCTAAGTGTCTGGTATTGAAGTGGTTAAGGAAGCTATCACTGGTAACAGGACCTTTGTGAAAGTTCTGGGGGCAGTAGAAATCCCGAACGGGAGACTCTGAAACTGGAAGTGGCCCTGATTTACCGAGAACCAAAGGAACCTCTGAAAGGCGACATGGATCGAGATGTGTAGGTAGGCGTCCTGGAGGTCTATGGAAAGCATCCAGTCTCCCAGATTTTTGGCTTGGAGGATCGATTGTAAAATTTCCATCTTGAATGACTCCACTTGGATGGAGCGATTGAGGTTTTTCATATCTAAGATTGGACGAAGGTCCCCTGATTTTTTTTTTGACCAGAAATAATGGGGAGTAGAATCCCCGTCCCCTCTGTGATGTAGGCACTTCTAATATTGCTTTCTTCTGGAGAAGCTCTTGAACATAACTGGTCAGCAGTAACCGTTTTTCCCCTGATGGTGGAAGCCTGGTGGGACAAAAATGATCCCCTGGGGAACGTCCTCTAAAAGACCATCAGTGGCCACTGTCCATGGGTCCTTTATTGCTTCTGCCCAAGCCAGCTTGAATTTTGAAAGCCTTTCCCCCACTACCGCTGGCTGGGCAGGCGCACCTTCAAAAGTTTTGGGTTTCTAGAATTTCATAAAAGATGTTTGGGGGTTCTTCTAGCTCTTCCTGTATTCTTTCCCCGGCCTATAAGCTTTTGCATCCCTGTATCTGTCTGGCAGATTACGCCTAAAGGGAGGAGGCCTCTGTTGCTCTGGTTTCCTGTCTGATGGTATAAGTCCCGACTTCCCGCCGGTCACTTTTGAAATTGCTGAATCCAGCTTTGCACCAAAGAGATTCTCTTCGTCATACAGGATGCGGCACCAATTATGCCCCATACACATGGTCGGAAATTCCGACCACAAAATCCGTCTGAATTTTTCAGACGGATTTTGTCCTACCCTGATGTTGCCTACACACGGTTGGACAAAGTTGTCGGAAAATCCGATCATTCGTTGCGTACAACGGAACTACGTAGAGGCTATTAGCCAATAGCTTTGGTCTCGTAATTTGATCTGAGCATGCGTGGCACTTTGTCCGTCGGAATTCTCTACACACGATCGGAAAAAGTCTGATCGGATTTTGTTGTCGGAAAATTTGAGAGCAGGATCTTAAATTTTTTCAGACGAAAAAAGTCCGATGGAGCCCCCACGCGGCCGGATTTTCCAACAACATGGTCCGATCGGAAAATCAAATGTATTCGATTTAGAGACAGGGTCCACCGACCAGGGTTTCAGCCACAGTGCCCGCCTGGCCATTACAGAGGCCAACATGGCCCTTGATGCCGAATCGCATCCACCAAGGCCTCTGCGACAAAGTCCCCCGCGAGACTCAGTTCCTGCAGAGCTTTCACTATGCTCTCCTGATCTGCGCCTTCTGAGACCAACTTCTCTGTGTTCGCCGACCAGCTGGAGATGGCCCTGCCTACGGCTGCAAGTGCCACTGCCGGTCTGCAAGCTCCTCCTGCCGCTAGGTAGGCCCTTTTCATATTCGTGTCAATCCTTCTATCCAGAACATCCCTGAATGTCACAGCGTCAATCAATCGGCAGTGTCACATGCCTGGCTAACCGCATAAGAGATGCGTCTACAATAGGAGGAGAGACGAGAGGACTCAATTTAGGCCCTTTAAGGGGATACAATTTGGCAAGCCTGTTATTCAGACTCGATTTCTTCTCGGGTCCCTGCCATTCTTCCTTAATTAAATCGTCCAATTCCTCAATGAACGGAAAAGCCTCTGAGTCCCTTTTGAGGTTCGGGAAGTATTTCTTCTGTTTCGGTTGAGCCTCCTGGGGTTCCTCCCAACCTATCACGTCTTTAACCGATTTGACAAAGGGTTCTATTAGGGAAAAGTCAAAACCGGCAGATGCTTCCAACCCCTCATTGTCAGACGGGGAATCCTGCTCTCTTGATGTACTGGGAGGAGCAGGTGAGGCACTTTGCATTGACAACGCTGTCTCCAGAGTAAGAATCGGTGGCTCTCTAGACTGTGGTTCCCTTTCCTTAGTAGCCTCCTCGAAGCACCTACGACAGGCCAGTCTGTCGGGGAGAGCTGCGGCCCCGCATATCCAACATGCGTTTCCGGAGGGTCGCACTGTCTATGCACAGGAGTTCTTCTATGGTAGGAGCGGCTGTGTCTAGAATATGATCTGGAGCCACTTCTCCTGCGACTCCCTCTGTGGCCTGAGCGACTTCTCCTGTGACTCGAGCGGCTCCATCTGTGGCCGGAATGGCTTCTCCTGCGTGAGGTCCCTCTGTGCCTTGATTCGGATGATTTTGCGGACCTGGTAGGGCTAACCATTTAGGCAGCGTTAGGATTACTCTCTTTTTTAATCTTCACTACTTACGAAGGTAAATCCTCCCCCCTTACCTAATAGGCTGACGGTGATCTCCTAGGGCAGTGTTCTCTATGGAAAGGAAATAAGGCAAGCCTAAAGAGAATACACAGTAACAAATGGGTATAGAGGAATGCAGGAAAGGAAAGAGCACAGAAATGATGCAGTAAATATTGGCATAGTAACAGGCAGCCACTCACCTCAGCAAGATGGATGAAAAAAATGTGTAAGGAAGGCAAAGTACCAGCAATCCCGGCTTTAGGTACAAAGTACACAGACAGCTTCATTCAAATGGCTTTTAAATCTACCGCCGGAGCAACGTCCCGCTCGCGCAGTAACGCCGCACGGCGCCTGGCGCCATCTTGGGAACTGGCAAAGCTAATGGAATTCCAAGAGCTGCGCACTGCGCATGCGCGGAAGCGCTGGGTAGCCCAGCGTCTATCAGAAGCACCACAGAGCCCAGGAGACTGCCCAAAGCAAGGAGAGGACAAAAATCAGGTACACAGAAAGAAAGGCATATGGAGACCACTGCAATTTTAGCCAAGCCTGTTTAAGGCTTATGTGCCAGAGTAGTATGATACACTGCTAAGCCTGTTTAAGGCTTATCATGGGACCTGAGCAGCAATACTAGAGCCTGGTTAAGGCTCAAACCGAGGGCAATTATAAGAACTCAAGCCTGTTTAAGGCTTATCCAAGGTCACAGAGAGAGTTGCAACATACCCCTTATAGCGTCATCTTATAGCTATGTGGTCCTATCAGGTTGTGGAGGCGGAGTCACAACTTAGAGTGTATGCTGCCATGATGCGACAGGAAAGTGGATTGAATGATGCTGACGATCAGACACGGGACATCTAGTGGCAGGAAAAGGTACTGTGGAAGAAATATCTTGCCTGAACTTGAATAATGGAGTAAAAACTGGGTTACCAATATTATCTGTTACTGGCCTTTTCATTGTTATTTTATTTTTGGCTGACATTTTGCTATAACTTACATATATTGATAAGAGAAAGACGTTTCAGTCATATTAGTCCAATTACGGTTTGGTGATTTGTGAAATACTGGTAAATTTTAGATGTTAAAATAAAAATAAATCCTGCTGCATCTAACTGTATGCCTTAAAACATAAACCCAGTTGCAGAAATTCCATGCAGCCTGTGTATTCTGATGCTGTACAATGTCGTGTTCTGTCCAAACATGAAAATGCATTCTACCAAGCGTCCTGTTGACTGATCTTCCAAGACAAGTCTTGGATATATTGTACAACAGCGAGTGGTTGCCTTTTGCATTTCCTACTAATGATTCCTCTTGCATAATGACTCTCTTCTTGCGATGACATTTGCTATAAATATACATTTTAAAGTTCAAGCTGGACTAAGTCATTTTGCCTCTGCTACTGGCTACATCTCTGTGTGGTGCACGTCTTATTTTTTCTGTGTACTTTGGTTTTGATTAGCTTGTGGCATTTTTCTGACACTTGTGTTTTACATATACTGCTGCTTAGTACGAGCAGAGTTAAATTGGTGGTGTGAGGGGGAGGCCAGCACTTTGGTTGCCGAGAAGCAGATGTAAGTGTTCCTGGTACAGGACAGGAAGAGACCGTGGGTAATCGAGAAGGGAGTGTGTAATGTTAGTTTCAGTGATACCCATCTCTCATTCTTGGTACTGATCCCCTTTTGCAGTTCTGCCACACCTGTGAACCTAACTGAACCCTCCTGGTTATGAAATAGTTCCTTTCAACACAGGGAAACAGAATATTTATAGAAAAGATGAATGAAAATTATTTTTAGGTGGGTGGAGGGGACACGGAAAGCAGTTACAAGTTGCTATGACAACTTCATGAGTACTGCAATTTTACGTGGCGAAACAGCTCACCCAGGCACACTCCTTTCCACACTCCGATTATAGTCTACTTCTGCTTTTCCCACATCCTTTCTAATTCCAGTCACCATGGCTGGGTTAAATAAAGAACCAGTAAATTTGGGTTGTGCTGGAGATGGGTGAAGTGAATATGGTATAATAATCTCAGTGCCATGGCTTTGTTCAGCCAATCCCCAAATGAGCCATTCCAAATGTTTGCTTTCCATGCACTTCTTGCTCCTGCCATCTTCCAGATACCACTACTTGGGAGCATTTGTTGGTCTCCTAGATTTGTGATGCGAGCACATGGCAGAGGACTTTTTATTGCAAGAACTTCAGATTATTGGAATCACTTCAACATTCCCAATGAACATGGGGAACATGTATTTCACTTTACTTTGTCTTTAAAAAAAAATAACATCAAAAGTGGTGGCAGTTGTAGGAGGACAACGTAAACTGTAAACACATGCGCTAATCTTGATGTTTGAGCTCCATGATGCTCTGTTCTTGGGTCTTGCAGAGTAAGCTTTCTTTCAGCCGTATCCCTTCCAATACCTTGCACTATGGCCTATGTGTCAGATGGTTAAAGTATTCTCTTGATATGTTAGGATATCTTCTAAGAGACGCATTCAAAATAAAAAGAGAATGAGAAAGCTGGATATGAGGGAGAGCTTGAAATTGATGCATTTGGTGGCAAACCTTTGCAGCTGCACATTTCAGGAGTGTGGAGTATATCCACCTTCACACAATTCTTTACACTTAAAGACAATGAGTGTATCTATTTGTCAAACCTAGATTTAGATAATGTACAGCAGGGGTGTCAAGCTCGATTTCATCACGGGCCACATCAGTATTATGGTTGCCCTCAAAAGGCTGTTGTATCTATAAGACTAGATGTCCAGACCACCCCCACCCCTTTACATCAGATGTCAAGAGCCCACCCTCCCTCACATCCCATCACAGTGCTCCCCCTTACCTTGTGCTGCTGCTGGGAAGAAGCTGGGAAGACACAAGTGCAGGATCTGGAGGAGGACCAGAGGAAGGCTGGAGTCAGCAGCCAGTGTCGGCTGAATGGTGAGACCAGGGAGGTGGAGATGAGGGGGGGCACTGAGGCTGCACAGAGAGGTGCATGATCTGTAGGAGGAGTTCTGTCTTCCCCTCTGCTGCTGAGACAAGGTGAGGTTGGGGCTGAGAGGGGATGCCGCAGCTGCAGGAGAGGTGCGAGGGCCACATGAAATTGCCTGATGGGCCGCATGTTTGACACATGATCTACAGCAAGAGAATATTTGGAACATATTGCTAATTGCCCAGGCAAAATGACACACTTCTATGTGGTCCCTTTACAGAAAACCCTTCCAAAAGGAAATGGCAGCAGGTGAGTAGGACTCAGTGGAGAAGGGATCTCCAACTCCCTGTGATGTCATTGTGCTAAAAAAGGACATGCTATATAGGACAAAGAAAATTATTTCTAAATAAGGCATGGCATCTCAAGTACAGAAAGTCTATCACATAATCTGCACATCTTGTTAGTTTGTACAAGTAGGATCTCCATTGGGTCCTGCTTCTGTTGACCTGACATACAAAAGGACCCCTTAATGCCGCGTACACACGATCGGAATTCTCGTCGGAAAAAGCTCTAATGGTTTTCCCGACAGAATTCCGACGGAATTCCGCTCAAACTGTCTTGCCTACACACGGTCACACCAAATTCCGACCGTCAAGAGCATGGTGACTTACAACACTATGACAAGCCTAGAATAAATGAAGTTCAATGCTTCTGAGCATGCGTTGAATTGTTTCCGAGCTTGCGTGGGAATTTTGCACGTCGGAATTGCTACAGACGATCGGAAATTTCCGATAGAAACCTTTTCCGTCGGAAAAATTGAGAACATGCTCTCAAATTTTTGCTGGCGGGAATTTGGCCAGCAAATTCCGATGGAGCCTACACACGGTCGCATTTTCCGATGAAAAGCTCTCATTGGTCTTTTGCTGGCCGAAATTCCGATCGTGTGTACGCGGCATTACTCTTCACTCAGTGATGGGTGGGTTGAGAATATCCACCTAGTGAAGCAAAGCTAAGCCTCCTCTCTGCTAACATTTCAGTAGAGCAGGTTCTGCTCATCGCTACATAGAGTTTAGGTGGCGTTACTTGTGGAAAAAGGGTTGAAATCTCTGCCAGGTGTTTACCGATATTTATGTTACTGTTGGGGAGATTTTAATACGGTCTATTAAGATAAAGTTAGAAAGGATATGTGCAGAAATTGTTTTTATACTTTTGTTTTTACAGTTTTCTTTTTTACCTTCATCTTCAGGGGGATGGAGGGGGGGGGGGGGGGGGGGTTGGATCTAAACCCGCACACGTCAGTAGCAGCAAGTCACCTACAGTGGATATAAAAAGTTTACCCCTTTTAAAAATGTCAGGTTTCTGTGATGTAAAGAAATTAGACAAACAGAAATCATTTCAGAACTTGTTCCACCTGTGGCCTATAAACTTTTGAACTAAATTGAAAAACAAACTGAAATCTTTTAGGGGTAGGGGGTCCTAAAAATAAAATATGAAAATAACGTGGTTGCATAAGTGTGAACACCCTCTTATAACTGGGGATGTAGCTGTGTTCAGAGTTAAGCATCACATTCAAAGTCATGTCAAATAGGATTCAGTACACACCTGTCATCATTTAAAGTGCCTCTGATTAACCCCAAATAAAGTTTAATTGTTCTAGTAGGTCTTTCCTGACATTTTCTTAGTCGCATCCTACAGCAAAAGTCATGGTCCGCAGAGAGTATCCAAAGCATCAGAGGGATCTCATTGTTGAAAGGTATCAGTCAGGAGAAGGGTACAAAAGAATTTCCAAGCATTAGATATACCATGGAACACAGTCAAGACAGCTATCATCAAGTGGAGAAAATATGGCACAACAGTGACATTACCAAGAAATGGACGTCCCTCCAAAATTGATGAAAAGACGAGAAGAAAACTGATCAGGGAGGCTGCCAAGAGGCCTACAGCAACATTAAAGGTGTTGGTGTCAATGGGAGAAATGATGCCCCATTGTTGATGTCAGTTGGCAGAATAATGTAACAGTGGTAGGAATAGTGCCCCAAAGGCCAGATAAAGTGCAAGCAAAGGGCTGCAGTTTGACCCGAAGTTCAATTGCAATATTTTGTTTTAATTTTTTTGTGTTTCAGCTTTAGTCTACATTCATGTTTGCACAGAAAAACCTTGTGTAAAATTAAAACAAAATATTACAATTGAACTTCGGGTCTATCACCTAGGGCAGTGGTCTCCAAACTGTGGCCCGGGGGGCTGCATGCGGCCCTTTGCTTGCCTTTATCTGGCCCTTGGGGCACTATTTCTACCACTGTTACATTATTCTGCCAACTGACATTTGTTGTTTCTTCATCGCAAATAAGCGTCAAATTGAAATACTGAGAAGGCATGGAGGATCCTATTACAGAAATAGCCTTTGTTTTGGAGGGGCCAAATTGTCTGTGTATCTTTCCATATAATCAGCCATAGAGTTTAAGTAAATTGATTGCAAGTAAATGATGTGCCAGCCAATCATGGAGGTCACATGATCATAAACCCGCCTCTCAGCCCTTTAAGGGGTTTAGGGTACCATGAGGTGCCGACGCCAAGACGTTAATAAACTTCCTGTCCTAGGGAGACAGCTGTACTGAGTGGGGTTGTCACTGTAGAACAGGGAGTGTGTTAAGACTACATAATAAAAGAGATGGTGTTCTGTAGTCCATGGAGATAACAGGGAACGATGCTAACTGATACCAGTCCATAGGCACAGCGTATCAGACATTATCAGCCCACAAGATTTTTGGCTGGATGAACACCAGGTAAGATACCCCAAGGCAGAGCCAAGGAATCAACTGATCTGGAACTTGTTGAACATCTACTATTTAATAAAATTCTTTCAATGGTATATTTAACAAACAAAAAGGGAGCAAATAAGAGAAATGTATGGTATGAACAGTCTTACGGTTTGAAAAAAATTGTTTACATTATTTAAAAAAATTTCAGGGCTTGTTCACATAATTTCTGTGTTCCGGATTCATTTTTGCATATATGTTTACACATGTTTTTGATGCACTTTCAATGCGTTCCAGTGCAATTTTGTTCTCTTTTTTTATTTTGCCACATGAAACATCTCTATATTAATTATCCACTTGTCTACTGGGCACTTTTACCCCCTTCCTGCCCAGGCCAAATTTCAGCTTTCAGCACTGTTGCAATTTGAATGACAATTTCCCAGTCATGCAACACTGTGCCCATATGGCATTTTTTGCATTTTTTTTCACACTAATAGAGCTTTCTTTTGGTGGTATTTAATCACCACTGTGTTTTTTATATTTTGCTAAATAAACGAATAAAGACTGAAAATTACACAAACAAAACATTATCATCGTTTGTTATAAAATTTAGCACTTGTAGCAGTGCCCCTGTGGGGTCGCTGAATGTAGCAGTTCCAGCCGTCACCCTGCTCCGCCCAGCATTCACTTCCAGTCACTCCTCACTGAACAATGAACAGTCCATCAGCTTGTTTTGGTTGTTTTATTGAGGGGATTTAACTTGGGTGGGGTAAAGGGAATATGGGATGCCCAGTTAATTGACTTTAAACAAATGAAAGATATTTAGAATCTGTATTTGCAGTCTCTAGAGCTCCATACTCCTCCAGCACATCACATATGAGCCAACTTTGCTTCCTCTACTGCACAATGTTTGATTCCTGACACAACTAGCACATGGCTAAGCCCCACTCTGAATAAGGTCAAACAGTTCTGGATTCGCCATTTGCTGGCAGGGGTCTGCAGTCCCCTTTGGTGTAGCAAACAATAGCATTTGAAATAGTTTTTTTTGTGCTAGCTGTGTTCTAGGTGGTCTACTGGTCACAGTCAGTCCTGTGCAGACTCTGCCAACCCTCCTGGCTGCAGCAGCCTCTCTCTAAGCCCAGCGACATCATAGTCTCTCCCTCTAGCTCTACATCCACTCCTGGCATGTCTCTCTCAGATCTTCTCACTGTGCCTGTCACCGACCCCGGATGGATTCCTCCTGATAACTTGCCCGGCAATGTTCCCCGCTGTCCTTCTCCTGCTCCTGTTCAGGACACCCCTTGTTTAGGTTGTATGGAGGGGTTCCTTCCCAGCTCTCCAAGCCCCGGCCCAAGGTCACCTCCCCCAGAAAGGGGGCCCCCTCAAAGGCCACGACAGCCTAACATCCCATCACTCAGTTCTTCCACCCAACAACTCCTCCTCCCCCCAGTAGGCTGACCCTGGGTATAAATAGGGACCTACCCCCCTACCCCCTGCCAATCCTAGTTGGGGATTGGTCAGGGCTCCCAGATACACCTCATGCCACCCCAATCCTCTCTCCCCACCTCTTTTTCAGAACCTTCCAGAAACCAGAGGGAGGCACCAGAGAGATGAAGCCACATGTCAGTCACCTGCTGCTACTCTCAAACCACTCTCAGCCTTTCAGCTAGGCCTGCCTAAATGTACCTGGCTGTAACAAAAAAAACAACTACCTCTAGCAACCTACTGAAGGTAGAGGGTGCTACACTCTGATGTGTGCTGATGAGACTGCACTGATGAGTCGGCACTGATGGGTACTGATAGGCTGCACTGATGAGGCAGCACTGGTGGACACTAATAGTTGGCACTGATAGGCTGCACTGATAGGCACTAATAGGCAGCACTGATAGGCGGCACTGATGAGGAGGCATTGGTGGGCACTGATTGGAAGTGCTGGTGGGCACTGTTGGGACTCAACAATAGCTCAATAATAGCATGCAAAGCCAAGCTGTGGTTTCCAAAACGAGCAAAGTCCTTTCTTGTATTAAGAGATGTATGGACTCCAGAGGAATATGCAGTTCATTTTTGGGCACCAGTTCTCAAAAAGGATATCGGGAACTGGAGAAAGTGCAGAGAAGGGCAACCAAACTGATAAGAGGCATGGATGAGCTCAGCTATGAGAAAAGACTAGAGGAACTGAATTTATTCTCTCTTGAGAAGAGGAGATTAAGGAGGGATATGAGCAACATGTACAAACACATAAGGGCTCCATATAGTGAACTTGGTGTTGAGTTATTCACTTTAAGGTCATCACAGAGGACAAGGGGGCACTCTTTACATCTTGAGGAAAAAAGATTTAAAGCGGTTCTGCACTCTGAAAAAAATTTTTTTTTTTAAGGATGTAATATAAAGTGTGCTTACCTTTATTAGGGGACTCACCTGTTCCATCTTCCATCTCGATCGCCGCCGGTTTTCGTCCGATGAAGTTCCTCGTCTTCTTCTTTAGTGCTGGGGGCCATCTTGCCTGTGGGCATGTGAAACACCCACAGGGACTTTAGATGGCCCACCATGCACTGCCGTTACTCGCGCGTGCGCAGTAACGGCTCATCTGCCGAGATCTCACGAGATTTCGGCAGATGCGGCCGAAATCTCGGGAGATTTCGGAAGATGTGGCCGAAATCTCGCGAGATTTCGGAAGATGCCCGCACTGGCTCCTGGGATCAATGACACCAGATCCCAGGAGACAGTGCGGCGTGACGACGATCGACGCAAGACCCCGCCCGCCGCCGCAGAGGGAGAAGACCGGAAGTCTTCAATTACAAGGTAAGTAAAAAAAAAAAAAAAAAAAAAAAAACATTTCATTTAGTACTCTTTGCCTGATTTGGAAGGCAAAGAGATTTACTAAATGAAATGGGTGTAGAACCGCTTTAATCTCCAAATATGGAAAAGTTTCTTCACAGTAAGAGCTGTGAAAATGTGGTATAGATTCCCTCCAGAAGTGGTTCTGGCAAGCTCAGTAGATTTCTCTAAAAAAAAAAGGCCTGGATACTTTCCTAAATGTACATAATATAACTGGGTACTGACATTTATAGGTAAAGTTGGTCCTGGGAAAATCCGATTGCCTCTTGGGGGATCAGGAAGGTATTTTTTCCCCTGCTGTAGCAAATTGGAGCATGCTTTGCTGGCGTTTTTTTCACCTCCCTTTGGATCAGCTGTGGGTGAAGGATTGTGTATATGGGATTGTATTTTTTTTGGTTGAATTAGATGGAATTGTGTCTTTTTTCAACCTGACTAACAATGTAACTATGTGACTGCACTGATAATCAGTGCTCTGATTATCAGTCTAGATGTCCCTTTTAGAGAAGCCGGTTATTGGCTCTCTTCTCTCCTTTCCTCATGCTGTCAGCATTAGGAAAGGAGTGCCGATAACTGGTCTTTCGTCAGATTAGACGACCCGTCAGATTTTGTAATGTAAGTGACGTTCCGTTGCCGGCATCTTGCTACACCCCGCACTCGTCCACAGTAAGGATACAGTGAGAAGGCGGCAAATGGACATCTTGTTACACCCACCGGAGTCATGCATTTCATACTTATTTTTAACAGTAAACTGAGCTTTTATAGTGAAATACAGGATTTAAAAATCCATCTGACTGTTTAGATGTTAAATTTTAAAAGCAGCGGCAAGCCTGCTGATCTCACAGGTTTGCTAGAATGACAGAACACCGCTGCTTTGAGAAATGAACATCTTACGGATTTCAAAATACTGAATTTCACTATATAAGCTGTGTTTACTGTTAAAAATAAGTGTGAAATGCATGACTCTGCTGGGCGTAACAAGATGTCCACTTGCCACCTTCTCACTGTATCCTTACTGTGGACAAGTGCAGGGTGTAGCAAGATGGTGGCTACAGAATGTCACTTCCGTTACAAAATCTGATGGGTCACCTAATCTGACAAAATATCGGCTTTTGTTGTCATCCATGATCAGCTGTGATTGGACAAAGCTGATCACGTGGTAAAGCGATGCTAATTGGCTCTTTACCTCAATATGTGATCAGCAGTGTCCTCTGGACATTCGGCTATAGTGCGGTTGGCAAGTGGTTAAGGACAATGTGTGTTCCAGTGCAGTCTGATGAGTAAGGCCCTGTTGCTGTCATCTAAGGCATCCATCTGCAGGAGTTAGTGTGTGTGCTGTGTGACTCAAGCACAATATACACTACCCACTACAATGCCTGGAAGACCGCCAAGGAGAGGCAGACAGTCCCGAGGCAAGAACACAGGGCAAGCAGGCTCTGTTTCTAGAGACAACAGTGCTGGTCGTGGACGTGGTCGTGCATCTTCATCAGCACGTGGCCATGGGACACGCTTGTCCTTGTTTTCGGCAGCTGGACATGTTGAGCCACATCATGCCGAAGGCTTGGTAGAATGGATGACCAAGCCCTCCTCATCCTCCTCATCCTCTCTCACCCAGGCTCAGGGTACTGGCAGAGCAGCTGCCAACGCGTACTCAATGGCATCATCAGGCACCCCTTCCCACCATGTCCTCCTGAGGAGTCCCCCGAACTGTTTGAGCACAGTGTTGGGTACATGCTCCAGGAGGATGCCCAACGTTTTGAAGGCTCGGATGATGATACCCAGCTTGAGGAAGGCAGTAGCGTGCGTGCAGAGAGAGGGGATGCTGAAGGACAGCAATCTGGCAGTCATGTTCCACCAGCTGCAGCTTACTGCCAGGTTTGCTCCAGTGGTGAAGAGGGAGGGGATGATGAGGTCACTGACTCCACGTGGGTGCCTGAAGGGAGAGAGGAGGAGGAGGAGGCGGCGGCACATGTCCAATGAGGCAGGATGCCCTCCGGAGGCCAGCTAGAGGCCAGCACACCAACTGATTCACACCGCAGAGCTCCGCCTGTGCAGGGCGCTGCCTCTGCACGTTATCACAAAAGTTCTTTGGTGTGGGCCTTTTTTGAGACGAGTACATCAGATCGCACCACTGCTATTTGCAATATTTGTCTCAAGCGTATCTCGCGTGGCCAAAACATCAGCCGCTTGGGCACCACAAGCATGACCAGACATTCCGGCTCTCTACTGGCATGTGGAAGGCAATGTCCATGCCTCGCTGGACAGGGCGGTCAGCGGTAAGGTGCATATTACCGCTGACTCATGGTCCAGCAGGCATGGACAGGGACGTTATCTGTCTTTCACGGCCCGTTGGATCACTCTTTTGGCAGATGGGAGGGATGCAGGACAAGGTGCAGTAGTGTTGGAGGTTATTCCGCCACCATGCCTCCAAAATGCTACTACTGGTTGTGACACACCTCTCTCCTCCACCCCCTCCTCTTCTTCTTCCTCCATGGCCTCTTCGAGTGCTCTGTCCTCGGAACCAGCGGTGTTCCGTAGGCGTACAAAGGGCTACGCGAGTACGCAGGCAAAAAGATGCCATGCCGTGCTTGCGCTGGTGTGTTTTGGGGGACAGGAGCCACACTGGGGCAGAGGTTCTGGCAGCTCTGCAGGGGCAGGCCGAGAGGTGGTTGACGCCACGCCAGCTTAAGCCAGGAATGGTGGTTTCTGACAATGGCACCAACCTCCTCTCCGCCCTGCGACAGGGGCAGCTCACCCATGTGCCCTGTATGGCTCACGTCCTCAACCTGGTGGTTCAACGGTTCTTGGGCAGGTACCCAGGCTTACAGGATGTCCTGAGGCAGGCCAGGAAAGTCTGTGTGCATTTCCGCCGATCGTATAATGCCAGTGCTCGGCTGGCTGAGCTGCAAAAGGAGTTGAACCTGCCCAAGAACCGCCTTATATGTGACATGCCCACCAGGTGGAACTCAACGTTGGCCATGCTGCAGCGACTGCACACGCAGCAGAGGGCCATCAATGAGTACCTTTGCGACTACGGCACCAGGACAGGGTCAGGGGAGCTTGGATTTTTTTCCCCACGCCAGTGGAGCATGATCAGGGATGCATGCACTGTCCTGTCACCATTTGAGGAGGCCACGAGGATGGTGAGCAGTGACAGTGCATGCATCAGTGATACTGTACCTCTTGTCCACCTGTTGGAGCATACGCTGCGTGGGATAATGGACAGGGCACTTGAGGCAGAACAGAGGCAGGAAGAGGAGGACTTCCTTGCCTCTCAAGGCCCCCTTTATCCAGACAGTGTTCCTTCCGTCCCACCTATCACACAGGAAGAGGATGACCTCAGTGACCCAGAAGACTCCGGACCGATGCCTCAGCTAACCTACGTTGCATGGCCTCCCTGATCCTGAAAAGCCTGCGGAAGGATCCTCGTATTCTTCGGATCAAGGAGAGGGACCATTACTGGCTGGCCACTCTCCTTGATCCACGGTACAAGGGTAAGGTTGCGGACCTTATCTTGCCGTCGCAGAGGGAGCAGAGGATGAGACATCTCAGGGAGGCCTTGCAAAAAGGTCTGTGCAACGCATTCCCAGAAACTGGGAGGTTACAAACTCCTGGTCCTGGACGACGAGTTGCTGAGGCTTCGGTCAGTAACAGAAGGTGGACATCTGACCGATGCGTTCAGACAATTTTTTAGAACATTTTTGTTTCTGGGTGCCACCACACCAGTGCCTAAGGCAAATTTTCCAGCCCCTGTTTAACAGGGGCGTGTAATTACAATTTTTTAAGCAATGCTTCGCAACAGGTCTGACTGCTGTGCTCCAAGTACAGTATCTGTGAGGGGTTGCAGTGTTGTGGCACCAGCACCAGTGCCTAAGGCACAATTTTTCAGCCCCTGTTTAACAGGGGCGTGTAATTACAATTTTTTATGCAATGCTTTGCAACAGGTCTCATTGCTGTGCTCAGAGTACAGTATCTGTGATGGGTTGCAGTGTTGTGGCACCAGCACCAGTGCCTAAGGCACAATTTTTCAGCCCCTGTTTAACAGGGGCGTGTAATTACAAATCTTGATCTAATAGTTCACAGCAGGGCCACTTCCTGCGCCCACCAAGAGTAACTGTGAGGGCTTACAGTCTTGTGGCAACACCGTCCACCACCACCACCAAAGGCCCAATTTTTCTGCCCTGTTCAACAGGTGCATGCAATTACAAATCTTGATCTAATAATTCACAGCAGGGCCCATTCCTGCGCCCACCAAGAGTAACTGTGAGGGCTTACAGTCTTGTGGCAACACCGTCCACCACCACCACCAAAGGCCCAATTTTTCTGCCCTGTTCAACAGGTGCATGCAATTACAAATCTTGATCTAATAATTCACAGCAGGGCCCATTCCTGCGCCCACCAAGAGTAACTGTGAGGGCTTACAGTCTTGTGGCAACACCGTCCACCACCACCACCACCAAAGGCACAATTTTTCTGCCCTGTTCAACAGGTGCATGCAATTACAAATCTTGATCTAATAATTCACAGCAGAGCCCATTCCTGCGCCCACCAAGAGTAACTATGAGGGCTTACACTCTTGTGGCAACACCGTCCACCACCACCACCAAAGGCCCAATTTTTCTGCCCTGTTCAACAGGTGCATGCAATTACAAATCTTGATCTAATAATTCACAGCAGGGCCAATTCCTGTGCCCACCAAGAGTAACTGTGAGGGCTTACAGTCTTGTGGCAACACCAACATCTAATGGGGCAAATTTCTGCAGAGTATATATGGCAGGCCCCTACTTTCAAACATCCAACTTACAAACGACTCCTACTTGCAAACGGAAGGAGAAAACAGGAAGTGAGAGGAAATCTACCCCTAGGAAGGGAAATTCTATCCTGTTAGATTTAATTTGGGAAAAAGGTATCTCCTCTCTACTGATGCTTTATCGCCAATCCTTGTTTCAATTAAAACCCCACTTTTCCAAAAACATTTGTCATTGGGACGGAAAGTGAGGTGAAATGTTCTGAACAGATGTGCAAAGACAGCAAATGTTACAGGGGTGATAACCCCTCCCTATGTTCTCCAAAAAGCTTAAAAATAGATTTTTTTTGGATGGAGCTACACTTAAAAATGTACCTGTTCAGATTCTACTTAAGAACAAACCTACAGTCCCTGTCTTGTTTGCACCGCCTGTATACTGCTGTTCAGAGTATATAGGGTTGTAGGTATAGGGTTTTATTTTGGGTGCGGGGTTCCCCTTAATATCCATACAAGACCCAAAGGGGCTGGGGGGGTGATGGGGTAGCCATGCCATTTTTCTCAAGGATTTTCAGACATATTGCCAGGACAAGACATGACATTAAAGCCGCAAGTGGTTTTAAATGGCTTCTTTTTTTCCTTTACAAATGTCATTTTGTGCAGGGACAGTTCTAAACACGGGAAACACATGCCACTTCACAGGCATACTTTAGACACCCCCCAGGTACCATATTTAAAGGAATATTTCACTTTTTTTTTTTTCACTTTATGCATCATTAAAATGACTGCGCCCGAAAAAACGTTAGTTTTTAAAAGTTCTTTTTGCATTGATATATGTCCCCTGGGGCAGGACCCGGGTCCCCAAACCTGTTTTATGACATTAACATGCATATTGGCCGTTATAATTAGCACTTTTGATTTCGAACGTTCGCGTCCATTGTAACGAATAGGGTTCGAAAATTGGCACAAACTTTCGGTCCGTTCGAAGGTTCTGGTGCAAACCGAACCTGGGGGTGTTCGGCTCATCCCTACTGTATAGCTCTCTGGAAGCCAAGGTTAAGGTGAACGGGGTGTTATCGAACTCATTCCCCATTCGCAACGGGACGTGGCAGGTGTGCCCTTTGTCTCCCCTCATTTTTGCCATAACACCTCGAACCACTGCTCAACAAAATGCACCTAAACTATGCCATTAAGGGTTTTTACAGTAGGGCCGACAGAGCATAAACTATCAGCCTATGATGTCTTATTCTATGTCTTGGACCCCTTGATTTCCCTCCCTAACATTATGGCTGAACTAGGGACCGCACTGCCTTTTCCTGGATGGGTTGTGTCCTAAAGATGAACGTATTGCCCCGTTTCTTTTCTATTTACAAGTGGTGCCCATTTAATTGCCCGGCTCTTTCTTCTCAACTTCTTAAAAAGTTTGGAATGGCAAAAGTCCTTGTCTGGCCCTTTGCACGATACAACGCCCTAAAAGAGGGGGAGGTATAGGTGTACCGGTCTTTTGTAAATATTATGAAGCAATAGCTCTGCAAAACGGATCCTGGACTGGTACCACAATGTGGCCACTAAATTATGGGTCCCGCTTTACAAATTCCTAGCAGGTTGTAATTTATCTCATGCCCCATGGCTCCCCCAGGGCTGCTGGGGATTATCTGTGCTCACACACTCTACGGCTATCCATACTTTAGCAGTCTGGGATGCCTTAAACAAGCAGGGGCAGCTTTCCCCTATGATTTCACCCCTGGCTCCCTTGGGGGACTTCCCCTAGGTTCACTCCGGGGGAACATCCCTCCATTTTCAGGACTTGGTCAGCCGATGGAGAGACGAGATGTGGCAGGTTTATACAAGATCAGGGTTTATTGCCACTGGCTACTCTGAGATCACAATATGGATCTTTTCCTATGGATGATTGGCGCTATAGACAGCTCCAACACTTTGTTCGCAGCCAACCCCCAGAACATTCATTCCCCTACTACGTCATCTGTATGTCTGCCTCTGCGATTCCTCATGCTATATCTGTATTGTATGAGATGCTGCAGTCGTTGGAGAGCAGGGGCAGCCCTCTCTGCATAAAGGAGTGGGAGAGGGACCTTCAGCATGTCTTTACCGAAACACAGCTGGACTATCTCTACCGTCTCACACATACGAGCTTGGTGGACACGAAAATGCAGGAAAATAGTTTTAAGATACTCACCCGGTGGTATAGGGTTCCCTCTAAGCCTGCTAGGATTTACCCATCTGTACCTGACACTTTTCTGGAGGGAATGTGGCCTCAGGGGCTCATTCCTCCACATTTGGTGGGAGTGCCCTAAGATACAACCCTACTGGCAAGATATACGATCTCAAATCAGGGCTATCCTGGACATTGAGATTCCCGACTCCCCATTGAAGTCACTGCTGCACGTCCCCGCCATTCCTCTCAGCCATTACCGCAAGTCCGTATTGTCTCACCTACTCAATGCGGCCAGATGGTTAATTGTGATATACTGGAAGAGACCACAAATTCCTACTCGAGCTGAATGGCTCCTCTTAGTGAATAATATAATGCAGGGGCGGCCCGTCCATTAAAGACCCACAAATCTATCCATGGCTGCCTGCATGAATCTATCCATGGCCGCTGCTGCCACCCCCTATTCAGGCGTCCGGACCCTTTTTGGACGCCGGGCATCAGAATTCCAACGGCTGGGGTGTCTTTTGAAGCACCTGATTAGAGCCATAGGCTCTAATAGGCTTTAAAAAAGGTGGACTTGGAGCGCAGAGCACTGCACTCGCAGTCCACCCAGAGGTATTAGAAAAGCATGCTTTTTAATGCTTTTTTAACACTTTTTTAACACTTTTTTAACACTGAACCGCCTCTCCAACAATCAGGTAGCGCGGGTCTAATACCCATCACTTGATTGGCTGAAGGCACAGGCGCCTCAAATGGACAACTAGCAGAACAGAAGAAGAGAGAAGGGGGAAGCATAGAGGACACAGGAGCTTTCCCACAGCTCACTGCCCTCATCTGCTGCCATGATGGGCATAAGTGGCTGCATATGATGGGCACAGTGGTTGCATATGATGGGCATAATGGCTGCATATGATGGACACAGTGGCTGCATATGATGGACACAGTGGCTGCTTTTGATGGGCACAGTGGCTGCATTTGATGGCACAGTGACTGCATTTGATGGGCACAAGTGGCTGCATATGATGGGCAAAGGTGGTTGCATATGACGGGCACAAGTGGCTGCATATGATGGGGCACAAGTGGCTGCATATGATGGGCACAGTGGCTGCATATGATGGGCACAAGTGGCTGCATTTGATGGGCACAAGTGGCTACATATAATGGGCACAAGTGGCTGCAAATGATAGGCACAGTGGCTACATATGATGGGCATAAGTGGCTGCATATGATGGGCACAGTGGCTGCAAATGATGGGCACAATGGCTGCATACGATGGGCACAGTGGCTGCATATGATGGGCACAGTGGCTGCATATGATGGGCATAATGGCTGCATATGATGGGCACAGAGGCTGCATATGATGGACACAGTGGCTGCATTTGATGGGTACAATGGCTGCATTTGATGGCACAGTGACTGCATTTGATGGGCACAAGTGGCTGCATATGATGGGCACAAGTGGTTGCATATTATGGGCACAAGTGGCTGCATATGATGGGGCACAAGTGGCTGCATATGATGGGGCACAAGTGGCTGCATATGATGGGCACAGTGGCTGCATAAGATGGGCACAGTGGCTGCAATTGATGGCACAGTGGCTGCATTTGATGGGCACAAGTGGCTGCATATGATGGGCACAAGTGGCTGCATATGATGGGCACAAGTGGTTGCATATGATGGGCACAAGTGGCTGCATATGATGGGCACAGTGGCTACATATGATGAGCATAAGTGGCTGCATATGATGGGCACAGTGACTGCAAATGATGGGCACAATGGCTGCATATGATGGGCACAGTGGCTGCATATGATGGGCACAGTGGCTGCATTTGATGGGCACAATGGCTACATTTGATGGCACAGTAATTGCATGTGATGGGCACAAGTGGCTGCATATGATGGGCACAAGTGGTTGCATATGACGGGCACAAGTGGCTGCATATGATGGGGCACAAGTGGCTGCATATGATGGGCAGAGTGGCTGCATATGATGGGCACAAGTGGCTGCATTTAATGGGCACAAGTGGCTACATATAATGGGTACAAGTGGCTGCAAATGATAGGCACAGTGGCTGCATATAATGGGCACAATGGCTGCATTTGATGGGGCACAAGTGGCTGCAGATGATGGGCACAGTTGCTGAATATGATGGGCACAATGGCTGCATAAAATGGGCACAGTGGCTGCAATTGATGGCACAGTGGCTGCATTTGATGGGAACAATGGTTGCAATTTAGGGCACAGTGGCTGCATTTGATGGGCACAGTGAGGCGGCAATTGATGGGGTTTTACTTTCGGTATTTTTCAGTTTGTTTGCACCCCCCCAAAAATTTGGAGCACCAGCCACCACTGATTATACTGGCTGCGGAGGAGTGGATGGCGACATGTAAGGACCGCTATGACAGGTTTTTATAGTATATGTGCCACTTGCATACACTACACTGGCAAGGCCACACCAGGCTCTCAGGGGACTCCAACCACTGAAGCCCCTCTTCCTGATGGGGTTGGGATTGGGGTGGCTCCGGATCCTTAGCCAAAACAGATTAGCCAATGTACCCACATACGGGGGAATCGACCTGATTATTGCATGGAGTGCTGTTTTGTTCTGTTCTGTTTATTTTATTTTGTTTTGTCCCTCATCTCCTTATCCCTCCCTAGTTTCTCATCCACGTTATGGGGTCTAAGTCGCCTTTAGCCTCCCGCAGGAATGGGCTATTTGAGGCGATTTATTCATGATTACGTTCATCAGATAAAGTATGAATATGATGTTCTTCTTGCCTCATTCCCCCCATTTACAGTCATTATATTGAGCACCATGAATGACACATGGACCTGTTTGTATGCTTTTGTTCTTTTCTATTGTGCTTTGTTTTATGTCTTTTGTATGTTATATGATGCAAACATTTAAAAATAAAGATTACACAAAAAAAATTGGGTTTAAAGCAGGGTTAAATCCCCGCAAAAAATGTATTATATTTCAGTTTACCAATCATTAGATGGTGGCTGTATCAGTTTATTTTTCTTTGGCTTTTTCCCCTCTGTTTTCACTCGGTGATCTGGCCAGTAACCCACCTCCTGTATTAGTAAGACACAACTCTGGACGAATAAGCACAGGTGGCACAGTAGAGTTAAACGTATTAGCAGATTTAGATACACTAACACATTGAAGCCAAACTCCAGCTAAGACTTTACAATCAGTTACAGTAAACCGTTTTTTTCCTTTTGAGAGAAAGGTTTTGCATGATTAAATAAAAGCTGATCATTTTAATCACCCCCACCAGTGTTAATTGGTTTGTCTCATCCATGCACACCAATACATTCTACTGGAGAGCTTGTGCTTTTTAAAGACAACAGACTTGCTGGCTGGATCACCAAATGGAAATAGAAGAAAGTAAGCCTAAAATGGAAACTAATACAGCCACCCAGGGCCGTCTTTAAGGCACGGCAAAAGGGGCAGCTGCCTCATACTTGCCAACTATCCTGGTTTAAATTCTCTTGTCCCTTGAAGTTTTAGTCCTGTGCTGTGTCCCGATATCTCAGTGTAAAGTGCTGCTACTAATGCTGCCAAGCTCTGTCCTATTCTTGTGTACAGATGACTCACCTGCAGACCCTGTGTTTACATGTAAATAGCGGCGGTATATATCATGTCCCCCTGAGGTCATATCCACCATCACCTATAGTGAACGCTGTCCACTGGGGAGGTAAAGGGATTTTTGAAAGTCCTACCTACAACTGTGGTCATTCAGCCTAACATCAGCCTGTTCTGCAAATGTAAGCAAATTGGTGGGGGGGGGGGTAGTGTGGGGTGTGCAGAGGTAGGCAGAGAAGGAATTACAGTTTGGGGTGCACAGGTGAGCAAGAAGGGGATATATAGAGGTAAGGAAGGTGGGTGCAAAGATGAGCAGAGGAGGCGGGTAGCGTTAAAGGAGGGGGGGGGGGGTTGAGTGGAGAGGATGGGGGAGGATTGAGGTGTAGAAGTTAGCAGGGGTTTTAGGATGAAAAGGTGTACTGACAGGGTGGATAAAGATGTAGGTAGCGTGTAGGGCAGCCCATTCATTTCAATGAGCTGTTCTATGTGCTAGAGATGCGGAAGAAAGTCCCTAACCCTTTTTCAAAATCACATGGTGCCACAGCACATGTCAGCAGATGCGTGAGGGTGTCATTAACAGTTGATGGCACTGCTGTGTATCTGCTAAAGGGCAGCACATTTCTGTGGTGTCAGGAAAGGGATTTTGCATGCTTTCCCAACACACAAATGTAAACACAGTCTAAATGTCTCAGTTACATTGGGGGTCAGTGTAAATCTTCTCATTACATTGAGGCTTGGTGTAGAATCTTTTCATTCACACTAGATACCAGTGTGAATGTTCCCCTTATATTGGTGGTCAGTGTAAATCCCTCCTTACATTGGCAGTTACTGTGAATGCTTCTATTACATTAGTAGTCAGTGTAAATCCCTCCTTACATTGGTGGTTACTGTGAATGCCTCTATTACATTAGTGGTCAGTGTAAACCCCCATTACATTGGTGGCCAGTGTTGAATCTCCTCTTTATATTGGTAGTCGGTAAACAAAATCAGCATTGCCTTTGATCACACACTCCCCTCCCCCCAGCACTGCCACTGATCCCAGGAGTTCTAGGATCCCTAGAAGTTTTCTGTCTATTGATGGGTCCCCTCACCTCCCCAGTCCACGGTGTGCAGGCAGTGAGGAGATGATGTGCTGTAACCTCTAGCAAACAATCAGTGAGCAGTATTGATGTGCAGTAACCTCTAGCAACCAATCAGTGAGCAGTATTACTGTACAGTAATCTCTAGCAACCAATCAACAAGTAGAAATCATGTGCTGTAACCTCTAGCAACTAATCAGTAAGAGGTAATGATATGCTGTAACCTTTGGCAACAAATCACAATCGCTGCCTGATCTGATACAGTAAACTGATTTTGAGTCCAGCTGCTATTTATTGTATATGTCTCAGAGCAGGTGGAGAGCGAAATTGCATGGGTGGGGGGGCAATCAATATTAAAGATGGCCCTGCAGCCATTACATTTAAGAATTTATAAGCTGCAATATAATAAATTACTGCTTTTGGGTTTAATACTGCTTTAAGAAAAGCTGGCCATGCATGAATTGAATTTTTGCTGAATCAGTCAAAATTTGTTCTGTGGGTGGCCCTACTGTGACCACCCAGCTTGACAAACTTTCATCTGAGTGAAGGGGCCCGACAGAACACTAGAGGCTAAATATTAACTACAGTCACTGCTCAGGTATTCGTGGGCGTCAGCTGTTAGAATACAATAGCTGGCAGGGAGAGTGAACCATACTTGCCGTTTAAGGCCCCTTTCACACGGGGTGGATCCGTTTGATGGACTCCACTTGCTAAGTGGGGGATCACTCCACTGATCCCCGCTGAGCAGGCGGATGACAAGTCTGTCTCCGCTCACTGTGCAGAGCGGAGACGGACAGAGTCCCGTTCTCTTCTATGGAGAAATCGGATAAAAACGGATCGCCTGTCCTTTTTCATCCAAACATTTCCGATCGCACCATAGGGATGATGGTCCGATCAGGTCCGCCTGAAAAACTGACAGGTGGATCTGATTGGACAGCCCATGTGAAAGGAGCCTAAGCCTGGTACACACTAGTAGTTTTTTTTTCATTCAACTCAGCAGGGCTGAAGGAAAAAAAACTGACAGCTCAGGAGGAGCCACTGTACTAACTATCCAATGTTAGTACAACGATCTCCCCTGCTGTACTATTGTGTTCTGACAGGGGGACACCCCCGCCAGAACACTCCAGTCAGCTTTCTCAGCCATTGGCTGAGAGTGCTTATTGGCAGACGATAGGCAGACCTTTTTCCGGTCATGCCCCATTGACAGAAGCCAGGCAAACAGCCGGCTTCTGTCAGACCGACTTCTGTACACAAAGGCCAAGCGTCAGATGGTTTCTATTGAACCAGCCGATTGTACTAGGCTTTAGAGTAGATCGAGGAATCTGTTAGATTTCTTTTGTTCAGCCTGTAGTCTGAACAAAAGAATTCTGTGCCTGTATGGGCAGCTTAAGAGGTGAACTCCAAAGGGGGAGCATCTCTTGCATGACATAAGAGTGCCAGGTACTCCTTGGTAGCCAAAGAGATCTCAACTGTGTATTCGGATTAGCAAAACAACGTGAGCAGTTTTGCTGAGGCCTAAGTATGAAGCTAGATAACCCCTGGTTCTCAGAGTTTTTCCTAACATTCCTGCTATTTTATTCATGAAGTCTATTGTTGAATTGGGGTTGGTTCCTTCTGCAATCTAATTGATTGGCTTAATTCATTCGACTGTAAGCTCCTTTTGAGGACAGGATATAATGTGAAAGATTCAATATCCTCTGTAAAGGACGTCAGCAAAAATATGAGTGCAGCCAAATCAGATTCTTTGATTTGCAGCAGTGATCTGTCCTGAAGGCTGCAAAAGGGGCAGAAAGCTGTTTTCTTGGATCTTGCCTACAGCAGAAGTGAAAAGTAGCTATCCCAGCACTATATAGAAATGTAGCGTCCCATCCCCCATCTCCTGCCACTGCATAATTGCATGTTATCCTGCTAGCTGCTCCATGACCTTTAACCTCAGCAAACAGCTTCCTTACCCAGGCTTTCTGATATGGCATTCTGCTGTAACATTTCCAATCCCCATAGCTTCCTGTCTAATTTAGGTATAGATCCTAGGGTTTTGTCTAGATTTTCAGGCATGTGTTTCATGAATCTCATACATATCACCACCTCCAGCAGCTACATTGCTTTTTCTTTTCTGCCTTTCACCCTCTTTTTTTTTTTTTCTTCTTTCCTCTGCTGTCATTCTCCTTTCCTCCCCCTCCCTCTTCTCTGTCCTTCCGCTCCCTCCTACACCCCCTCCTGTCTTCCTCCTCTCCCTTCTCCTCCTCGTCCTCCTCCTCCCTGTACATTCCTTTCAGAACTCTGTGAGCCACTGAGGTTTTACTGGCGTCACTGGGGAAAGAGGGAGGGGGTGGTGATGGTTGGGAAGGGGCTCTGAGGGTGTCCAGAGCTGGCAAAAGGGTGCCGCTTCTGAAGGATTTCTGCATCAGTGATTCACACACATAGGCCACAATTACAACCTAAGTCTTCCTGAGCTCCTGTGGCTCTGTTAAAATCACTTCTGACCAGACCATTTGTGTTTTCCAAAGGAGTATTCCTAAAGCCTGGCCTCTACGCCAGTACAAAAGGCTGAACCTGGGAAGCTTTGCTAGACAGCTGTAATTCAGAGAATGCTGACAGTAAACACAGTCAAATGTGAGGTCATGCTTTACTTACAGCCTACGGGAAAGGTCACATATATCTTTACAAAGATACATAACATTTTCCATTCAAAAGGTTGTGGATTCTATTACTTAAGATGTTATTAAGGTCACACTCAACTCAACTGGTTAAAAGAAAAAAAAAAAATGCTATTCGTGTATGTATTTTTTTTTAACTCTTAAAAGTCTGTTCTATTGCTCTCATTCTCCTCAGAATCTCCCAATTTCCTGTTTTTGTTGCTGTGATCTGACTTCCTGTTCGAGCAGTGGTCGTCCGCTAAAGCGGGCCTCAAAAGTGGACCCTGAGATCACAGGGCTGCCCATAATGTTACATTTTCTGTATGTAATGCTTGAGAGGACTGTCAGAAACTGCAAAGATAATTGGGTGGCACAGTGGTGTAGTGGGTAGCACTTTTGCCTAGCAGTAAAAAGGGTCACTGGTTTGAATCCCAACCACGGCACTACCTGCATGGAGTTTGCATGTTCTCCCTGTCCCTGCGTGGGTTTACTCCGGTTTCCGCCCACACTCCAAAGACAAGCTTGGTAGCTTAATTGAATTCTGTCTAAATTTGCCCTAGTATATGAATGTGAGTTAGGGACCTTAGATTGTAAGCTCCTTGAGGGTAGGAACTGATGTGAATGTACAATGTATATGTAAAGCGATGCGTAAATTGACAATAAGTACCTGAAATAATAATAATAGAGGAAATGAAGGTCAGAGAGTGTGGCCATGCTACATTTGTAGCTGGGGCAATGCTGAAGAAGACAATATGAAGCTGGAAACATGTTACATAAGCCTTGTAGAGGTCAATGCTATTATCCTAATCAATGTTCCCACTACAGACTTCTAAGGTCCGAGGGCCACAACATCATATACCAAAGGTCTGCATGCAACCCTTGGACCGCAGGTTGGACACCAGGATGTTACAGGGTGGCTACATTCGTTCTCTGTGGTCCCATTTTATGTAGGAACCTAGCCACCCTCTCTTGCTTGCTCCCAAAATGGACTATGGGATTTGAAGTTTACATAGAGCAGTGCGCATGGCTGCATCTAACGTTCGAGATCGCAAGCAATTGTGCGGCAAGTTTGAAAATGACTTGCTAAGCTATTGCTAAACTTGCCAGGCTTCACAAGTTTGTCGCACAATTGCAGTAAGTCTACATTGCATGACTCCAGATCAATTTCTTGGCAAATATTCTGAAAGTCTGATGCAAGTTCTGGTTCAGTTATGTTGTGCAATAGTCATCCCACCACAGGGGTCACTGTGGCTGAATTTTCATGCTGTAGACTGGCAGAGCTCTTGCTGTAGACTCACCACTGTAACTTTGCTCTTGCTAGAGACTTACCACGCAAATTTGCTACCACTTGGAATAGTGTAAACTAGATCTTGTGCTTCAAGTGCTCTGCAAGTGGACAACTTGCAGAGCATTGTCAGTCAGTATTGGGGCACATTGTGGGGGGAATCATTCCAATTATGTATGAAAACCAGATGTTCCAGGTGACCTATCCCGGAAGTGGCATACCAAGATGAGGCTTGGAAAGCACGCATTGCGGCCACTTCCGTTTTTTTGTAATTTTTGGCGCTAATTCCACTTTTTCATTTTTTCTTCCTGATTAGTATGAGTATAAAGGCTATAGCAATGTGGGTCAAATGATGCCCCTGTTGAAGACCACTCGAGTCGAAACGCGTCGGGCTTAGCTCATTTGAGACTCCCACATTGCTTTTACTACTTTTTATTATATTTTATATGTGCTGTATTTTATGGGACTTTTCCCTTCTGTGTTACTTTTTATGCCCTAAATCCAATAAACATATTGGTGGATTTACACTATTTGGAGTCCCCCCCCCTGATTTTTGGTGCCACATGCCATTCTGGAGGAGTTGGGGTATTATCTCGATCGTCCATCTGCGCTATCTTGGAGGAGTTGGAACACTATCCCAGCTGCCCATCTGTGTCTTGGAGGTGTGCTGTTCGAACCAAGGACCCACGTCAACATTCCAGGTGCCACCCGCAGGAAAACCCTAAGCGCAATTGACCCACTGCTGTATGGTGGGTGTGTCCACCACCGCTGGTAAGCGTACCCATTACACACCCTTGGATCTCTTCCATATATTCCTGTATATACATCAGATCCTGTGATTCCAGAGATGTCTTGCCACTTCACATGAGAGTTTTTTGGCACAAAGACTGTATCACGTGTTCACGTTTCCAATATTAATATTTGTTCAGTATGGGACTATTTTGTACACCATCATATTGTCATATATTTTTCCCACAGTTGCCCACACTGTTTATCATTGTATTTTTGTTAGCGCTACACATTTTTTTTTCCAAGTGGACAACTTGCCAGTGGAAATGTGCATGAAGTTTATAGACTTACAATTCAACACTGCCACAAATTTGTGGCAAGTTGTCCTTGTTATTTGGGGTGGACTGCTTGTTTCAAACAAATGGAAGTTAAGGGGGGAAAAAAGATGTTTGTGAGCTTTACATTAGACATTACAAGGAGGCAGAAAAAAAAGGAACAATTTCAGGAAAAATTGATTACAAGGACGTTTAGTAGAGGGTTAGTCAATCTTTGAGAAGTGGAAATCTACATGGACAACATGAAAGAGATCAAAGATCATCGGGGTTTGACACCCTCTTTTTTAAAAAAGAATTTAACTAGAAAGACCTAACTAAATAGTAAGGAACAGTTTTTAAAATTAAATAAAACAAATGTCACTGAAAAAATTTAGCCTACCTTAAAAGTGGACAGTGTCAGTAGGGCAGAGGATGGTGTCAGTAGAGGATTGGTCTGTGTCAGTAGGGCAGCGATTGGTGTCAGTAGTTTTTTTTTTTTTTATTATTGTATTTTTTTACAATTTTTTATGAGTCTGTTGGGGGGCTCATGAAGGACCCCTAATGTCTCACGTTTGAGACAGAGAAAAGAAGATTGAGGACACAGTCTATCTCTGCAGCCTCAGCTACACAGAATAAATGAACAGAAATAGCTTGGTACAGAGCTTCTTGTTCATTCACAAACGGAAGCATAGTAAACACAGCTTCGGTTATGAATGGACATGGTGAGTGATCAGTATTGGACCCAATCATATGTGTCTCATGCAGACCACTAATGGGACCATTGACCATTTCTGCAGTCAGCTCTTGCTGATTCTACGGCAGTCTCTGCACATGGAAAGCCTTTAAAGCTGAACTTTAGATTCAGCTGTAGAGCAAAATTGGAAAAACAATCGATCAAATGTATTTAAAAAAAAAAACTCACTATATTTTTAAATACAGGTAGTGAAAGTATATGAATTGCACTTTAAATCACCCTCTTGTAATCTTCTTAGCTCATAAATCTGCTGCTCGACAGTCAATCACAGGCTGTGGGCAGGTAGGTGACCCAGCTGTATTGGCTGAACTGCAGTTGAGAGGATGACAGCCTCTCTGTGCTGTCTGGAGGAGTGGTGTAAATCTCAGGACTGCCTGGAAAGAAATATACTGTACATAAGAGCTTTTATATATCTATCTTATTACGGTAGCCTAATTAAAGCGGAGCTCCACCCTAAAGTGGAACTTCCGCTCATCGGATTCCTCCCCCCTTCCGGTGTCACAATTGGCACCTTTCAGGGGGAGTGGGGACAGGATACCTGTCTTTGACAGGTATCCTTTCCCACTTCCAGAAGTACAACGCAGCGCGATCGCGCCGTGACGTCACTGCGGGGCTCCCTCCTCCTCCTCCCTCGGCCGCCGGGCTAATAGGAGAGAGGAGCGGGGCCTCGCGCATGCGCAGTAGGGTTCCCGGCGTGAAGCCGAAAGGCTACACTGCCGGGTTACCTTACCCGCAATGGCGGCGGCAGCACCCGACAGCTGATGGAGACATCAGCTGCGGTGCCGACATCGAGGGACAGCAGGACAGGTAAGTGTCCATTTATTAAAAGCCAGCAGCTGCAGTATGTGTAGCTGCTGGCTTTTAATTTTTTTTTTCCCGGAACACCCCTTTAAGGGCTGAGCCTCTTCACAAAGAACCTTTTCCCATTCCAGAGAAGTATATATCAGGGGTCTCTACAGCAGGGCAGTAAAATGATGGTAAATTAGGACTTTTACCACAGCCTGTAGGCCCAGAATCTCAGATATTATCTAACTGTGCATTCTTAATCACGTCAGCTAGTGTTTTCTTAACCTCTAACAAACCAAGGCATTTTTTTTTTCTTTCAAATCAGCTACAGGCATATTGATTCAACAATTACTATCATTACACGTGTACTGAAGTATATATTTTTATTTTGCAGATAGCATATGCTTTCTTTGCGTGTATTTTTTTCTTTTAAGAATATTTTTTTGTATGTATGTTAAGAGTTTAAAATGTAAACGTTTAGTGAATAAAATATTTTTTCCAGTTTTGAGCAATGGTAGTTAAAAAAAATAGTGTGTGTTGCTGTAGATCGGGGGTAGACAACCCCCGACACCGGCCTCTTTTGGCGGCACTCGGCTCCCTCCCCATCAGCAGAGCAGCGCAGGGAAGTGTCAGTGAGACACTAATGCGTTCCAATTTCAGAATTCCCCACACCGCCCCTGCACAGGGGGAGGGGGGCACTGTGCCCCCGCACATTGTAAAAGATGGGAAACATTGTTTGGTTCTCTAACATTGCTGTAGCTGCGATCATCAGCTTTTGTGATGGGGAAGAGATTGGGTGCAGTTCTGGTGGTGGGGGGGGTCCCTGTTTCCAGAAGGAGGAGGACTGTCTTGGCCACTACTAAAGCCAATCACAGTCCTGCTAGCCCTGCTCACCATCTGAAGGAAGATGACTCACTTGGTTGCCACCACCAATCTCAAAAAGAAGGGATTTCACTGTGATTGAGAAAAGCACAATCAGCTGACAGTTTGTGGAATTACTGTTGAGCTTCTGGGAACTTTGTTGAAATTATTCCTGAAGCTTTTGCGTCACTTACTACTAAACCTCTGCACTCTGTGTGCCTTTAAGCCAGAGCCAGTATTCAGCATAATGAAAATCACACACAACCACTTTTTCTCAGCTGCGGGGGCCCAACTTACGATCCTGCACACAGGCCCACTGCTTTCAGAAAATGCCCCTGACCTGAGCTCATCATTGCGCATCCATTCCAGATGCTTGTATGTGACATCACATACATTACATATATCACATACAAGCATGTGGGCTGGATGCAGAGGTGGATCAGCAGAATGAGTGTGCCAGGACAGGTAGATGTGTCTCATCTTTGCTTCCTTTCACCACTCTGCATATCACACATATATAAGATGAGAAGAGGGTACAGCGGTTGAGCAGATGAGCAGGTGATTCAGTAGTGAGACAGAAGAGCATGGGGATACATCGGTGGAACAGATGTGCAGGGAGGTACAATGGTGGGGCAGATGAGAAAAGGGGGTACATTGATGGGGCAGATGAGCAAGGGTGTACAGTGGTGGTGCAGATGTGCAGGAGGTACAGTGGTGGGAGGGATGAGAAGGGGATCCAGCAGTGGGACAGATGAGCAGGGGGTTACAGTGGTGGGGCAGAGGAGAAAAGAGGTACATTAGTGGGACAAATGAGCAGGGGTTTACAGCGATGAGGCAGAGGAGCAGGGGGGTACAGAGGTGGGGCAGATATGCAGAGGGGTGCAGAGGAGAAAAGCGGTACATTGGTGGGACAGATGAGCAGGGGTTTACAGCGGTGGGGCAGAGGAGCAGGGGGGTACAGAGGTGGGGCAGATGTGCAGAGGGGTGCAGAGGAGCAAGGAGGTACATCGGTGGAACACATGAGCAGGGGGTTACAGTGGTGGGGCAGAAGAGCAGGGGGAACAGAGGTGGAACAAATGTGCAGGAGGTACAGTGGTGGGGTAGATGAGAAAGGGGGTTACAGTGGTGAGGCAGATGAGCAGAAAAGTTCAGTGTTATGACAGATGAGAAGATGGTTCAGCAGTGAGACAGAAGAGCATGGGGATACGGTGGTGGAGCAGATGTGCAGGGAGGTACAGTGGGGGGGCAGATGAGAAAAGGGGAACATTGGTGGGGCAAATAAGCAGGGGGTTACAGTGGTGGCACAGAAGAGCAGGGTGGTACAGTGATGGGGCAGATATACAGGTGGTTACAGTGGTGGGACAGATGAGCAGGGCGGTACAGAGGTGGGGCAGATGTGCAGGGTAGTAAAGTGGTGGGGCAGATGTGGGGGGGCACAGTAGTGGGACAGATGAGCAGGGGGGTACAGTGGTGAAACAGATTTACAGGGGGGACAGTGATCTAAGGTGTGAATGTGCATGAATTGGGGTTGATCTGCGGTATGAGAGTGCAGGATGTTAATTTCTCACTACTCAAGTAGTTTACAGCATTTACTTTATAAAAAATCATTTTCGGGATTGAGAGTGTGAAGTTGACATTTTTTTGTTATAAAATCGTCACGCTCAATTTCTTTGAGAACATTTTTCGTCACACTGTGCTCAAAAGGTTGCCTACCCCTGCTGTAGATATATAAAGTACAATTTTTATGTTGCAAGTTGCCAATCTTCCACAACTGGCCTCAACAATGTAAAAAGAAAGTACACCATTACAATGAATGATCACTGTAATTAAATCAAATTACATCAAATACAGTAGCAGGATCTGCTATGAGCTGCTTTTTGTGTGTTTGCCAAGCCATTCCACTCGTCATGCATAGGGCAGCCCAGGCTGTCCTACACGTGTCAAATGCCCCAAAGAAGCTCCAGAACTATTTATTTTTCACTGCGTGTTTTGGTACGTTTGTAGAGCATACGCCATGTGTCAAAATGTGCATCTGATATGTGCGCTTAGGGTGGCAATAACAATCAATGGTAGTGCAAGCACGACACGTGTTTGCAGCGCATTTCTGAAAGGTTTGCCAGTGCCCATCTACCTTACACATATTCCAAATAGCCATTGATGCAGCTCATGATTATGATGGGCCAGAAGAAATGTAAAGGAGTCGGAGGGACTGGCTGATCTAGGACATCTCCAGAACTGCCTGGCAATTTGGCCTGGTGGGGGCACTAAAAGCTGTTGCAAGTATATATCTTCAGGGGTGTATATACCGTATACACATGGTTATTTCAGTTCAACCATACACCACCTTCAGGATCATCTCACCACCTTAATTGTACCCATAACATAATTTGTTGGACAATTTTAGACAAATGAGCATTATTTAAAGAATTATTTACACTAATATTTTACGATAGTTTTTTATTAAAGTTTTTACAATTACAGAAAATAAACTTATGCGGTAACATGCACATTTTCAGTGGGAACATTTTCAGATCAGGACCATTGTGAGAAACACATACAATGGTAGAAATGTGTATTACTAAATGCTTTACCTTGATGGGCTTTCAACAAAGATTATGTTAATAGATTAACATATGAGTAGGGCTTTTGGTGTGTATTGAATGCACGTTACAGTCTTAAAGGGTGTGTAGTGTGTGTAGAAGGGCAAGACGATTGTAAAAGTAAAGAAAGAAGAGTGGGATTGCATATTAAAAGAGGGTAGTGAAAAGGGAAACAGAAGGGGGGGGGGGGTAAATGAAAGGGGAAGGGAGTTTCCCTTAGGGTAGGGTAGGGCCAGGGTGTGATCTCCATTTGTTTGTTTGTTTGTTTTTGTAAACATAAAGCCCTAGTATAATTCCCAATTGGGAATAGGTTATCCATGGGGAAGGAATCTTATCCACGTGGTTTAAAAAAATCCTATATGGCTATCCAACAAGATAGCCATCCGTCTTTATTTAATCATAGTCCCATTCAAGTGAGATTTCACTTGGTGAAAATTCACCGCTGGGGGCTTTCAAGCATTGGCTATGTTTTATTTGGTGACATTATACAGTATATACAAATTAAAAGAATTGGCTAAGGATCATGGGACATTTTGATTGTTTGTTTAGTTACATAGTTAGTAAGGTTGAAAAAAGACACAAGTCCATCAAGTTCAACCAAAAAAATACAATCCCATATACACAATCCTTCACCCACAGTTGATCCAGAGGAGGGCAAATCAAAAAACAGCAAAGCATTCTACAATTTGCTACAGCAGGGGAAAAAATTCCCTGGATCAACTTTACCTATAAATGTTAGTACCCAGTTATATTGTGTTAATTTAGGAAATAATCCAGGCCTTTTTTAAAGCAGTCGACTGAGCTTGCAAGAATCACCTCTGGAGGGAGTTTATTCCACATTTTCACAGCTCTTATGTTGCCTACACACGGTCACACCAAATTCCGACCGCCAAGAACGCGGTAACGTCCACCACGTACGACGAGACTATAAAAGGAAAGTTCAGCACCACGTCGGGCACCCTTTGGGCTCCTTCTGCTGATCTCGTGTTTATCGCGTGTTAGTAGAAGTTTCGTTATAGACGATTCACGCTTTTCAGACTTGTGCTTCAGATCGTTCCTGCTCTACAGTTTGTGCTTGTCAGTGCGTATCTGCTTATCAGTGCGTGTAGTCAGTTCACATTTGTTTGTCTTTGCGGCCTATATATTTATATATAGTACGCTTTGATCTTCAGTGCTTATTGTCCGCTCGTTGCTTGATTTGCATTTCCTTCTTTCAGGCCTTGCTTTTTATCAGTGCTTTCTTTAGTCCATTCTGACCAGCTGAGTTTAGAAGCGATGTTGAGTGTACGTACTTGTCGTAGAGTTCGTGCTGTGCGGGGGCGTGGTGTTGGGGTTCTAACTTTGATCAGTCCATGAACAGGGCGAGGAGGAGTTCATGGACCAAGAATTGGTTGCTCCAGCGTCCCTGTCCCCTTATATTAGCAGGCAGGATACCTGCATGCAGCAAGCCATCACTGCGGAGCAGAGGTTATTTGCCACGCTGAGGTACTTGGCGACAGGGAGAAGCCTTCAGGACCTCAAGTTCTCGACAGGCATCTCCCCCCAGGCTCTGGGGATCATTATTCCAGAGACCTGTTCTGCCATCATCCAGGTCCTGCAGAAGGACTATATGAGGGTAAGTTTTATCCTTTAACCACTTTCAGACCGGACCATTTTGCAGCCTTAAGACCAGAGGACTTTTTACAATTTCGTACTGCACTGGTTTAACTGGTAATTACGCGGTCATGCAATGTTGTACCCAATTTGCGTCCTTTTCTTCTCACAAATAGAGCTTTCTTTTAATGGTATTTGATTGCCTCTGCGATTTTTATTTTTTGCGCTATAAATGGAAAAAGACCGAAAATTTTGAAAAAAAATTATATTTTCTAATTTTTGTTATAAGAAAAATCCAATAAACTCAATTTTAGTCATAGTTTTAAGCCAAAATGTATTCAGCCACATGTCTTTGGTAAAAAAAATGTCAATAAGCGTATATTTATTGGTTTGCGCAAAAGTTATAGCATCTACAAACTAGGGTACATTTTCTGGAATTTATGCAGCTTTTAGTTTATGACTGCCTATCTCGTTTCCTGAGGTGCTAAAATGGCAGAGCAGTACAAACCCCCCCCAAATGACCCCATTTTGGAAAGTAGACACCCTAAGGAAATTGCTAAGAGGCATGTTGAGCCCATTGAATATTTTATTTTTTTGTCCCAAGTGATTGAATAATGACAAAAAAAAAAAAATGTTTACAAAAAGTTGTCACTAAATTATATATTTCTCACACATGCCATGGGCATATGCGGAATTACACCCCAAAATACATTTTGCTGCTTCTCCTGAGTACGGGGACTTTTTGGGAGCCTATCCGCGTACGGGACCCAGAAATCCAAGCACCGCCTTCAGGATTTCTAAGGGCGTAAATTTTTGATTTCACTCCTCACTATCTATCACAGTTTTGAAGGCCATAAAATGCCAAGATGGCACAAAACCCCCCTAAATGACCCCATTTTGGAAAGTAGACACCCCAAGCTATTTGCTGAGAGGCATGTTGAGTCCATGAACTATTTTATATTTTGCCACAAGTTGCGGGAAAAATGACAACATTTTTTTTTTTTTTGCTCAAAGTTGTCACTAAATGATATATTGCTCACACATGCCATGGGCATATGTGGAATTACACCCCAAAATAAATTCTGCTGCTTCTCCTGAGTATGGGGACACCACATGTGTGGGACTTTTTGGGAGCCTATCCGTGTACGGGACCCCGAATGCCAAGCACCGCCTTCAGGATTTCTAAGGGCGTAAATCTTTGATTTCACTCCTCACTACCTATCACTACCTATCACAGTTTTGAAGGCCATAAAATGCCAAGATGGCACAAAAAAACCCCAAATGACCCCATTTTGGAAAGTAGACACCCCAAGCTATTTGATGAGAGACATGTTGAGTCCATGGAATATTTTATATTTTGCCACAAGTTGCGGGAAAATTACAAACTTTTTTTTTTTTTTTTTTTTCTTTTTCACAAAGTTGTCACTAAATGATATATTGCTCAAAGATGCTATAGGCATATGTGGAATTACACCCCAAAATACATTCTGCTGCTTCTCCTGAGTACGAGGATACCACATGTGTGAGACCTTTTGAGAGCCTAGCCGCGTACAGGACCCCAAATCCAAGCACCGCCTTCAGGATTTCGAAGGGTGTCAATTTTTGAATTCACTCCTCACTGCCTATCACAGTTTCGGAGGCCATGGAATGCCCAGATGGCACAAAATCCCCCCAAATGACTCCATTTTGGAAAGTAGACAAGATATTTTCTGAGAGGCATGGTGAGTATTTTACAGCTCTCATTTGTTTTTGAAAGAAATGTATTTTTTATTTTTTTTCAATTTTTAAAACTTTGTGACAAAAAGCGAGATCTGCAAAATACTCACCATACCTCTCAGCAAATAGCTTGGGGTGTCTACTTTCCAAAATGGGGTAATTTGGGGGTATTTTGTGCCATCTGGGCATTCCATGGCCTCTGAAACTGTGATAGGCAGTGAGGAGTGAATTCAAAAATTGACACCCTTCTAAATCCTGAAGGTGGTTTTGGGGTCCCGTACATGGCTAGGCTCCCAAAAAGTCTCACACATGTGGTATCCCCGTACTCAGGAGAAGCAGCAGAATGTATTTTGGGGTGTAATTCCACATATGCCCATGGCATGTTTGAGCAATATATCATTTAGTGACAACTTTGTGCAATAAAAAAAAATATATATATATTATTTTTCCCGCAACGTGTCAAAATATCAAATATTCCATGGACTCGACATGCCTCTCAGCAACAAGCTTGGGGTGTCTACTTTCCAAAATGGGGTAATTTGGGGGGGGGGGGTTTGAACTGTCCTGGAATTTTATGCACAACATTTAGACGCTTATGTCACACATTACCCACTCTTCTAACCACTTGAAGACAAAGCCCTTTCTGACACTTTTTGTTTACATGAAAAAATTTTTTTTTTTTGCAAGAAAATTATGTTGAACCCCCAAACAATATATAGAAATGTGCAGCGGTGACAAACTACATAGGTTTTTAAAAGCATTTAAACGCCTTTACAGATTACCACTTTAGATTTACGGAGGAGGTCTACTGCTACAATTACTGCCCTCGATCTGACCTTCGCAGTGATACCTCACATGCATGGTGCAATTGCTGTTTACATATGACACCAGACCGACGCTTGAGTTCACCTTTGCGCGAGAGCAGGGGGGACAGGGGTGCTTTTTTTTTTTTATTATTATTTATTTTGCTTTTTTATTTTATTTTTCAACTGTTCCTTTCATTTATATATATTTTTTATCATTTTTATTGTTATCTCAGGGAATGTAAATATCCCCTATCATAGCAATAGGTAGTGACAGGTACTCTTTTTTGAAAAAATTGGGGTCCATTATACCCCAGATCTGTCCTCTGCACTCAAAGTATCTGACCACACCAAGATCGGTGTGATAAAATACTTTCCCAATTTCCCAATGGCGCTGTTTATATCCGGCGAAATATAAGTCATGAAATGCTCGTAGCTTCCGGTTTCTTAGGCTATAGAGATGATTGGAGCCGTTCTGGTCTCTGATCAGCTCTATGGTCAGCTGGCAGAACCACCGGCTGCATTCTCAGGTTCCCTGTTGGGACAGGAGAGCCAGAGAAAACCATGGAAGACGGTGGGAGGGGGGCATTCCCTCCCACTGCTTGTAAAAGCAGTCTAGAGGCTAATTAGCCACTAGGATTGCTTTTACATGAAAGCCGACCGCTGGCTGAAAAGAATGATACCAAGGTAATACCTAAACCCGCAAGAAAATTACGTTGAACCCCCAAACAATATATATATTTTTAAAGCAAAGGCCCTACAGATTAAAATGGTGGGTGTTTAATTTTTTTTTTCACTCAGTATTTGCGCAGCGATTTTTCAAACGCATTTTTTTGGGAAAAAACACTTTTTTTTTATTTTAATGCACTAAAACACACTATCTTGCCCAAATATTTGATGAAATAAAAATGAAGATCTTAGGCCGAGTACATGGATACCAAACACGACATGCTTTAAAATTGTGCAGAAACGTGCAGCGGTGACAAACTACATACATTTTTAAAACCATATAAACACCTTTACAGGTTACCACTTTAGATTTATGGAGGAGGTCTACTGTTAAAATTACTGCCCTCGATCTGACCTTCGCAGTGATACCTCACATGCATGGTGCAATTGCTGTTTACATATGACGCCAGACCGACGCTTGCGTTCACCTTTGCACGAGAGCAGGGGGGGACAGGGGTGCTTTTCTTTATTTATTATTATTTATTTTGCTTTTTTATTTTATTTTTTAACTTTTCATTTCACTGTCCCCCTTGTGATGTCATAGTCCCAGCATCCTCCGGGACTGTGACATCACAAGGGGGCGGGGTCACCATGTGACATGAGCATGTGACCCTGTCCCCTTGTCCCTATATAAGTCCTAGCACAGCGCGGCTCTGGCATCCCGGCCAGAGCGAGCGACGTGTCAACATCGGAAGAAGAAGAACAAGAAGAAGAAGGCGGAAGAAGAAGAAGGCGGCGCAGAAAGCGACGACAGCGGCAAGAACAGAAGAGACCCCGGAAGACCCCTGAAGGCGGATCGAGACCCCCAGACGACGGCGGCGACGATGAAGAAGGTAGCCGGACTTCTCCGCTCGGTAAAAGAGCTAGGTAAATGGCGGAGGAGTCCGACGAGAAGACCCCCAAGACGGAAGAAGACCCCCGGAGCAGTGCAATAAAATATTTTTTCAAAAGTGTGTTTTTTTTACTTTACATTTTACACCTTAGGTGAATGGGTAGGGGTACATCGTACCCCATACTCATTCACATAGGGTGGGGGGCCGGGATCTGGGGGCCCCCTTATAAAAGGGGGCTCCCAGATTCTGATAAGCCCCCGCCCGCAGACCCCGACAACCAACGGCCAGGGTTGTCGGGAAGAGGCCCTTGTCCTCATCAACATGGGGACAAGGTGCTTTGGGGTGGGGGGGGCCGCACGGCCCCCCTTTCCCCAGGGCACCCCCCATGTTGAGGGCACGCGGCCTGGTACGGCTCAGGAGGGGGGGCGCTCGCTCGTCCCTACCCCTTTCCTGGCCTGCCGGGCTGCGTGCTCGGATAAGGGTCTGAGATGGATTTGGGGGATTCCCTTTAAATCCATGCCAGGTGACGGAGCTAGCGCGCCGGCATTTACTGCCTACGCTAGCTACGTACCTGAAGTTACGTTCGAAATGAACGGACTGCTCCGTGTGTGGGCAAGTCCGTTCATTTTCAAAAGTCCCGCGGACTTTGTCCAGCGGACTGTCCGCCGGAGAAGTCCGGGCGTGTGTGGGCAAGTCCACACGCTCGGAAAGTCCGGCGAAGCCAGCTGGAAAGTCCGGCGGATTGTCCGCTGGACTAGGTCCGCCGGGAAAAGTCCCTTCGTGTGTACGCGGCATAACAATTCTAACGGAACTTCTGTGAAAAATAGCGAAAGAAAATCAAGTGACGTAAAATCAGCTGTTTCCACCTGAATGCCGGGTTGGCCAGTGAATGGGGGAAGTACGGGTGCTGCAGAAGTGGTGGGAACCCAATCAGGATTGGCGAATGCAGCAGGAAGGGCACTATGGGCACGATGGGCCTGTCTTTGTCTTCTTCTTGATGGCAGCGGGACACTACTTGTGCTTGCCACCTCGCCAGCTTGAACTGCACTTATGGGACTCGCCACGTCACCACGTGATACTGCAGTGCTGGATGTACGTCCAGGGTGTACTAGGCCACTGGTGCTTGCCAGCCACTGTTGTAACGGTTCCAGCGGTTTTGGTCTCAAAATGCGATGGCAACGTCTGCAAAACGTTGGTTGAAATGGTTTATGAGGGGCCGAATTTTGTAGAGCCGATCGTATGCAGGGTCTCCACGAGGACAACAGAGTTCATTGTCGTTGAAGTACATGAACCGCAAAATCATCTCGTATCGTGCCCTGGACATTGAAGCAGAGAACATATGGTGCATATGGTACATTGGCTCAGTGGACCAATATGAACGCAACGTACCCATTTTAACTACGCCCATGTCAAGGAAAAGGCCCAGAAAGAGCTTAAATTCGGGGACCGCAATTGGTCTCCAATCTCTGGCAAGGGAGGACTGGGGATTAGCGGCGATGTATTGACCAGCGTACAAATTGCTTTGGTCCACAATAGATCTATAGAGATCTTCGGTGAAAAATAGCGAAAGAAAATCAAGTGACGTAAAATCAGCTGTTTCCACCTGAATGCCGGGTTGGCCAGTGAATGGGGGAAGTACGGGTGCTGCAGAAGTGGTGGGAACCCAATCAGGATTGGCGAATGCAGCAGGAAGGGCACTATGGGCACGATGGGCCTGTCTTTGTCTTCTTCTTGATGGCAGCGGGACACTACTTGTGCTTGCCACCTCGCCAGCTTGAACTGCACTTATGGGACTCGCCACGTCACCACGTGATACTGCAGTGCTGGATGTACGTCCAGGGTGTACTAGGCCACTGGTGCTTGCCAGTTCACCAGAAGGAATAGTGGCTCTAGTACGTCTCTGCTTCCTACGAGCGACCTGCAGTTTTTGCACCTCAACAACAGAAGAAGGAGTTCGGGGTCTGGTACGCCTGACCTTAGCAGGGACCACAACTCCGCCGTCAGTGCTATCTGTCATGGAGCCGCTGTCGTCTACAGGATCGTATTCTGAGCCTGATTATGACAGATGAGTGACCTCCTCTTCACTATCTGTCATGCTCAGAAACTTGTAGGCCTGTTCACTTGTGTACTTTCGATTTGCCATTTTGGGCTCTAAATTTAGTAGTACACTAGTGAGACTCACAGGAAAAAAAAGCTCCTAGGCTGTTAGCGACTGAATCAAAACGCTACCAAAAAAAACTGTTAGCGATCGCAGGGATCAGGCCTGACTCTGCGAACGCTGCAGTTATGTGTGCTTAGTGTTTTGTAAGTGACAGTGATCGATCGATACTGCACTTGGGTGCGCTGGGCTTGGCTGGGCGGAAGGGCTAAACGCAGATGCTAGCAGGTATCTGGGCTGATCCCGCTAACGCTGCGTTTTTGGGAACCCTAAACTGCTGGGGACGCTAGTATAGATCTGATCAGATCAGATATCGATCTGATCAGATACTATACCACTAAGGGAGGTGTATGCTGCGTGCGTGGGTGTTAGCAGTACTGGCACTAACCCGACGCTGCCTGGGGCGACGCAGACCCTATTTGACTCTAAAACCTTACTTATATCACCCGCCAGGCGATCAGGGGGTTAAACCTTTATTAGGTAATAAATGGCGGGTGCCCTGAAACTATAAAAAATAAACTAACTGACCAGCGTCACCCGTAACAGTTATATGGTGATCACTGGTGAAAGGGTTAACTAGTGGGCAATCAGGGGGTTAAAACCTTTAGTAGGTAGTATATGGGGGGTCCCTGACACTATAAAACGCTGCGGCGAACCTAAATACCTACCTCCCTAACTAGCGTCACCTGTGACACTAATACAGCGATCAAAAAAACGATCGCTTAGTGACATTGGTGACGGGGGTGATCACAGGGTTAAACCTTTATTAGGGGGGGTCCTAGACCTAAAGGGGGCTAAATCTAACTGCCCTAACAGTTATTTCAGTCACAATGCACCAATGCAGTAAACAGTAAAAAAAAAAAAAAAAACTGCTTTGGTGTCACTGTGACAGGGGGTGCAGGGCGGTGATCGGGGGGTGATCGGGGGGGGGGGGGGGGGGGGGGTGAAAAGTGTGCCTAGAGTGTTCTACTGTAAGTGTAGTGTTGTGCAGACTTACATTAATGTCTTCTCTCCTCGGTGCCGGATCGAAAAGACCGACACGAGGAGAGATTACATCACTTCCTCTAGCTCTGTTTACAATACAGAGCCAGAGGAAGTATTTCATTGGCCGGGAGGAGCGATCGCGAGGGGGTGGCCACAAATGAGTGCCCCCCCTCATCTCCGATCCCTCCCGCAATGACCCAGACGTTTACAGGCACGGGGGGGGGGGGTGGTTCGGGAGCAGTTAGGGATGACATCACTTCCTCTAGCACTGTTTACATGACAGGGCTAGAGGAAGTGTTTGATTGGCCGGGAGCGATCGCGAGGGGGTGGCCACGAATGAGTGGCCTCCCCCTCATCTCCGATCGCTCCCGCAACAATGCTGACCACCGCAGGCAGGTAGGGACGTACCTGTACGCCCATATGCCTGCCCGTGCCATTTTGTCGACGTATATCGTCGTGCGGCGGTCGGCAAGTGGTTAACATCACATTCTATGTATTTACTGTTTGCTAATGTATTGTATTTCTTTCATCGTTTCCTAATTACCAGGATTTCAATATGCTGTAATATGCTGTAATATGCTGTGCCATTTTGTCCTCATGCATGTTGGATTTTTGTTCCTTTTTTGTCCTTCATGCATATTTGCCTTCACTAACCCCCCCCCCCACCATGCTATCTGTAGCCCATATATACCTATAGTCTAGTCACTTAACAATGTATTTTGTCAGCTCCATTGTAATGCTTTACCCTAAACATCCCCTAAAATGTGTACAAATGTTATAGTTGTCCTTAAATTCATGCAGAGTGCCTGAGGCTTTGTTTTGTGGTGCCCAAAATCTTTGGGAACCCTCCCTCCCCCCAACTGCTCAGTCAGCTGATACCTATCCTATCCTGACTTTGCCAAACCCAATACACACTATACCTACCTCTTTAGTGGTCATATTTATGGATGAATATTTCAAAGCATGTAGTGCAAGGGCCTGCCTCAATACTTTCAAATGGTACTGTTTTAATTTTTCTTCTCCTATTATTATTGTGATAGGTAATTGCAGAATCCAAAAATGTGCTTCCATTTTTTTTTTTTTTGAGGCCACTTCTTCTTACATGTCCAGTGGGCTGCCAATAGTGTAATTAAGGAGGGGCTGGCCAAACTATCACACATTACTTTGTTACTCCATTACGTAGTGGAGAGGGTTACCTGTCCAAAACATACCTCCCCCCTAAAATATTTACAAGGGGCCATCAGAGGGGGGAGGAATCTGATAAGTGGACCTTATATTTTAGCCTTTAAATACTACAAGAAATGTTATACTGATGTTTGCCAGCAATGTTTGTGTATAATCTGCTTGTAATGTTTATTATCAAATTTACTAATTATATTTTTCTTGTTTGACTCCACAGTTTCCTTCCACGCCACAGGAATGGCAGACTGTGGCCTCCCAGTTTGCCCAGGGGTGGGATTTTCCTAACTGCGGAGGGGCAATCGATGGGAAGCACGTCCACATCATCCCACCACCCCATTTGGGGTCATCCTATTTTAACTATAAGGGGTTTCATAGTATCGTGTTGATGGCGGTGGTGTCGGCGACATATGAGTTTATATATGTGGACGTGGGGAGGAATGGCCGGATGTCGGATGGAGGAGTCTTTTCCCGGACCGAGTTCTACCGACGTCTCGAGAGTGGTGGCTTGGGATTGCCACCCCAGGAGGAGAATGTCGAAGGACTGCCTTTTGTCTTCGTCGCAGATGAGGCTTTCGGTTTGGGAAACCATCTCATGAGACCATTCCCACAGAGGACCCTCACCCCGGAGAAGAGGGTATTTAATTACCAGCTGGCCAAAGCCAGAAGAGTCGTGGAGAATGCGTTTTGGATTCTGGCCAGCCGGTTCCCCCTGTTTCAAACGGCCATTAATATGGCGGAATATAAACTTAATACCATTGTGGTATCGTGTTGCATCTTGCACAACTTTTTAAAAAGCAACAACCCCAATTATGTGGTTACAGTTGGGCCTGACGCAGGACTGCAATCCCTGACGTCTCTGGAAGCGGCCCATCCTGGCTTGTCTCCCCAAAGCGCCTGTGAAGTGCACCAAAATTATTCCGAATATTTTTCGGGGAGGGGGGCCATTGCTTTGCCAGCACTTTTTGAATAAATTTAACATTTATTAATCTGGTAAAATCTTGCTTTAAATTTCCTGCTTGTGTTTCTTTTTTGTGTCTCCTAGTGCACTTGTAGTGCCAAGTGGTTTGTACATTATTATCTAAACACCCATTGTCACTGTAAACACCAATTTCAACACAAAAAAATGGTATTGATCATTGAAAGAAGAAGCCACACATTGTTGAGTAAAAAATCATTTTTTTACTCCATACACATTCACATGTGTTCTTTTTTTTCATTTTTCTTTTTTTTTTTACAAAAATACCAATTAATGTGTTTTCCCCCCAAAAAATTTGGGTTACGTTACATAAACAGCCAAGTTTCCAAACACAACATACACAACTCTGGAACATAAAGTTCAACGTGGAAAAGCTTTTAAGGCAAGATCACACATTACATTGTCAAAAATGTGTGGATTTTGCATTCATCAGATGGGGTGAAGTCACCCCTGTAAAAGCCTAATTTGGAAGATGCACACAAATTGGGAGGCAAACACCAAATACCATGCCTAATGTCAACATGTGCTATCTCCCATCATGGGGGATCAATGTATGTTTTTTGGGGGTGCAACCCCTTCCTCTCACTGACTTGAGTTTTGAGGAAGGGGTTGAAGGCACAAAACACGTACATTGATATCCCCTGATGGCAGATAGCACATGTTGACATACTGTGTGCATCTTCAAAAGTAGGCTTTTTAAAAATTTCTACATTTTTAAAAAACAAAATGGTGGCAATTTTAGAGAAAATTATATTCTTCCAAGGACATCAATCACGTTCTTAAGTTTAACTTCAATATCCATATGTTTTTTTCTAATAATGTCTAAATCCTGACTACACCACATGATGTCCTGGATTAGCTTTTGGGCACTGTCACTGGTGAAATGATCTGATTGTTCTTCCACCACCTGTACTTGACCTAAAAATCAAAAAAACACACCATCTATTATAAATATGCAGGCATACATGTCTTATTACCTAAATATGGGGTGTCAGACACTCACCTGTTGTGGTCTCAATCTCGATCACTTCTCCTTCCTCCACATCCTCATCTTGTGGTGACCTCTGTTCCCCTTCTTCAGGAGGTGGAAGGTCCCTGTTAACGTCATATTTCCAGATTCTTTGTTCCCCTATGAGAATAAAACAATAGGTATACTTAGCACACAGATATTTGAGCCAACAAATATGAATGATAAACATTGCTTGGAAGTGGGGGACAATTGTCTGTTTGGGCAGAATTCCAAGCTGAACACATGATTTATTCCCTTAATTACTCAGGCTGGAATACTTACCTTTTTTGGAGAAGTTTCCCACCTGGAGACACCCCAAGTATCCACTAGAGTACCTGTTTTTGACACCCTAAAAAAAGTTTGTTCTGGTGTATCACACAAGTCCAGATGTGTAAACAGCTGCTGAGTGTCCTCTATATACATTACACTGAATAAAGTTTGCTATTCCTTCTAGGTTCAAACACATCTAGACAACAATGTCCTAAAAACTCTTTTGGATTAACTTAAAAATTTGAAGCAACAAATGTATTTAATCAGTTATCTGGGAAAACATTGTATTTTGGAAAACGAACAAGGTTTCCAACGAACGATTACTGTGCGTATGACCATGAAAGTAGCCATTTTGGAATGTACAACACCTTATTAAGGAAAAACACATGACGCAGCATGCAATATTAATAATTAGTAAAGGAGGTAGTGGTGCGCGGTAAGGAATTAAGCTAAACTACAATAGCCACAAATACGAGGCTAATAAGGCAGTCCAAAATCAACAGATTAAAGGAAGCATATAAGACAGTCCAAAATAAACAGATTAAAGGGAAGCATATGAATCCTGGGTAAATTGCGTGAGGTAAAATTGCATCAAAGAGAAGTGCATTAAAATGCATAAAATCGGCAGAGAATAATGCTAAAGTAATAAAAGCATATGGATCCTAAAAAAATATAGTGCATAAAACACAAAGTAAAATCTGTGGCTGTGAATGGTAGTGGTTGTGTAGCCACGTGATAAATATATAGTGCTGGTATTTCCACGTGCTAAAAATTAGATTTAAAATCAGGAACATACGATAAGGTAAAATTCAAACATAAATAAATAAATACAGTCCATAAATGTTCATAAAGTGCAAAGCGTGTCTTCGGATCCAAAAAAATGTTAGGAGTGAAGGTGCTGGAGAAACGGAGTGCTGTGTGATTTGATATAACGTGCTGTTAGTGGGTATCCTGTGCGATCCTGGTTTCTTGTGCAATCCTAGTGGGGATAGTGTAGGTGGCCCCTTACCTTACAGCTGTAAGGTTACAGCATGAGTATCAAAGCCTTTGTGGTCCTTGGTGAAAGTCCCTTCTTGTAGATAGGTGGCCCAGGTCTTCTATGGCGTTTACTATTCTGCCTTTCACTTGACCCTCTAAGTGTAGGTAATGGTATGTCCTGGGGTGGGAGGTCTCACCAGTAGTAGTTATGGAAAGAAGGAAGTATGCCTCATAGTGTAGTATGTACTTAAAATTGTAATAAACACTTTATGGCATCAAAACAGGTACTCACATAAATCAAGAAGCATACAAAGCAGTGTACAAACGAGTGGCAAGCTCGATAGGCGTCACTTCCGGTCGCACAGAGCGGTCCCGACGCGTGTTCGTCACAAGTCACGTGACTTCATCAGGGGATGCAATATTAATAATAATAGGTACACACGACATATACTTACTTTTTCAAAGAACTTTCTTGATCTTTCTGTACTGATCCTGCTCCCTTAATTTGAGGTCCGACCAGCGTTTCCTCAGTTGATCCTTGGATCATCGTACCCCAAAATTCCTGTACAGACTCTTCATAACTTTATTCATGATCTTGGCCTTTCTCATATTTGGATTGGTGTACGGACCATAATTCCCATCATAGTCGTTACTCCTCAAGATGTCCACCATCTCCAACATCTCCACAAAGGACATATTTGAGGCCTTAAATCTCCGCCTCGATCGTGACCTTTCAGGCTCCAGGCTTTCCTCCTCCTCGTTACTGGAATTATGCACCTGCTGTGTCTCCGCCATGTTCCGCTCCCACTGCAACGAAAGAGACGGGGCGGCGAATATTCTAGAAATAACGTCAGGGGCGGGCGACGCGGGTGGAGATTCACGCATGCGCAGTGTATATAAAGCTTCAAACACGTGTGTGTCGTAACTACGTTCTGTGTGCAGAGGAAGGAGGAACGGTCGCAACGAACAACGATGAACGTTATAACGAAGGTAAGATTTTAAGTTTGGAGACATGTGTGGCCTATACTGAATCCAGATCGATTCCTATGTTGTGTTGAATTATCCTGAGATGTTTATTTTTGTATTTTGTTTGGTCTTGCAGAGAAAATGTTGCCATTTAAGGACCAAGAATTCCTTGGGGAATTCATAGATAAATACAGGGATATGAGAAATCTATGGGAGGTGAAAAACCCCTTATATTACAATAAACCAGCTAGGAGGGCAACGCTGGAGAAATTGCTTGGATTTGTAAAGACCCGGGCCCCCAATGCAGACATGAAGTTTCTGGAAGCAAAAATTGGTAGCTTGAGAAGTACCTATAAGAAGGAGTACCATAAGGTCCAGCAGTCCCTGAGGTCCGGAGCAGCAGCAGATAAGGTGTATGTACCCAGTCTGTGGTACTACAACAGGATGCATTTTATTGATGACCAGATTGAGGGCAGGGAATCCCTTTCGACTCTTCTGGCACCCCTTCCCTCCAGCCTTCCAACCAGCCTTCCATCCAGCCTTCCCTCAACCCCAGCTGAGGCATCTGTGGACCAACCTGGGCCTTCCATACAGGAAGAGATTGAGGAGCCCAGATGGAGCCAGGTATAGGTTTTTTATACATAATTTTTCTGTGGAAAAAAAATGATTGTTGGTAAGTAGATGTTATTATTGCTAATAAATGAAGGAATTAAAAGTGTTTCACATATCAATAGACAGAAGTTGCCAAAAAAGATTAGGAAAAGAAGGAAAAATGCTGGGCTCACAATGATAGTCTTTTCTATTTCTTTAACATTAAATTTGCAACAGTCATGAGCTGAAAATTGTGTGTGTTTGATGAACAAAAAACTAAAACTATGTCCCTTTTTCATACACAGGATGACCTCAGCCAGGACGAGGCTCTGGCAAGTGGCACACAGGAGGAGGCAGGGGGAATTGTCAGCCAGGAGGTGGCAGGGCCCAGTAACACCCAATCCCAGGTGCCTCCCCTCATCCTTCCATACAAAAGGCCCAGGAAGGGCACGAAAACAGAGGAGGCAGCACTGGCCCTCATCAAGGAGGCTAATGATGCCCTGAATTCCCCCCTCGATGCTGTAGAGGCCTATGGCATCTATATAGCCTCAAATTTACAAGAAATGGAGGAGGGCCAACGGCAAAAATGTGAGAAACAAATTTTTACTACAATCCACAAGGGGTTGAGTGGGGAAATTAGTGAAGACGACCACCTGTGTTCTCTCCCCATCCTCCTCCTCCTCCTGCCACAAGGCCACATCCAGAGCCACAGCCTCCAGGGAAGGCTGCAGGAAAGGCTGCACGGAAGACCAGAAAGTGATCCCCTGCCTTCAGTCTGGTCTCAAAGAACACACAGCCTGTTGTAGTACCACAGCCTGGGTACATATATCATCTGCTGCTGCTCCTGTTCTCTGGGATTCCTGGACCAGATTGGACTTCTCAAGCTACCAATTTTTTGATGTCTGCCTTGGGGGCCAAAGGCTGGGCAAATTCAAGCACTTTCTCCAGCGTTGCCTTTATCTTTATTTTGTTATTATGATGTAAAATAAATTTTGTTTTTGGTTTCAGAAAATACTTGCCTATGTGTTTTTCTACAAATAGCAAATCAATTTATTTTGGGTGAGTAGGCAGGTACATTTCAAAAATACAATGTCAAAATTAACAAGGGACACCAACAACAAACAGGTTTACAAATAATACATAATAATGGTGTTGTGGAAACGTAACATAAAAAATTAAAAGGAGAGCACGAGAAAATAATACAATAATACAAATATTGTTATTAAAGAAAAAAAAGCACTTTAAAAAAAAATATATATATTTTAGGCAGATCTGGCTTAAATTCTAAAATAAATATTATTCAGGAGAGACCTAGAAATAATAAAGAAATAAGTTTGTGAAAACTGTGTGAATATGAGCAGCAAAACAACTTCATTCTTCTAGCATTATAAAGAAGAGAATGCGCGGCATTGAACAATTAAAAAAATTGCAGTGTGATGAATCTTCTATCTCCATTACGAACGCTAGATTTACCAGACCGAGCGGTTTAGTCTCGCACAGGATTCTGAGCATGCATGATTTTTGGCGTGTTGGAATTGCCTACACACAATCGTAAAATCTGATAGAAAGGTTTTCCGTCAGAAAAATTAAGAACAGGTTCTCAATCCAAAGTCCGTCGGAAAATCAGACAGAAAAAGACCGATGGGCATACACACGGCCGGAAAATGCGATGAAAAGCTCCCATCGGACTGTTTCCATCGGAAATTCCGACCGTGTGTATGCGGCATTACTGTAAAGAAACCTTTCCGTATTTGGAGATGAAATCTTTTTTCCTCTAGACATAAAGAGTGCCCCCTAGTCCTCTGTGATGACCTTAAAGTAAATAACTCAACACCAAGTTTCACGATATGGAAAACTGATATATTTGTACATGTTGATCATATCCCCCCTTAATCTCCTCTTCTCAAGAGGGAATGAATTCACTGGATTCTTATGCAAAGTACAACCTAAAACTCTGTATATTAAGGAATAGTCTCAGATCCACAACCTTTGCACCTTTAAGCATGGCCACAAAACATGGACATTTTTCCTTCCAGTCCAAAATTACAAAAGCAGAGTGGGGAGTATTGGAGAATGTATTTGGCAATACTGGAGGAATTGAGGTACCAGTGGAAGAATATTTTGTATGAGTTCTCCAAAGCTAAAATGTTGAATGAACTTTTTTTTTAGCTGTGGCAGACCACATCTCATCTCAGTCCTCATGTAGTAATGTTTTACCTAAGTATTTCCCAGCAGAGCATATATTACGTTTCGGGATGGCTTTTGGAGGATGGGATGACTGTATTAAAGAGATAAGACTGGGGAGTCGGGGTCTATACAGCACCTGTTTTTAAAGATACTGAGGTTAAGTGGGTTTAAGTCCATTTAAGCAATGACATTTTTATCCAGACTATATTATTGATTTGGTATTTGCAAAAGCTAACAGTGTAGCACATCTCCAGTTTTTACTTAAAACAAATTTGGCTCCCTGGCAACTAAAGCTCAGGATACCAATTTTAAACTCCCTCTCACTAGTATTGTTGTCCTACAGTGCTTTGCACTACTTATCCATCAATTTTAAACCATGGTTAGAGATGCCACAACCAGCCTGGCACAATGTCTAAGGTGAGCCTGTCCCATCAAAAAATTCTGGGGCACAATCCTGGAACTCTACACCAAGACTATAGATTGTTTTATGGTCAATATTACCAGATTCCAATAAGCATGCCAAACAAGATATCCTTCCACATTTCCTAACTGTTACCCGCACAGTAATCCCCCACCAATGGTGGTCATCAAAAATACCTACTATTCTAGAATAGGTCACGGAATTAGACTTCATCTCCTCTATGGAATCCACTTAGCTGCGGAAAATTATAAACAGGGCTCCTGTGCTATGATTTAGGCCATTTGGACAATGCTTTAGAATTTGTAGGATTTCCTTGACAAGCCATCACCTTCCTAAACCTAAACTTTACTGGATTGGTCATGGAGATGATGTCAGGGGGACCCCTTATTTCATCTTCCCCCACTACCTCTATACTTCTCTTCCATTTCTCCTATACTCTCTCTACTAAAACCATAATTTCTCTGTCTCCCTCCTCCACTTTCAGGCTGTCTACCCCCCAAGACCTTAACCTTACCCAGGTGTTGCACATGGGATCAGTACAGGAACATGGGGATACAAATCCCTAAATAATGGTGTCTCGATACATACCCTTCAGTATATACATGTGAGGACTGGGCTCAGCCTTTCCTTCTCTGAGCTGGCCGCTCAGCTGTCGGCTAATTGCCAGCTCCTATCTCTCCAAAGTTACTCAGCTGTTGATGATATCCTGCTCGTCAGTCCTGCCTACTTAAGCTGTCCAGCCCAGAGGATCTGTGCCTTCGCCTTGGTCAACATCACAGAGACTATCTCCTGCATTCCTGTTGAAAGACTTGCTTGGCGGACATCCCTTCTGGCTCCAGATCCTGCTTGCTGTTTCACTACACTGCTCCCTGACCTTCTGGCTTGGCTGACTATCCGTTCAGGTTACCGAACTATTGGCTATGTTTTGACTACGTTTGTTCTATTTACTTTTATTGTTAAACAAGTGTGGTTTAACTGTTCTTCTGTCTCGGTCTGATTTCATGGTTTCTGACAATACGTGTATTTGAAATGTATTACGCATCTGGAGTGATACAGACATTCTGATAATGTAACAAACCTAAATGGGCTCTGTTATGACCCATATCTCATCTCCAATGTTTTTGATTTTGACACATGTATTTTGCTTTCTATACAACCCCCCCCCCCCCTTTTTCTAAGTTATGTATGTATCCTTGACTTGTCTTAAGAAAATATCCACTAAACTTACACAAAACAAAAAGTAAATTTGGCTATGCTGTATTTCATTCCAGGTTCCTACTGTAGCCTAAATGGTAACTGTCATTTCCCATAACCCCAAATTCAATGAAGCCATAGTGTAAATATTTTTCACCAACAAGGTCTAATAGGCACAAAGAAGCTGTCAACTAACTGGTTATACTGTCTTAGGCAGGCTATATAGGCAAATTTGTTTCCTGCAACCCCGGGTTTCCCCGTTAACACACAGTGTTGATGCAGGAATCTCTCCAGCCTAGCCATTGCCTGATCCTGGCAGGGGCGGGGGGGAAGCCATCCCCCCTGGGAGAAGACAATGATTTATGCTAGTAGCTATAGCAGCCACTAGCAATAATCGCAGGCAAAACCCAGCATGCTGGTTGTGCCCAAGTTGATCGATCGATCAACTTGGTACAATCAACTTGTCCATACACGGTTCGAATCTCGACCGGTTCAGCAGGAACCGTGCGAGATTCGGACCATGTCCCAGATAGCAAGGGTAACTTGCCACAAATTTGTGGCAGTGTTGAATTGTAAGTCTTGTTAAAGTGGAGCTACACCCTAAAGTATTAACTTACTGCACATTTTCACTGGCAAGTTTTAGACTTGCAGAGCACTTGAAGCACAAGTTCTAGTTGACACTTTTCCAATTTGTACCAAATTTGCGTGGCAAGAGCAAAGTTGCAGTGGTGAGTCTACAGCAAGAGCTCTGCAAGTCACAGCGACCCCTGTGGTGGGATGATTATTGCACAACATAACTGAATCAGAACTTGCAGCAGACTTGCAGAATGTGGTATGCCACATGTATTGTTATTTGTTCATCCTTTCCTGTCACCCCACCTATCCCAGTTTTTGCCAGGGCATCCACTCTCAGGCTTGAGAGTTTACATTATTTTTCTTTGCAAACTCTGAGACATAGTTTCCTAGGCAGGGGGAGGATGTAGCACCCTGTTGTTTAGGCAGGGTTGCTAACAAATTTAGTTTACCAGGTAGTAATTGTCCTGGCCAATTGTTAGGAGATTCACTGATTTCCCCCTAATTCTGGAATTGCTGTACTTCTCTCTTCTGTCACTAGGTGGCATTGTAGCTGGCGACATTAGATAAGACAAGGGCATAGCAAGGACAAACCATGAATGGATGGGGTGTCTCAGCCAATAGGCAGGGGTTTAAGTCCCTTGGCCTGCTGGGAGAGCCTATTTATTTGAGTGGAGTCAGGTGATTGGGTGTTCTGTGCCACCTGGATGGCTGTCTGGGTGGACGTGTGTTATGTCGCCCTGGGCTGCTAGGCTGGAAGACTGAGGCCTATCCTGGGGACACCTGGCTGCGAGGCTGCCTGAGGCCTAACCAGGAGCAGGAGAAGCAGAGAAGCAGCGTAGGGTTGGGACTGCAGGATTAGAGTCCAACCGAGTTGTGAAGGTTAAACAAGATGGGGAACCAATTGTGGTCGGAGGTAGAGGGGAAGCTGTCGCCACTAAGGAACCATCCACCTTTTTACCGGAGACTACTGTGTATAAGCTGAAGCAAGTACCTGAGCAGTCTTCTCACCCGCTGGGGACGGTGAAGAAGTGGAAAAGCATCAGCAATTGCCAAGCCAGGGATCCAGCAGGATAGCAGGGATGATGCTTGAGGAGTATACAGCGGGATAGCGGTGGAAGAGCTCAGGGGATCCAGTGACGACTGGCATCTGGAAGTCTAGTGACGCCAAATTTAAAATCTCCACTTCTACCACCCACCAAAAACGGAAACCTGCAACAACAACTCATTGGACCAGATCGCAGAAGAAACTACACTTCGAAACTTTCAAAACCACTTTATCAAACAAAATAAAAAAACAAAAAAAACAAAAAAAAACGCTGAATTTAAGCCACTCAACGGAACAAACACTCAGCTCCCTAAACAAGGTATTACTACAATCGACAGACTCAGTGGCTCCAAAACGCAGAACACTCATCCGGAGGAAAAACTCGGGATGGTTTAATGGCTCTCTCACGCTACTCAAGCAAGAACGCAGAAGAGCTGAAAGAGCATGGATAAGAAATCCGACCAAGGAAAATCACACAAACTACAAAGGACTCACAGAGAATTATGACAAAGCAATCTTCAAAGCTAAAAAAGATTATTTCTCAAATACCATCTCATTGGCCTTAAACCGTCCTCGGGAACTTTTTAAAATAGTCGCTCAGTTGATGAACCCGGTATGCTTAGAGCCCCCAGCAAACGAAACCCCTAGATTTCTGCAATGAGTTATCATATTTTTTCATCAACAAAATCGACAACATCCAGAAAACAATTTATCAGAAAAAAACAACCAACCGAAGTCAACCAGAGCGAAAAGAAGATATTGACACGAATATCCCACAACCACCAAAGTTTTCTCTGATCCCAATCACCACGGACACCACTAAAAACATCATCAAAAACCTCTGAGACAGCACATCACCTATTGACATCATCCCCACAAAACTCCTGAAAGAATGTTCCGACATCTTGGCTCCCACCATAACTCACCTCATAAATCAATCGTTTAAAGAAGGGATTGTTCCGGGCGCCCTCAAACAAGGCATCATCAAACCCCTGCTAAAGAAACCCAACCTTGACCCTCAGGACCCTAACCATCGCAGACCGATAACAAGCCTTAACACCATCTCCAAGATTATGGAGAAGGCGGTAGTACAACAGATACAATGCCACCTGGACACACACAAACTCCTTGACCCTCTGCAATCAGGCTTCCGCCCAGGCCATGATACAGAAACAGCACTCCTCAAGATATGGGACAACGCCCTCGAAGCAGCAGATGACGGAGAATCATGTCTCCTGGTACTGTTGGACCTCAGTGCAGCATTTGATACTGTGGACCACAATACTCTACTCACCCGCCTTACAGAAGTAGCAGGAGTCACAGACTCAGAACTACAATGGTTTGCATCCTTCTTAGGAAATCGTTCTCAGACAGTGAAACTAGGAGCATTCACCTCTGAAACCCGGGAAATCTCTTGTGGAGTCCCACAAGGATCACCCTTGTCACCAGTGCTCTTCAACATATACATCCACCCACTCCTCAAAATCATCAGAATATCAGACCTCTGCTTCCACTCATACGCTGACGACACGCAACTATATTTTCGTATCACCGGACAAAAAGACCATCATCAGCAATTAGAAAAATGCCTCACCCTGATAGACGACAGGATGACCACTAGCTCCCTCAAACTCAACGAATCGAAAACAGAACTTCTTATTCTACACGCAAACCAAAATTCCCGAACCAAGGTCCCTTGGACACCACCCACCTTCTTTGGACAGACCGTCTCCCCAAGGACCAAGGTTAAGAGTCTCTGAGTCATTTTTGACTCAGAAATGTCAATGGATGCACAAATAGGAGCAGTAGTCAGTGGTTCCCACCATCTGCTCCGCCTGCCACGCAGACTCACCCCCTTCATTCCAAAGGAGGACAAAGCAGTGGTAGTTGGAACAGTCATTAATTCACGACTTGACTACGCAAACTCCCTTTACATAGGATTACCCCAATATCAACTTGCACGCTTACAACTTATCCAAAACGCGGCGGCAAGGCTGATAACAGGAAAAAAACCCTGGGAATCCATCTCCCCTTCCCTGAGGAGCCTACATTGGCTAACCATAAAGAATCGGATCACATTCAAGACCCTCTGCCTCACCCACAAATGCACCCATGGAGATGCTCCTCAATACCTTCTCGAGAAAATAAAACAATATACACCCAATCGCAGTCTTCGATCATCTAACCAAAACTTCCTCCTCATTCCCAAATCCCGCTACAAATCAAAGTGGGAACGGAGATTCGCTGTCCAAGGACCACGGCTATGGAATGCTCTACCGACCTACATCCGCATGGAAGAAAACCATCAGGCCTTCAGGAAAAAACTCAAGACCTACCTCTTCTTTTTTTTAACAAGAAATAGACCTACCTCTTCTAAGAAGTGTGACAACAAGCATGAATACAGCGCCTTGAGGCGATTCAATTCGCATTGTAGCACTATACAAATCATTCATTCATTCATTCATAGTGAGAGACTGGGAGCTCAGAGGACAGTTCTGTGTTACCAAGAGTTAAGTACAATTACTGTTAGTGGCCGTTACAAGTTTAGTTGCCATAGGAGACAGTGGTCCTACCTATACAGAAGTGTTATCTGGCTGGAGGCCTTCCACTGTATAGCTGTCTACCTATAGAAGCCTCGTAGTGTAGTCTGCCAATTACCATTGCATCTTCTCAAGGCCTGTCCTGGCCTTAACCCTGTCTCCCACAGTTCTGTTAAGAGACAATAAATCTCTTGTTCGCTTCCAAAAGTGACTGGCGCCCAGCATTTTTTCTTGCATCACACCTACCATGCCTGGTAACGCACTCTACAAGGAAGGATGTCAGCTCTCCCTGACCCTCAAGGTCACCATTGGGCCTCTGGGGCCCCGGGACCTTGATACATTTTCAAGGAAAATTGATCTGGAGTCATGCAATGCAGACTTGCTGCAATTGTCCAGCAAACTTGTGAAGCCTGGCAAGTCTAGCAATAGATTAGCAAGTCATTTTCAACTTGCAGCTCAATTGCTTGCTATCTGAGGTATGGCCTGCCTTAGACACCATAGCACGGAAGCCGGCAACCTGTCGATCGCGGGCTACCTGTCGACCATCGACAGGTGATGGGTAGACCGTGAAAAGACATCCCACTGTTGCGACATCCCACTGTCTGGCTCCAGAACGGCGCATGCGCGCGCTCACCCTATCCCAGGCTGCAGAGGCAGTTCCGCCCCTTGCATACGTGCGGCTGTGGGGCAAGGAGAGCCTCCGGAATACCTCGGGCGGGTTCTCCAAACATGCCCGAGTGCTTCATATGGATATCGCACGCCCATCGCCACCGGCCCTCCTCTCTAAACCAAGGATACCATGTGGGAAGGTGAGAGGATTGCCAGTAGGAATCTGCGGCGCACCTTTCCTGCACCACTCTGCATTTAAAACTTTTGTACACTTCAGCCCACCTGACATCCTAGCCCACCTGACATCCCAGCCCTCCTGATCCCGCCCAATACAATACCCTCCTGACACGCCAGCCATCCTCATCCCCCCCAATACTATACCCTCCTGACACCCCAGCCCTCCTCATCCCGCCCAATACTTCACCCTCCTGACATGCCAGCCCTCCTGATCCCCCATGATACTATACCCTTCTAACACCCCAGCCCTCCTGATCCCCCCAATACTATACCCTCTTGACACCCCAGCCCTCCTGATCCCCCCATAATACCATACCCTCCTGTCCCCCCCATGCCATGCCCTCTTGAGACCCAAGCCCTTCTGATCCCTCTGTTCTGTGCCCTCCATATCCCCCAGTACCATACTCTCCTGACCCCCCAGTACTGTGCTCTCATCACCACCCTGCACTGCACCCTCCTGACCTCCCCCAGTACCGCCCCCCCTGAACCCCCTATACCTAGCACTCCTAACCTCCCTGTACCATACCCTCCCAACCCCTACTGTACATCCTACTGACCTCTGTAAGCTGCCCTACATGCTACCGACCTCTGTACACTGGCCTACCTACTACTGACCTCTGTACACTGCCCTACATACTACTGACCTCTCTACACTGACCTACATACTAATAACCTCTGTACACTGCCCTGCATACTACTGACCTCTGTACACTGCCCTACATACTACTGACCTCTCTACACTGCCCTACATCTTAATGACCTATGTACACTGCCCTACATCCTAATGACCTCTGTACACTACCCTGCATACTACTGACCTCTGTACACTGCCCTACATACTACTGACCTCTGTACACTGGCCTACATACTACTGACCTCTGTATGCTGCCCTACATACTACTAACCCCTGTATGGTGCCCTACATACTACTAACCCCTGTACACTGCTCTACATACTTCTGACCTCTGTACACTGCCCTACATACTACTTGCACGGGCCAGAAATCAGAGCAGATAGCCAGGCCAGAAATTAGTCAAGAAAATCAGCCTGCAGTACTAGATGTTCTGCCTTCATGACGATCTCTGGCATCAGACTTGTGAGGGTAACCAACTACTCCTCAGACGTGAAAAAAATGGGAATGAAAACGAATGCTGAGTTTCTCACTGAAGCTAATTTTTAAGGTAGGCTAAGTTTATATTTTTACAGTGACACTAGTTTTAGTAGATTTTTCTAGGTTTTTTAACGCAGCCTTTATATTTTATTGGGGGTTTGCTACCCCTGCCACAGCACAAACTGAAAGAAGGAGTCACTATTTTTCTGTTTTCATTTTCTACTTGCAATGTAAAAGGAGTATTACACATACAGGAAGACAACATATGCAATATCCAGTCTATTGGAGGCCATATCGCGTGACTGTGATGAGACATCAAACATAGGTTGAAATAAGAAAAGGAGCCCAAAAGATATTCAAGCCATGGCATCAACAAAGGGGTTAAAAAGACATTAACATATGGAGAGACAGAGCGCCAGCGACAAGCAGATGTACCGAGAGACTGCCAGAGACAGGCAGATGGATAGAGAGACTGCCAGAGACAGGCAGATGGATAGAGAGACTGCCAGAATGAGGCAGATGGACAGAGAGAGAGAGTGAGAGGAGGCAGGATTAATGAATCAAAGCTTTCTTGAAGACACACAAAAGGCCTTCTATGTCTGCATAAGGGCATTACACTGTGTGTCACCTCTGTGCAGTTGGTTGCTGGTATATTACTGTGTTTCTTTCCTCAATGTGTTGCTGTATATATATATCCTGTTTATGGATCTGTTCTGCGACCCCACAGCGTGAGTGCATTACTGTATCATTTTGTTCTGTGTCAGCTGTTGTATGTTTCATGGGCCATTGACAGCAAGAGTACATTGTGACATGAGCTGTACAGATCCTTTGCCTGTTTTTCTGTGTGCCTTTCCCACACAGTGATTTGGGTAATTACACATTTTTAAATAGTGAATAATTCCAACACCATAAATAGTGCAGGCACTGGATACGTCAATCACTCTTTTATCCTATCAGTTTTATTGGTTTATTTTACTGATCTGCTGCTGCTGACACTGTAGATCCAAAATTATAATATATACAATCTGTATATACAGTGGTGAAAATAATTATTTCATCCCCTATAGATTTTGTAAGTTTGTCCGCTTACAAAAAAATGAAGGGTCTATAATTTTTATCATAGGTGTATTTTAAACGATAGGGACAGAATATCAACCAAAAATCCAAAAAACACATGATACAAATGTTATAAATTGATTTGCAGTTCAGTGAGTAAAATAAATATTTGATCCCCAAGCAAAACATGACTTAGTACTTGGTGGAGAAACCCTCGTTGGCAAGCACAGAGGTAAAACGTTTCTTGTAGCTGGTGACCAGGTTTGCATACATCTCAGGAGGGATTTTGGTCCACTATTTTTTACAGATCTTCTCTAAATCCTTAAAGTGGAGTTCCAGCCTCTAAAAAAAAAAAAAAAAAAAATGTAAAAGTCAGCAACTACAAATAATGTAGCTGTTGACTTAATATATGAACACTTACCTGTCCAGGGATCCCGCAATGTTGGTCCCCGAAGCGTCTCGGGTGCAGGCGCCAGCATTGCAACTAAGAGAATCCGTCTAGGAAAGCCTTTAGGCTTCATAGCCGATTTCCTACTGCGTATTTGCAAGTCGCCCTGTGCTTTCTGAATGGCCCGTCATCTTCTGGGACACACACAGGTCCCAGAAGTCAGCTGGGGGGGAGGAGGAGGGGCCGATGCAAATGCGGAGATGACGTACTTCGCCGGAGGTAAGATGGAAGTCCCGCTGGAGAATGACAAAAAAGGTATAAAACTATATAAAAGGTATAAAAAAAATAAAAATAATAATAAAGGATATCCAAAAACGAGAGGGGCGGGGTGCTCGATTGGTTTAGACATAGTTTCATGTTAGCCTGGAACTCTGCTTTAAGGTTTCTTGTCTGTCGCTTGGCAACTTGAAGTTTCAGCTCCCACCATAACTTTTCTATATGATTAAGGTCTGGATACTGGCTAGGTCACTCCATGACCTTAATGTGCTTCTTCTTGAGCCACTCCTTTCTTGCCTTGGCGGTACGTTTTGGGTCATTGTCATGCTGAAAGACCCATCCATGACCCATCTTCAGTGTTCTGGCTGGGGGAAGAAGGTTCTCATCCAGAATTTTACAATACATGGCCCCATTAATGCGGCAAAGTCGGTCTGTACCTTTAGCAGAGAAACAGCCCCAAAGCATAATGTTTCCACCCCTGTGCTTGACTGTAGGGATAGTGTTCTTAGGGTCATAGTCAGCATTTTTCTTTCTCCAAACACGGCGAGTCCTCCTCCTCAAGAAGGCACATGTACAGTCATGTCAATGAACCTCTAAATAATTAAGAGAAGGACTGGAAGAAAGTGCTGTGGTCAGATGAGACCAAAATTGAGCTCTTTGGCATTAACTCAACTCAACGTGTTTGAAAAAAGAAAAATGCTGACTATGACCCGAACACGATCCCTACACTCAAGCACAGAGTTGGAAACATGATGCTTTGGGGCTGTTTCTCTGCTAAAGGTACAGACCGACATTGTCGCAGTCATGGATGGGTCTTCCAGCATGACAATGACCCAAAACATACCGCCAATGCAACACAGGAGTGGCTCAAGAAGAAGCATATTAACCACTTAAACCCTGGACCAATTTGCAGCCAAAGGACCAGGACCCTTTTTGCGATTCGGCACTGCGTCGCTTTAACTGACAATTGCGCGGTCGTGCGACGTGGCTCCCAAACAAAATTGGTGTCCTTTTTTTCCCACAAATAGAGCTTTCTTTTGGTGGTATTTGATCGCCCCTGTGGCTTTTATTTTTTTTTTACGCTATAAACAAAAATAGAGCGACAATTTTGAAAAAAATTCAATATTTTTTACTTTTTGCTATAATAAATATCCCGAAAAAATATATAAAAATTTTTTTTTCCCTCAGTTTAGGCCGATACATATTCTTCTACATATTTTTGGTAAAAAAATTGCAATTAGCGATTATTGATTGATTTGCGCAAAAGTTATATCGTTTACAAAATTGGGGATAGTTTTATAGCATTCTTATTAATATTTATTTTTTTACTAGTAATGGCGGCGATCAGCGATTTTTATTGTGACTGCGACATTATGGCGGACACATCAGACATTTTTGACACATTTTTGGGACCATTGTCATTTATACAGAAATCAGTGCTATTTAAATGCACTGATTCCTATGTAAATGACACTGGCAGTGAAGGAGTTAACCACTAGGGGGCGGGGAGGGGTTAAGTCTGTGTGTGCGTGTTTTTTTTTTACAGTAGGGGGCGTGGCTTTACATCTGACGTCACTGATCGGCTTTCCCGATGACAGGGACAGGCAGTGTAGGAAGCACAGGGAGAGGTTTGTTTACACAGACCCTCCCCGTTCTTCAGCTCTGTGACCCGATCGCGGGACACCAGCGGCAATCGGGTCTGCTGGTCCCGCGGCCACGGAGCTCAGGACCGGGTCGCGAGCGCGCCACCGGCAGGGCGCATGCTACCCACGGCTGGGCTCTTAAAGGGCCACGTACAGGTACATGATTGTGACCAGCCGTGCCATTCTGCTGACGTATATCGGCGTGAGGCAGTCCTTAAGTGGTTAAGGTCATGGAGTGGCCTAGTCAGTCTTCAGATCTTAATCCTATAGAAAATTTATGGAGGGAGCTAAAACTTTGAAATGCCAAGAGATAGCCAAGAAACCTTAAAGAGATTGTAAAACATGTTATACTTACCTCCTCTGTGCAGCTGGTTTTGCACAGAGCAGCCTCGATCCTCCTCTTCTCGGTTCCCTCTTCTGTGATCCTGGCCCCTCCCTTCTATCGAGTGCCCCTCAGCCAGCAGCTTTCTATGGGGGCACCCGAGCCGAGTCAGAGCTCCATGTGTCCATTCAGACATGGAGCCACGACCCGGCCCCGCCCCATCTCTCCCCTGATTGTCTGACTGACTTTGATTGACAGCCGCAGGAGCCAATGGCACCGATGCTGTGTCTAAGCCAATCAGGAGGAATGTCCCAGATGGCTTAGACACTCGTGGACATCGCTGGAGAGAGAAGGGGCTCAGGAAAGTAATTAGGGGGTGCTGGGGTGGCTGCTACATACAAGGTTTTTTATCTTAATGCATAGAATGCATTTAGATAAACAAAAACCTTCTGCCTTTACAACCCCTTTAAGGATTTATAGAAGAGCTTTAAAGAAGAGTGGACCAAAATCCCACCTGAGATGTGTGCAAACCTGGTCACTAACTACAAGAAACGTCTTACCTCTGTGCTCACCAACAAGGTTTTCTTCACCAAGTACTAAGTCATGTTTTGCTTGGGGATCAAATACTTATTTTATTCACTGAACTGCAACTCAATTTATAACATTTGTATCATGTGTTTTTTCTGTATTTTTGGTTGATATTCTGTCTCTATCATTTAAAATACACCTATGATAACAATTATAGACCCTTCATTTCTTTGTAAGTGGGCAAACTTAGAAAATCTGCATGTGATCAAGTAATTATTTTCTCCACAGTATGTATATGTCTATAGATTATATGCATATTATAATACTGTGTATGTTATACATCACTAGATGGTATGATGTTGAGCACTAAAATTGCATTTAACAATAAACAAGACAACAATTACATAGATAAAAGGTGGCCACGCCTGTGCAGACAAGTTTGAGTCAGGCAGCCCAATCAATAGCAAATTTGTTCATCCACAGCGATGACCAAGGCTGACTAATCTGTATGACTGGCACCCTTGTTGATCTCTTGAATCTTGCAGGGATCCGTGACAGAGGTCATACTATGAATGGCACGTCTCACTCACATGACTGCATCTTCCAGCCATTTCATGGCATATTTCTTGATCTCATAAAGCTAGCTCCACACTAGTAAAACTTTGTTTGAAATTTTTCATTTTAGGGACGGATGGAAAATTGTTCTGGAATGAACGCATTTCTAATGCCGTGTACACACGATTGCACATTCCGACAACAAAATCCATGGGATTTTTTTCAACGGATGTTGGCTCAAACTTGTCTTACATACACACAGTAACACAATGTTGTGGGAAATTTAGAACCTCAAGAACGCGGTGACGTACAACACGTAGGACGGCACTAGAAAGAGGAAGTTCAATACCAAGTGCGCCACCCTTTGGGCTCCTTCTGCTAATCTCGTGTTAGTAGAAGTTTGGTGACAGACGATTTGCGCTTTTCAGCCTCGAGCTTTTCCGATCGTTACTGCTCTTCAGTTTGTGTTTGTGGGTTTGTATTTATATTACGTATTTGATTTTCAGTGCGTTTTTGTCCGCTCGTTTCTGATTTTCAGCTCCGGCCTTTCTGTTTTTCAGTGCTTTTTGTTAGTTCGTTCTGACTAGCCGACCATTTTGAAGCCATGAGGACCCTCCCCCCAGACCAGAGGGTTTATAACTACCGTCTGGCCATAGCCATAAGAGTGGTGGAGAACGATTTCGGGATAATGGCCAGCCGGTTCCGCCTATTCCTTATGCCAATCAACATGGCGGAATATAAACTTAACCATATAATCCCTGCATGCTGCATTCTACACAACTTTTTAAGGAAAAATTCAATGAACTATGTTGCTGCCTCAGTTGGGCCTGAGGCCGGACTTCAAGAAGTAACCCTGACGGCCGGACTTCAAGAAGAAACCCTGACGGCGCTTGAAGCTGGCCGTCCTGGCTTGCCCCCCCCAAAGCGCCCGCGAAGTAAGACAAAAATATCTGGAGTAATTTGCGGGTAGGAGGGCCAGAAACTGTTAAAGGAACATTTTTTCAAATAATTTTTTACTTAAACTGAAAGAAGATTTCCTTTGATTTACTGCATGGGTTTCTTTTAGCTGTCTCCAATGGGCTTTTCTTTTTGGCCATTTTAGTCAATAGTGCAAATGTAATTTATTTGATACATGAGGTGACAATCTCTTCTTCAGCGAACGATTATTATGTTGTGGGTCTGCTACACACACACCTTGTTTTTGTTGTTAATGTATGTAATGCATTACTGATAAAAATATTCATAATTTTCAACACCATGAATGAATTTTGGTGAGTCACGAAAATGGCATGATTGTGGCAAATTATAAAGCACTGTGGGAGTTATTTACTAAAGGAAAATCCACTTTGCTCTCCAAGTGCACTGCAAAACTGCACTTGAAACTGCACAGAAAGAGCGCTTGTAGTGCAAAGTGGATTTGCCTTTAGTAAATAACCCCACTTTCAGTGTAAACACCAATTTAGTCGAAAAAATAATATTGAGCATTGAAAGAAGAAGCCACACATTGTTGAGTAAAAAACTTTACTCTGTACACATTCACATGTGCGTTAGAAAAGGGTTTTCGAAACAACCAACATATTTTAGTAAGAATTTTTTTTTCTTTTGGACAGTACAAATAGCTTTTTTTGTGTTCAAACAGGCATGTTTTAAAACCATAAAACAACACACAACTCAGGAACTTCCAAAGTTCAACTTTGACAAAGTGAAGGCAATATCAGACATTAGTATGTCCAAACTGTGTTCATATTGCCTTCATCAGATGGGGTTATGTCACCCCTGTGAAAGCCAAATTTTGAAGATGCACACAAATTGACAGTCAAAATGGGGATTTCCCTCCTGATCCCATGCCTAATGTCAACATGTGCTAGCTCCCATCATGGGGGATCAATGGACCTGTTTCTGGGGTACAACCCCTTCCTCTCAGCTACCATAGTTGTGAGGAAGGGGTTGCACCCTCAAAACGTGTACCTTTATATCCCGTGATGGCAGATAGCACTGTGTGCATCTTCAAAATTTGGCTTTCAACATTTTGTAGAAAAGTTAGAAAAAGAGAAACAATTTGAGAAATGTTGGTGTGTTTTCGATTGTGCCGAAAACATCAATGATGTTTTTAAGTCTTGTTTGATGTCTTCCTTGATCTTCTGTAAATCCCGATTGCACACCATGATCTCCCCGATGAGGACTTGTGAAATGAGATTCTTCTTCCACATCCCCTAAAAAAAAAAAAAACACACCATGTATTATAAATATGCAGGCATACATCTATTACCTGAAGCTGTGGTCTCAGACACTCACCGGTCACTATTTGGACAACTTATTTTGGTCACTACTTTGGATAAACCTCTCCTTCCTCCACATCCTAAGGTTGTGGTTTTGGGATTTCCCCTTCTTTAGGAGGTTAGGGGTCCCTGGTGACCTCTGACGTCCCGAGTCTTTTCTCCCCTATGTGAATAAATGAAAGGTATACTTGGCACACAGATATTTGATGCAAGAACAAGGAATATGAAACATTGCTTGGATGTGTCATACAATTGTCTTTTTTGGCAGAGTTCCAAGCGAAACACATGTTTTTTTCACTTTCTTCAAGCTGGAATACTTACCTTTTTGGGTAAAGTTTCACACATGGAGACACCCCTAGTACCCACTGGAGCACCCTGCGTCCAGATGTGTCAACAGCTGCTGAGTGTCCTCTCCTTACACTGAATCAAGTTTACATTTCATTCTAGTTACAAACCCATCTAGACAACAATGTACTAAACTTCTTTTAAGACAAATAGGCATGACCAAATGTAGTTAACCTGCATCTGCCAAAAACATTGTCTTAGTGGGTGAACAAACGATGTTTACTACGAACGATTACTGTGCCCACGACCCTGAAACTTGCCATTTTATACTGTACAACAGTAAAGAAAAGCACATGGAGCAGCACGAACTTAATAAGAAGAATAGGAACACACGACAAAATACTTATTTTTTGCAGCACTCTCTTGATTCTTCTGTACTGATCCTGCTCCCTCAATTTGAGGTCTGCCCCTTGTTTCCTCAGTTGATCCTTGGATCGCTGTACCCCAAAATTCTTCTGCAGACTTTTCACAACTTTAGGCATGATCTTGGCCTTTCTCACATTTGGGTTTGGGTACGGTCCATGCTTCCCGTCATAGTCAGCCCTCTTGAAGATGTCCACCGTCTCCACCATCTCTATAAAGGCCATATTGGAGGCCTTAAATATCCTCCGGGATCGGGATGTTTGTGGCTCCGGGCTTACCTCGTCGTTGCTGCTGCTGTCTGCATACACTTGTCGTCTCTCCGCCATGTGCTCTCCTACTGCGCCAAAAGACAAGGGGCGGGAAATAGACTAGAGATAACGTCAGGGTCGGGCGGAGTTTCATGCATGCACAGTGTATATAACGCATTACACGCGTGCGCCATATGTACGATCTGTGAGAGGAGGAAGGTGTATCGGAAGTGCAGTTCGTTTGAACAAAGGTACAATTTTAACTTGGTACATCAGTGGCCTATACGGCTTATAGTTTGAGGCCTATATTGGGACAAGATTAGGAGAGTTTAGCCTGACATTAGGGTTTGTCTTGCAGATAAAATGGATCTATTGAATGATCAGGACTTTATCCCCATATTTATTGATATGTACAGGGAGCTGCCCTGTCTGTGGCAGGTAAACCACCCCTTTTATAACAATAAAACAAAGAGGAAGGCAGCGCTGGATCAATTGCTGGAATTTGTGAAGCCGGTGATCCCCACAGCAGACATCCCCTATTTGAAGGTCCTAATTGGTGGCATGAGGAGCACTTATAATAGGGAGTGCAAGAAGGTCCAGGATTCCCAGAGATCTGGAGTTACAGCAGGTGACATTTATGTACCCAGGCTGTGGTACTATCGCAGACTGCATTTTCTGGCAGGCCAAACTGAACCCAGGCCAGCACTCTCCAATCTTCCTTCAAGGCTTCCTTCACCTCAGCTGAGGCTTCCGACGTCCAACCTGGGCCTTCCAGCCAGGAAGATGTGGAGGAGCCCAGCTTGAGCCAGGTATAGCATTGTTCAACATATTTCTAGTCAAATCATTAATGATGTTAACTAGATGTTATTATTGATCAGTAAGTTCTGATTTTACAAAGGGTTTTACATATCAATAGACAGTAGTGGCCACAAATGATTGGGACAAGAATGAAAAATTCTGGGGTCAGAATGATAGTCTTTTCTATTTATTAACATTCAATTTGCAACAGTCATGAGCTGAAAATTGTGATTGATGAACCAAAAACTAAAACTATGTCCCTTTTTCATACACAGGAAATTCTCAGCCAGAAGAAGGCTGTGAAAAGTGGCAGCCAGGAGGTGGTGGGGGTAAGTGGCAGCCAGGAGGTGGCCGGGCCCAGTAACCTGCCCGAATCCCAGGTCCCTCCCCTCCGCCTTCCACAAAAAAGTGCCAGGAAGAGAAATAACCTGGAGGAGGCAGCACTTGGCCTATTTCTGAAGGCTACTGCGGCCCTCAGAAACCCCCCAGTCTTCAAGAGGACTATGCCTACATGGCAGCCTGCAAAATGCTGGAAATGGAGGAGGGCCAAAGCCTCTTCTGTGAGGAAGTGATCTCACAATCCCTAAATAAGGGGTTGAGGGGCGAACTCACAAGCCAAAGCCACGTTTGTGAGTTCAACCATGGTCCTCCTCCTCCAACTCCCGCCACAACTACAACACCAGAGCCACAGCCTGGAAGGAAGTCTAGAAGGAAGACAAGAGAGTGATGGCCTGGGTTCAGTCTGGTCTGGCAAAAGATGCAGGCTGTTGTATGACCACACCCTGGGGACAGATATGTCATCTGTTGCTGTTCCTGATCTCTTGTAGTCCTGGCTGGGATTGTGCTCACTATTATAAGGACTCCTCAGGCCACCAATTTTGACTGTAAAATAATTGATGTGTGCCCTGGGGTACAAAGGCTTCGCCAGTTTCTCCAGCGTTGCCTTCCTCTCTATTTTGTTATGAGTAGGCAGGTACATTTCAAAAATATGTCAAATTAACAAGGGACACCAACACAAACCAACCTCCTTGAGGTTAAAAAATAAAAGATAATAATGGTGTTGTGGTAACTTGACACAAAACTAAAGAACAAATTATGGAGATCACTATAAAAAATAAAAAAAATAGGACTGCGAGATCGCAGTGCATTGCTGTATGATGATTGACCAAAGCATGCACCTGACCTGCATGCTTTGGCCAATCCCAGCGCCCTCTGCTAAGAGAGCCATAATTGGCCAAAGGCAGGGTGCCTTTGGCCAACCATGGCTCAGGGGGACCAAGTCCACGCCGCCCCACACTATATAAGGCTGCCTACACGGCGGTCCTGTGGAGTGTTGTTGGCGTGGACGGAGAGATAGCTTGATTTAGATTAAGCATGCAGGTTATTCAGTTAGTGGCAGTGTATTTGAGATTTTATATATATATATATATATACACATACATATATACACACACACACACACACACATATATACATATATATATATATATATATATATATATATATATATATATACACACACACATAGATATATATATAGATATATCTATATATAGATATATATATATATATACACATACATATATACACACTCTGCATCTAGTGTAGCCTATATCTACAGTGCATTGTGTGGTGTACTGTTTCTAATACACTTCAGGCGGTGTCATGAAGATCCTGCCAGAAATCTGCGATCCAGGCTCTCTGGCGCACATTCGCGTGCGCCATTGCGCATGCGTATTCACACCTCTGTTTGCACCAGATGGGCTATTTAAGCCTGTCTGTCACAGACGGTCCCTGCTGTCTGCTCTACAGTGTTCTGTGTGCCCTAACCCGATCTGACCTGTGATTACCTGTTTAAAGACCCGGCTACCTGTTGTGACCCTTCCTGCCTTCCGCCTGTTTTTGACCATCGGCCTGCCTGACTATTCTCCTGCCTGATCCTTGGTACCTCTGCTGTCTGCCTGATACCTGACCACCAGCCTGCCTGACTATTCTCCTGGCTGATCCCTGGTACCTCTGCTGCCCGCCTAATACCTGACCACCGGCCTGCCTGACCTCTCCTGGGTGATCCTGCCAGCTGTTGATTCCTGGTTCCAGTCCAGCACTCCAGTTTCTGTCTATCTGCCTGCTGCTATTCCTGGTTCCAGTTCAGCACTCCAGTTCCTGCCTATCAGCCTGCTGTGGTTCCTGCTTCCAGTCCAGCACTTTGGTTCCAGTCTGATCTCCAGTTCCAGTCTCCTACTTCTGCAAGTGGTTCCTGGACTTCTGACACTGACTGTTGATCCTGCCAGGCACCCATACCACTCCTTACTCCTGTGCCCTCTGTTCCCATTCCAGAGGGCCATGAGTGGGAGCCGTAGGGGAGGTCTATCTCTGCAATTCAGGCCCAATACCACCAGGTACGTGACAGGCGGTTTATTAATATATATACAGTCTCGTATATATATATCCAGCCCCCACATCCAATCACTGGCTAAATTCTGCCACCTTAACCTCCGAAAAATCTCCATAGCTAGACTAATACACCTCATTAACCGATCCATGACTGCTGCCTCTCTCTGCCAATCCCTCCACTGGCTTCCCCTACCCCACCGTATAAAATTCAAAATGCTAACCACAACATACAAGGCCATCCACAACATCGCCCCCAGCTACATCACCAACCTCATCTGCAGATATCACCCTAATCGTCCCCTCCACTCCTCCCAGGACCTCCTGCTCTCTAGCTTCCTTGTTACCTCCTCTCATGCTCGCCTTCAGGACTTCTCCAGAGCCTCTCCCATCCTCCCTGCCCCGGTATATCCGAACAGCCCTTAACCTGTCCACCTTTAGGTGATCCCTGAAAACTTACTTATTCAGGGAAGCCTATTCCACACTTACCTAACAACTGTCCCTGAGCCACCCCCATCAAATCATTGCCCGCATCTATTACCTTTTGTACCACCACCCCCTCCCTTTAGAATGTAAGCTCTACGAACAGGGCCCTCCTGTCCCTTCTGTATTGAACTGTACTGTAATTGTGCTGTCCCCCCTCTACATTGTAAAGGGCTGCGTAAACTGTTGGCGCTATATAAATCGTATATAATAATAATAATAATAAATAACAATATATACAAAAGGTACAGTGTGTAATGACACAGAGCGACATGTTACAGAGGAACTCTGCACTTTATTACTGCACACAGTGAAGGCTCATCTCTAATTCGGGAAACTGCCCTAATGTTAGATTTTTCACAGTCTCCTCCTGGTCCTGGGTGTTGAAGTACGTGCTCCATATGAAGGTACCCCTGCGTGCCCCACCTGTGCAGTGCTCAGGAGCGTGTATTGCTCAGGAGTGTGCAGCACACAGGATGCAGGGTTTAGGAGTGCGTATCAAGCAGGGTTTAGGAGTGCATATTGCACAGGAGAACTCCAGACCAGTGTACAACCTACCCCCTTCCCAGTAGAGAGCTCTCCCTGCAAACCTAAAATACAGAGCTGTTCCCTCAGTCCTCCTCCCCACAGTACAGAGCCCCCCCCCCCTCAAACTTCTCCCACCTCCTCCTTAATGCAAAGTAGCAAATATAGGGGCTGCTGTGAGCAGTTAGCAGCTACTCACCCAGTCCTCAGTAGTATTTAATGCAGGAAGCTGGTCCCGCTGACCTCTTCCTCTGCTGTCATAGGCATAATGCAGGGCCACCAGGAGATGCGCACTTTCACTTGTTGAAAACACAGAAGCTGGTAGAGGAAGCGAGTAGTGCAGAAAACTTTCTCTACTGGCTTCTGTGTTTATAAGTGACAGCAGGGAGTGGTGAGCACAGGACCACCACATTCCGGCAGAAAATAAAGCTCAAGTCTATGTACAACAAACTGCTAAAGGCTCATCTAAAGGCAACTTTTTTTTTCACGTTTTGGATAGATTGGAGAGGGATTAGAACCCCTGTCAGCTTTTATTGCTGTCTGTATCCCCTTTAGGGAGATTCACCCTCTTGATTTGCCTTGTTTATCATTATCATCAAAAGGGAAAGTAAAAAAAATCCCAAATTGTGGGTTGTTTTTAGAACACTAATAGAAGGAAAAATCTTGGGGACGCTTGTTCTGGTGACACACTGGATTCCCTCACTTTGGAGGGATTTGCTCTCACTTCATATTTGGCTATGGGACAGGAAGAGGAGGGAAATCTCCCTTATGGGACACAGATGGCAAAAAAACTGTTGGGGGTTATAGCCCTCCTCTACTCTATCCAAAATGGAAAAAAAAAAAAACTGAAAATTGTTTCATACTTACCATAATTTTCCTTTCCTGGTGCCTATCCATGGCAGTATACCTGTGAAAAGCTCCGCCTTGGCTCCTCCCTCAGGACCAGTGAATATTATAAAAGAAAAGGATTAGTGCATTCTACGTAATATAGCATACTGAGGGTGGGATTGTATGCTGCCATGTATAGGCACCAGGTAAGGTAAGTATGTAACAGTTTTCTGTTTTCCTGGTGCCTCCATGGCAGCATACCTGTGACAAATAACTAGCTGAAATGGGTGGGATGATGCATAGTAAAAGATTTATTTGAAAAAAGATATTAAATAGGCAAATGCCGGCCTGATAGCCTGTCTGCCAGTTTCTACAGATGAGAAAGCTGCCTGGTCTACTCTGCAACGTCTCTAAATGCATGTTGGGATGACCATGATGCTACCCTTTAGATCGTTTTGATCGATACGTCTGCTCTGGTTGTCCAAAAAGCAGAAAACAACCGGGTGCCATACAACCCAACTGAAGAGGGGGTTCTAAACCCCTAGCCCTGTACGCCTTCTTAACCGATTTGATTATGCATGCAACTAGTGTACTAGAGCAGGGATCTGTAAACGATGGCTTCCCAGCTGCCGCAGAACCACATGTACCATGAGGTATTTTAAAGCTCTGATATTCACAGACATGACTAGGCATGATGGATACTGCAGTTTCGGAATGGCCAGAGAGCCACATTCTGGAGGCCTCCGCCCCAGATCATGCTTCTTTGCCCCTGTTTTTTTTTGGGGTATTACAAATATGTTAGATGAAAGTCTGAAGGGAGTTGTGGCTTGAAGATAGTGTCTTAGTACCAAAGTAATATCGTCTTCGTGAAGAAGGTCAAAATTGGATCTGAAAAGATTGGTAGGGCCCAAGGCTCGGAGATAGTAGAGGAAGAGAAGAACTTAGGGATGAATCCATGTACAGTTCTAAGTTCCGCTCTATCCGAGTACAGAAAAAAATATAGTCTTCTAATCCCAGAAGTTCTGGTACTCCCCAGCCCGATGCCATCGCCACAAAGAAAAATAGTTTCCAAGTGAGATTCCACAAGGATGCTGAATCAGATGGGGCAAAAGGCTGTTTGGATAAGGGCTCCAGAGCGAAAGAGAGATCCCAAATCGGAAAGATTGGGTGGGTTTATCTTCTTGACTGTATTGAAGAATTTGATTATTAAAGGATCTTCGGCCTATCTCTTGTGGTCACAGCAGAGATTGCCACCAGCTGTACCTTTTAAATTGCTTAATCCTAATCCTAAATCAGGTCTGTTTGCAGGAAGTCAAAGAGTTGGGAGGAAGAGGGTATATCAAGATTGAAGTTTGTAGTATAAATATTAAAGCTTCTCCTATAAGCAAATAATTCCATGCGCTAATAAGCACAATCATAGCTTTCTTGTATAATGCTGGGAAAGCGTGCTTGTTTATCTCCAAGTAACAGACAGACGCTGGTATCACGTTGAGCTTGGAAAAATCCTGCCATAGAATGCTCTACTGCTTTTATTTATACTGTAAACATGAATAACAAAGGAAGGTGGTGGCTTCAGAATCAGCCAATTAGACACTTGTATTCTTTCAAAAGAACCCATCACATACATATTAAAATAGAATTCCAGTAGTGACGTGTGCAGATGGTCGTGTGCAGAGCATTGCGGCAAGGGTCTTGTGAGACACAAAGTGTCTCACAATTTGAACACTACTTACATGGCTCTAAACACAATCGTGTGCACATTCCCACTGCTACCAATGACGTGAGCCGTACTCTATCATGGCTCAGTGGGCCATAATTTTGTATGGTTATGCTATGGTTCCCATGTACGCAGATCTGCTTGCTTGGAGCGTTAATGCAGTCGCCATGAGGTGGCCAGTGTCCTGGTGAGGCACATACGAACATTTTTAAAAGAGCACGGGACCTGTCCACAGGAAGGTTTCCGCAGCCAATGGTCTTCCACCAACGTCTGTATGTGCGAATATGCTTGCTTGAGCTTATTACAGCAAAACTGACACTGGGGGACATCTGACAACATACATTAATAAAAATTTCCACAACAAGTTTTGCCGTTAGCGAAAGGTATAAACTTATTCCAAACCTTGTCATACGTATTGCTTATTGAAGGCTCCTGTGCTTTGAGCAGAGTCGAAACAACTCTGGAGGAACATCCTAACGCTTAAAGCCTCTGTGTTTTAACATTCTAATGTGAAGGTTCAATCTGTGAGGATTCTAATGATGGTGATGCCTCGAGCCAGAAGAAATGGGTATCTGTAAGGGCTGGGCTCAGCCCTTCCTTCTCTGAGCTGGCCACTCAGCTGTTGGCTAATTGCCAGCACCTATCTCTCCACAGGTACTCAGATGTTGATATCCTGCTCATCAGTCCTGCCTACTTAAGCCGTCCAGCCCAGAGGATCTCTGCCTTCGCCTAAGGGCTCTTTCACACGGACGGTCCGTATGTCCGTTTTTCATCCTTCCGTTTTACGAAGAAAAACGGACATACATGTATGCCTATGGGATAGCGGGTGTCAGCAGATGCACGGACGATCTCGTCCGTGTCCGCTATGGTCCATTTCTGCAGACGGAGGAAAACCCTATTTTTTCATCCGTCTGCAGAGCGGATCGGATGACGACGGACTCTACGGTCCGTCATCACCCGATCTCCCATAGGGGAGAGCGGCGTTCTGACAGGTCCGTCCCTGCGCTGTGTGCAGAGACGGACCTGTCATCTTCCTGCTCAGCGGAGATCGCTCCGGCGATCCCCGCTGAGCAAGCGGATATCCACGGGGTGGGTCAGCACTGATCCGCCCTGTGTGAAAGAGCCCTTAGTCAACATCAGAGACGCTCTCCTGCTTTCCTGTTAAAGACTTGCTTGGCTGACATCCCTTCTGGCTCCAGATCCTGCTTGCTGTTTTACTACGTTCATCTCCGCCTCCCTGACGCTTGGCCTGTCTGACAATCCGTTCCGATTCCTGAACTCTGGCTATGTTTTGACTATGTTTTGTTCTATTTACTTTTATTATTAAACAATGTGTAATTTAAATTTACTTCTGCCTCTGTCTGATTTCATGGTTGCTGACAGTATCAGAGGGATATTTACTGGAGGCTGGACACTAAGATATATTACCCTATGGAATCATGGGTCTCCCTGCAAATATGGCAGGACTGTTATCACTGTTATTGTTGATATTGCAAGTCTCGAGAGAATTTGAGGTAGGAGGCCAGAGGAGGCCTAAATTAGATTGCATGCCCAAGGACTTGACAGGGCATTTATTGCTTCCACCCAAGGGTGAGGTAGATGTAAAAGAAACTGCTGCAGCTTGGTATTGCTTGCTGTAGCAAAAGGGTGCAGTTCAGGAAAGGTCCACTGGTCCACAATCCAACTGAATAACTATGGTTGTAGGGACCATTTGTTGGGATCCAGGAATCCTTGGGATAGGTGATTGGCGTTTGTGTTTAAGTGGGCTGGAAGATAATAGACTACTCTTAGCAGGGGCGGATCCAGAGTCTAGTCTCGGGAGGGGCACTGCCAGAAAATAAGGTGTACCTGTACGCCATTTTGTGCAATAGCCAGCAAAGGCACACGTGCTGATTGGCCAGAGGGGGAGCCAATCAGCGGGTCCAGCGGAAGTGATGTCCGCCGGCCACCTGCAATCGCTCCCCACAGAGATGGAACGGCGGTCTGCTGATGTAAACAAGGCAGATCGCTGTTCTGTCAGAGATGAACAGAGTGATCTTGTGTTCCTGCTAACTAGGAACATGGATCACTCTGTTCATCTAGTGAGTCCATCCCCACACAGTTAGCAAGCACCCCCTAGGGACACAGTTAACCCTTTGATCACCCCTGATGTTAACTCTTCCCAGCCATTGTGTCATTAGTACAGTGACAGTATATATTTTTAGCACTGATCACTGTATTAGTGTCACTGGTCCCCAAAAAGTGTCCGATCTGTCCGCCACAATGTTGTAGTCCCGCTAAAAAATCACTGATTGCCGCCATTACTAGAAAAAAAACAAAAATGCCATAAATCTATCCCCTATTTTGTAGATGCAATAACTTTTGTTCAAAACAATCAATATACATTTATTGGGATTTTTTACCAAAAATATGTAGCAGAATACATATTGGCCTAAATTGAGGAAGACATTTTTTTATAGCAAAAAGTTAAAAATATTGTTTTTTTTTTTTCAAAATTGTCGGTATGTTTATATTGCAAAAAAAAAAATATCACCAAAAGAAAGTGCTATTAGTAGAAAAAAATGGACATCAATTTTACTTGGGTACAGCGTTGCACGACCGCGAAATTGTCAGTCAGTTACAGTAACGCAACGCAGTAACGCAAACAATGGCTTGTTCATGGGGGGGGGGGGGGTAAACTTTCCAAAGCTAAAGGGGTTTAGATTGAACAAGACTAAAAGGGCAGCATTTGTTTTTCATAAATAATGGCAGTATGGCACACAATATATTGCGATTTTACATATTCATTAATTATTTTACTCACTTTTATATAATTTGTTGGTGCTCTGGTGGGGGGGAGGGGCTCCTATGCAGGAGCAATGGAGATGAGCGGGATCCGTTAATTGCACTGTCTGCAGTCGCAGCCGGCAGTATCAGATGACAGTGACACACGGTCACTGCTTCTTCCTGTGTTCGCCCCGTGCTGTGGAGATGATGGAGGAGGTGGGTGGGGCCAACACTCTCACTCAGGGGCGGAGAACGAAGAAGGCTCCGCTATGAATGCTGGGGTTCTCCTCCTCCTCAGCAGCGGCTCCAGCCTCCGACTTGACTGACGTCACTGGTTGCTACACACCAGGCGGCACAGGCATTAGCAACCAGTGCAGGGAACACTAGCCAGCGGCGCAGCTCCACACACCTCCTCCCTCCATCTTCTGCAGGTCCAGCACAGCGTAATGACCACAAACACAGAGTCTCTCTCTCTCAGCGCCGCTGATCTGCTGACTATACTGATGTGAGAGAGAGAGACTCGGTCGGGACTGCAATCAGTGATATTCTCGGAGGGGGCAATTGCCCCGTTGCCCCCCCCTGGATCCACCCCTGACTCTTAGGTCCTTCAGATTACTTCTGCCCAAATGAAGATGGGTTCCACTTCCCTTAGTAAGAAACTGTTGTGGGTTCTGCCTTGGTGGTGTATGTATGATATTGCAGCTCTATTGTCTATCTGAATCAGAACTGATTTGTCCTTGACCTGAGAGAGCAGATGCTGTTGATGCGAGATAAGCTGCCTGGATTTACAAGATATTTGGGATGATGTCTGCCACATTGAACGCCCATCTCTCTTGAACCAACACCTGGTTGCAATGTGCCTCCTAGCCTATTGCATTGGCGTCTGTGGTAACTGTGGTCCAGAAGACATGCCTTAAAGGGTTTGTTAACCCATCCATATAAAACTATGCCAGCACCTCTATTAGAGGCTGGCATAGCACACTGTGTCATTAGTTTTAAAAAACGAGCAGTGTAAAGTGGCAAGTTCAGTTTTTTTTTATAGTGTAGGCCACAGCATCCACCTGTGTTCCACTAGCTGGGATGGAAATTTTTAATACAAGGAGGATATTGTCTCGTTGGTGATAAGAACTGAGACCCAGTTCTCGTAAAGAAGCTTGGGTAGTGATCCGAGCCCTCATGAGGGCTCTGAGGGAAGTGCAGGGTCCAAAGGGGAAACTCTGGAATTGTAGATGGACCTGGTCGACCGAAAATCTCAGATACTTCTGTAACAGTTGTAGTATGGGTGTGTGCAAGTAAGCATCCTCGAATCCCCGGGTACGTCTAATTCTGCTGTTCTGGGGAATCAAGTCTAACTTTCCTCCCATGACGTGGGAAGTGGCTTTCTGTAACCTTTCTTCAAAGAGTGATTTACCATCAAAAAAACTGTGTTTTCCAAGGCAATTGAGAGGAAAACATTCTTTTTTTTTTCTTCAACAATGTCTCTGACATTATCCATCAGAGTAATGCCGCGTACACACGGTCGGATTTCCGATGGAAACAGTCCGATGGGAGCTTTTCTTCGGATTTTCCGACCGTGTGTATGCCCATCGGTCTTTTTCTGTCGGAATTTCCGACGGACTTTGGATTGAGAACCTGTTCTTAATTTTTCCGACGGAAAACCTTTCTATCGGATTTTCCGATCGTGTGTATGCAATTCCGACACGCAAAATTGCGACGTATGCTCGGAAACAATTCAACGCATGCTCAGAAGCATTAAACTTCCCTTTTATAGTGCAGTCGAACGTTTTTTAAGGCGTGGTGTTTTTGACCATCGGAATTTGGTGTGACGGTGTGTAGGCAAGACAGTTTGAGCGAAATTCCGTTGGAATTCCTGCGACTTGAGGTCACATCTGCGACTTGAGGTCACACAGATGTGAACGGTACTCATGGGAAATCATGGGGTATGACCTGTCATGCGACTTTGCAGTCCCAAGTCGCATGACAAGTCACACTAGTGGAAACCGAGCCGAAAGAAGGAAACTACTTCTTTAGAAATGGGAAGTACATATTTGACTTCTCAGATGTAGTGTCGACTTCCTCACAGCCAATAGCTGGCTTTACAGCCTGGACATAGGGCTGAACTAGAAAAAGGTTGAAGTCCGAGGGCCGAGCTCTTCTGAGATATCCTCAGATGGCCCACTATCATCCAGATGTCTAGGAGGGATACTTGCTGCGTGGTGAGAGGATTCTCTCGAGGATGGGCCAGGAAGAGTTAACTTCTCTGAAAGGAGGTTGAGCTAATTGCTGCAATGGAACTGCTGTTGCTCATTCCGCTATGTAACCCCTGCCCATCTTTTGAGTAGGACAGCTTATCTGTTAACCCTCTTAGCCCCCATACACACGGTGAGAAATTCCGACCACAAAATCCGTCCGTTTTTTTCCGACGGATTTTGTCCGAAACTGGTGTTGCATACACACGGTCGGACAAAGTTGTCGGAAAATCCGATCGTTCCGAACGTGGTGACGTTCATTGCGTACGATGGAACTACATAGAGGCTAGTAGCCAATATCTTTGGTCTCGTAATTTGATCTGAGCATGCGTGGCACTTTGTCCGTCGGAATTCTCTACACACGATCAGAAAAAAGTCAGATCGGATTTTGTTGTCGGAAAATTTGAGATCCCGCTCTCAAATTTTTTCTGTCGGAAATTCCGACGGAAAAGGCCCACTAGAGCCCACACATGATCGGATTGTCCATCGGAATATCCGACCGCGTGTACGGGGCATAACTCTGTCTGCTGCATAGACTCTAAAACAGCTTTTGCAGACCAATTGGCTGGTAATGGGATGACCCCGCATGCTCGGCATTTAGGGATTTGAGAGTTGGTGAATCTGAAGAACTATGTCTTTTCACGGATGAACCCTTGTCGCTTGCATAGCATCCTGGTCTGGATGGTGTGCCTTGGTTGGGGCCTTCATTGGTTTGTTTATGCCGCCTTGATGTCCACTTGGACTTCTTCTGGCGTACAAGGCTGAAATACATAGACCTGCCAGCATAAGTGCTCTCTTACTCACATGGTCAATGGTCCCTAGTTTAATGTTGGAGAGGGTCTTTTTCAGGTGGTGTACTGCTTATTTTAGGCAGCAGACAGAAAAAGCAGTTAGAGAAAGATAGCTTTAGAGTTAGGCCCCTTTCACACTGGGGAGGTTTTCAGGCGGTAAATCCCATTGATTTGAATGGGACACCGCGGTAATAGCGCTGCTACGGTGGTAACCCTTTTTCGGCCGCTCGCGGGGGGTAAAACTGCGAGTGGCCGAATCCCGCGGGCAAAACGACAGTAAAGCAGCGCTAAATATAGCGCTGCTTTACCGTCACCGCGGCTCCCGCCCCAGTGTGATAGGGACCTTAGAGTTAGCGACTGGTATTTCAGCTGGAGCAAGGAAACGGTATTCCTGGGTAAACAAAAGCAGGTTCTTGAAGTACGCGCCTGCGCCGAGCGGGCAGGAAGACGCGAGGAGCGCAAGGCCCACTATAGCAAAAAGGAACACAAGGAGGAGAAGGTGGTGGGGGAGGAACAAAGCGAAAAAGAGAGAGAGGATTGCAAGGAAAGGAAAGTGAGAGAGAATAGATGACAGGAGGGAGAAATGGAAGGATAAGGCTAAGTGAAAAATAGATATGGATGCTTTCTCTGCTGCAGGCTTGAGCAAATGTCAGTATATAAATGCAGATAGTTAAGAGACATCTGCTGTCCCAAAAGGCCCACAGAAGGGACTCCCTATCTTATTAGCGCATTTAGCTGCCCAAGAATAGGGACTGCACCTAGGGGAGAGGCTTGAACCCAACTGGATGCTGCCCACTGCAGAGGTAAGGGACGTTGGAACCCCAATCACTGACCATGAGGTATGAAGAGAAAAAGGAGAATGCTGGGAGTGCACAAATCCTTTTCTTTTATAATATTCACTGGTCCTGAGGGAGGAGCCCAGGCGGAGCTTGTCACAGGTATGCTGCCATGGAGGCACCAGGAAAAAAGTTTTGCCTTCAGCTACACTTAAAAGTGTATTTTCCAGATTTAGTTCTTACTTGTGTGAAGGCTACAATCATGCAAGACAGGAGTTCAGACTTCAGTGTCTGCATGCTTGTTCCAGGTATGGGATTCTTTAGCTAGTCAAGCCAGGATCAGGCTGACAAATCTGCAGCTTGGACCTTTAAAATCAAGTCAGGTTTGTCAACTCCTGTATTTCGATCCTCACAGGTTCACAGTAAACAAACAGTCTTCTGGGGGGCACGGCTTTCCCATAACCATTTAGGGATATGAATGTTTTACATATCCATAAGTCCACTTACATGTTTCTTTTCTAGCTTGTTTTTCACAGCAGAGTACTTTTTTTCATCATGCTGGAGAGATGAATTAACATATGAGGTCACACAAAGGTTGCTCTATCTGTCAAACTAGGACAGTCACAACCACAATTTCCTATACAAATACTTTCAGTTGAGTGACACGCAAAGCACTAGCAGGGAGTTTGGAGATAAACACACCCATATCAGCAAGGTAACACACCCATAATAACAGAGCACACAACAACAGATGTGGATGTCAACGAATGTAAACAGCAACAAACGCATATAGAAGAGAGCATTTGCATTTTTTTTATTCAAAAGAGTTGTGTCTGGTCACTGAACCAAAAAAGTAGTTAGCACTCTTGCTTTGCATTTGTAAAGTAAAGGTGCCTACATTGTATGTTACTACATGTCTGTAGGCACATTAGGGTCTAGGGTTTGATTTCAGTCAAGGCCACTATCTTCTTTCCCACAATACAAAAACATACATACGACACAAAATACTCTTCCTATCGACAGTATGTGACACGCAAAGTTCAACTTCCCCAATGATCCCCCGAATCTTAGCCTTTAATGCCCCTAGCTTGTCCTCCAGCAGCCTACCTTCCATCGCATCAGAGTCCAGGACGATGCCCCAAAAACTCAGCACTGTAGTTAGACCTTCCGTCTTCTCTGGTGCCAAGGGTATGCCAAACTTGTCCGCCACATGTTCCAGCATTGCCAACAATATCGCACAGACCTCCGACGATGCCGGATCCACGCAGAGGAAATCGTCCAAGTAGTGAATGGTTGAATTCACTCCCGCGACGTCCTGCACCACCCATTTTATGAAGGAACTAAACTGTTCAAACAGGGCGCACGATATAGAGCAACCCATGGTCAGGCAGCGATCCACATAGAACTCCTCCTGCCACTGGCAACCTAACAACCGGAAGCTTTCCGGATGCACCGGGAGCAATCAGAAAGCAGACTCTATGTCGGCTATTGCCAACAGCGCCCCTTTCCCATACCGCTGTACCCAAAAGACTGCGGCTTTAAATGACGTATATGATACTGTGCATATCTCTGGGGCGATGGCGTCATTCACCGATCCCCCTTTTGGAAACGATAAATGATAAATCAACCTAAATTTGTTAGGCTCCCTCTTCGGCACCACCCCCAACAGCGAACCACCAAATCAGGTATCGGCAAAGAAGGAAACGGACCCCCCATGCAGCCTACTGCAACTTCCTTCCGTAGTTTCTCCGAAACCACTTCCGGATGTTGCAAGGCCGACCTCAAGTTTTTTGACAAGGGGGGAGTATCCACCAGCTTTGACGGAATCCGAAACCCCTCTGTGAATCCTAGCCCTAATAACCGTGCCGCCCCTTTGTCCGGGTATCTATCGAGGAAAGGCTGCATCCTTTCCACCTTCCCCGGCGTGGTCCCCTTTACTGCCAGACTCACCTGTGCGACCTTTTCCCTGTTTAAAGCAGCGGGATGCGGGATGCGCGCCACCGCACCTGGAGCCCTCGTGCTTATACTTGCAAGATCCCCCGAACCTGCATGTACCTTCGTTGTATTGCTAACAAACCCCTCTCTTCTTTGTGGCCGATTGTCTGGGGTTGGATGAGCCACCGGCCCCCCCTTGAAAAAACTGACTCGTCGATCTCCCCGATGTCATTAGGCGCATCCATAAGCTGATGTCCTTGTGGTTCCACCTCAAGGACGGGCATATCGCCCTCCTCTGCCTAAATTGTTTGTCGTAGCGCAGCGACGCCATTCCCCCGTAGACTCTATATGCCTCTCCCACGGCTAACCAGATAACAAAACAACGCGAGCAGTGTTCCGGGTTCTTTTCCCCAGTAAACACTCGCCAGTATGGCAAAGGCCTGCAACCAGTTCGTAAAGGTCCGTGGTATGAGCCTATACCTCCTCTTTTCCTCATCCTCCTTCTTATGGTCTTCACCCTATCCAGGTTGAATTTTTCTAACGGCAATAGTGCAAAAATCTCCACATACTCACCATTCCAGATTTTTTCCCGCACTTCCGGCTTGAGGGTGGCCCCTCAAAGCACACATATACTTTGCCGTGTCCGCCAGCTGGACCAGATCTTGCTTTTTTGAAGCCTCCCCCGTTGCCTCCCCTATTGTCTTGGGTGTGGTGTCCTGTCCCGACTCCCCTGCGGCCGCCGTTGTGGTTGTTGCCGGCACCGTGACCGGTGCAGGAGCGCCCCCCTGCCCTGTAGTACCCGTACCTGTTGCTCCCCCCCACCCATGCCGCCGCTGGCGCCCCTAGGCCGCCCGTCCCTGGCTCAAACCTATGTACCAACTCCTTTAACCCGGCTAGGAAACCCTGTAGCCCTGTATCCGCCGTGGCTCGGGTCCGCGACCGCTGCAGCAGGAGAGGGGAACACGGTCGCTGCCGACCACTCCGCTAAGGGTTGACTGCCTGACTTAGTCCCTCTGCCCGGCCCCCACCCCCACACACTGAATCTTTATGTAAATAAGAACAAAACTTACCGGGCTGCCTGGGAAGGTTATCCCCAGTCGATGGTCCTGCCTCCATCACCGCGGGAAGTCTTCGCTGTCCCTCTTCCTCCGACAGCGACAGCTCCCCCTTCGACCGATCAATCGCCATCTCCTCCTCTCCTGCCGACCGCCCTCCAGTGGAGTCGTCATTGGATGCCGAGGATCCATGTTGTTCCAAGACCCACCTCCGAGCTCCCGATCCATCCACCAATTTGTGGGTCGCTTTTCCAGGGCCTTTGCTTTCTGACTCTCTGTGCCACACTAGGCCACAGCTCTCCCCCGCCTTCTTCCTCTGGTATCCTGAGCGGCCGCCTGCTGAAGTCCCAGAATGCCCGGCGGCCATTGGTGCAGAAGTTTTCTTCTTAGGTCCCGCCCCTGCCGCAACCACCTCAATTTGAAAGTGGTTAAATAGTCCGCTGTCTGTCCCCGGGCACCCACTGAACATAGGAGACCCAAATGCCGCGTACACACGATCGAAATTTCGGCCAGCAAAAGACCGATGAGAGCTTTTTTGTCGGAAAATGAGATTGTGTGTATGCTCCATCAGACTTTTGCTGGCGGAATTTCGGCCAGCAAAAGATTGCGAGCATGTTCTCAATTTTTCAGTTGGAAAACGTTCCGATCGGAAATTTCGATTGTCTGTACAAATTCCGACGGGCAAAATTCCTACGCATGCTCTGAAACAATTTGACGCATGCTCGGAAGCATTGAACTTAATTTTCTTGGCTCGTCGTAGTGTTGTACGTCACCGCGTTCTTGACGGTCGAAAGTTCAGCAAACTTTTTTGTGACGGTGTGTATGCAAGCCAAGCTTGAGCGGAATTCTGTCGGAAAAACCATCCAAGATTTTTCTGACGGAAAATCCGCTCGTGTGTATGCGGCAAAATACATATTTTTTAAAAAAATAGCTGCACAGCAGGGGATTAGCTCATTGGTACACAGAATTGGTCTCCACCTGCTCTACCTCCGGCCCCCCACTCAGTTTGCAGAGCCGGGCCAGGACAGGAAGGCTAGAGGCTGGTGTGGTATGAGCTGTGGGGGTGGAGATGGGGGCAGAATTGACAGCTGCGGGGGGAGGGGGAGGCAGGGAGGGAATCCAGCGCACAGCTTAAACGTCATTAGTTGTTAAGGACGCGGCTCTGCTCCTTAACAACCAATAATCGTCGGCATCCTTCTCTTTACATCGCACCTATACCTATGCTGGTATCGGTATCAGTGCAACCCTAGTTTATATACCATGTTACAGATACCTATGCTGGTATCGGTATCAGTGCAACCCTAGTTTATATATCATGTTACAGATTTAGTTAGGTTGGCGAAGATGCAAATGAGCACTGGAGACTTTTACACAGATTTGGAATTGCTGAAGTTCAAAATTACATTGCATTCACTTACATGAACATTGGACTATAATACAGGATACGCAAATATCATCCAGATCACAGGATGTCATTGTTGGGACCTGTGGGTTATTTTAATCAAAATATTTAGATTTATTTTTATGTGCATATACAGTATGTGTGTATAGAAAAAGGTAACCAGTTCAGCTCTTGAGGGGCCTCTCCATTGGACCAAAATGATTTGCTCCCTTTTTGGTTTCTTCAGTGCACATTTCCAGTCAACAGATATTATGACTATGATGTCACAAAGTCCTTCTATGGGATGGGCAGTAGCTACAACCATTCATATTTTTGCCATTACCAAAATAACTTGTGCTGGGGTGGGCGACATGTCCTCCATGTTTCCCTCCTCATTGGGCACCAAGCAAGGGTCACATGAGAGGCCTACTCCTGGTGTCGGTTCTTCAGGGCTACGCTAGACACTTTGGTTAGGGTCACCACACTACACATGAGGTAACTTTACATTGAACAGACGAATAAACTCGATTAGACTCTCTTTATGTACTAAACATTACGGCAGTTATGCAACTAAAAGGGACACACAGAACCCTTGCCCTCACTTGTCCAGCGTATCACTGTTACCTTACTCCCAGTAATGGTATGGGGTCCCACCGTGCACCTAGTGAGGACTCCATGCGTGCATTTATTTTAACTCTTTTGATCAATCAACTTGGGTACATTCAGCCTGCCCTTGGTTTCGAATCTCGGATGGTTACCAGGAACTAATGGCAGCCCGTCCATAAGGGGCACACGGGCGCAGTCCCCCCATCCATGCGTCCAGCCTCTAATCTACATGCAGTGCGCTGGATGCATGGATTCCAATGGGGGGGGGGGGGAATGTTTTTATTTGAAGCACATGATAAGAGCCAGAGGCTTCAAAATAGGGTAGGCTTGGGACGCAGAGCACTGCGCTCCGAGCCCACCCAGTTGTGTGACACTAGCAAATAAAAATTTCACACTAATTCTCCTCCCAGCCAATCAGGAAGTGGGTCTGAGACCATTTACCGATTGGCCGAAAGCAGAAGTTACGCCTTTAATAAGGGGGTCCCCAGATCCAGGCACCCCACCCTATGTGAATGAGTAAGGGGTACATCGTACCCCTACCCATTCACCTGGGGGAAAAGTGTCAATAAATAAATAAACACACTACACAGGTTTTTAAAATAATTTATTAGGCAGCTCCGGTGGTCTTCTTCCGACTTCGGGGGTCTCTTCCGACTTCTCCGACCTCTTCTCCCACTCTCCGGTGTCTTCTCCTGCTCTCTGGTGCCTCCTGCCGGGCTCCTCCGCTATCTTCTTTCAGCTCTTTTACTAGGGTTGGCCCGGTCTTCTCCTCCACCTCCGTGGTCTTCTCTCTTCTCTCTTCCGATATTGACACAACGCTCTCCAGAATCTGGGGGCCCCCTTATTAAAGGGGGCTCCCGGATTCCGATAAGCCCCCCCGCCCGCAGACCCCGACAACCAACGGCCAGGGTTGTCGGGAAGAGGCCCTTGTCCTCATCAACATGGGGACAAGGTGCTTTGGGGTGGGGGGCACAGGGCCCTCCCCAAAGCACCAACCCCTCATGTTGAGGGCATGTGGCTTGGTATGGTTCAGGAGGGGAGCGCTCGCTCCCCTTTCCATACCTACCGGGCTGCGTGCTCGGATATAGGTCTGGTATGGATCTTGGGGTTCCCCTTCAAGATTCTCAGCACACAAGTCGCACCGCAAGTCGGATCATCTTGATCCGACTTCTCGTGTGACTTCTATTCAAATCAATGGGCTCCCATAGGGAACCATTGATTTTGAATAGAGACAGAAACGCCAGACGAGGCTTTACACAGCGCTAAGCCTCGTTAATTCCCGTTTAACACCTTTTTCCGGCGTCTGACGTTTTTACAGCTCTAACGCTGGAGCCTCAGAACGCACTGGTCCTGGGGTTTTTTTACAGCTTAAAAACGCCTATGCCATTTGCAGCTCAAAAACGCCTAGGTGGGCATGAAGCCATAGACTAACATGGACAAGCGCTTTTAAGCTGTAAAAACGTCCGTGTGCATGAGGCCTAAATGTTTAAAAGATGAATGAATCAAAAATTCTAAAGAATTCTTGAATGTGCAGCATGAAGATAAATCCTGTGCATGGAAAAAGTCTCTCACACTTCTCCCGGTGATATCAAACTTGATTGTGTGTGTAAACAAAAAATAAGATTGAGGCGCTTACCAGACTTGGTGGACTCGTATACTGTACAGCATAGGAGTCAAATGAGCATTCGTGAGGTGAAACCTCAACGGGGTTCAGTATATAAGGTCGATGATCTGAGAGTAAGCCACTTCCGGTATCAGGAAAGAGGTTCCAACTTTAGAAGATGGACTCCGTGGTATATAATGATCCACGGCTGAAGTAAAAATGATGATCCATGGAAATGGATATGAAAAACAAAAAAAACACACATAGTGTAACACTGTATAGTGGGTTTATTATAAAAACATAGAGCAGACAATCAAAAAAGTTCCACAAAGTGCTAGTATCCTTCAGTTATAAAAACAACATAGTTCAGTAATTCCAGGAGCGTCACCTGATGCGTTTCGTCTGATTGGACATCATTTGGGGTGTGAGGCATTGTGTATAATTACTGCAGTATATATAGACAGCTTCACCAATGAGGAATTGTGTCAGAAATAGCAACTGGGGACACCTGGATGTTCAAATTGCAGGTGTTCCAATATGGAGCCGACATGCGTTCCACACCTCGTTTTCAAACCTCATTATGATTTGATAAACGCAGACAGATGACAAAGTGCAGCACCAGGACTCGTTTTGAGCGGCAGTGTGGCAATGAAGCATCAGCGTGCTCACCTTTTAACTTGCGTTATGATTTGATGAGAGAGTGCATGTGACACAGCGCCGCCTAAGCCTCATCTTGAGAAGCGGTGTGATAACAGGCACGCTCTCATCCTCCTGCACATTGAATATAGAGGAGCCCTAAACAAAAATTATAAAGAAAAACTTTAACAGCTATGCACTGCAAATCTCCACATATAAAATAAAATAAAATATGAACAGAGGGAGTGTGTGATCACATAGATGAAAACTGTCACACACTCAGTCTACAAGAATACCGCAAGCTGCATTATAGGCTCGGAACATATAACAATATGTATATCCAAACATGTCTAAAATAAGGAAGGATAATATAAAACAACTCAAATTGTGCAATGTCCTACTAATAATAAGAACATGGAATTTGACATACACCATCTAGGGCAGGGGTGCCCAACCAGTGGCCCGGGGGCCACATGTGGCCCGCGGAGCCCTCTGATGTGGCCCGCGACCTCCTGCTCTGGGATAGAATAGAAAGAATACTGTTATTAAAGGTCAGTTTATTACTAAAATCACAGTGTATATATGGGCATATCTTTTCTGCAGTGGTTACTGGGCTGCTTTCAAACTGATCCGCAGGTGCAGAGCAGTTTACCTGCGGGTTACCTGCACTGAGCTATAGACTTCTATTATTACCTGCAAGTTTGGTGAGCTTTCTGAAAGTGCACCAAACCTGCAGAATATAATATAAGTCTATTGCAAACTGCAGGAAAGCCAAAGGTACACTGTGTTGCACACGTGGTGCGTCAGTGTGAAAGCAGCCTTGGACCCTTTTCACACGGTCAGTCTGACAGTCCGACCAATTGGACCCTCCATTCACCTCTAAGTAGTGGCAGACATAAACCGACTTGTGTTCTACCTCCAATGCGATCCGCTAAAAAGTATTGTGGGCTGTGTCCGTGTCCGCTCTGCAAATGCAGAGTGGACACAGACATGCCATCCACCCGCTCCGCTCATTGTGGCCCGCGACCGATTACCAAGTCGCTTAAGGGGCCCTCGCTCTTCAAAAGGTTGGGCACCCCTGATCTAGGGCCTTATCAAAATGGTAAAAATCAATAGATTTGTTACACAAATCTGCATGGGTCAGTACGCGACAACAGAAATAACCTGGTGGTGACAAAATTGGTCAGGAAAAGTGTCAGCAAGACACCCGACATGGATTTCAAATGGAGCTAGCTAGAAATCCATAAGGATCACTCTGACTAGATACCACATGAAGTGCATTCAGTCAGCATGAAGTGGGCACATCAAGAATTGTTAATAAATGCATTGATGTCCCACTCCACGTTCATACCATAAGGAAAATACAGTGCCTTGAAAAAGTATTCATACCCCTTGACATTTATCCACATTTTGTCATGTTGCAACTGTAGCGATACCCCCAGTTAAGAGGGCCGCTGGTTTGTTTTGGGTCCCTGAGTACAGCTCCACCAACCCCCGGCAATTTGCTCTACCCGCTCTGGCACAGTTAGTAAAGGGGTATGTATCTATGCACATATAAATATATCACTTATACTCTAAGTGTAATGGGTATGAACTCACAAGCAGACTGCTGAGATAAGAATAACTGGCTTTACTTTGGCAGTAAGGAAAAGAAATAGTAACATGCATTTAACATTTAACTTACAACACATTAGCAGGTCCCTGCAATATGCACTTTAACATGTACACACATATGTATCAACTAGCAATGGGAAACGGAGCGCCAAGTGTAGCGACCGTCTGCTATGTACCCCTGAGGTACAATAAATCTATCTGCGCCTACCTAACGGACCAGGCCTGATCCCTAGCAATAGAGCTCAGCCCTTGAATAAGTACAGTATTCTTCACCGGCAAGAGAACTGTAGAGGTGGTGCACATGTAGCTTTAAATGGTATATTTGTAATCCACAGAAAGTGACATCTGCTGCTCTGAGGTAAATTGTGCCTTGGCAGTTCAATAGGCATGAAAGTGTGTGTAGCAATGTAGGATGAGCCTTTCAGCTCGCTCACCAATCCTGGGGTACCGTCCTCAGCTCCGGTCCCTCCAATGGCGGCGTCCGGCCTTCTCCATCACATCCCAGGCTTCAGGCCTTCAGCAGTCCCGGTCCGCACAGGTGTCTCCTCAATCAGGAGTGTCTGCGTCACCAGCCCCGTCAGAAGAGGAAGAGGCGGTCTCTCCTCTTCCCTTTTATCTCCTCCCCCAGAAGCCTCTCGGGCGGAAACAATCCTCCCGGGAGCCTGGGGAATTATGGGGAATGTAGTCTTCTCCCCTAAAAGGGGAACGACCCCGCTACACACTCCCCCCACTTTGAATCTTTGGTCCCCAAAGACATTGTTCAAACTACAAGCCTTCTTGGAGACAACACGTTCACATAATTCAGACAGAGGAGCTTCCCACCAATTAGCATAGGATGGGGAGCTGTCCTGTCTACAGGTCACTTCAGTGTGGGCGACCTGTGTAACTGTGCCAGAGAGTGAGCTGGGGTTGCCCTCCACCAAATGAACAGTGGATGGGTCAGGGCGTTCAGCACTTCTTCTTGCTGTGGTAACAGAGTCCTCTGAACTTTTTCCCATTTGGGGGTAAGTTAGCTTCTTGGGAGGCCTCACAACTCTGCGAGCTCTCTGTTCTCTTGGGACTTCTTCAGGTACACATTCTGGCAACATCTCTGGTTCTGGAACATCTACTTCTTCTTCTTCTGAGTAGAGACCAGGGATATCTTCCCAGCATTCAGGCACAACACTGAATGGAACAAACTCTGTAGCTTCTGGGTTCAATGTTTTATCTTCCACATCCTCAGTAGGTGGAAGGTCTATGGCGGAATTTCCTGGAGTTGAGGAAGGCCATAGCCATTCAAGTTCTCCTCTTTCTTCTTCTGGTTGGGGGTCCTGTCCACCCCTAGCTCGGGATGTCTGAGACCGAGTGTTGGGCCTGGGGGTATCCAGAATGGAAACAGATTCAGGTAAGTCTCTCGCTGGAGGTATTCTGACTGCTTCAGTGAGTGGGAGCAAGTGATTCCTATGCCAGGTCTTCAAAGGCCCCACTCTCCCTTCTGGCTTCAACTTGTAGACAGGCAATCCTAGAAGTTTTCTACAGATGATATATGGTTCTGATCTCCATCTATCAGCAATCTTGTGTTTTCCAGGGATCCCTAGGTTTCGTAACAGTACACGGTCCCCAGGCTGTAGGTCCTGTACTCTAACTTTCAAATCAAAGTTCCTCTTATTTCGGGCCCCCCTCTGGTCGGAGGCCGCTTGAGCTTTCTCATAAGCTATCTTCAAACTGTGCCTCAGTCTGTCCACATATCCTTTGTGGGAGGCAGCAGAGGCATGGTCTAAGGATATGCCGAAGGCCAAATCCACTGGCAATCTTGCTTCTCTCCCAAACATAAGCCGGTAAGGGGAGAAACCTGTCACATCACTTGTGGTGCAGTTGTAGGCATGCACCAGAGCTGAAATGTGTTGACTCCAATGTTGCTTCTTCTCTGTTTCCAAAGTTCCCAACATGTTCAATAGGGTCCTGTTGAACCGTTCAGGCTGGGCATCACCTTGAGGGTGATATGGTGTAGTTCTAGTCTTCTCTACTCCCAGAGAATCTAGTAGCTTCCTGATCAGGCGACTCTCAAAGTCCCTTCCTTGATCTGAATGGATTCTCTGTGGCAGTCCATAGTGAACAAAGTACTTCTCCAGAAGTACCTTGGCTACTGTAGAGGCCTTCTGGTCCTTGGTTGGGAAAGCCTGAGCATAACGGGTGAAATGGTCGGTTACCACCAGAACATTTCCCAATACACTCAAATCGGGTTCGAGGCAGAGAAAATCAATGCATACCAGATCCATTGGGCCTTGACTCTGTAGGTGGCCCATTGGGGCAGCTTGATGAGGTAAAGTCTTTCTCTGAATGCATCTTGCACAGGAATGGCAATACTCCTCCACTTCGGCCCTCATGCAGGGCCAATAAAACCGGTCTCTGACAAGTTGGAAGGTTCTCTCTGCTCCAAGTGACCATGCTGGTCATGTAAGGCAATCAGCACAGTCTCTCGATGCTTTTCTGGGAGAAACAACTGCCACTTGTCTTCTGGGCCATCAGAGGGGCCCCTTCGGTAGACTACCCCCTGATGCACCTGTAACTTGTCCAACTCTCTCCTCAGTAGGCGAGCTCCTTTGGAAGGGTGAAGGCGAAGTCCCTCTGGACTCTGGTTTTCCAGGGCTTCCAGGACCAATTTCCCCATGGGGTCTTCCAATTGGTCACACCTTAACTCCTTCTTGGACAGCTTCGGTAGGCACTCTTCTTCTAGTTGAGTTACCCCACAGTAACACTTTGGGACTCCCACTGTGGTAACTCCTATCTCTTCCTCTCTGGATCCTCCTCTGGCTTGGAGTTCAGCCCCTTGACAAAGGGCTCTCACTCCTTCTGGTGCCACTTGAGTCCAGTCTTCCCAGTCGTCGACCATGACATGGGATCTTCGGGACAGGGCATCTGCATCCCTATTTCCAGCCCCTGGTCTGTACTTGAGGCTGAAATTGAATCCAGACAACGCCGCCAACCATCTGTGTCCAGTTGCATCCAGCTTGGCGGTGGTGAATAGATAGGTCAAAGGGTTGTTATCTGTCTTTACAGTAAACTCGGCCCCATACAGATAGTCTCTCAGTTTGTCAACTACTGCCCATTTAAGGGCTAAGAACTCCAACTTGTGGGTGGGATAGTTCTTCTCGGAGGGGGTCAGGCTCCGGCTCACATAGGCCACTGGTCGTAGCTGGTCTTCATACTCCTGTAGAGTACTCCACCTAGGCCCTCATGGCTGGCATCAACATGTAGCTCATATGGTCTAGTGGGATCAGCGTAGGCCAAAACTGGGGCTGTGGTGAGACTTCTCTTCAAGGTTCTGAAAGCCTCTTCACACCTCGAGTTCCATTGGTCTTGGACTGATTCACCGGGCCTCCTAGGCCCCAATCCATCTTCCTCTCCTTCTGTCTTGAGCAGCTCGTTTAGAGGCTTTGCAATGCGGGCAAACCCATCCACAAACCTGCGGTAGTAGGAGCAGAACCCCAAGAAAGCCCGAAGTTCTGTAACTGTTGTAGGTCTTGGCCACGAAGTAACTGCCTCCAACTTCTCAGGGTCTGTAGCCACTCCTTTTTCAGACACTATGTGTCCCAGATAGTTCACAGAAGACTGATAGAACCGGCACTTCTCTGGAGAAAGTTTGAGTCCCTCTTCACTGAGCCTCTTCAGTACTTTCTCCAATCTGGCTTCATGTTCTTCCAAAGTCTTTCCAAAGACAATGACATCGTCCAGGTACACAAGGACTTCTATGAGGTTCATGTCTCCAACTGTCCTTTCCATTAGGCGTTGAAACGTAGCAGGAGCTCCAGATAGGCCCTGAGGCATCCTGTTGAACTCAAAGAATCCCACTGGGGTTATGAAGGCAGTCTTTTCTCTGTCTTCTGGATGCATGGGGATTTGGTAATACCCACTCTTGAGGTCCATCACACTGAACCACTTAGCTCCAGATAAACTCTGTAAGGCATCCTCTATCCTTGGTGTGGTGTACTGGTCAGGAATGGTCCTCCTGTTGAGAGTTCTGTAGTCAATGCAGAGCCTCAATGACCCATTCTTCTTCCTGACCACCACTATTGGGGAGGCATAGGGGCTTCTGGACTCCCGAATCACTCCCGTCTTCTTCAGTTCCGCAAGCTGCTCCCTCAGATCCTCCAGATCTGCTAGCGGGACTCGCCTGACTCTCTCTCTGAATGGCTTGTCCTCTTGCATGCGGATTCGATGGGTGGCACTCTTTGCACAACCCACATCAAACTCATCTTTAGAGAAAATCTTCTCCCATCTGGTCAGCTGGGCCTTGGCTCTCTCTTTCCAACCTCCAGGTAGGTTTGGGTTTTCCATGGAGAGTTTCTTCCAAACATCTTCTCCTTCACCCGTTCCCTTCACTTCTGACCAGCCAACTGGGACAGCAGGACTCACCTGTCCCAGAAGCATCCTGGCAGGGATCTCCACGGGCCGTTCCGTGGGGTTCCTCACACTGACAGGGACTCTTCCTCTAGCCTTCTTCAGGTCCTTCAATGAGATCACTTCTGGTATCACCTCCAGACCTGAGTGACCCTCCATTGGTTCAGGTTCCAACATTACAAAGGGGCCAGGCTGCTCCCAATTAAGTTTCACCGTGGCTCTCATGCAGGTCACCTCTCCAGGCTGTAACACTGCTCCTTCTTTTCCAAGCCTCCATACCCTTCCTATCCCCTCACTTGGGTCTTCTGCTCTAGGACCAACCGCTGGTAGGCTGCCTTCAGCATGGGATGGATCTTGGGAGCTGAAAGATTCTCTTTCTTCACCAGGGGGTCAGAAGCCTTCTGACTAGGTCCGTGTTCGTCCCTATGATCAGGGAGGTCTGGCTGGTTCCAGGCGGACGAGGGCACACCACTGCTAAGGTGTCGAACACTTCAGACTTCCCAGCTACGGATGGGTCAAACGTCAACCGTATGGGTAGGTATCCATCATAGGGGAAACTCTGAGTTCCCAATCCCCTTATCTCCAACTCTTCTATCTTCTGTATGGGCAGATGACTCAGGTATCTGTCATAGAAGTCCCTGTACAACAGGGTCACTTGGGCTCCAGTGTCTAGGAGGGCCTTCGTGTACACTCCTTCCACTTGGATGGGTACAATAGGAGATGGGCCAACTAGCTCTTCTGGGTAGGGCCGGGTTAATGCTACCTTCTTCTTTGGACTCTTTTCTTCACAAGCACTGGATTTGCGCTTGATCCTTTCTTGAGCCTGGTATGCATTAATTTTCTCCCTCTTAGTGGGAGTGTGAACCCGTTGAGGGACATTGTTATCTCTCACTTGTAAGGGTTCTCGCTTGGGAGTACTGTGTCTCTTCGGGGGGGTCTTGCCCCCTTTCTCTGGAGTGTACCTTGGTTGAGGATCCCTGGGTTCCTTCCGAGGGGTCTGATCTCCTCGCTTTCTTTTCCTGTTATTCTTCTTGGAGCTCACTGAAGGCGATGGGCACCCGGTTGACTCCTTCACCGGGGCCCTTTGGCGTTTTCCGCCGGCTGGCGGCTTTCTGTTTTCTTCTTCTTGGGACTGGAACATACAGCTGCAATATGACCAATTCCTCCACAGTTAAAACAGATCATCTCACCGTAGTCAGGTGGGGATGCTGGTGCTGAAACAGCTGGAAACAATTCCCTCCTGCTTGATTCCTTCTTGGGACTGGGCGTCTCTTCCGCCACTAGAGACGTCAGTATCTCCATCATCTGGGACATCTGCAACTTCAGGGCATCTACCTCTGTCTCTCTCTCAGGGGTTAAGGCCGACCTGACCGTGGCCACTGGAAGTTTTGTAGACCCCATCACTTGCTTTTCCCGTTTCTCTTTCAACATGGCCTCTTCTTCTCTGACCATTCGAATGAGATCAGGGTAGTCCAGGCTCTTCCCATCCTGCCGGGTGCGTAGAATTAGTGCGACAGGGTCTAGGGGTTGGGCTCCCCTGACCACCTGCTGGGCACGGGCTTCATCTACCTTCCCCGGATCTATCCCCTTCTTCTGGATAATCCTATGCAGGATCTTGTCTATACGTCCCATGTACTCCGACAGCTTCTCCCCTGTCTTCTGGTAACAGTGTTCCAGTTGATAGGTAAGTTCTGTGACTTTTTCTGTCCCACCAAACACACTTTCCAGGATGTCTATGTAATCCTGGGCAGTGCAATCCTTTTTACTTGTCTTCAGGTTGCGTATGGCCTCTAAGGCAGGCCCTTTTAGGCTCTCAACAATCCTTTGCTTCTTTCTGCCTTCTGAGACCTCCCATTCTTCTAAGGCCTGCGTGGTACCATCTAACCACTCTTCAAATCCCTCTTCTCCCGAGGGTACAGGTGTCCTCCCTGAAAACATCCGGAGTTTCCTGTATCCCGACATCGGGTAGTCCCCGGGGTCTCTTCTGCACTGAGTCACAATCTCCCCTAGGACAGCACACAGTTCTGCGCTAAGAGTAGGTTGTGCGGGTGCGGGACTTTCCACGCCCTTCTGCTCTTCCTTCTTTGGGGATAGCATGGTTTTCATAGGAGAACCGTCTCCCTTACGCGGCAGCGCATGCAGCACTTGATAGGCCTGACCATTCGGTGCTTGTATGCTTTGGCTCCTGAACTGCTCTGGAGTCTCTTCCTGCCATTCTATTAGGGCGTATGTATACCCAGCATCATTTCTCATGTCCATTATCCATGCTTTGTGGCATGGGGATAGGGACATTATGAGCTGCTTGACTGCCTCTCTCTGCCATATCCCTGGCAGTTCAATGACTGCTGCTGCGGCTGGATCAGTGCCCCATAGTGTGTACCACCGTCCCACTTCTATCGGGTCCATGCCGGTACCTTCTGGCGGGTTTTCCCGCTGACTCAGGATCCCGGATTACGAGCCCCCACGTGTAGCGATACCCCCAGTTAAGAGGGCCGCTGGTTTGTTTTGGGTCCCTGAGTACAGCTCCACCAACCCCCGGCAATTTGCTCTACCCGCTCTGGCACAGTTAGTAAAGGGGTATGTATCTATGCACATATAAATATATCACTTATACTCTAAGTGTAATGGGTATGAACTCACAAGCAGACTGCTGAGATAAGAATAACTGGCTTTACTTTGGCAGTAAGGAAAAGAAATAGTAACATGCATTTAACATTTAACTTACAACACATTAGCAGGTCCCTGCAATATGCACTTTAACATGTACACACATATGTATCAACTAGCAATGGGAAACGGAGCGCCAAGTGTAGCGACCGTCTGCTATGTACCCCTGAGGTACAATAAATCTATCTGCGCCTACCTAACGGACCAGGCCTGATCCCTAGCAATAGAGCTCAGCCCTTGAATAAGTACAGTATTCTTCACCGGCAAGAGAACTGTAGAGGTGGTGCACATGTAGCTTTAAATGGTATATTTGTAATCCACAGAAAGTGACATCTGCTGCTCTGAGGTAAATTGTGCCTTGGCAGTTCAATAGGCATGAAACTGTGTGTAGCAATGTAGGATGAGCCTTTCAGCTCGCTCACCAATCCTGGGGTACCGTCCTCAGCTCCGGTCCCTCCAATGGCGGCGTCCGGCCTTCTCCATCACAGCCCCTGCGCTCCGGTCCTCTCTCCGACCGACCGACTGTAGGGAAAAGTCTCTGCTCCGCTGCTGCTGACTCTGAGGGGTGAGAGTCTCACTCTGTCTGCTGCAAGGCCCAGGCTTCAGGCCTTCAGCAGTCCCGGTCCGCACAGGTGTCTCCTCAATCAGGAGTGTCTGCGTCACCAGCCCCGTCAGAAGAGGAAGAGGCGGTCTCTCCTCTTCCCTTTTATCTCCTCCCCCAGAAGCCTCTCGGGCGGAAACAATCCTCCCGGGAGCCTGGGGAATTATGGGGAATGTAGTCTTCTCCCCTAAAAGGGGAACGACCCCGCTACACACTCCCCCCACTTTGAATCTTTGGTCCCCAAAGACATTGTTCAAACTACAAGCCTTCTTGGAGACAACACGTTCACATAATTCAGACAGAGGAGCTTCCCACCAATTAGCATAGGATGGGGAGCTGTCCTGTCTACAGGTCACTTCAGTGTGGGCGACCTGTGTAACTGTGCCAGAGAGTGAGCTGGGGTTGCCCTCCACCAAATGAACAGTGGATGGGTCAGGGCGTTCAGCACTTCTTCTTGCTGTGGTAACAGAGTCCTCTGAACTTTTTCCCATTTGGGGGTAAGTTAGCTTCTTGGGAGGCCTCACAACTCTGCGAGCTCTCTGTTCTCTTGGGACTTCTTCAGGAACACATTCTGGCAACATCTCTGGTTCTGGAACATCTACTTCTTCTTCTTCTGAGTAGAGACCAGGGATATCTTCCCAGCATTCAGGCACAACACTGAATGGAACAAACTCTGTAGCTTCTGGGTTCAATGTTTTATCTTCCACATCCTCAGTAGGTGGAAGGTCTATGGCGGAATTTCCTGGAGTTGAGGAAGGCCATAGCCATTCAAGTTCTCCTCTTTCTTCTTCTGGTTGGGGGTCCTGTCCACCCCTAGCTCGGGATGTCTGAGACCGAGTGTTGGGCCTGGGGGTATCCAGAATGGAAACAGATTCAGGTAAGTCTCTCGCTGGAGGTATTCTGACTGCTTCAGTGAGTGGAAGCAAGTGATTCCTATGCCAGGTCTTCAAAGGCCCCACTCTCCCTTCTGGCTTCAACTTGTAGACAGGCAATCCTAGAAGTTTTCTACAGATGATATATGGTTCTGATCTCCATCTATCAGCAATCTTGTGTTTTCCAGGGATCCCTAGGTTTCGTAACAGTACACGGTCCCCAGGCTATAGGTCCTGTACTCTAACTTTCAAATCAAAGTTCCTCTTATTTCGGGCCCCCCTCTGGTCGGAGGCCGCTTGAGCTTTCTCATAAGCTATCTTCAAACTGTGCCTCAGTCTGTCCACATATCCTTTGTGGGAGGCAGCAGAGGCATGGTCTAAGGATATGCCGAAGGCCAAATCCACTGGCAATCTTGCTTCTCTCCCAAACATAAGCCGGTAAGGGGAGAAACCTGTCACATCACTTGTGGTGCAGTTGTAGGCATGCACCAGAGCTGAAATGTGTTGACTCCAATGTTGCTTCTTCTCTGTTTCCAAAGTTCCCAACATGTTCAATAGGGTCCTGTTGAACCGTTCAGGCTGGGCATCACCTTGAGGGTGATATGGTGTAGTTCTAGTCTTCTCTACTCCCAGAGAATCTAGTAGCTTCCTGATCAGGCGACTCTCAAAGTCCCTTCCTTGATCTGAATGGATTCTCTGTGGCAGTCCATAGTGAACAAAGTACTTCTCCAGAAGTACCTTGGCTACTGTAGAGGCCTTCTGGTCCTTGGTTGGGAAAGCCTGAGCATAACGGGTGAAATGGTCGGTTACCACCAGAACATTTCCCAATACACTCAAATCGGGTTCGAGGCAGAGAAAATCAATGCATACCAGATCCATTGGGCCTTGACTCTGTAGGTGGCCCATTGGGGCAGCTTGATGAGGTAAAGTCTTTCTCTGAATGCATCTTGCACAGGAATGGCAATACTCCTCCACTTCGGCCCTCATGCAGGGCCAATAAAACCGGTCTCTGACAAGTTGGAAGGTTCTCTCTGCTCCCAAGTGACCATGCTGGTCATGTAAGGCAATCAGCACAGTCTCTCGATGCTTTTCTGGGAGAAACAACTGCCACTTGTCTTCTGGGCCATCAGAGGGGCCCCTTCGGTAGACTACCCCCTGATGCACCTGTAACTTGTCCAACTCTCTCCTCAGTAGGCGAGCTCCTTTGGAAGGGTGAAGGCGAAGTCCCTCTGGACTCTGGTTTTCCAGGGCTTCCAGGACCAATTTCCCCATGGGGTCTTCCAATTGGTCACACCTTAACTCCTTCTTGGACAGCTTCGGTAGGCACTCTTCTTCTAGTTGAGTTACCCCACAGTAACACTTTGGGACTCCCACTGTGGTAACTCCTATCTCTTCCTCTCTGGATCCTCCTCTGGCTTGGAGTTCAGCCCCTTGACAAAGGGCTCTCACTCCTTCTGGTGCCACTTGAGTCCAGTCTTCCCAGTCGTCGACCATGACATGGGATCTTCGGGACAGGGCATCTGCATCCCTATTTCCAGCCCCTGGTCTGTACTTGAGGCTGAAATTGAATCCAGACAACGCCGCCAACCATCTGTGTCCAGTTGCATCCAGCTTGGCGGTGGTGAATAGATAGGTCAAAGGGTTGTTATCTGTCTTTACAGTAAACTCGGCCCCATACAGATAGTCTCTCAGTTTGTCAACTACTGCCCATTTAAGGGCTAAGAACTCCAACTTGTGGGTGGGATAGTTCTTCTCGGAGGGGGTCAGGCTCCGGCTCACATAGGCCACTGGTCGTAGCTGGTCTTCATACTCCTGGTAGAGTACTCCACCTAGGCCAGTGATGGCGAACCTTTTTGAGCCCGAGTGCCCAAACTGCAACACAAAACCAACGTATTGATTTCAAAGTGCCAACATATACAGAACTTGATGAGTGTGTGCTGTGATGTCTGGGGGTAAACATGGGACACATCAGAAATCATTGTGTATTCAATATGTAGTCGTAGTGTTTTTTACAAGAAGATCTAAAACTAGAACACATTTTGACAAAAGTTAATTTTTTTGGAAGCTGTCCTAGCATTGTGCAATTAAATTCCAGTATCACTATTCTACTAACTATACATTAATATTCAATACACTCAAGTTGCATGACAGGTGCACTTTAAATTACTAGTTGTTCAGTAGAAGCACTGGCTGGATGATAACGAAATCCTGTTACAGGGGTGACATGCAACCAGCAACTCTCCAGCTGCAGCAGAACTTCCAGTCCCCCCATGCCCTGCTGGCACACATTATGCACTCTTTGGTTGCAAGGTATGTTGAGATCTGTAGTTCTACTCCAGCTGAAGACGTACTGGTTGCCCTGCATTGCTGTAGCAGAAGACAACTTGAAAAATCTCTCATTCCTGACTGATGTTCACAGTCCTATATGTCCAGGAAACATCATTCTGAACGTGAACACTCAAGGACAACTGTAGCAATGCTTTACCAATGTGGTTCACTCACAATGCCTCATTGCATGTTCATTGCATCTGGAATGCAAACTCCCAGCAGCAGCAGCTCTACACCTCCTCCCTGTATAATGCCACTGATTCTGGACTGTCTGTCATATGACTCTTGTGTCATGAAATACAGGGGGATGGCAGGGGAAAAACTATATGTTTTTACATCTCACTGTACTGCAGTGGTCTCTGCTAAATCTAGCAGGCATTCCCAGCCAGATAACCTGAATAGCCAACACAAAGTATCATGGCATCAAAGCTCATATCCTACAGAAAATTCTTCTGACAGCTTTGATAGAGAGTAACACAGACAGCATATACACAACATTATTCTGACCATACCCTTCCATATATTGTGGCAATGTTGAGAACGAGAAGAAGAAAAAAAGTCCCCAAGAAATAGATCCTATTTGAAGAGGCACAGAAACAGTGTACACAGCTAAACACATTTATTCCTTGTCACTTACTTTAACAACGGTTGCACAGCACTTCAATAATACACTCATCAGCTGACTCAGTTCCCGGGCACAAGAACGGCCTGTGATTGGGCATCTTCCCCACTACATGTTATGCCTGCCATCCAACCCGGAGCGATTCTTCATCTAGTCCACGCCCATCCTAGACACGGCCCCCCATTGGCTCAATCCCCACCACATGTTCCGCCTGCCATCCAACCCAGAGCAACCCTTCATCTCATCCACGCCCATCCTAGACACATCACCCCTGGACTTAGAGACTTGTGGGAAATGTAGTTCTATGGGGAGGGGAGCTGTGCACAAAATATACCTCCGTACAGGATTTTCTCACGTGCCCACAGAGAGGGCTCGGCGTGCCGGCTGTGGCACGCGTGCCATAGGTTCGCCATCACTGACCTAGGCCCTCATGGCTGGCATCAGGCTTCAGGCCTTCAGCAGTCCCGGTCCGCACAGGTGTCTCCTCAATCAGGAGTGTCTGCGTCACCAGCCCCGTCAGAAGAGGAAGAGGCGGTCTCTCCTCTTCCCTTTTATCTCCTCCCCCAGAAGCCTCTCGGGCGGAAACAATCCTCCCGGGAGCCTGGGGAATTATGGGGAATGTAGTCTTCTCCCCTAAAAGGGGAACGACCCCGCTACACAACTAAAAAACGTAAATGTATTTTATTGGGATTTTATCTGATAGACCAACACAAAGTGACACATGATTGTGAAGTGAAATTACATTTTTTTTACAAATAAATATCTGAAAAGTGTGGTGTGCATTTGTATTCAGCCCCCTTTACTCTGATACCCCTAACTAAAATCTAGTAGAACCAATTGCCTTCAGAAGTCACCTAATTAGTAAATAGAGTCTACCTGTGTGTAATTTAATCTCAGTATAAATACAGCTGTTCTGTGAAGCCCCGAGAGGTTTGTTAGAGAACCTTAGTGAACAATTAGCATCATAAAGGCCAAGGATCACACCAAACAGGTCAGGAATAAAGTTGTAGAGAAGTTTAAAGCAGGGTTAGGTTATAAAAAAATATCCCAAGCTTTGAACATCTCATGGAGCACTGTTCAATCCATCATCTGAAAATGGAAAGAGTATGGCACAACTACAAACCTACTGAGACGTGGCCGTCCAACTAAACTGACAGGCTGGACAAGGAGATCATTAATCAGAGAAGCAGCCAAAAGGCCCATGGTAACTCTGGAGGAGCTGCAGAGATCCACAGCTCAGGTGGGAGAATCTGTCCACAGGACAACTATAATGCTGCGTACACACGATCAGCATTCTCGTCGGAAAAGCCTTGGATGGTTTTTACGACGGAATTCTGCTCAAGTTTGTCTTGCATACACACGGTCACACCAAATTCCGACCGCCAAGAACGCGGTGACGTACACCACGTACGACTGGACTATAAAAGGGAAGTTCAATAGCAAGTGCTCCTTCTGCTAATCTCGTGTTTATCTCATGTTAGTAGAAGTTTGGTGAGAGACGGTTTGTGCTTTTCAGACTCGTGATTTTTCAGATCGTTTTACTGCTGTTCAGTTTGTGCTTGTGGATTTGTATCTGTTTTTCAGTGCGTGTAGTCAGTTCGTATCTGTTTTGCAGTGCGTTTTCGTCCACTCATTACTGATTTTCAGCTCGCTCTTCACAGGCCTTGCTGTTTTTCAGTGCGTTCTGTTTAGTTCGCTCTGACCAGCCGACCATTTTGAAGCCATGTTGCGGGTACGTACTCATCGTAGAGTTCGTGCTGTGCGGGGGCTCCGTGTTGGGCTTCATGCTTTGACACAAGCCCAGTCCATGAACAGGGCGAGGAGGAGTTCATGGACAAAGAATTGGTTGCTCCAGCGTGACCAATTCTCTCACATGCCTTTGCTGCGGCAGATCCAGGAGAATAAGCCAGGTGATTTCAGGAATTTTCTCCGGATGACAGACCCCGTTTTTACCATTTGTTGGCTTTGCTGTCCCCTTATATTAGCAGGCAGGACACCTGCCTGCGGCAAGCCATCACTCCAGAGCAGAGGCTAGTCGCCACGTTGCGGTACTTGGCGACTGGGAGAAGTCTGCAGGACCTCAAGTTCTCGACAGGCATCTCCCTCCAGGCTCTGGGGATCATTATTCCAGAGACCTGTTCTGCCATCATTCAGGTCCTGCAGAAGGGCTATATTAAGGTAAGATTTCTCCTTTAACATCACATTCTATGTATTTAAAGCGGAGAGCGCCCCCCCCTCCTGAACCGTACCAGGCCACATGCCCTCAACATTGGAAGGATGCTTTGGGGTCCCCCCCAAAGCACCTTGTCCCCATGTTGATGAGGACAAGGGCCTCATCCCCACAACCCTTGCCCGGTGGTTGTGGGGGTCGGCGGGCGGGGGGCTTATCGGAATCTGGAAGCCCCCTTTAACAAGGGGACCCCCAGATCCCGGCCTCCCCCCCTGTGTGAAATGGTAAGGGGGTACAAAAGTGCCCCTAACATTTCACAAAAAAAAGTGACAAAAGAGTTAAAAATGACAGGAGACGGTCTTTGACAAGTCCTTAATTAAAGTCTTCTTTCTTCTGGTCTTCTTCCTTCTTCCTTTCTTCATCCTTTGGTTTCTTCATCTTCTTCCTCCATCTTCTTCTTCCTCCATCTTCTTCTTCCTCCGATCTGCTTCTTCTTCCTCCGATCCGCTTATTCTTGCTCTGGTGTTCTCGTCCGGCATCTTCCTCCACGGCGTCTCTTCTTTGTTGTCGGGCCGCTCTGCGCAATGGGAGGCTCCCGCTGTGTGACGCTTCTCTTCTTCTGACAGGTCTTATATTACTGAGGACGGGCCACCCGGTGATCCCGCCCCTCTCTGATGCATGGAACCTTGCGTCAGAGGGGGGCGGGGTCTCCGGGTGGCCCCGGCCTCCGTTATATAAGACCTGTCAGAAGAAGAGAAGCGTCACACAGCGGGAGCCTTCCATTGCGCGGAGCGGGCCGACAACGAAGAAGAGACGGCGTGGAGGAAGATGCCGGACGAGAACACCGAAGCAAGAAGAAGCAGATCGGAGGAAGAAGAAGCAGATCGGAGGAAGAAGAAGCAGATCGGAGGAAGAAGAAGATGGAGGAAGAAGATGAATAAACCGAAGGATCAAGAAAGGAAGAAGGAAGAAGACCAGAAGAAAGAAGACTTTAATAAAGGACTTGTCAAAGACCGTCTCCTGTCATTTTTAACTCTTTTGTCACTTTTTTGGTGAAATGGTAGGGGTACTTTTGTACCCCCTTACCATTTCACACAGGGGGGGAGGCCGGGATCTGGGGGTCCTCTTGTTAAAGGGGGCTTCCAGATTCCGATAAGCCCCCCGCCCGCAGACCCCCACAACCACCGGGCAAGGGTTGTGGGGATGAGGCCCTTGTCCTCATCAACATGGGGACAAGGTGCTTTGGGGGGGACCCCAAAGCATCCTCCCAATGTTGAGGGCATGTGGCCTGGTACGGTTCAGGAGGGGGGGCACTCTCTTGTCCCCCCCTCTTTTCCTGCGGCCTGCCAGGTTGCTTGCTCGGATAAGGGTCTGGTATGGATTTTGAGGGGGACCCCCACGCCATTTTTCTTTGGCATGGGGTTCCCCTTAAAATCCATGCCAGACCTGAAGGGTCTGGTATGGATTTTGAGGGGGACCCCCACGCCACTTTTTTATTTTTTGGTGCGGGGTTCCCCTTAATATCCATACCAGACCTGAAGGGCCTGGTATGGAATTTAGGGGGAACCCCACGCATTTTTTTTCTGCATTTTTTTTATTTTCTTAATGCTAACATGACCTGTGTTCAAATAGCCTTTAAAAAACCCATAGAAGTGAACCAGCGCAAAAAAAAAAAGTCAAGTTGAGATGTGCGCCTGTTCAACTTATGCAAATGAACCTACGTGGTTTGACATTTACTAAGATTTTGCCGGCGCAGTGAACCAGAGCACATGAACGGGCGCAAATGCCGCTTGCGCATGCGCAGTACATAAATTGACCTAGCACAGTTACAAGTGTATTTGCAAGCGCATCAAGCCTGCTCAGAGAAAGTACATTTTCGGTTCTTTTTTGGGCATATTTGTTAGTTGGACAGTCATATCTATACTTCCTCACATCACCCACATCACCCCCATAATATTGCCACTTCTAGCTTCTTTTAATTCTGAGTTGAAGAATGCTTTACATGATAGTAAATGGGGAATTAGGCTGTGTTACAGGCACAAATGCTTTGTGAATACGAAAATGGCCGCTGCACGTCAGCGTGAGCCGCAATTCATGGCGCAAATGCTTGGTAAATCAGCCCCAGTGTGTGCATCTTCAAAATTTGTCTTTTAAAATGCGTAAAAAATTTGTCTGCAAAATTCAAAGATGGTGGCATTTTTGGGGTATTTATATTCTCCCTAGTACATCAATTATGTTCTTCGGTTTTTGTTCAATCTCATTTGTTTTTTTGCTTTATAAAGTCTAAATCACGACTACAAAACATTATGTCCTGGATTAGCCTTTGGGCACTGTCACTGGTGAAATTATGAGATTGTTCTTCCACAACCTGAATTGCAACCTAAGAATAAAAATACACACCAGGCATACATCTATTACCTGAATCTGTGGTGTCAGACACTCACCTGTTGTGGTGTCAATTTTAACCACCTCTCCTTCCTCCACACCCTCAGATGGTGGCCTCATATTTTCCGAGTCTTTTCTCCCCTATAAGAATGAAACAAGGTATACTTAGCACACAGATATTTGAGGCCAGAAATAGGAATATGAAACATTGCTTGGAAGTGGGGTGCAATTGTCTATTTTGGCAGAGTTCAAAGCTGAAGACATGATTTTTTTTCCTTACCAAAGCAGGAATACTTACCTTTTTTGGACAAGTTTCACACATGTAGACACTCCTAGTATCCACTGGAGTACCTTTGTGTGATACTAAAAAGTTTGTTCTTGGGTCCCACACTAGTGCTCCTGAGTCCAGATGTGTAAACAGCTGCTGAGTGTCCTCTCCTTACATTACACTGAATCAAGTTTGCTATTCCTTCTAGTCTTGGCCTTTCTCAGATTTGGGTACGGTCCATAATTGCCATCATAGTCGGTCCTCCACAAGATGTCCACCATCTCCGCTATCTCTACAAAGGACATATTTGAGGCCTTAAATCTCCTACTGGATCGTGACATTTCTGGCTCTGGGCTTTCCTCCTCGTCGTTACTGCTATTATGCTCCTGCTGTGTCTCTGCCATGTTCCTCTCCCCTACTGCGACGAAAGAGATGGGGCGGGAAATATTTTAGAAAGAACATCAGGTGGAGTTTCATGCATGTGCAGTGTATATAAAGCTAACACGCGCGTGTCATACCTACATTCTGTGTGTGGAGGAAGGAGGAACGGAAGCGACGAAGGTAATAACGAAGGTAACATTTTAACTTGGGACAAGAGTGGCCTATACTGATTCTAGATTGAGGCCTATATTGGGAAGATTAGCCTGATATTAGTGTTTTTGTCTTTTGTTTGGTCTTGCAGCAAAAATGAAACAATTTAAAGACCCGGACTTCCTTGGTGAAATTCATAGATAAATACAGGGATACCGTATGCGCAATTTGTGGGAGGTGAAAACCCCCTTATATCGCAACAAACCAGCTCGGAAGGCATCGCTGGAGAAACTGCTGGAATTTGTGAAGACGCAGGTCCCCAATGCAGACATCGACTTTGTGGAGAGGAAAATTGGTAGCTTGAGAAGCACGCATAGGAAGGAGCTTCAGAAGGTCCAGAAGTCCCTGAGATCAGGAGCAGCAGCAGAAGACGTGTATGTACCCAGTCTGTGGTACTACACCAGGATGCGTTTTCTAGAAGACCAGATTGAAGCCAGGGAATCACTTTCGACTCTTCCGGCCAAATCTTCCGGCCTCCCTTCCATCCAGCCTTCCCTCAACCCTTCCCTCAACCCCAGCTGTGGCTTCCGAGGACCAACCTGGGCCTTCCATCCAGGAAGAAATTGAGGAGCCCAGTTGGAGCCAGGTATAGTATTTTGAAACATATTTTTTGTGGAAAAATTATTGTTGTTAAATAGATGTTATTATTGCTAACAAATTAATGATTTAATAAAAAGTGTTTGACATATCAATAGACAGTAGAGGCCAAAAATGATTGTGACAAGAATAAAAAATGTTGGAGTAAGAATGGTAGTCTTTTGTATTTATTAACATTCAATTTGCAACAGTCATGAGCTGAAAAGTGTGTGTGATTGATGAACCAAAAGCTAAAACTATGTCCCTTTTTCATACACAGGAAGACCTCAGCCAGGGCGAGGCTCTGGAATGTGGCACACAGAAGGAGGTGGAGGTAAGTGTCAGCCAGGAGGTGGCGGGGGCCCAGTCTCACCCAATCTCAGGTGCCTCCCCTCCGCCTTCCACCCAAAAGGCCCAGGAAGGGGAGGAACGTGGATGAGGCAGCACTGGCATTAAGGAGGCTTATGTGGCCCTGAAAGCCCCCCTCGACGCTGTAGAGGTCTATGGCATCTATATAGCCTCAAATTTGCAGCAAATGGAGGGGGGCCAATGCCTCAACTGCGAGAAAATCATTTTTGAGGCCATCCATAAGGGGTTGAATTTACAATAGGAAATTTAGGACTTTAAATGAGGCCATGGACAGCGTGAAAGTAACTGATCAAAGTCATGTTTAATAGATCAAACGAAACACATGTCAATATCAAAAATAAAGACCATATAGAGAAAGACACTGTAGTGAACATAAATAACTGTTCACAAACACATAAGTATGTGCGTGTACAATAGAAACATCAGGAATACATCAAGTATAGCAAACCCGGTGCCACTTAGTGGTCTCATAAAATCAACTGTACATTCAAACATTTGTCTACATACATGCAACAACGTAGCGACACTTGTAAAGGGAGGATAAGTAAATTGATAAGTAAATTGATAAAGATGATAAAAACAGTAAATACATGATAAAAAAATATACAAAATAAATAAGGGGTTGAGGGGCCAAATGATAGATGACGTCCACTTATGTGCGCTCGCCCATCCTCCTCCTCCTCCTGCCACAAGTCCACCTCCAGAGCCACAGCTTCCAGGGAAGGTTGCAGGAAAGCGTGGAGGGAAGGTTGCACTGAAGACAAGAAAGTGATGGCCTAAGTTCAGTCTGGTCTGACAGAACACGCAGCCTGTTGTAGTACCACAGCCTGGGGACATATGTCATCTGCTGCTGTTCCTGATCTCTGGGAGCCCTGGATCAGATTGTGCTCCCTTCTATATGGACTTCTCAAGCTACCAACTTTTTTAGCCACAGAGTTGATGTCTGCCCTGGGGGCCAAATGCTTCGCAAGTTTCTCCAGCGTTGCCTTCCCTCTTTATTTTGTTATTATGAGCCAGAATAAATGTATATTTTTGTTTATGAATATACTTGCCTATGTGTTTTTCTTCAAATAGGACAGTTTTTTTGGGAGTAGGCAGGTACATTTCAAAAATACATGTCAAATTAACAAGGGACACCAACACCAAGCAACCTCCTTGAGGTTTACAAATATAAGATAATGATATATAATAATAGATAATAATAGCGCTGCATTAAACTATTTAAAAAATTTCAATGTGACGAATGTGCCATCTCCATTTCGAACGGTCGTTTTACCAGACTGTGCGGCTCCGTCACGTACTTGATTCTGAGCATGCATGTTTTTTTGCGCTTCGGAATTGCATACACACGAACGGAATTTCCATCGGAAAAATTGAGAACATGCTCTCAATCATTTGCTGGCGGAAATTCGGCCAGCAAAAGTCCGATGGAGCATACACATGGTCGGATTTCTCCGACCAAAAGCTCTCATCGCTCTTTTGCTGACCAAATTTCCGATCGTGTGTACGCGGCATAAGTCTTGCACTCCACAAATCTGGCCTTAATAGAAGAGTGGCAAGAAGAAAGCCATTATTGAAAGAAAGCCCTAAGAAATCCCATTTGCAATTTGTGAGAAACATTGTGGGAGACACAGCAAACGTGGAAAAAGGTGCTCTGGTCAGATGAGACCAAAATTTAACATTTGGCCCTAAAAGCAAACACTATGTTTGGCGGAAAACTAACACTGCACATCACCCTGAACACACCATCCTCACCGTGAAATATGATGGTGCAGCATCAGGTTGTGGGGATGCTTTTCTTCAGCAGGGACAGGGAAGCTGGTCAGAGTTGATGGGAAGATGGATGGAGCTAAATACAGGGCAATCTTAGAAGAAAACCTGTTAGAGTCTGCAAAAGACTTGAGACGGAGGTTCACCTTCAAGTAGGACAACAATCCTAAACATACAGCCAGAGCTACAATGGAATTGTTTAGGTCAAAGCATATTCATGTGTTAGAATGGCTCAGTCAAAGTCCAGACCAAAATCCAATTAAGAATCTGTGGCAAGCAGGGATATACAATGTAATACTGACATATGGGGGCGTGACCGGATGCAGCTGAGAGTGTGAGTGGAGTGAGCCCGTGCAGCGTTCCTTCTCCCCTCTCCCCCGCTCTACCTACTAACCTGTAATTGATGCCCGAAGCCCGCTTATGCTGCTTAAACGGCGGGGGTAGCTGAGTGTCCGCGCTGGACACAGATACAGAGCTGTGTGGGACTGGGAAGTGAGCCGGCGTCTGGGAGACTGGTACAATCAGCGCCACCGTTCTCCTCCACAGTGGTGGTTGTGAGCCCCAGTGTGATTGATGGACTGACTACGCCCGGCATCCGTACCTCCGTAAGCGCAAACACCACGTTCTTGGAGTCTGACTGATTCAGGAAGAGGCGGTGAGGGGTGTGAGAGACTCCTGCTGTCTCTCCCCTGGGAAGGGAGATCTACCGACGCGCGCAAAGGGAGAAGCCTGACGGACGCTGGACATTGAATGACCGCCAACTACCCTGTTACTGGGCGCACAGCCTGAACCCTGGGAACATCCGTAAGCCACCTGAAACTACAGCGGCGCTTGAATAACTGATGCAGCAGTGTAGGACACGGCAAGAACACAGAGAGTGGAGAGTCTAGCAGCGTGACACGCTAGTACTGAGCTGCACAGCGGCGCCTGGATCCCAGCTCACGGAGCTGCCGGAGGAGGGTGAGTTACGTAACATATGTAGCTCTATCTCACTGAATGTGTTGACCAGCCTGTCTAACTGTACAAGCTACTCTGCCCTTACTACGCTGAGCTCAAAAAGACTGGGTGCATTACATTGCATGATAAATGGTATGTGAATGGATTGATCTATGATACTGCACCACACTGTTATCTTTGAGGAGGCACGCTATATCTCTCTGGACATATAGGGGAGTATGCAGTAGTGAGAGCTGCACTCTCCTAATATAATAGCTTCTCCACCAGATTTCTCTATATAAATCATCCGGAGCAGTGCAGTGCACTGTGTTAAATTTGATAGAGACCACAGTACTATCTACCGAGCCAGGGGAAGCTCATAGAACACTTCACGGGGAAAGGAAGGGGGGGAAAAAAGAAAAAAAAAGGGGAAAGAAAAAAAAACCTGCTATATATATGACCCCTCACTAGCACTTTAAAAGCACTTTAAAAGGAGATGATTCAAAACGAGACGATTTAAAGAGAGAAAACACACTACACTGCTGCCCTCATATGACCTGTGGAGAGACGTGGAGGAGACAACTGGGAGGCGTGTGGGTCCGGGGGTGTGTTAAGGGTGGGTCAAGTCATACTGATTGTTATATCTAAAGTCAATAAGTAAATATGCCTTCACAGCGCACTACAAAAGCCAGCCAGGCGGCCAGCCAAGTAGCAGCAGCGAAACTGGAGAAATTTGCGCACACCCCAAACCAAGGGCCAGCTCTGTCCCCTCAGAAAACCCTCACACAAAATCAAAATCAGCAGCCCCAGCCTAATCGGTCAGGAGGAGTGACAGGGGCCACAGGAGGAAGGAAAAGCCAGGGACCGAGTCAAATATCTTTACAGACTCCCCAGAGAACAACAGTGGAGGGGGGTGAAATAGATCCCCGGAGCCAGGTAGTGGAGGGCTTACCTCCAGAAAGGGGGGTAGACAGTACACCTGGGGGGGAGCCATCTTTAAAAGAGATATTGGAGGCGGTTAATTCTTGCAGGGCCTCTCTGACCGACATGCATGACCAACTGAAGACAATACAGGCGGAACTTGCTAATGTAAGGACTGAGATACAAATGGTACAAGAAAGGACTACAACTCTTGAGAATAGGATGAGCCTAGTGGAAGACGACTTGACCCCTTTAAAACATGAAGTGAGCGACATTAAAAATCTCCTCAATATACAGCTTAATAAAATGGACGAAATGGAGAACAGAATGAGAAGGAAAAATATCCGCATAGTTGGCCTCCCGGAACACTCCGAGGGCCCTGATCCTGCCGCTTTCCTGGAAAAGTGGCTGGTCGAAACTTTTGGGCAGGAATCATTCTCTTCATTTTTGGCGGTGGAAAGAGCCCATAGGGTTCCTTCCAGACCCATCCAACCTGGGGCCCCTCCTAGGCCCATATTGGCAAAATTCCTATTCTTTAAGGACAAAGTAACAATTATACGGAAGGCAAGGGAATTAGGAAATATTTTTTACAATGGCATGAGGGTGTCAATCTATCCTGACTATTCTCCAGACCTCCAAAGAAGGCGTGCGAAATTTGGAGAAATAAAACGAAATCTGCGCCAAGCTAATCTAACCTATGCTCTACTATATCCAGCAAAACTTAGAATAATGGCGCCTGGAGGGACTCTACTCTTTGACTCCCCTAAAGGGGCTGAAGACTGGCTTATTAAATTTAAGGAGCGTCCCTAGTCGACCAAGATCATCTTAATTTGTTGACTTGATTTTTTTTCCTGTTTTTTCTTGCACCCCCCCCCCCCCTTTTTTTTTTTGGAGTGGGGGGCTGGATATAGCTGTTATTATATACTTAGCGGAGCGAGGGAAGGGGAGCGAGAGGCGACTTATAGTGAAGCATAGTGACCTCCAATTTTAATTATTTTTCGTCATTTTTCTCGTTTGTGTTTTATATTTTCTGAGTTGCTGTGTCACTTCTCGTGAGGGGTGGAGGAACGAGGGGGGAATGCACGGGGGGAAGAGGTTAAAAGAGGTTGAGTAGTTTTTGTACTTGGGGGGAGGGGTGGGACAGGGATGGGGAAGATGAAAAGTTTTTGACACTAAGTTTGTTCCAAAATAGATGTGTATGGATAGGTCACAATAGTAGGCCCCCGGCCAAACCTAGGGAGGTAATGAATGAGGTGTGTAAACAGAGTGTTGGTTACGACAGTAAGGTGAAGTATGAGAGATGCAAACAGAGGGTTGGGTACGATAGTGGTGAATGTGTGGGTGAATGGGTGAGGTACAATATGTTCACAAGGCATAAGTATGCACGGAAAATTGTTTTTCAGGTAAAAATTCACGTTCACAGTTTAAGATGGGATAGTAAGGTTCCACAAGTATCAAAAACAAGAATTATATGGTTCACTATAATAAGCACGAGATTAAAGTTTAATGTTGTTAATGCAATCACTTATTACTACAATCACATATGATTAGTACTACACAAGAGGGTAAAAAAAAGCTCACTATTTGCTCCTGGAATGTAAGGGGATTGGGAGATCCAGGGAAGAAAGCTGCAGTACGATCCATGGTTAGGTCCTATGGGAACTCTATTGTGTGTCTCCAGGAGACCCATTTTAACAATGCCTCTTTATCTAGGTTGGGATGGGGGGAATTCGCCTTTCAGTTCCACTCGGTTCATTCATCCTTTTCTAGAGGTGTTAGTATTTTGATCGGCTCAGGGATCACTTTTAATTGTATCCAAAGTAAGATCGATGACCAGGGACGGTACATTTTCCTACATTGTAAGATAGAGAATAGAGTGGTGCTACTTGCTAATGTGTATGTTCCCCCTCCTTTTAATTTAGAGGTTCTTCTCGGCTTTGTGGATTTTGTGCTGGAGAGGCCGGGTCTTCCGGTATTGGTTATGGGCGACCATAATATGGTCCTGGACCCAACAATAGACAGATTCCCCCAGGGGACTCAACGGAGTGGGCTAGTGGATAGCCGTCTCCGTCGTCTCTTGGGGGAAATGGGCCTGAAGGATATTTGGCGCCTGAGAAACCCTGGGATAAGGGGTTACTCCTGCTTCTCCAGCACACACTCCACATTGTCGAGAATTGACATGTTGCTTGGCAACGATGAAATGATGGCCATGATAGATGATATTAGGTATAGGCCAAGAGGTCTTTCGGATCACTCTCCTGTGACAGCTTCAATGGAGGTGGGGATGAGAAGTACCTATCGTGAGTGGAGAATCAATCCCTCCTGGTTGGAGCTAATGGGACATCCCCAAGAGGTTCTGGACGCTTTGAGGGAATGCATTGAGTGGAACAAAGGCTCAGCCCCCCAGGGGGTAGTCTGGGACACAGTCAAGGCTATCCTTCGGGGTTTGTTGATCCAGCAGATATCAAAAACAAAAAAACTGTCAAGAGAAGGGGAGGAAATAGCAGGGAACAACCTAATATCTGCAGAAGCAGCATACATAAGCAACCCAATACCTGTAAACTTTAGAACGTGGACAGAGGCACAAGGGGTCTATCGTGTAGTCCTGTTGGGTAAAGCAGAACAAAAATACATCTTTCAAAAACAGGTCGCCTTTGGGGAGGGAGAAGGAATTAGTAGGATGCTCGCTCATTTAATTAGAACCAATTCTCCCTCATCGATGGTTCCATTGATTGACACAGGGGCAGGTAGGACATCTACATACACACCTGAGATTGTGGATACTTTTCGGGAGTACTACGAGAAGTTATACCACTCTGAACAGGTGGATATGAAGGAGGAAATGGATTCATTCTTTGAGGGGCTGACGGTCCCCTGTCTCTCTGAGGAGGACAGGGCCATGTTAGATGGCCCTGTCACCCTGGAGGAGATACAGCGGACCGTCCGGGAAATGGCAGGCCAGAAGTCCCCAGGACCGGATGGCCTTCCCATTGAAATTTATCGTAAATATGGGGAGGTGCTCCTCCCCCAATTGTTAGAGGTTTTTAATGCCTCGGCACTGAAAGGCGAGTTACCCAAATCAATGATGGAGTCGACCATAATTGTGATCCCTAAGGAGAATAAGAACCCACTCTCCCCTGCTTCATATAGACCTATTGCGCTCCTGAACTCAGATATTAAGGTGTTAGCAAAGGTCCTGGCAGCCAGGTTAAATAAAATTATTCATAAATTGGTGCATCAAGACCAATCAGGATTTATTCCTGGTAGGTCTTCTAGCTTAAATATTAGACGCCTTTTTTTAAACCTCCAACTACCCGTGGAAGATGGAGGCAACAGGGCTGTCCTTTCCTTGGATGCCGCCAAGGCTTTTGATTCCCTTGAATGGAAGTATCTCTGGAGAACCTTATCGGAATTTCGGGTGGGCCCGAATTTTGTTAAATGGGTAATGCTCCTATACGGCTCTCCGGGGGCAAGAGTGAAAGTAAACAATGAACACTCTACCAGGTTTCGATTGCTGAGGGGGACGAGGCAGGGGTGCCCTTTGTCGCCCCTCCTCTTCGCCCTCGCAATCGAACCTTTGGCTCTCTCCCTGAGATCATCCCCAGAGATAAAAGGGTTTAAACGAGGAGACTCAGAGGAAAAAGTGATTCTCTATGCAGATGATCTTCTTTTACTGCTTAACGACACTCAGGAGTCACTACGCGAGACCATGGGTAAAATCAAAGACTTTGGCCTCCTATCAGGACTGAGAATCAACTGGGACAAATCACATCTACTCCCCATAGACCCTATAGTCCTCCCCCTTCCACACGAGGCAATCCAACTTCAAATCGTTCAGCAAATTAAATATCTGGGTATTAACATCTCAAGAGACCCTAAACAATTTGTTATAGAAAATCTGGTCCCACTTTTGAACAAATTTAAAGGGAAAACCCAAATTTGGAAAAAACTCCCCCTGTCTGCAGCAGGTCGGTGTAATTTAATAAAAATGGTGCTTATGCCACAACTTTTATATATTCTTCACAATTCTCCAATATGGATTCATAAAAAGTGGTTTAACAGGGTGGACACCATATTTAGAGAATTAGTTTGGAAAGGGGGGACCTCCCGGATTAGTCTTAAAACATTACAACTTCCAATTGGGTCAGGAGGAGTCGCCCTGCCGCATCCTTTTAGATATTTTTTAGCGGCTCAGTTGCAACATATCGGGGGATGCGAGGTTGAGAAAGAGGGGCCAGAGTGGAAGATCCTTCTCTACAAATCCCCACATAAGTCTCTGATGGAGATTCTGGAGGCAGGGGCCTTCCAGAAGGGGCTCCCTACCCAGGACTTGATGGCTAAAGTTTGGGGTACTGCAAAAAAAATGATGGGATATGGAGGGTTTACAGTTTTTTCCCCGTTATGGGAGAATATTAATTTGCGCGAAATTCAAAAGATGGGGACGGTCAGAGAGTGGGAGAGAAGGGGTCTAAAATATATCACTCAGATCTACCATGAGGGCATGATTAGAAGTTTCCAGGACCTCAGAGAACATTTTTCTCTCCCCAGGAAGTCTTTCTTTAGATACCTGCAGGTGAGACATGCCCTGGCTGTACAGTTTAAAGGTGATCCACCAGAGTGGACTAATATGCAGGTATTACAGAGTGTAGCAGGGACAGGATCCCGTAAGGGGATGATATCCAATCTATATTCGCATCTATATAATGGGAACAGGGAAGGTACACAAATATATCCACAAAAAGAATAGTGGGAGAGAGACGTGGGAACTATCTCAGCTCCTCAATGGGAAAGGATACTTGAACTTGCCCCAATGGTCTCACTCTCCCCCCCTCAGAAGATGTCACATCTTTTTCTATTATACCGTGCTTATTACACTCCAAACAAGCTCTTTAGGTTTGGTCGTAGGCAAGATGATAAATGCCCTAGATGTGGGAGACTGGGGGGAGATCTTGTCCACATGTTCTGGAGATGTCCAAAACTATATGGATATTGGAAAGAGGTGGTGGACAAGGTCTCCCAGATATTCAATACCCATCTCGAGTTAGACCCCATCCAATGTGTTCTGGGGGGAGGAGAGGGAGGGGGCAAGCCTGGGGAGGTTCAGATTGCGGTTTTGCGCTGTCTTTTTCAGGCCAGGTTGCTAATTGCTCGGAGATGGCAGTCCTCTACCCCTCCGTCAGTCGACGAGTGGGAGCAAAATATGGATAGAGTGATCATGAAGGAGAGAACTACATATATAAAACGAGAGAGCCTTGCTAAATTCCATTTACTATGGAATCCATGGATTGAGAAAGGAACATGAGAATGCCTTAGATAGTGCCAACCAAACCAATTTAGTCTGAAAAGAACTAAGTGGATGAATCGATACTGGCAGAGAGTGAGAGGATGGATGCGAGAGGTGGGGGGTGAAAGCAAGGCGGTGTGAATGAGTTAGATCCCACCCAAGCACATTTAATGATTTTTTGCTTAGCATGATCTTTGTAAGAAAGATGATTGAGATTGTGTATAAAGTGTATTTGTAAAAAAAAATTTGAAATAAAGACATAAAGTTAAAAAAAAAAAGAATCTGTGGCAAGACTTGAAAATTGCTGTTCACAGACGCTCTCCGTCCAATCTGACAGAGCTTGAGCTATTTTGCAAAGAAGAATGGGCAAAAATGTCACTCTCTAGATGTGCCAAGCTGGAAGAGACATACCCAAAAAAACTTGCAGCTGTAATTGAAGTGAAAGGTGGTTCTACAAAGTATTGACTCAGGGGGGCCGAATACAAATGCACGCCACACTTTTCACATATTTATTTGTGTTGGTCCATCACATAAAATCCTAATGAAATACATTTACGTTTTTGGTTGTAACAGGACAAAATGTGGAAAAATTCAAATGTATGAATATTTTTTCAAGGCACTGTATGACTTAAGCTCATAAATCCAGTGTGTCTCAAGCTGTGATACTCCCCTCTTGGCAGAACCCCCACACCAAGGTGTAACGTATCTGTCTATTGACAAAAATTGGGTACAAGTTACAGGTATATCCCTATTATGGAATCAGGCATAATGCTGAACAATGCTATGTTTCTTATTCCACTTTTTATATTCAAGATATGCTCATTAACCCTACAAGAAAAACTGCGGATAGTCCTTCCCACATAATGTTTGCAAGGGCAGGTAATTAAATATACTACATTCATAGTAGCACACGTAATAATTGGCTTGATGGAATAAGAACGATTGGTAATATTCAATCTAAAAAAAATCTGATTTCTTTCTGCCCTGGGTGTTATGAAGGCAAACGTTACACTTTTTTACAGGGATGATAACCTGTCAAATTGTGGAAAAACGTGGGTCTAGAGTAAGGGTTTATGACATTGGGGACAATTTTCAACTGAAGTGAATAACGTTGGCTGGTCCCCAAGGAATTCCCTTAATTTGATTTCCTCTCACTTCCTGTTTGGCCATGGGACAGAATGTGAAGGAAAAACTCTGCTTTGGGAAACAGATAGCCAACAAAAAATCTGACAGGGGTTATAACCCTACCTTGCTCTAACCAAAATGAAAAAAAAAAAGTTTTGCCTATAATTTTATTTTAAGATCCTACTTTTTAGCCATATCAATACAGGGCACTTTCGCCCCCTTCCTTCCCAGACCAATTTTCAGCTTTCAGCGCTCTCGCACTTTCAATAAGAATTGCGCGGTTATGCAGTGCTGTACCCAAATTAAATTTTTATCATTTTGTTCGCACAAATAGAGATTTCTATTGGTGGTATTTATTCACGACTCCGTTTTAAATTTTTTGCGATATAAGCAAAAAAGCAGCGTAAATTTTGAAAAAAAAACTATATTTTCATTATTCTATTTTAAAATAAATCCAATAAAATCTAATTTTGTCATAAATTTAAGCCAAAATGTATTCTGCTACATGTTTTTGGTAAAAAAATCCTGTTAAGTGTATAATTGGTTTGCGTGATCACGGACATATGTACGCAAATGATCATGTACAGATGTGTGCAGGTGATCACAGACATATGTGTGCAAATGATCATTGGGACATGTAATTTTACTGTTATATATGTGGGGGACATGTGTTTTGGGGATCATTACTATGTGGTGACGTGTTTTGGGGACATGTGTGTTTATTGTGTGTTTACTTGTGTTTTTTACTGTGTGGGGACACTACACTGGTGATCAGTGAGTAAAAAGCTGTAAATAACAGCTTATACTCACTGATCACCACCCGGCTGCAGAGGTCCGCTCTCCTCTCCTCAGCGATCACTTCCGTGAGAGGAGAGCCGATCGCCTAGCAACCGACTGTTTGTTTACATCACATGACGGCCATGATTGGACACGGCCGTCATGTGATCAGGAGTGCCAATCACAGAGCCCTCCTGCCGATCTAAGATGCGCCGTGTCCGGGTGACACAAGCGCATCAGCATTGGCGCCACTGCGCGGGAGTGCGCGCGCGCGATCCCGCTCCTTCTGAGGGACGTTCCTGAACGTCCGCTCAGAAGAAGAGATAGCCCACCCGGCCGTTTATGTGCAGTGGCCGCTGAACTCGCACGATTTCAAACCCGCATTTCAGTGCGAGTTCAGAGGCGATCTGAAAGACATTTGTGCGGGTTCCTGCACAGATGTCTATTAACCACTTGCCTACCAGGCACAAACACCCCCTTCCTGCCCAAGCCATTTTTCAGCTTTCAGCGCTGTCGCACTTTGAATGACAATTGCACGGTCATGCTACACTGTACCCAAACACATTTTTTTTATCATTTTCTTCACACAAATAGAGCTTTCTTTTGGTGCTATTTAATCACTGCTGGGTTTTTTACTTAAAAAAAAAAAAAAAAAAAGACCAAAAATTTTGGAAATAAATGTTTTTTTACTTTTTTCTGTCAGTAAATTTTTCTCCTTCACTGATGTGCGCTGATGAGGCGGCACCAATGGGCACTGATAGGCTGAACTGGTGGGCATTGATGAGGCGGCACTTATGGGCACTGATGAGGTGGCACTGATGACGAGGCACTAATATGCCACACTGATAGGTGGCACTGATGAGCACTGATAGGCGGCACTGATGGGCACTGTTAGGTGGCACTGATGGGCACTAATAGGTGGCACTGGTGGGCACTGATAGGCAGCAGTGGCAGGCACTGATAGGCGGCACTGGGGGGCACGGTTAGGCAGCATGGATAGGCGGTACAGATGGGCACTGATGGGCATTGATGGGTGGCACTGATGGGAGACACTGATGGGCATTGATGGACAGCAGTGATGGGCATTGATGGACAGCACTGATAGGCAGGACTAATTGCCAGCACTGACTGGCATGGCTAATGGGCACTGATTTGTGGCACTTGTGGGCAGTGTGGGAACTGATTGCTGCCACTGGTGGGCTCTGATCACTGGCATTGGTGGGCACTGTATGCTGGCATTGGTAGGCACTGTATTTTTACACTTTATTTATATATTGTAATCAGGGCACTGATGATCAGTGCCCTGATTACTTCCCTAACTGTCCACTGTAAGGAGATGCCGCTGATCGGCTCTCCTCGCCTCACACTCTGTCAGTGTGAGGCGAGGAGAGCCGATTACCTGCATCTCCGTGTTTACATGTGACCGGCTGTGATTGGACACAGCCAATCACATGGTTAAAGAGCCTCCTTCCTTATGGAACAAGATCAGACTACTTGGTCCCACAATGGTTTTGTTTTGGATCTACTTAAGTTTATACTAACCAGAAATAATTTTACTTTTATGAATCAGACATATTTACAAATGCAAGGGGTTGCAATGGTCACTTGTTGTGCTCCTTTGTATGCCAATTTATATTTGGCTGGCTGGGAAAGGTGGATTTTTGCTGATAAGAAGTTTGTGTTTTGGTTAACAAAGGTTCAATACTGGTACACTACATTGATGATCTTTTGATCGTATAGACCGGGTCTAGGGATGAACTTCTAAACTTTTTGGAGGTCATCAAAACAAATTACATTAATTTGAGATTCATACACACATTCAGTACCCATCCAGTAGCCTTTTTGGATCTCACAATTTTTGTTGATGAGAATGGCTATATTGTGACCGATCTTTATCGCAAGAAAAGTGCATAAAGTGTAGCGCTGGAACAATTGAATTCATGACCTAGCTAAACCAGTGCCAAAAAACAACATGTATATAAAAAATAATAAATTAATATATAATGGCTGATCTGTAGTATCAACTGTGTATCGTGCCCAAACAACAGGTGACAACGTGACTGATATAGTGAACTGATCAACACACGTATGTTACACTCAAAGTGTATCCAAACATATTGACATCAAAAGTTATGAAGTAAAAATAAAAAAGAAATAAAAATATGAAAAAGTCCTTAGGTGCAAAAAAGTCCCAAGTGTTGAGCCGAAGACTTAACGATCATTAGACCACCATATCGATGCAACGTACAACCACCAATGTGACAGCACCACCACCTATGACGATGTAGGCTTACCAGATGGTTCAGACCCAAAAGAACGTACGTTCTATGAGTCACAAACGCTTTTTTGTGTCAGCAGGCAGCTGGGCTATAGCCTCCGGAGTTGCGTCCCCAAACTTTTGGAAGGTCCGTCTCTGTACAGGAGTGAATGGTGTCAAATTCCAATCGGTAAGTAAAGGAAGATAGAGAAATAGAACCACATAGCGTAATTCCGTATAACCAGTAAGATTTATTAAATTATTTGTAGATAAAAAGTGGCGGCAGTGGAGTCCTACCGACGTGTTTTGTCTCAGTAGACTTCGTCCACTGAAGCCTTACGCTCATTTATAAAAAATTTGACCCCAATGATGAGAATCAAGCTCTCTGTGTCACCGTCCCTGACTTCCGGTTCACGCCAAAATGCCGACCGGCGTGGGTTCCACGACTCTATTTGATATTGCAGAGTGCGTTCCAACAGCCTCTGAAATTCTGGTTCCTCCAGAATGGAGGACCGGTCTGCCATCCAAGCCTCGATATGACATTGAAGCTTGCGGTGCAGCGGCCGCTCCGCGCAGTCCACAATGGATGGGCGTGACGCTTCTAAAGTACATCAAAAAGACACACAGTGTCTAAATGGCAATCCATATCTGAACTACTAGTTAAAACTTATGAGGACCCATAGCAATCCGTCAAGTCCAATAAATAGGCTGGACAGAATGCAACTGCGTCACTATGTTGGACTAGAAAACATTATTTATATTAGTGATACCAAAGAAGATATGGTAAAATGCTTGAAATATATCATATTAATTGAGACACACGGCTTCTTCAATGTCAATATACAATTAAGATTAATACAAAAACACTGTGCCGTAAATTATAGGACATTGTGCCATAAACTGACAGGCATATGTTCGAGATGTATTCTCTTAAAGGAGCCTTACATTAATAGATTTATCTTGATTACTAAATATGTACAGCCAGGAAAATTTGTTTTATAATCTTAAAATGTAAATAGAATAATTATAGATATGTTACCCAAATAAATATATACCTACAGTCTTCATTAGATTCTATAAAAATCATAGAATGAAAAGTTAAGATGAAATAAAAATATGTAAAGAATAAAATGAAAGCTGAAAAATATAAAAGTAATAATAAATGGTTCCACGACATACGCCCTAAGACTCGTTAATGAAAGCATTAATGTCCCACTCTATGTTCATACCGAACGGGGAGTGGGACTGGAGCTCATAGATCCAGAAGGTCTCTAAACTGGACACACCTCTGGTCATAGCACCCCCTCTCCAGGGGGGGACATACTTGTCTATGGCAATAAATTGTGATCCTTTTGGGTTGCTATTGTGGAATTCCTTGTAGTGTCTGGGGACACTATGTTTGGAATCCCTGCTCTTGATTAGAGCAATATGTTCGCCCACTCTGACAGAGAACATCTTTGTTGTGCAACCAACATATTGTTTGCCACAAGGGCAAGTGATCAAGTATACAACATATTTAGTGCTACATGTGCAAAATGGTTTGATAGTATACTTCTTTTTAGTAACAGTTGATGTGAATTTGACCGTCTTACGTCTCCCCAACACATTGTGTTGACACACAACGCATTTCTTGCAAGGAAAAAATCTGTCAGATTGTGAAAGAAAGAGGGGCGAACCGGCGGATTTATAATATTCGGTGCTATGCGGTTTTGCAAAGATGGTGCTCCCCTAAAAATTATCTTGGCTTGCTCGGGCAATGAGGTACCAAAAATGGTGTAATTTTTAAGGACATTCCAATGTCTATCTTTATCGCAAGCCCAGTTCAGGGAATATTATTCTAGCTTGCATCCTGCTCCACTGATTAGGACCGGGGTTTGTCGACAAACCCCGGTCGCCAGGTCGCATTTGCGACTAGAATTAGGGTCCTGGCACCTGGGGCGACACAGCTGGGGTATCCTGTCTCCCTGTGGACCCCCGCCATGCGATCGCATCGGGCTGCGCCGGCCAGTAATTTAGGCCGCGGCTTTGCGGTCTTCTGAAGTTCTTCTGTAATATGGCGCCATCTGGTGGTGGCCGTTGATATTGCAACACCTCTAACAATGCTAATGCAATGCTAATGGAGCTTCAAAACCCTGCCTGTTTTCACTGCCCGCCCATCTCCTTCCCAAAGTGGAGAAGAGAAGGAAGTGATTGCGGGCATCATCTGGCGCCTTTTACCTAACGGTGAGTGTGGTGGTGGCTGGTTTAAACACACACAACACACATGCCCACCTGTCCCCAGTGCCACCTTTCCCCAGTGCCACTGTCAGTGTCACGTGCAATCTGTTATCAGTGTCACGTGTCATCAGTGCCATCTGTCATCAGTGTCACGTGTCATCAGTGCCACATATTAGTGCCATCTGTCATCAGTGCCACATCAGTGTCACCAGTGCCACATATTTGTGCCACAGTGCCTGTCATCAGTGTCACATATTAGTGCCATCTGTCATCATTGCCACGTATCAGTGCCATCTGTCATCAGTGTCACGTGTCATCAGTGCCACATATTAGTGCCATCTGTCATCAGTGTCACGTGCCAGGAGGGGGGTTTAAGTGCCCAGTAGGCAAGTGGTTAAAGCATCACATAGTAAACACGCTACTAGGAACATAGTTAACCCTTTGATTGCCCTTGGTGTTAACCCCTTCCTACCCAGTGTCATTATTACAGTGACAGTGTATATTATTATCACTGATCACTGTATTAGTGTCACTTGAGATGTCAGTAGCAGTTAGTTCCGACCCAGTGTCAGATTGTATGCCGCACTATCACAGTCCCGCTCTAAGTTGCTGATCGCCGCCATTACTAGTATTAAAAAATAAAATAAAGAAAACCCCAGTATATATACCATAATCTGTAGACTAACACACAAACCTAATAATAATATACACTTATTTTGATTTTTTTTAACCAAAGACATGTAGCAGAATGCGTTTTGGCCAACATTTATTGGATATTTTTTATTGCAAAAAGTAAAAATTATTGTTGTTTTGCTTTCAACATTTGTGGTCTTTATTGCGCAAAATATAAAAATCTCTATCTGTGGGAAATTATATACCGTATTTATCGGCATATAACACGCACTTTTTTCCCCAGGGGAAAATCGTGGGTGCGTGCTATACGCTGATCCCTGCCGATCTCCGCTGACTGTGAGCGGAGCGGAGCTATCGCCGCCGAGATACACATAGCCGAGTGACTGTGAGCAGAGCCGAGAAGAGCCGAGTACACTCGGCTATGTATATCTCGGCTCCACCCACTCCCTTTTATCTCCCTGCAATCTCGCCGGCGTTCGCTCCGCTCCGGTGTCCTGTCGGATAGTGTCCCCCATCGGATACTGTCCTCGGCGGTGCCAATTTTAAATGGCGATGGACACTGAGGGGAAATGCTGCACTGGGACAAGGCTGCACTGGGACAAGGCTGCACTGACAAGGCTGCAATGGACACTGATAAGGCTGCATTGATGGGCATTTAAATGTAAGTTTTTTTTCCCTTAAACTTCCATCCTAAAAGTTTTTTTCCTTAAAATTCCCTTCTAAACTTGGGGTGCTGCACCGACACGTGTTATACGCCGATAAATACGGTAAATTTAATTTCTGTACAGTGTTGCATGGCACAATTGTCAGTCAAAGTAGTGCAGTGTCGAATAGCAAAAAATGGCCTAGTCATAAAGGGGGTAAAACCTTCTGGAGGCCAATTGGCTAAAAGTTCTTAGGGATCATAAGAAGGGTAATGGGCAAAAGCTGAGAGGCATAACTGTGTGTAAACCTGTGTTGTGCATCTGTAAAGATACACGTCAGGGCTACATAAGAGAAGGGGTGCTTTGTTTTTAAAGAATAAATATATATTAAAAATTTAAATTTTGGAGACTATGCCATTAAGTAATAATGTGTACTAAATCTTCTTTGTTTGGGAATTCAACAAAACCATCTTTGTTTGGGAATTCAGAAAAAATGAAACGTGCCGCAAAAGCTGTGACACCAGAAGATGCCAAGCAACTGCGGATGACAAATTCCTTTGCAAAGACTTCTTGTTCAGAAAGTGCATAGCCATATGTGAGATTTGTGCCTCCTTCCCTGGCATTGCTGACCACACATCCAAGATTGTGAAAGGGTTTTCAGGACCATTTAAACTGGAGACCTTCAAAAAACATGGAAAGTCACTCCAGCATGACAAATGTATAAAAGCCAAACATGCCGTGTTGGCTCCAGAAGCTACGCCATTGGCTGCATGCGTTAAGAAAATGGACCAAGGGATGTTCAACCACATGAAAGTTCTATTGAATGTGGCCTATTATATTGCAAAAAACAACAAGCCATATACAGACTTTAAAGGTTTGTAAGAGCTGACAGGGAAACTAGGGGTTGCTGTGAGAGAGGAGTATGCAAATGACAAGAGATGCAAGGAATTCATCTCACATATTGCAACTGTAATCCGGAAAAAACTCATCTACGAGCTAAAGGAGGCCAAATATGTTAGTTTGATGCTAGATGGATCAACTGACAAAGGAGGAGTAGAAGAATTAATATTGTATGTCAGATACATCAAGAACAATAGGATCAAAGAAGTATTTCTATCAGTCCTACCTCTTGAAATGGCAACTGCAGATGGGTACTTGGAAACCATCACTAAAGAGCTGAAGACACATGGTCTTTTAGACTGTCATTTTTCAAACCAGCTGATTGGAATTGGTACAGATGGTGCTGCAAGCATGATTGGAGCTGAAAATGGACTGGTACAGAAAGTACATCAAAATCTCTGCCATGTAATGGCAT